>CM052208.1:2539925-3139925 GCA_028454225.1 Lasioglossum leucozonium
CCCCCCCTAATTTCACATAGACAACAACATATTTCAATTAGAACAAAATCGTCGATGGTCGCCGCAAAAAGTGATCGATTTGGCGTGGAATTACCCTGGAATCAGCATACGCGAGATTCGTTAGTCTTGCAGCTGTTTATATGCGAAAGTGTGGACCGTAATACCGGAGAACGATGTTAGTTCAACTGCAAAGGTGGACCAACTATGCGCAGTATGCATACCGGAAATTCCTTTGGAAACGTACACCTCATAGACGTCGAACTGCACGCGACACACACACGGTTCGGATTCAAAGTTCTCGAACAAGTGTGGAATCGTAAAATGCATTGTTAACAATCGAAAATTGTGTTAATGAATTTTCAAAAATTAAAATCATCGTTTCATCTTCACCTCAGATCTTCGATCGACCAATGTCTACTCGCAATTAGTCACCGGGAGGAATCCAAGCGATCCAATAAACCAGACCATTCGGACAGTTTATTCGACGGAAATAGTTGAGTCTATTTTTGCGCACCTTTCAGACCAGATGCCGCGACGTCGAAACACAATTTCTCCCACGACGCAACGAATCACTCGGATTCCTCGGAGTTACGTCAGGAGTTGCTTTTCACGATTTTATCGTTCTCACGACACTTATGTCGAGTCCCTCTCTTCGAAACTGGAAAAAATATATTATCTGTGGTTGGCGCTGCCCTACGTCGCTGCCACTATGGTTCTTTAGTAATTCCTTTTTCCCTATTCCTTTCCTATTACCTTCCTTTCCGCGGGGACCTGGTCAGTATTGGTATACATCTGGCGACCAGATCCACGCGAGCCTAGTCCTCTTCATTGTTCTTCCCAGGTCTCGCTGGGGCCTGTTCAAGACCAGGCCCCAGTGAACCTTTCCTTTTTTTATTACATCCTTTCCTGAGTGTCTAGCTTTTTCCTTCCATCATTTTTATGACACTCTTCCGCGATTACCTTTTTCCGCGTATCCTTTATGTCCTTTCCTCGACCTTCCTCTCCTCCTGGGTTTTTACCCGTACTTTTCTCTCCTTACTTTTCTCTCCTTACTTTCCTCTCCTTACTTTCGTCTCCTTACTTTTCCCCCACTATTTACTTCTTTTTTCCGTCTCTTCCAGCTTTGTGGAGAGACCCTTTTTCGGGGAGTCTTGTAGGAGTCGCTGTGAAGGACACTTCGGTCTCGATCAGTATACCGTGAGTTAGTCACGCGAATAAAATTGTTACGGATGACGAACAATTATTTAAAATCATATCACCTAGATAAAATATGTTTAGTCTAAACCCAAATAAACGCACGACCCACTGGACGTCGACGAGACACGATTGTTATTCTAAGATAAAGACAAGGATCATCCGTTCTTTCCACGAGTTCTGACAAATACCACCTGTCGTTGCAAGGGTATATAAAACCCTTGCATTTCTGTACTCGGGGGGCTAGTACTTCTGTAGTCACGAATCGTGTCGCGTCGTGCTGTATCTCGTAGAATCGACCTCCAGTGAGATCGGGCATCAGTCCCCTTCGATCAAAGATTACCATATAGCTTTCGCGAGTCGGTCTAAAATCTATTAAGCATTTAAAGTCATTCCGAGACCCCCCCGCATTGCCAGTGCGTCAAAACCGAGCACCTTAGTAAGGTAGCAGTCTTACCTTTCTATTCTTTCATTCTTTTCAACTTCATTCAATTATATCGCGACATTTACACAAATGTAACACACTTCATTAATAGAATATACTTGTGTTTTACCGATAATTCAGTAGAACTTCTTAAACCCATTATTATCGTCGAGTATCCTAATAGAACAATTGAACGTTCCCACATGATACAATCTAACCGCTCGGGTTGTATCAACTAAATTATACTAGTTACGAGGCCCACTAACTTTCCTAGCGACTCCCTGACAATCGTATCAGGTTCTTTCGCGACATTTAAATCATCCACCAAAGATTGATCCAACCTCCCAGTGGCTCCCCAATTTCGCATTGGGTTCGTCCACGAAAGTCACACCGTCCTAGCGGCTCCCTGACAATCGTATCAGGTTCGTCCGCATCCAAACAGCTCCCTGATTTCGCATCAGGTTCGTCTGTGATCTCATCCAACCTATAAGCGGCTCCCTGATTAAACACCAGGTTCGTCCGCATCCTAACGGCTCCCTGACAATCGTATCAGGTTCGTCCGTGCCTTCTGTCAACCTCCTAGCGGCTCCCCAATTTAACATTGGGTTCGTCCGCGCTGTTTTACAACCTCCCAGCAGCTCCCTGACAATCGTATCAGGTTCGTCTGCGCGTTACTCCTAGTGACTCCCCAATCTACCATTGGGTTCGTTCACGAAGTTTCAACTATCCTAGCAGCTCCCTGACAATCGCATCAGGTTCGTCTGCGCTTGACTCCAAACCTAGAGGCTCCCTGACAATCGTATCAGGTTCGTCCTCGCCGTCTATAATCCTAGCGGCTCCCCAATTTCGCATTGGGTTCGTTCGCGCACCTCAACTAACAAATTGAGACCATATTCCTAGGGTGATAACCCTTCGCCGGCCACTCGAGCTGCTCGCGGCCCTGGCTCGTAACAATTGTATTGAGGATCTTTTACGTGGGAAAAGATTGGACTCAATCGATCTCGCAGAAAAAAAAGAAAATGTTTAATGATTCAAAAGAATAAAGTACAAGGCGCGGAGGCGAAAAAAACAAGGAACGACCTTAGCCAAGGAACGTTGCTCTGTTCACGGTTTTCGCACGACTGACTGAAAAACGATAAAACGCCTTAGCATACGGGGGTGCCAAAACGGTCAGCGGACCCCATGGGTTTTACGATATCACCTGGTCCTGCATCAAGAAGAGAACCTCGCAATGGAAGAGTACATCAAAATACATTATTTCTAATAAATTGTGTTGAGGAAAGATATTTGGCAGTATCAGTTTCTCCGCCTTTCCCCACATATCAATAAACGAAATATAAAACAAAGATAAAAAATTGCCAAAATTGCAAAGAAACTGGACACTGTTTAATTGCGGAAAAAATAAACAGAATTTCGGGGCCAGTGAAAAAAAAAGAGCACCGTCCCCGTGGTATTGGAAAATACGAGCAAACGGAGAGCAGGACCGCAGCCGACGGCAGGAGCCAAAACCCACTTTTACCCATAAAATCCAAAACATCTTCCCACCCTCCCTGCCGGGGCTGGCGTGCCACCTTTTATGTTAATGGCTGGCAAATTATCGGAAAAGAAGCTATCTCCCGTAGCAGGCTGTCATATGGCGACAGAGGTTCGCAGGATCTCACATTATCTCGGTCACACTTTCACCCTCGAACAGCTTTCCCCTTTCAGCGAACACGATTTCCAAATCCGATAAACGCGTGGCCGTTTACGTCTACGGTTATCGCCGAACGATGTCTGTTGTACCGATCGAATCGGTGGCCGATGGCCGGCGGCAGCCCCATCGAAAATCGATGTATCAAGAGCCGGCGTCCCTGATCGATCGTCCACCTCCTTCCGTCGTCGTCCCTTGATATCCGGTCGATACGCTCCCCTCGGGACATTCCAATAAATCCCTCGTTACGCAGAAAGGTCCATTTATACTATCAGCACAGACACGTTCCGTATCCGTATCGGCACCGTTCCGTTTCAAACAGTAGTATTTATACTATCCGCAAAGACACGTTCCGTATCCGTATCGGCACCGTTCCGTTTTAGACAGTAGTATTTCTACTATCCGCAAAGACACGTTCCGTTCAAATTTTAATATCTTGTAGTCTTTAGTGACCTATGAAGGAATCTCGAAGGATTTTGACGGCTTCACCGTCAATACTGGTTTTAATTCAACCCTCACATCAGCCACCTTTTTTCCGAGTATTATCTTAGGCTGCACTGTACCTTGCGTAAACAGAAATTTTTGCCTTTTTCTCATGTAATCCTATAGATTTTGGCGAGAAAATGCAAAAGTCCAAGTTTTAATCTTAGGATCTACAAACATTTGACTCATGATTTTCAGCCTAGTCTGAACAGAGTCAGAACGCACGCATACTACTATTCGCACCGGCACCAACCGCTAAAGTATTCTTTGCGAGAATGTTGGACGGTCAGACCGGTGCCGATACGTGCCGGTGCCGTTCCGATACGGATAGTATAAACACTTGTACCTAAATGCATTGAAGAATATTTGTCTGATCGGATACGGAACGTGTCTGTGCTGATAGTATAAATGGACCTTAATACGTTGTTCAGATATTTGTCACGACAAAACTATACACATACATGATATTCATACACGTATGATTTTATTCACATATTATATTCAATTCTTGTCGGAATTGTCTTCCGCTTTCATTTTTAATGTTATCGTTTACACCCCACGGTAACAGTCTATACTAGTAATGGGCACTATCGACTAAATCAAATTATCGACTATTTACTATTTAGTAGTGACATACTATCGACTATTTAGTCAATAGTTTTCAGTCGTCTGAATTGCTTCTCTGGTTATGTTCTCGATGTTCGCCGTTCGATAACGTTGATGAAACCTTAGACAATATAAACTTATAGACGCGGCTCAGATAATTGTTTTGTGATGCAAAAAGATAAAGTAATACGTCACAGTTTTAAATTCAGTTTATACCTCCACCCTTCAGTAAAATAGTAAAACAGTCAGTAAAACAGAATTCAGTAAAACAGTCGATTGAAAATAGTAACCCTCACTACTGTAAAATTCAGTCAATGGTTCAGTAAAACTAGTCGATTGAAAATAGTAACAGCTACTATCGATTTAGTCAATAGTTTTTAGTCGATAGTGCCCACCACTGCTCTATACAATTCGACGCCTCACTTAAAGTTACGTTCCCAAGAATTTCAATAAGAAATGTGAACATGCTCCCGTCGCCGCGAGAACGACAACAGCCACAAAGCAGACGTAAATGCGTGATGCAACAAACTGTTACCGTAGAACAGCCGTGTGAACGATTCGGTGGCCCAGTTTCGAGTAAAATCGAGCGGCCAAGGACAGGCATCGAATGCTAATAATTGTTTATACATTTTGTTTACAAAGTATGATCGAGAATGGAGGCCGGAGGGTATCGCGTCGCGCATCGAGTGTTTTTCCAACGATCAAACACGCCGGGGCTAATTAACAATAATTTGCATTGGTTCGATTATTGAAACGACAACCATTGTAAAGCTCTTCCGTTTCGCCGGCCGCTGAAACTAGCAGGACAATACGGGTGTAAAATTGCAGTAAGTGCAATCAATTTAGATTTCCCCGGGAATATTGCACTCCGCTCGATCACCGCTTTGCGCGCAACATCACTGTTTTGCGTTTCGCTCGCTAACGTTTCCTCTGGATCTACGGAAATTGCGTTATCGCCGATTACGATCGAGAGGATTGCGAAATTGGAACGAGGGAAAGGGGAAGCCTGAGGTGGGGAGGGAGAGAGCAACGAGAAAAAAAGCAAGAAACGTACACGCATTCCTCGCGAGTTTTAGCGAAACTCAGGTTCCGACGGTTCAACAACGCAACGAGCTCCGTTAAAAATTGAAAATCCGTTTCCCCGGCGATGTTAAAAAATTACTTTGCCCCGACGCGACGTGCACCGGCGCAGACGGAAATGAATATTTTAACCGGTGACGGGACATTAGCAGGATCGAGAAGCGGAAACGGTCGACGATCGAGTTCATCGACTGCTTATTGCTAAATATTTCATGCGCGATTCGTCCGCTACGATCGACATTCGCGTTCTTTACGAGCTAACCGCTCGAAATCGAGTCCATTGAACGGGTTATAGGCTCGCGAGGCAACACTTGTTGAACTGTTAATCGATTTCGGTGAATAGACGTATAGAATCCTGTGGACTAATGTACTTTTTCTTCCTGTGCCACACAGGATATTTTTCCCGGGAAATCTTGAGTCTAGTACACTCAAGCGGAAAACTACTTATACTGGATTTCATCTAAAAAATTCTAGTGCAACAGCACTCAACAATTTTTATGACGAACGTACTTTATTTTTCGTTTGAAGGTTATACAACATATCATCGTACCTGTGTTTACATGTTGTTGTTACATGACAATAGCTTCCTCTTTTATTTTTCGGACACATTCCTCGATTTTTTTTGTTTGCTTTATACCTGTTGTATTTTAGCGTTAGTCTCGTGTTACTTACTTTTATCGTAACATCTGTACACTGTGAATTTTTACACGGACTCGTGGTTTTATAAACAAAAAACCGTGACGCAATAGAATGTTGCATCCTGTATTATAATTTCTTTAAAAATTTTATCAATAAGAACAAAATTTTAATTGTTCCATAATAGTATTCATTTTATTCATCGTTAAAGATCTTTGTAAGAGAGCTATTAATTCGATGTATTTATATGATTTTCTGAAAGTAATTGCATAACGAGCTTGCTGTTTTATTTTAAATTAATTTATTTTAGCGATTTATTCATTTTATAACGGGCTTGTTATTTTATTGTAAGCGTAATATTAATAATATAATTCTTAATAAAGCATACCACGTTCCCTTTGATTTCTTTTCCTGTAAATTAGTACACCAATATATATCTGCACAAACCTCCCCGGTTTACCCGTAACCTATAAATGCATAAACATCCGTAGTTTAAACATCGGTATAATTTGTAGGTCAGGTTTTACACGGCCCTCCCAGCTTTGCTCGTTCCACCGCCTGTAGGTCGTATAAACTATGAACGTGTAATCTTTCATAATATTAATAAATATCACCATCATCATCTACATCTTAAGAACCGCTTCTTTATTTTAAATGGAAACTGCGATACTAAATATCCCTATCATTACCTGTATCTTGAAAGTGACGTGTTCTCTAGCACGCGAGTGTAAGACGCACTTTTATTGTTAGATCAGCGCACTGAAATCTCTCAAAAATTACGCGTTGGGTATCTGGGAATTCTATTAAATTTATTGGGCACTATTCTCAACATTTTACGGCATAATTTTTCACACTATGTTCGCTGAAACATAATATGAAAAAGTACGCTATATAAAAATGGTATAAATCACGTTAATAAAACTCACTATGAAGAAACATATTTAATAATATTTATACTCACAATAAATCAACACCAACTTTCGGCTACAAAATAGCTCTGGAATTTCCGATATTGATGAATTCATTTTAAGATTATAGTTGAAACGTCAACGATTCCTAATATTTCGTTAGGTATCTGGTTATACAGGGTGTTAATTTTATCTTGAATACCTAAATTATTTCCGCTACTATTGAAAGTAAGAAAAAATAACTAAATAGGATGGTTTTAAGACGCGCATCAGATGGTAATAAAAAAAATCCTTTGAAGGTCATTTTAACAGTTTTTTCAAGGTCACTATATTTGTTTGCATATTAACATGTATATTTCATAATGCAATGTTGTAGTCGACGTCAAGATGAGTTCAACGACCTACACACGGTGACCTTGAACTGACCTTGAAGGCGAAAAAATCAGTTTCAGTTTGAAGAATACAAAAGTAATGAAACGAAAAGAGTGATATCACCTTATTTTAGATGCTCTATGGCATTTTTCAAGATAAAATACACCATGTATAATATATCGCTAGGTATAATTGTGTTTGACTATCTCCCTCTGAATTGATCCACTAATAAATTTCATAATGTTTATATTGACATTTCACCAGTATACAAATAGTACACACTCTTCGTGGAATAAAATGGATCAGTCGGTATTTACATTAAAATTTTGGTGAGAATTGAAAAATATTCGTAATGGTCAGACATTCTAGAACATCATCATAACGGCATATGCCACGAGGTAATTATCCAACAATGAGCACGATTCCGCGAAAGAAACCCGTTGAATAATTACCGGCAGCATCGTCAATGGAGCAATCTCATTATCCGTAACAACGTTTTCGTTTGGTTTTGTTGTTCCGCTGAGCAAACACGGAATCCTTGAGCGCATCATTAAAGATGGGGCTCTCGAACATGCTCGCGTTGCTTCGCAAACGATGAAACGCGTTTCCTCGAGGTTCCCTTTTTCGTTGGATGTTCGACAGCATAACTGATAAGACAGAGGGTGATTACGAAGATAACCCTGAGGGGGACAATGGGGAAAAAGCGGAATTCGAAGTTGTGGTTTCGCGGGAAAATTTCAGGAACGCTATACCGCGGCCTGTTTGCGATTGCATTTTGCGTTTACGGCAGCTGCGCGGCGCAGCGCCGCGGCATGTAAATATTTCCTGTATTCAGAAACCCGCTGGTTCATAAGCAACAATATTGACTTTAACGAGTCGCTACGAACGAAACCGTTCCGCCGCGTTCCATAAATCAATCCGTCCGCCGAAAATACGCGCCCGATCATCCCACGAAATTACAAAACGCGTCGAATCAACGGCGACGCGCTTATTTTGGTCTTTTATTTTTAATTCTAAGATAATTTCATCATCTAATATTATAAGAAACAAAATTCTGCAATATATTCTTTGCTATCAACTGAGGTAGGTAATTCTGGATTTAAACAGGATGTCCCAAAAACGTATTTCCTTGAGAGGGGTGATTGCTGACGTCATTTCAAGTAACTACTTGCTTTGCGAAAATGTTCTCCGCGGCTTTGTTAAGGAGCTATTAACGAAAAACACGGACCAATCAGAGTACAGGTTCCGCTGAGCGGCGTTGGCCTAGCTTGAATCAGTCCACGGTAGCCGCGTTCCGATTAGTCCGTGTTTTTGCGTGAATAACTCCTTAAAAAAGCCGTGGAGAACACTTTTGCAAAGGAAACAGTTGCTCGAATGGCGTTAGCAATCACCACTTTCAAGGAAGTACATTTTGCGATATTCTGTATAAACTTTAATAGTTTAGCAATTGTGACAAGGAATTTTGATTTTTTAGAGGTTTATAAGACGAAGAAAACTGTTTTCAACTTGTTTTGGATGTATTATGAGTTCTAGTTGGATCTGTTGAACTTTTTGTGAACTCCAAAGACTCCGTTTAGAAATAATTATGCGTCGCGTATATAATTAATAATAAGTTTGTTGAACGTTTAACAAAAATGAATATAATAGAAGAAGCTAACACGTGGTGTCACGTCGATTGCCCGGTCGGAACTAACTAGAGATTTCAGATCTAGATGAAACAATCGAATCGCCAAATCGCAGGGCGCCTTCCTATTGGCTACCGTCGAGGCATAGAGTATAAAAAGCTTACATTTCAACAGAACCAATACTTTGAATTATTATCGGTGGTTGGCCGGATCGCGCGAATGATAAATCGTGAATGGTAAAATTCGTTAAACCGTGATATTAAGAGGAAGATATTGGGGCTTTTTACGATGTGCATCATGCCGAGAGCAAGAAGGGGATGGAAAAAGAGCACGTGCCTTCCCCTGACCGTCGACAAACCCTCGCCGCGCCGTTCCAACCCCAGAACGCGCCGGCATTCTTGCGGTAATATGTGTGAAATTGCGAGGGGTGCATTTTTAGCTCTGCATTTTGAGATTGCATTCCGGGAATAGTCTCAAATTTCTGCCCTTCCGTTGTTCGCGCGACCGCAAATTTTACGGGAACGGGACTTCAGACCCGCTCTACGCCCCACAAGCGCGTGAATTTCCTGAAACAAAGGGGATGAAGGGGAATATTTCTTTCGCGGTCTCGTGTGGATGGCAATTAATTCTGCACCACCCCTTCTTTTTTTTTTATTAGGCATCGAACAGTTTTCCGTGACCCTTGCAATGGCGGGAATAATTCTGTCGGTTGTATTTCGTCTCGAGTGCTTCTTCGATTATTATTTATTTAAAGTAGCTGGTGCACTTATGAGAAAATAAAATTAACAACATTAAAATTTTCTTAGTTAATTACATTGAATAATGATGTAATAAAAATGCACTTTTTCTTTTAGCGCTAAACAAAAAACAAAAATGATGAGGCTCTATTTGTTTAAATTCAATCCCATTTTTAACACAATATGTGGTCAGATAAAGAAATTTATCGAATCGCGTGAAAAATATAAAACCGGTCATTTAACCGGCAGTGGTAGATTTAGCGTTGAAGATCTTGATAACTCGAAAATAACGGAGCAGTGTTTTTAAATGCTTCCAATAATTTGTCACTAGTTGGTTTTACATCTATTTTTGTTAAAGCTTTGGCGAGCTTACAGAACAAATTTTTTACAAGAACCGAGCGTTTTTATCTCGTGAATTATTGTAGGAAAGGATAGCCGTCGCAGGAAATAAATTTTTAGATTTTTCTTAGCGAACCTGTAAATGTCAGCCAATTCTACCAAGAAACGCAGCGAATCTTTCTCTAGAGCTTCTCCTCTCGCGCTACAAGAATAAATAATGAGGTTCCTGTGCCCAAACGAACTTCACATAAATGTTTGTTGCGAGCGACTCGACCCTCCTAAAGTTTCGAGTGGGCACCTTGAGCGCTTTAAATTTCGGTACGAGCCGCGTCGAGTGTCGCCGCGACATCAAAGCAAAAACGTCAATTACGATACTTACGGTAATAACGATCCATTGAATTAATTCGTATCGACAAGTCCGCGGATTGAAATACGATCTCGTCGATTATGATACTACGCCACGTTACATTACATATTCGCTATTCAAATTAGCCATTAATATAAAGAGACCGCGGCGTTCCAAAGTAAAGAAATTCACCCCCGGCGTCGCTTTTCCACGGGAGAAGAATGAAAGCGCTCGGTCCCCGACGGTCGTGAAATTCGCTACGTCGCGAGGTTAGATAAGTAATTTAGCCGATTGAAAATTAAATTAGTGAGAGGGGGGCGGGGTGGAAGCAAGAATTGACCACCGTCGTAACACGGCGAATTAAAGCGCGAAAAGTAAACACCGCGGAAACGAAGTGAAAATGGGTCGACGGCCGCAGCCGTATGCTCGCGGCAAACTGTTATTACGGAAGTTTATAGCGACGACGTCATAATAAAGATTGCGATCTTTAATGTAAGCATGAATATGGACATCATTGCGCTGTTCGCGCACTTTCAAAGGAACGTGCCGCAGCATTTTCCTAGATAAAACGAAATGGCGCACCACTGCGGCGTATTAATGAATGCTCGAATTAAATAACGCGGTCCGACCGCTGGCCAGATACTCCTTTTAACGGGAATCTTTCGAGATTGGACGTTTTCCATAATATTCGTCATCGAATATTAACATTTTACCCACCGAAATCCTATCGATTTCTCAAAATCTGAATTGCACCCTGAAAAGGTACAGCAAGAAGAAGAAATTCTTAAAATTCAAATTTAGTTAGACTATTACCCATACACGAGCTTTGAACAAAAATGTGCATAGCACCCAGAAGAGACATCAAAAGCCATAAAAAATAGTGTAACAGAAAAAATTCTTAAAATTCCCATTTTTGTTAGGCTAATACCCGGACACGGGCCTTGAACAAAAATCTGCATAGCACCTTGAAGGGACATCAAAAGCCATGAAAAAACGGTGTAACAGAAAAAATTTTTTTAAATTCACGCGTTTGTCAGACACTTAATTAGACACGACCCTTTAAACAAACATCTACATTCCACCTTAAAAGGCACACCAAAAAAGCGAAACAAAAGAACAGTATCACGGAGGAAAATTCTTAAAATTCTCGTTTCTGTGAAACTGTTAACTAGACGCGATCCTTGAACAAAAATCTGCATTGCAGCTAAAAGGGGACACCGGAAGCCATAAAAAACAATGTAACGGGCAGCAAAGTGCTATTATCGAGCAGACAGAGTTTTTAGCGAAATTAGCAAACAGAAAGACAATTATCCCGTACGTGTTGCGGTGGCAGTGCTCGCGTTCTCATCGAGGACGAGCGCGTTTTGAAATTCCACGAGGTATCAAGTGCTTTCCCGCGGATCGGAGCGCGACAATTCGAGAGCGGGAAAGTCGTGGGCGTGCTTGTTGATCCCGTCGACAGAGAGAGACAGAGAGAGAGAGAGAGAGAGAGAGAGAGGAGAGAAAGAGTGAGTGAGGGAGACAGCCACCGTTAATTTCGATGTTACGCCGGTGTTAATATTTCCCGTGTTGTTGCTCGACCCATCGGGTACCGGCGTGTTTGAACAACATTATCGGTATATCGTCGGTACGTGCCGCGAGCCCGATCTTTTCCGATACCGCGGCCGAACGGAAACATCGACGCTCCTCGATTTCCTGTTACGAACGCGGCCGTGGGTAAACAGCGAGCTGGCCGTCGCTCTGCGAATTCTTTCGCGCGATTGTTGTGATTGAAAGGTTCAAAGATGAAAAGGGGTCGCGCGCTCACCAGTACCTGTTTGCCGAGCAGGAATTTGGTTCCACGGTTCGCCGCGATCATGCGCGTTGCTATTCGATGATCGGAAATTATGAAATCCGGTGGATACACTGACTCCTATTAATATTCGGACGCTCTTAAAAAAACGATTACCTTTTTGAAATTAGACCATGCGATTTGAACTTTTTCAAGAAGTTGGAGCAATTAGTTTATTATATGATGTGAAAAGAAATTTTTTCAAGAAATTGCAATTGGTCGGAATTGTCGTGGAAATACTAAAAGAGCAACGTTTTTATGTGGGTCCATATTGAAAATTTTTAAAAATACATTTTGTAGATCTGTGTCAATTATATGCATTATGAAAGTTTCATCGAAATCGGTTGATGCGGGAAAAGGCGATAGGTATTGAAAGATGTAAGAATCGTGATAAGAAAATCGTAAAAAACTACATCTTTTACCATCTTTAAAGGTTTGTAATTCATTGAAACGTTGATCGATTTCGATGAAATTTTCAGAATATATTTAATTGATGCAGGTCTACCAAACGTGTTTTCTAAATTTTAAATATAAGTCGACATAAAAAAGTTGCAAAACACACCTTTTAGTATTTTCTCTGCAATTCCGACCAATTTCAATTCCTCCCAGAAATAGTAAAAAAGTAAACAAACTGACTGACAAAAGTAACTGTAACAGTAAAAAAAAAAAACAAACCAATTGTTCTAACTTCTAAAAAAAATCTAGTCGTTTGGTCCAATATTACAAAATTAGTGGGAGTCACTGTATATAGACAATTATTAAAAGTGTACAAAAAACTCAGAATTAGTACAAATCAGATCAAATTAGATTTGGTACAAATCGGAATTTTCACTCTGTGTATTACAGGAGGGTTGACTATATTTGGATTCTTCACGAATATTTATTAGTCGGTTTGCAATCTTGTTCATCATGAGAAAATATTTTTTTCAGCATTTTTGTGTGAAATGGTATGGAGTTTTAAAGAATTTAAGTGTTTGTTATATTCTTGAATGAATTTCATACATAAAGGGTGGCTTAATGCATCTAATGGTGTTTGCGAGCGCCTTCGTTGAGGCTGAAAAAGACGGAAAAACAGAAGAAATTGGTGCATGGTGGGGTCGCAGAGGGCGCCGTCGCGGTTAGGGGGTTTGACCCCGACGATGCCAGGCCACGGTAATTTGTGCCGCGACAATTGTACCCGCGGGAGCTGTTCGGCATTGCGCCTACGTACACAAGCACCATGGCCAAGCGAATGGGAACGCTCACACGTAAACAAGAGACAGAGAGAGAGAGAAAGAGAGAGAGAGAGAGAGAGAGAGAGAGGTATACACATAGAGGGACAGAAGGAGTGAGAAAGAGGGATGATGCGTCGCGTCGCGGCGAGTGGATTGGTAGGGAAAGCGTGTGCGAGACCGTGGAATGGAAATGTGCACGAGGATAGATAAGAATAAAAGCGGGGAAGTAAACAAAGATAGGAGGGAAGCCATGGGATAAGAGGAAAAGTGCTCCGAGGAGAAAGAAATTGATTAAGCGACGACGGTGAAATTGAAAGGGGAGGGAGCACTCGGGAAGAAAATTTTGTTCCACCGGGCCTGGGGGAATCATTAAAGACAGTTAAATATCTCCTCTCTTTTTCCTTTTTTTTGTTAAACGGCTAGCTTTCTTGGAATTCCAACACGTTTCTACTAATATTCTGTTCCTCGCCATTGGCGATCGGCATGCTTCGAGCTTTGCAGCTAATTGGACAGAGACTGTGGCAAATTGAGTGCATCTAATCCGCAACTGTACCATTGTAATGCTAAACGTAAATCCTGACGCCGTACTACTTTCGATGGCTATTCTGCGAAGCTTTTACCACATTGACCAAATGTTGTCTATTAAAACCACGTTAACGAAAATTGTTTATTAACACATTGTGCCAGTGCATTGTGGCTGGAGCGGGTAATCTATTGAAAAATGTGTTAAAAATTCAAAGAATTTTTTTATTAAACCTTTATTTTCTTATCCTAGAAAGTATTCTTCATCGTCATTATAAAAATAAAGGCACTTTCTGTATAACAGAGTATAGTTATTCTACCACCTATCTATAAAAAACGTATAACTACGTGACTCGCGCTCAACTCACAGTTTGCGAAAACCGTATTTTTACATGTCCCGACAACAATGTGTTAAAAGGGTATATTTCAAGGTTTAAGAAAAGTCTATGAAGAATATCTAAGAGGTACTCATCGAATAATGCGATCACTTGCAATAAAACGGGAAAAGATCTGCATCGATCGAGGACACGTTTGAACGATCTTGGGCATTAGGGTGCCTCGGTGTTCGCGTTAAGCGATAAAAAAAGGTGAGCAACAAAGGGGTCTCCGAAAGAGGAAGTACGTTTGTCTTGCGGTAGCATTGGCGGGATCGGAACCGTGCCCGGCAAACCGTGAAGAGCCCTCGAGCTTTTCCAGTCGTGGAATTCCGCGGAAGAAAGGCCACCCTCGTGGACGGACGTGGTTAGGTTCAGGTTCGCTAGAAAGCGAAGCCAAGCCGATTCGGCTCGGCTCGGCTCGGCTTGGGATCGCATCGGTGCAACGACGACGAAGAGAACCAGCCGTTCGTGCATCGGTTCCGCGTGCATTTTTCTGAATGCGCACGCTGCGTAAATATGGCCGCGTGGGTAACGGCGCGCACGCGGCGAGGGCAACGACGCGAGCCGAGCTTTTCACGTGCCGATACGCGTACAAGCGGCCTCGTCATCCGAAACATCCGCACTCGATCGACCCGCGTTTCAAGCTCGGATACTCGCGCGTTGTACCCGCACGTCGGATCACCGTGTCTATAGGGTGGCTCGGTTTAACCCCTTCGACGACGAGGATTCCTTAAAATATTAACCCTCGGACTCCCGCGAGTTCTAGGCCTATGCCGGAGTCATTTCTGACCCATGCATACAATGTAAATTAAAATATCTGCCAAAATAATCATTTTTCCACATGCATGGGTTAGTAAATTTTTATAGAAAACAACAATGTGCATCAATTGTTGTAGTAAACAGTATACGGTTTTATTTTTAAAAAATCAAAGTTAACCTTTAAATCGCCTAAACGCCTCCACTTATAAAGAAGTCGCGTACATCATGTCCCCCCTGATAACATCTGTAGAAATAATTTTTTTGTATAACGCATAGTTTGGAATTTATTCGAGGTGAATTTTTTTCTCGTATAAATGCCCTTCGGGCTACACGCGAATTGTTGTAAATATTAGTACGTTGGCAGACGGGTCGGGTTAAAATCAGTTTCCGTCTCCGCTTCAAGTGTCGCGGGCAGGTTGCGCGCGTATTGACAGACGTGATGTAACCCGGGGGGCGGAAAGAAGAACCCTGACTCTGCTCGAGCACCTTATATCCCTGTAATACCAAACTTTCGTAATATGTTGCACGGCGAGAAACAAGATTTAGATGCTCAGAGTTGTCGGAAGTAACAAAGTTGCGTATCCCTTCCGACCGATATGAGGGAAAGAAGCCGGAAAGAACGTGCTCGCGAGCCGGTTCGCGTCGTCGTCGTCGGCACGAAAACAAAAGAACGACAACTAACGTGTTCTCCCCGGTAAGCCGCGAACAGTTATTACACGTCTCCCACGAAAATACCGGCTGCTTAACGAACCTATTCAATTTATCATCTCGCTCGGTTCCATTACACGATCCAATTAGCAGGCTCCCAAAGGCAGAGGACACATAATTCTTGTTAACTCTCTTGCCCGAAGTCTCTGCCGTTCGTTACACCAACTAATTAATTACCCGGAATTTTTTCCTCTTCGCCTACAACATTACATCATAGAATTACAACGGACACCATTCGTTGCGTTTTCCGGTGAGCACCAGGTGAGACTTTGAATTATGCGTACGCACTTCCGACGATAAGACGATTCATTCTTTCTCGAGGAGCACGCTCAGATCGACGATCTTTGAATTTTCATCGCTCGCCGTGGCCCCCATTAAATTTCAATTCGCGAACTTTAAAGCTCCTCGAGTGGCTCCGGACCGGCCCCGGAACAACGGCTACCGTTTAATTCCAAATTTTCCGGAAAGTTCCGTCGGCCATTTCGGTCTCCAGCGACTAGGAATTTCTAATACCTCGTAATGGGTGAATTATAAATTTTTAATAGCGAAACTTACTGTTATTAGCTTCGTTTTATCGATTTCTGTGGCATCGTTAGCTGGCTACCCATACGATACAATTTACAACAGGATAGAAGTTACAAGAGTCTAAGGACGCGATATATTATTTTTATTTTGTAATTTTTATTTTGCATAATGATCAGCGGGTCTAGTGGCCATTCAATGCTTTCTAAAAATCTGTAATTCTTATCCAAGGATGTATTTTCGGCAATTTTTCTAGATAAAAAGGATTTGGATTTTCGTTGAAAGAAAAAGCTGACCAACTTTTGTTCAAAATTAAATATAAATTATTTTGTGTCAGATGACCAGATTTGTACAGTATACGAGACAATTGAATTTTTGTAAACATTCCAAAATTTCCTGGTCTACTTTTGGCGGAACTGCTCCTTTATCGGCTACTGGTGGTATCGACTACTATAGACCACCGCAAGGGAAAGCTCCAAGGTACCCTATAGATAGCTATCCAGCCCGAAACGACACTAAACGACGGAGCGTAGCGTTCTACGGGTCCGCCTCGGACTTAACGTGGAAGCGATCGAATACGGCGAGGCATGTAAAGTGCCGGGCATATCGTGCTGGAATAGAAGAGAGAGAAGGTTCCGGGTACTTCGTGACAGCTACTCGTATTTCTCCCGCGCACTCGAAAGAGAGAGCTCCGGGAGGCCGTGGACGATTAAGCCCCTCGCGTCTCCTTCCAGCCGCTTCGTACGGAGCGTATCAATTTCCTTTAATGTCACTTTGACGATGCCATTAACAGATAGACACACCGGCTCTATCTACCCTGCCGTTTACCTACGTCTACCTTCCTAGCAGTCAATTGAAGATGCACGTCGAGTGTCTCCGGGAGAGCTCCGAGACACGGCTACGATGCCGGCGAAACCCTCCCTCTACCCTCGTCATACCGGTTCTACCCTTTAAATAGAATTCTCCCCTCGTGCCTCAAAATTGCTGATTTTTTTCAATAAAACACATTCGAGAATTTTCAATAGAATTCTCTCGTTAAACCTAAAAATTGCAGATTTTTACAACAAAACACATTCGAATAAATTAAATAGAATTCTCCACTAGAGCCTGAAAATTTCAGATTTTTACAACAAAACACATTCGAATAAATTAAATAGAATTCTCCACTAGAGCCTGAAAATTTCAGATTTTCTCAAGTACATAATTTTTAAAAGTTTATAGCCAAAGACATTTCAATGGATCCTTCGACAGCAACAGCAATTTCATAATTGCTAATCACTTTTAATTACGTAAAATAATAGGAAACTTTCTACCGAGAAGAATATATTTCCACAGCTAATGATTACTAGCTCGGAAAATAATTTAATCCCCACCCCAGTTCCGACGGACACACCGGAAGCAGCGCGGCCTCCGACACGTACTCCTGACCCGTTGCCACCCCGAACAAAAGTTTGCTATCGAACCTCGACCGACTAATAAACCACACATCGAGCGGTCGGGCGCAAACGGAAGTAGGGAAACGTAATGAACAGAAACGCGCTCGGGGTACATTCCAATTTCCACTCGGAACTAGAACAGGCCGAACCGGAGCGAGAGCGAGAGAGACGTGGCTGGGGTGTTGTACGTGTACGTCGTTGATCACGCGAACGCTTTCGAAAGCTGCCAGGCGTCGAACAATGGCCATTGTATCCGGAATCTGGGAATTAGCCGTCAGGCTGGTCCGCGGGCTAGGTCGGGCCCGTTTCAAGGATCACGGGCCGCAGGACGTCGCCGCGTCAAAAGGCTTATTCGCAGAGCCGCGCCGCGCCGAGCCGAGCCGAGCTGAGCGCGCGACCGGTGTCAAAGCGGACCGGCCGATACGAGACGCAATGTCCGCGACACGTTATCCGGAATTCCAGCACGCCTAGACGCGTGCTGTCGCCAGATCGTCTGAGAGGGGAGGGGACCCTTTGCATAGGAATCGTACAGGGTATACACACGCGATATTTTGATATAATGCGCCACTTCGAACCGTGTACCGAGCAACGACAATACCAGCGCCGCCGGGATCGCAGATCCTGGATTTCCTACGTCTCTACCGGCCAATACTGTGCGACCTACCGGGTGGATTCGATTGTTTGTGTTGGACATTCGGTGTGTGCTATTTGGGTAAGGTGATATGGGATAATCGATTTTGAACGCGAGTTGTTTTTCGGAGATTTATTTGTTACCTTCTTCCGTTTTACCAAAGTTACCACGTTTTTTTATAGATTAAAGTGAAATAAATATTCGGTTTACTCGGACAAATGATTTTCGATATAAGAGGTTCATCGATAAAAATTTCTCTTTAATTCCGCATCGCAGTGCGTCGTATATCATTTTGAACAAAATCTCCGACATCGACGACAAAAAATGATTGATTCGACGCGGCATGACCCGTGAAGAGAATCAAATTATTTTTATGCACATTGTTGTATAAAATCACGACGCGCGACGTGACAATCAGAAAATCAGTGACCTTTATGCGTTACGCTTTTCCGCATTTCATAAAATGGTTGCATGGCGTTTAAGGAAACATTGCGAGCACGAGCAAGAGGCATTTGATGTTACGCGTCTTAACCTATCGACCGTTATTGATTTTATTGAATTCTTAAACTTGATGGCTTGGTTATGTTTTAATCGCGCTACACGTGGGTCGACTGTATAGATTTCTTCTTTGTTTCACTCCTAGAACCATTTCACACCACGAGAAGAAAACGACCCCATTACTAGCATCGCATGAACAATATTTACACAAAGTTTCAAATGCATTGGGATTTTCGAGTGACGAATTACCTTGTAAAAGAGGAGGGGGTTAGTAACATCGAATGGGCGAGTATATCAAAGGAAAATCCACGTGCGCGTCGCATAAAGATATCAGTGAACACCTGGTCCAGGGTAAACCAGCCAGTATGACGTAAACGGCCGTGTGTAATCAGAGCACCCTGTACATAGGCAGCTGCAGCTGCGTGCATAGTCGCGGTCTTGCAATACAAGTGCAAAGTGAGCGCGGGAGGAACAGACAAGGAGTGATGGGAGGAGTGTGCGGGAGGGGGTGAAAGAGGAAGGAGGAGGGGGAGGAGGAGGGCGGTAGAGTGTGGTTGGACGGTGAACATGCTCGCCTGCTGGTGTACGCGGTGCCGTCTAAAGCAGTGCCTATCAATGCCACTTGCGCGACAATATGACAATGAACGCTCATGGCACGGATCGACTAATACGAAAGGAGCCCGATGCGAAAGGTATATTACGGACCGTCCTCAATGGCTCGTCACGACCGATTATTAATATCGTGCTTGCTACGCGCACCTCCAGAGAGAGGGAGAGAGGAACCGGTTTGTCGTATTGCTTTACGCTCGCGCGATCGGATCGTTCCCGTTTGCGACGCAACGAGACGACGTTATTATACCGTCGCGTCGCGTCGCGGCGTATTTTCAGCCTACTCCATTCAACTCGAGTTTAACCTTCGCGGACCACTCTATTTTTGCGCGACTAGACTGGCCTGTGATCGCAACAATACGTTCTGGAGTGACGCGGACGCTGCCAAGTCGCTTTTTACGCTACTACTCGGTTCATCCATATGTATACCAGGGTAATATTTGGCAAAATAGGATAATTGTTCCAGTAGTCCACCATCCAAGGCCAACAGTCAGTCTACTTAAGCGTTGGTATTATTAATATTATAGCAGACTAAGGGTAGGTCCGGATGCACTGTAATGAAATTGATAGTAGTCAAAAATGCATGAAACCGACCAATAGTATATTTATTTAGAGAAAAGTAGGGTTAAACTTTACTTTAGGTAAACTTTATTCAGTCATCGTTCAATGAGCGGAGCTGCGAGAAGGTTGTCAGAATTAGGTTGGTGTTGAGGGTGGGCGGAGAGTGCTGGCGGCTACACCGGCCCGACAACGCTTGCGAATCTACGTTATGTAGCTTGTACTGCCATCTAGCGGCTCCGCTCGTTAGACGGCGCACGGTGGTCGCTACATACCAACATGGCGGCGTCCTTACCTGTGAAAAACATTGAAAATCGCTTAACTTTTGAACCACTGATCTCCTAAGATTGAAATTTGGATATTTGGAATTTTCTCGCCAAAATCTACAGGATTACATAACGAAAAGAAAAAAATGACTGGTTACACAAGGTACAGTTTAACCAAAGATTGGATATTTTATGTACAACCATCTATATAATACCTTTGGTACAAACAAAAAAGTTCACAATTCCCACATTCACTGATAAAATAGAGCGGTGAAATCCGCAGGAGAATTTCCGCTAATTTTTCGAATCGATATAAAATGATTACGGAGTTGAACTGCCGCGTCGCGCCGACGAAACGCAACAGTTGCATCACAGACATTGAAGGTTGTTTAAATCGAAAACCGTGATTCGCGTGGGTGTGTTGAAGCATCAGGAGCGATCAGGAATGATCACGGACGATGAAGAAGGACAGAGAAAAAACGAGAAAGAGAGAAATCGAGCGGTTGGTGGAGGGCGGGGGCAAGGGGGACATTGTGCGTCCCGCGCGCACGGAAAAATAAATCTTATTGTTTCTGAAATCGAGTTTACTCGCGCGGTCCAGCTGTCATGCTCGTCAACCGGCACACGGCAAAAAGTTTAACGATGTTATCGCGCTGTCCAAACAGAGCCGGCGACGCACCTGGTGGCGTGTGCTCGCTGTGTCTAGGTAAATGTACACAACGGTGTACGCCCCGCAGCGCTCCGTGATTTGCGTGCGAGTCGCGCGCCGAATCGAGCCGAGCCGAGCGGATGCCGCGCGCGGATTGCGAGCGGGACCGTTTCGCGAATGCTGCGTCCGTGCTGGAAATTACCCTACCACGAATCGAGAAGTGCCGTTCAAGTACCGGGGAATCCCTGTGAAATACCGAACCGACATCGTGCAACTTATTGTCAGCCGTTGCACTCGGTTGCACCTCGACGCTGCTATACGCTGTTCTACGCTGCCGGAAATAAATGCGATTTTCACGTTTGATCTTGATCCTCCAACCGCGGAGATTTAAGAATCCGGATCCGGATGAGTTTGAAGCGTTGAAAAAATTAATGCGTGAGCATATTAATAATCAAGAGTGGTAACTATGATGTTTTAGTGTCGTTAATGAACGACGTGCATTTTTGTGTGTAGAGAGTAGTTCACCCTGTATTTGGCAATTTTCGTATAGATTTATTCAAAATGATATGAACTACTTTGCACGTGCGTCGATTAGTGATTAAATAAAAACGGTCTATCGAATCACATAAAAATACAAACGTTATAATAGATTGTAGAACGACAAAACTGCAACACCCCGTAAAACGATAATAAAGATAATAACAATAATAGACTGTCTCCAATGCGCACGCTATTATGAAAAATGAAAAGGGAGAGAAATAATAAAGCGAATGGCATATGCTCGCAAACTATCGTGTTAGATGCAGATCGCACGTGTAACAACGTTGCCATTACATCTAATCATGAACATTTTTACGTAATGGCTGTGTATAGTTTATTCTATTACACACGGCTGAGCCTTTTTTAAATTTTATGTGAGAGAAACCATTACGTATTAAAGATCGTCGTTTATAGATTACGAACGCTGATGAAAATTTGCATGTTTCAGTTTCTAAAAGGAAAGAGCAATATTATTTTACTGCTTGGAGTCGTTGTGTACGTACGTATTTATAATATTCAATTTTCTTGAAAACGAAAGATCCTAATTTCCTAACATTTTTATTGCCACATATCCTTCGATAATAATTGGATTAATTTTATCAAGTTAGATTGGCTGTTTGCTCCACTACGCGTTTGCAGTTCTTATTGGAATTAACAAAAGCCATACGGCGGAGCTAACTAGCGAATCTCTGTTATCGGAACCAGTCGATTATCGTAATAGCATTGTCCCCAGGCAAATTCGGATAAGGGAGGCTGGATCGTAGCAAGTTGAACGCGATTATTCGCGAAAGCATCGCGTTCTCCGATCGATGTTAGCCCGCGTCGCGTCGGGCCGAGTGGTTGCTCGCGGCCGTTTTTTAAGAGAGCACGGAGCACGAGCTTGACGTTAATTGTATCGTTTTTGAACGATGGGGCGAACGAGCGTCGAAAAAAACCGGCTAGCCCGCGTCGGGCCCGCTCTTTTCAACCCCCGGGACGCTTCGTGCCTCCGCTGTACAGAAATCCGTGAATTTAAGGGTGATGCTCGTTACCCGTTTCCCTGATTTCGTTTCACCGTCCAGCCGAGGAAGTCTCCAATCTCTCGTTAAGCGGGACTTCGTTATTAATTATCGAAGACAAGCAGAAATTCTTCTAGCGCAGAGTTTTCGTTTTTTCGCGAGCAACCCCGGCCAGCGCCGGAGACACGGAGAGAATAACGCCGCGCCGGAGCGCGACCAAGAGAAAGAGAGAGAGAAAGACAGTGTAGTGTGTCCAACGAAAATTACTGGGGCTTTCGAGCCGCTCGTTTCGGCCCGATAACGCGACGGTAATATTTCCCGCTCGAGCCGCCTTAAATCTGTCCGGATACGCGATGCGGAATTTTGTTTACGACCCTCTTGTCCCGCGATAAAAACAGTTACGTTCGTTTCGACGTTCCGAAAGGGCACGCCCGCGCACCACTCGACTACGCGGAATTCCACTCGAATCGATTGCAGCGCATTTTGGAAATGCACCGGCGGAAAAAAATGGGAAAAATAGTAGCGTCCCTGTCGATAACTAGCAGTCACGCTATCACCGGAAATACAGGATCTTAAAAAAAAAAACAAAGAAAAACATTGAAAATCATGAAATTCTTATTTTGCACATTTTTATCCGACGATCGAAGACTTCGATGTCGAGTACATTTATGACAATATTGAAACTCCATCTATAGACCTGGTTCAGAACGATTTTTTTAGTAATTCCAATTCAAGAAAACGTTTCTAATAATAACAAATTTATTTCTCTCCTGAATATAAATTGCAATTTTCAAGAAATTATATCCCGATATAAATGTAACATTTTCTTACAGAATCATTTAAATGATTCGATAGTATGCTTTATTCTAAAATATTTTTACGTTTTCGGTCGCGATTTTCTGGATACGTTAGCTAAATTAATTTATGCCAAGGCGGACAAGTAAAAATAGTTCGGCAGAGAGCACCCCTTACGTTAAGCCAGAAGCAGCATCGGCGCGTAAGTGAATCCTTAAACGATTTCGCAGCGAGTGGGAGAGCTAATTAATTTCAGCACAGAGGATCGAAAGCGCCCCCGCGCGCACTTCTGATCGCTTAATTGCTTAATTAGATGAAATCTGATTTCAATAACATTTTTCAATTGGCGTGTAATTTCCGCGCGAGTGTCACGTTGCTTCGCGAAATAAATTACATCGACAATTACAAAATCAATTGCCGCGTTCTCTGTGAGCGCAGTCTTATTCTGTCTCCGATTCTGGAGCAATCAGGACATTCGAATTTGTAATTAATCGCGAAATTAACATTTTGTTCAAACACTTTGCACCACCTCTAATTATTTTACATGTGTACTATCGACATTTCACTGATACAAGGGCGAACCAAAAATTCGATCACTGAATCGAGTAATATCTCCTATTTTAATTAACATTTATCGGGAAGTTGGTATTAGTGATAAATAATCTTATTGATTAACAGTGTAGCGAGATGATTTGCACGTTTAAATCCTATTTCATTAACGAGTTTTTTATTTTTCTCTTTTGGTCAAATGTTCCAATAGATTGGAAACAAAAATGTTATTTTGACATCCATTTTATGGCGTCGCAAAATGTGCAATAAATTTTTAAACATCAGTCATTCGACGGTATAACTATTTGCTAGACTGATCAAATTAATACATTAAAAATGTGTCATCCTCAATTAATCTCCTTTAATTACTGAAATTGCGAGATTTCTTCTGTAGGAAATTATGTGAGTAAAATAAAATCATTTACAATATTTATGTCCGTGGTGCACTAAAAAGGATGCAAAATTCTACAAAATATATATCCAGTAAATTGATAATTATCATTTGAATGGAAATAAAAATTTTACAAACAATAGAAAAAATATGATATTTAAATGGATTCTAAAGGCATCTTAATAAAGTTGATTTTTAAAAAATCGTACAAAAGTGGAGCATTTAAGCAGGATCATAAAAAACATAAAGACGTGAAAAATAGTCAACTCAGACAAATATTTGGAATTTCCACGGGGCAGTTAAGGGCAAAATCACTTTTATTTCTCGGTCGTACTGCTGTTAATGAAAGGGAGGAAGGAATTCATTTCCTTCGTCGTTGGTTGGTCCAAGAAAAAGGGTATAAACAAAACGGGCGAAATTCCTGGTCGCTATCGGTGTGAAACAGGTTAAAATTCGCACGCAGCTCAAAATTAAATCGTAAAGGTGTCGAGAGGGAGGGAGAGAGAAGTTGGAAAAGACACCTGCGGTTTCGGGGTCTCCGGGCCGCGAAATACTTACACGTCACGTACGTCTGACGTCCCGTACGAAGCTGTTCAGCGGAAGTTCGCGAACCGAGGGCATTCCTGTGGCCGACGTTATCTCGTTGCTGCTGCTACGAATTGGCCAAGTTTGGTAATACGATGATAAACAGAAACTGGAAAGGGTGTGCGTCGGCGGTCTGCGAAATATCGCTATACGTCATCCTTGGTTGTCCGTGGCGGCTGCGGAACTCCCAGCTGGCTGGAGACTTCCGTTTCCACGGGACCGTTCAAACTCACCCTCCCCGTTGCTAAACTTATCCAATACATATTTTCCTTTTCAATAAAAACTATCGTCCTGTCTGGTTGCCCGTAAATAGACTCGCGGCGATACGATTTTCTTTGCATAAGGGAAAACATCGGTTCACTTCAACCTTGGTCTGGTAAAGATAAGCATAATCGACCACTACACCGTCGTACATATGCGACGTTCAGTTTTAATATTTAATTCCACATAGTCTAATTAATTTTATACACTTTACTATTTACAAAACATATTTTCACGTTATGACGGTAGATAAAATTTTTTTCTCATCTATTAGAAGGTACAGGAAGCAAATGAAGAATTGTATTCCACTGGTACAAATTGCTAAACCCATTTTTGTTATAAACGCATAAAATCCGCCGTCTAATTATTAATATTGTCTTTTATAGTTACGTAGTTAGAGATCGCAGTAATGGGGCGAGTGCCAAAATTGTAGTTCATTGGATGTTCAGCCGGCAAAACACAGCCGATAAATCCTCGAACCAGCCATTATAATGTACACGCATCGCTCAACCGTATATGAATTGATGTAAAACGTTAATGCAACAACGTAATTCAAAATATTAATCATATTGTTATACAGTGTTACCTTCATAATCCACTACCCGCAAAGTCAATTAGCAAACTGCAGAAATGTAAAATTTAATTAGCCTTATGTGCAGGAACGTATGTCTGTTGTTCAACTGAAAATCCCTGCTCGTTTCAATGCTTCCGCTATACTAAACAATTTAATCCAACTGCAAAAGCACTTGTGAAGAATTATAGTAAAATTTATAAGTGCTTCGTCTCATACATATATGCTGTGTCATTACGAGATAAAACAATTCGTCGTTAAATGATAAGTTCAATTACATTCGTATTCTTAATTACTAGACAGTAGTAGGACACAGAAATTAAATAATAGTTAATTTCTGTTTTTCTGGTAGCTTCGTTAAATTGTATATTCTTAAATTCGTTTGACCCTTTAACTACGGCTGTCGTCAATAGACGACGGTGCGAAACTTTCGTGAGATACGGCCGTCGTGATTTGATAAATTATACCGGGAATGGGGGTTGTTTATTGATTTGTCGCTTTTATTTATTTTATCGAGATTGCGACGATGAAACAAGTGCGTAGACTGTTTGTGTTTCGTATTCTCATGTACATAAATCATCACATATATGTAGATAAGAAATGAATGTATCAGCATTTGTACAACTTTATTTTTTGTTTTCTGTTTAGACAGATACATTTGTGAATATATATCAGTAGCTAAAGGGTTAATCTTTCTACCGTTTGAAATTAGGTAATCCATTTTATCTATAAACGTATAAAATTCGCAGCCTATTAATTACCATCGCTGTCTCCTCTCTCGCATCAGCTCGCTTGCTTACGATCAAACTTGCCCGACGTCTTTACTGTTTCCTATTTCGTTCGCTCGTTCCGATCATAAACGCATAAAACCTGTGGTCTAGTGCCAGAGATCCGAAGCCGGAAAACCAAAAGAAAAATCCCCGGAGCATGCAGTGGCCGGAGGGTGCATTTACACGTAAAAACTCGATCGTGCTGTTGCTGGGAGATTCTCGCAGCGGCGATAATAAAACGCCGGTGATGCTGAGGGGGAGCGGTAGCCTGCGACCCCCTCGGTATCGAACGACATCTACGTATAAGCCCATAAACAAGATGATACGATCTAGGTGTAACGATGTTTCCAACAAAATTAGAGGGAAACTGCAAACAACCCCGTCTCAGTTCTCTCGTTCATCCCCGTTTAACCTCACACTACCTTGTTTCGCAGGCTGTGCCAGGGATGCTGGCCCCTCTTTCCCCCTCTGGTTGAACCAGTTCGCGTTCAACGCCACGACAACCCTTCATTCGACTCGTTAGGGTGGCTGGAAACACGATACCAAACAGTAATGAAAAGCCTATCCTACACTCGGTTTCTCGTAGAGCCGTTTATGCTTAGCCGTCCTATGCATAATGCACTCGCACTCGCATACTCCGACGTGACGGTCTGGTGTCGCGCGTTATCGGCGCCTGTGTGTGACAGATAAACCGGCCTTCCCTAAATGAGCAACAACGTCACAACGCCGTTGTTTATTCGATTATAGGCTTAATCGTCAACGGAGACAAGCCGGCGTCTTTGTGCCCCGGCAGGAACACCCCGCCGCGAATTAAATATCGAAACGTCGATCCGACGGTGTGCGACTGACGCACACGGTCTCCGTCGATGACGCTCCCCAACGAACGCGTCCGTAACTCGAACCGAATGACGAACTGTGGCGACGCATGCACCGATGAATAGGGCTCGCCGGGGTTTAAAACGCGGTTCAAAGCTTTCGTTTTATCGCAACGCAATTTTTATTACAATTTAGTCCCGAAGATTCAGATTAAAACACAACCGTAAACTAAATCTAAGGAAATTTAAGGAAGACGATTATACCTGCGTCTCGTTATGCTAAATAGAAATTTTTCCTGCTAAATAGAAGATATTCTTAAATCCTTTGAACATTGTCAGTGTTTTACATGTCACGTACTAATTTTTCTCATAAATCCACAAAATCGGCTGACACCCTAAAATTTGATTTTCTGGGATATACCACAATGAAAATGACAACTAGAAATACATCACTATTGAAATTACAACAAATGGTACATACCCCAACGAAACTGTCCGACCACGTGTCAGGCAACGTGTTGAAGCACACCGCCAAGTGTCCCAATACTCACGAACTATACATGTACACATAGATGTATCACCGATAAAAACCGAGGTCCCAGAAGATAGTTAATCCAGATCTCGTAAGGGTTGAATTTCAGCATCCCCGAGATGGGAATCGACGGTGCCAGAATGGGATCTAGAGATTAGGGGATCGAGTTGCTGGCATAGACGCAGAGGGGGACTGCGAAGTACACAACATCTTTCACAGTCCACTCGTTGACAGATCATTCCCGTCAGATAATGCAGTTTCGCTAGGGTGGTTTCTCTCTATAATCGCATCAACCCTTCGACGATCCTTAATGACTACGTTTTTATTGCTTCAGCACTCAGAGCAAATCAAACTTTCGACGTCAGTTTAAGACACCTAGAGCAAGATCACTGTCTCGCTGACCATTGATTGCACTGCTCCGCGCTGCCAGTGCTTTCTGCATTCGAGCTGCATATTTAATGAAACGTCATCCGCAACGGGCTCAAAGCTTCTACTTACAGCCCCGGCGATACTCGAACCTTGATGTAGTGACTCTTCCCGTAGGATGCTCATTGTTCCATTGTCACTTTGTTGGCCCGTAACGTGACGCTACGTCACAGAACCGCCGTATGTTGTTTACCCGTGGACCCGTCGCTGCGTCATTCGTGGAAATCGATTTGTTTACCGACGCGATTCGTATCGCATTACCGGGGGTAACGAGTGGAATAATAATGCACCGGTACTCGTTCACCGACGTTGACATACTTTCTGCATGATGCCTCACGCTGACGATCTCTCAAGACCGCTGCATTTCGCGCTCGTCGGTGATTTTCGACGATTTCTCGAATTCACGCGGGAATAGATTTTTATGTGCCGAACACGCGCACCGAACTCGTTTCTCTCCGCAACCCCTAGATTTTGAGAAATTTCATTTTGGACGAAAGCAGTGGCCCGAATCTCGTTAAATGATGTTACATATGGAGAACAGAAAAACAGTGTGACCTACGACACCAGATAATCAATAGACCACCCTATTCATTCTGGGGGTATATAAACCCTTTGATTCTTCCTCTCGTCGGTCAGAACTAATTGAGTCACGAGTAGAGTAACGTGTCACACTATGTAAAGAGTCACTTCAGTAAGATCGGGCTAAAATTCCTCTTCGGGCCAAATTTAACCATTCAGACTCCGTAAATTTGGTTGTAAGTTTATTTAGATATTAAAAGTTTCTCGAGACCCCGCATTGCCAGTGAGTCACCAACAGGCATTTAAATATGTAATATCACACTCTTAATCGCGACACGACCATTTATACACTTAATCTGTATACAATATGTCTATGTTATTTGGCAATTCGTGAAATTAATAAACCCTTGATTATGGTCCAAAATCCTAATTTAGTAATTGAACGCTCCCACACTATAACCACCCAAATTATAAAAGTTACGAGGCCTACGAGGCATCAGGTTCGTCTGCGCTTCAACCATCTTCCTAGCAGCTCCCTGATTTTGCATCACGTTCGTCTGCACTGTTACACTATCCTAGCAGCTCCCCGGTTACGCACTGGGTTCGTCTGTGTTTGATTCTATTCCTAGAGGCTCCCTGACTTCGCGGTAGGTTCGTTCTCGACGTCTATAATCCATAGCGACTCCCCAATCTTGCATTAGGTTCGTCCGCCCACCTGGTTAATAAATTGAATCCTCATTCCGAAAAGAGAATAAACCCTTCACCGGCCTATCGCGTTGGTAGCAGCCCTATTTTTCCTGATTTTTAAAACTTAACGATTGTAATACAAATACATTTTCTATAGCATAAAAAACAAACGGGACGTTCAAGTAATCTGTTTCAGCCGGGACACCCAGTATATGAATGTCATAATGGTACGGAACAGTTGTGAGAAAATCTGCATTACAGATTACAGATCGCTGGTTAATAATTACAGATTACCAAATGTAATCATGACTACCGATTCATTCCAGAAACGACTAATTGATTAATGATTAGAATTACAATGATTGCGTTTAATAATCAATTACTGGTCGAAGCGTATCCGTTTTAAACGCATAAAATCTGCAACCTAGTCGTTAGGGAGGGGAACTTTGTAGATTGGTTGAAAAAACTTTGGAAAAAGATCGAGACTACGAGGTTTTAATGGAGTTTAGTGTGACTTCATCTCATTTTTAATTTGCTTGGCCCGTTTACGGAAGGAATAGAATTTCATTTGCGCTCTGTTTAATTCCAGTTTCTTCGAGTTTAACTACAAAACTGGGAATTTGCATGTAGCTCCCGTGGTCTACTTAGCGAGTACAATTTCTGGGAAAGATCGATAGAACTGGAATTTAATGCAGCTTCATTTTCTTTTTAATTTACTGGGACCATTCAACGAGCGAAGAGAGAGCTTAATTTCTCCAGTAGTTAACCGCCTACAATGTGGCGTAATTTTCAAGCCGTGCGTCCATTGTATTGCGTTCTCTAAATCTTGTTCTACACGAAATATTTACGAAGACTGTGGTAGTTCTATTGAACCTATTCTGGAATTTTTCAAAAATCTGTATAACCCACAATCGAACAAATATCTGCAGTCGTCTACCTTATATTACCCGGGAATTTTTTCGCTCTCCTTTCTTGGTTAAAATTATGTTGTATACTTTTCAAACAATATTTTACGTTACTGTGCTTTTGACCAGGACCCGGAAAAAACGTCTGATTACAAAGAGTTATTTTCAGTTTCCCCGATACAGTGAATTTGCATAATTTTCCACGGGCCACATGCTGTATTATATTACTGCAGCTGCAGATCAATGCAGTTATATTTTATCCTTTATTTATCAGCAGTATTTACGAAAAAATCGGAATTAAAAACAAAATCTTCTTTTTCAAAATGGCTGATGGCTCATATTATTCGCTATGAGCGAAAAACTCATTCGTTAAAAATGTATATATTCTACCAAGTTTCGTAACTTTATTTTTATCAAAGTGGTTATTAAAAATAATGAGTTTAAATAAATGCAGTATTTCTCTCATTAATATTTGTATGGCAATGGAATATTGCTAGCCCAACTATGTCAACGTGTTAAACACTGTTCAAACATGTTTAAATATTTATAGTATTAATAAAAAATACATTATCCTATATATACAATAGTCTGCAATATCAATCCTACAGTTTTCACAACTAAATAAACCAAGATACTCAAACTAAAAAATCTGCCATTTAATCGAAACTAAATTTCTGAAGACAGGGAAGAACGATTTTTACATTTGCGTACAGCGCTAAAAATTTTCTAAACTTCGTCAATCTTCTCCAAGGAGGCAAAAAGACCTGTAATTTCCTCTACCGCGCTAATTACCCAAATCCGCACAGTCAGCAGGTTGCTCGAAGAGGGCGCTCACTAAGCCAGGTGTACGCAACACCGACGCAACAAGCGTTTCCAGTAGAATATCTCCTAACCGTGTGCCTAGGAGATTACATCGGTACTCGTTGACATCGCGCAAGAAGCTGGCTAAAGTGGGGTGTGCGCGGAGTGTATCGGTACAGGAACAGATAAATCTCTCTCGCTCTCTCAAAAAGACAGCAGAAGAAACGGCACCGGACGGGAAGAGCCGGCGGGGGGGGGGGGGGGAGACAGATAGTTTTCTTTCGTCGGGAGCCGTGGTCGTCAAAGAACCTATCGATCTTCGTCGAACAAAGGAGCTACTTTAATTATCGACTATGTCTCGCAGAAGCGGGCCCACCCACTCGACTATTTGGTGTCCTTTGTGCGAAATCGAGCCGCGGGCACAGTTGCGTGCGGGGGGTGGAAACCTGGGGATTGGAAAGACAAGGGACGAAAGAGGTCCCCGAGTCCAGCCCGTTGTCGTCGCTTCCAGCCCAGCCGGTAACACAATATTGGCCAGTCGCATGCGCCGTTAATAAGTAAATACGAATTAGCATTCCGAGTCCTTTGCCGGTATAAATCAAACGAATTAATTACAGCGCCGCGCCCGGGGGTGGGGCGGAAGCACACGAGAGAGTCGAGAGACCCACCCCCGACCGTCCACCTCTTCCGGAAGAAAGAACCCGGGCTGGCATATTGCTACCCGTAAATACTAATAAATCCCTGGCCCCGCGCACTCGGCCACGTACAATCCGATCGCATGCGCTCGCGAGACGCGTCCGCTTCATTTCACCCGGTCCTCTTTGCTCCAGACGACGGTGAAAGTGTCCTTTAAGGGCGACGGATCAAGGGATGACGAGGGTGGCTCGTTGGTATTTCGTTCGGCTGATTTTAATGCCGGCTGTAGGGATAGGTTTTTCTTAGACAGCCCACGGAAAAGGGATTTGGGTGATGTATGGTGAATGATGGCGGCTAGATGCTGCCAGCATGATGGGTATGGCTTGGTACTTGGACGAGTGGTTTAGGTAGGGTTTGATTGTTTTCAATTTGATAGAGGACATTGGTCAATCTTTTGCATTGGCTTCATATGAATTCGTTCTTATAATATTAGTAATTGTAAATTAAAAATTTGAAATCGGTCATTTTACATGCACTGGTTTAGTGTCAATTTCCTGAGATACTGATTTTATGTCAACTCCGAATACCGGACTGCAAACACGAGGAATCATAAACTATTGGGTTATTGCATATGAAATATTAGATTTTTAACAGTAACATTAAACAATTGCAACTTTTTCCCTAAATCAAAGTGAGTACCATTGTAATCAACGTATTCTGTTAATGAAATTCCAATTTCCTGATTGTATTATGAAAAACATTGATTTTTTTACTTATTCAAGTTCTTCATTTACGAGATTGTAACCAAAAATCATATAATGCTATCGCCAATAAGTTATTCTTTTCCACAAATGTAAAAGGAATACACGAACACGTATTGATTGATGTTGACATAAACTTTATTTAAAACTAAAATTAGACATCTACACTAAAATTAAGGGTAGGATATTGTGGATTAGCTTTATACCTCAATAGCATTTCTTGATCAATAAAATTTTCTAAGATTTGCATTCTGAAATCGGACCTTTCATATGCAACAAGCTAATAGTTCAAAACGAGCAAAAATGTTGAAAAATGACTGGTCTCCAGAAGATTAAATTCGTATTCTCGAGCGTCCTAAGCGCAACAGAATGAGCCGTGGTTGACTTCTGCATCGATCGCAACCCCGAATTGGGCTGTATACGTGATCACCCTCGTTCGTTTTTTTCTTCGCCGTAAACGGGTCGAAGGTTCGGTTTGTTGGCTTACGGTACGTGTAATACGGATCCAGTTCAAGTTGTGTCAAACAACACGTAACTCGATGGCGAGTACACGGCGACGGTAACGTGACCGGACTAGTGATTCGATTAGCCTGTAAGTGAGCCATGACCGACCGTCGCGTCGAGTTATACCGTTGTCCTCTATGCAAAGGGGAGGGAACTTAAGAAATTTCGCCACCCTTCGCACTTGACACCCTTCGTCATCGATCACTGCTTCCGGTCACCTCGGTCCTAGGGTAAAACAGTTTGCTTGTTGCGCGTGAACTCCCCATTCGACCCTCTCGATCGCGTCATTATCAGTCATTCGCGATTACCGCGTTGCCATTCGCCCCATTCCTCGTGTACTCTCCGTCGTCATTTACTGTACTATTTTACTAATCGTATTTCATAAAACCTCAAGTCTACGGATTGTATGCATTCAGACTCGGAAAACTATATTTCTTCTGGGCTTGCTTCGAACAATCTTTTATCTGAGAAACTTTTGGAAATGTTATTTGGATAAAATTGTATTCGTCGACATTATTAGAAATGTTATTTGGATAAAATTTTATTCGGTGACTTTATTGGGAATGTTTGCCGGGCAGAATTTGATTCGTCTAATCCCGAACCGTGCAGCGGTCACGCAAGTTTCGAATGTTTTCGAGCTGACGTCGCGTGGGGACCGATCGGCAAAATAAACCGAGCGTCGTCCGTAGTTTCGCGCGAGAAAATATTGAGACTCGGGGTGAAAAATGTTCGCCGGTCGATAATTCATCGGGAATTAAAGTAGCGATGAACTTCTCCAATTGAACGGCTCCTCGTAACGTTTCCTCGTTCGTATTCGAGCCGGCTAGAGAGTACCGAAACTTATTTTCCGGTTTTTAATCACGTAGGATGCTCCATAGATATGTAACTTAAGAACTCCATTTTCCTCGGAACTTCAACGAAGAAGATGAAATAAATCTCTCTCTCTCTCTCTCTCACCTTCCCACTTTATCTGTATCTATCTCTATCTATCTTTGCGTCGGTCTTGCTTTCTCTCGGAAGCGCACGGTCGCGTAGGAAACGGACGCTTGTTCGCGGAGTGTTTTTCCGTTCGTCCCGCGAGCAGAATTTTCTACGAACTTACGAACTTCCATCTGGAATGCAATAACGAAGGGTCGCTCGAGTTATTAAACGCTACTTCCTGATCAGCTCATCGGCAACCGGCCGGCCGATATCGTAAAAAAAACGCAACGAGCCAGCAGTATAGCAAATACGCGAGGTTATCGCTCCGAAAAATCCACGGGATACCGTACCCGCCCTCGTAATTCTTCCCTATCGATCTTTCTGTTAAAACGTTCAGCGGTAAGTAGACCGGGGAACTATGCAAATATTCTATCCTGCGGTTGGAATTGTAGAACATAGAAACATTCGAAGTATACGAACTTTCGTGCTCGATCGCGGAAATAGGAGAATTCGCCGGATGCATTCCTCGGGCGAAAAATGTTAAACTGTTTGAATTTTTTCAACTGGGTATGTTGTGCTGAAAAATTCGACTTTCCTCCACTTTCCAATCTGTATCGCAACCACAGTAATGTACAGGGTGTATAAAAATTATATGTCGTGAATACCATGGAGGGATTCTATACATCTGGATCGGTGGAGATCTATTAAAAAATTGAACCACAAAATTGATCTTAACCCTTTCTTTTAAGGTTAAAAAATTTGTTATCGTATTCATCGCAAGGAACAAAAGTCTCAAGGGATTAATGGATCTCAAGTCAACCGTTCTTGTTACGTTCGCGACCGCGTGTGTCGCGAATGTTCGAATGTTGCCCGCCAAATTAATATTAGGCATCCGATTCAGTGACTAGAGCGATTATATATAACAACGATTGATCGATTTGACAGATAATGACGCTAAGAAAGCGTTTCGTCCCGGACCTGCTAGGGGACTCATCAGTAAGGCTGATCTAGCAGGTCCTGCCTTATACGTTAGTGCACGCGAGGGATATTGAATTAAGCGACGCAGAGTTTAACGCGAATGTCCTGATCGATGGACAAGAAATACTGAATGCAAAGAGTGGTGAGACAAGATCCGTGCGTTGTCTTGTCTACCCGAGGACTGGAGAGTGTCACGACTTCCAGTCCTAACTCGATGAGGAAGAAAATGCGCTGATTGGTTCTTGCCGAAAGTTGCATTTCCCAATCAGCGCCCTTTTGACTTTGTAGGCCTCCTTCCTGTAGATCTGAGTGAGACCTTGCAAGGAGGCGTGGGGCTCTACCTAACCCGGTCGACGATGGGTCTCGGTAATATAAACTTATCCTTGACGGCCGCGGGTGGTCGTTCGGAGGGACAATTCTATGGCACATTGCCTTCAAGATATACAGAAAAAACTAAACATCTGGCAATGTCTAGAATGGTCGCCGAATGACCCTAATTTACGAAATCTTCGAGAAAGATTCTTAATCACGAATGCACCATAAATATTGTCCGACAGAGAACTACATGGACTGTTCCTGCGCGACGGAAGAGTTCTCTTTCAAACGACTTTGAAGTTTCGTGAATTAATTTCTTCCATATGTCTACAGGGTTTCCCAAAATGGTATAAACGTGGAGGGAATGATTCTACGTGAGAAAATAAATTGAAAATATAGAATAAATGTTTTTCGTTTGACGCCTCGTTTTCGAGAAAATTGACATTAAAAATCCGTCAAGTTCGCGTGCCTAACGTTTGGAACAAGTAGAATTAGTAGGTCATGAACAGACGCGTCAAACGATTGCCATTCAAGAGCACGCGTGTTCGCTGAATTTTCAAACATTAACTTCTCGAAACCGAGGCGTCAAATGAAAAACATTTATTCTCATATTTTCAACGAACTTTTCACTAACATATTATCAATTTATTTTCTCATGTAGAATCATTCCCTCCACGTTTATACCATTTCGGGACACCCTATAGACATATGGAAGAAATTAGTTTATGAAACGTCAAAGTTGTTTTTTAAGAGAACGGTTGACTCGAGACGCTTTTTTGCTGTGAGACTTTTACGATACAATAAAAAATTTTTTAACCTTAAAAGAAATGGTCAAAGTTAATTTTGCGGTCAATTTTTTTAACAGATCTCCACCGATCCAGAGGTATATAATCCCTCCACGGTATTCGTGACATATAATTTTTATACACTCTGTACAATTGAATTTTTCATAGAAATTTCTACACCCCTGATGATTAGACAGGGATTAATTCAGGGTATAAGAATACTAATTCAGAGGTACAAACAGATTAATTCATTGAAGCGGAAAAAGGCTAATTCAGGGGCACAGAAACACTTTTATTAATTTAGGGATGCAAAAGGTTGATTCGGGTGTGCAAAAACAAATTCGCGGGCGCAAAAAGATTAATTCAGGAGTGCAGTTGGCTCGGCAAAATTTCGATATTTTCTGGCGTGCTATCGATTCTTATCGGGGCGGGTCGCGTCAAAATAGTGAAAATCGAGTGACAGTAATTCAAAGCAGCGCCGTCACCGATTTTCGGCGCGTCGGATGATATTTTTCGGCGGGTAGTCACCGCGATTCATTGGTCAGTTCACCGCGCCGGTCAATAAAAACTGGCTAGCGCGCACCGATTCGTGTGAACGTCGTTGATTTCCACGGGAATTGAACCCGTCGCGGCTTAACTTTCATTGCGTTACCGGGCGCGCGCGCGCGGGCGTACTTACCGTCATGTGCGATGAATTGCCGAATGATTTTCAGTCCCGGGGCCCCGGGAATGGTTTATATGCAAAACAGTTTATGATTGCTACGGTCTACGGTTAGCTAAAACAGATTAACGTCGGCGCGCATTAGTTAATGCCAAGCGGAGCTACGGTGACGTTTAATATTGACGGGAATATCGTTCCCGATGCGCGGATTGTAAAATTTCAATGTGCCGGCGCCGCGGAAACACCATAACGGCGGGGGACACGTGTCCCTGTCGTGCAATTACGGGCCCCGTTTATCACAAAATTTAACGTTATTATCCAAATAACGGAAGAACATGCGCCCGCGTAGATTGATTCGATGATACTTGACGGGCTCACTTTGTTTCGCGGAACTAGACAACGTGCTGACGGCAGAAAATGAAAACAAGGTTCGATTGAAACCGGCTCGAGAAAAATATGAACATTATCTGACGCTGTTTAATCGTTTATATCACCATACTCGATTAAACTGATGATTTCATGTGTTTTTGACCTCGGTGAAATTGGAAACGGTAGAAAGATTGATAGAATTCTGGAATTCATTATAGTCTGCGGATCTGTATGCAAAATAAAAATTGTCCACGTCAACTGTAAGAAAACTGTAAGAGAAGCTACATGAAAATTGATTTCCTCTTGCAATAATTTTAATACAATTCTTCTAATGTCTTTACAATTTTATAATTGACCAATCCGTTTTTGCCGCAAATGCATTAAATTCGCAGCTTAATTACCATTCATTAAAGGAGGACAAAACAATCAATCATCATCTTGCAACAGCTAAAACCTTCTGAAGATCACTTGGGAGGATGACAAGATACATTGAAATCAAGGTGACTGGAGGTGGCTCCACTAAAACATCATTTTCACCATTCGAATTTTCCGAAAATCGCTCGTTCATCCTCCCCAGCTGCCCTAATAATAACATTCAGTATGCAGTAATGCGCATATGCAATCGGACCCGCCACAAGTCGATCATACACAGGCTTTGCAATTGGTTTCGGCGAACAACCCCTTTCCAGAGAAGTGGCAAAAGTAGAGGTCGGAGGGCGTGTGTCCATCATGCTCGTATTTCAAATCTGACGGTTTGCATTGTGCATCGCGAACGAAACCGTTGGATCGGTAGCATCGGCTGCTACCTATGTGGGTCATTTCGATTGCCGGCAAAATCGGTCCAATTACACGACTATCGGACGTGCAATTACTCAGCTACCAAACAAAAAAACGGATAGAGAGAGAAGAAAGGAATAAATGCGAAAAAAATCGCAAATCTCTAGAAGGGGAAGGAAAACGAGTAGGGTGGGGATGGGAAAGTGCGAGAGAGAGAGAGGGAGAGAAAGGGGTTATTTATAGACGGGACTCTGCCTTCGAGTGGGATTCAAATCGTATTTTCAGCAGTCGTTTACACGACACCGGCCTCCAGGTAATTCGCTCCGCCATTAACCGGAGGAAGGAAGAACACGGCGGATTGTCGACAATATTAAACTTCCATCGTCCGAACCCCACCCACGCGTCCTTGATATGTATAGACCCGATACGGGAAGAGCTCCGGCGAGGCTTGTTTGCAGTGTCCGTCCGGAAGGGTGGCGGATAAAAGTCCACCGGAGGCAGTCCGACGCAGGAATACCCATTGAAATACTTTAATTAACCCTTGCGGCGCATCCTTCCCCCACGGGCGAGCGTGCAGTTTGCTTAAAATGCTTTGTTGACCCGCTCAAAGGCGTAGAGATTCCCGCTGCAGATCGCTCGGCCTCAAACCATCCTCGATCCGCGAATTCACTCGGCAATCCCTGACACTGACTCTTGAGAGATTGTTCGCTAATTTTTAAGACGTTTCCCGATTAATTTGAACACTGCCGTGAGTTCTACCGTGGCTATTACGGTCCAAATTTTACTAGAATCTATTAACACTTTGACTGCGAAACTAGAAACCTAAAAAATTCCATCAAATCAATGTAGGTTATTGAATGAAATAAAAATTATATGTATGACATGCAGTAGTCCTCCAACTTTCTGGCATTTTACAGATCCTAATAAAATTTTGTACGATTAATATATTAGCGTAAAAATTCATTTTAAAACTTGGACAAATAGTTCCGTCACCCACATATGGGTGACATGGCAGTCAACGTGTTAAATATAGGAACGTTGGGAAAATAATTGCTACGATGTACTTTTACTGTCTAATACGATTTCTTGACTTTGTAGAATTTTTGCTATCAGGGTGTTAATTACGCAGTAGCGTCTCGGACGGAGGAACGGTGGAATCTAAAAAGGGGAAGCGAAATGTTTCGCAGAACAAGGAAGTCGCAGTTGAATGGGCTTCTTCGCGGAGATATCGATACGAAGATACAGCGAGAATATCCCCCAGTTCTCCGCGTTTCCGCGGTGATATGTCGCTTAAGTTTTCGCAGACGCGTTTGGAAGTTTAAAGCCGAGCTTACTGCGATATAGCCGCAGTTTATTACATGAAATATCACAGTATTTCTTACTTCGCTACAGCTTAACGCAATTATTCAGCTTTGCGTCTCTAACCGTTTTAAAGTCAAGTAACGCGAGCACTTACGGCGGCAGAGGTAGAGGCGACTTTAATTTCGCCAGGCTTAGCCCTGTCATTGTTAATTCTTCAGGCCCGAGCGATTAAAGCACGCGTGTTTAACACCCGTTAGCACTATTTATAATTAACTGAACAATTACTATCTACGGCTAGTCATTTTCAGATAAGGATTTTATAAAAGATTCGAAACACTTTCCTTAGAAAGCGAGATCGCGTATCAGAGGCTTGCGTGCTCTGGAACAGAGAAAAATTTTCTATTCTTTAAATATAAATCTATTTATTTACAATTTCGACTAATATTACCAGTAGAGACGCAGGTAATATTCATTTATTTTCACTCTTAGAAAACGCGACACATAGAAAATGATCCTTAATTTCTCAATTGTGCAATTGTTAGCGATTTAACCCTTTGCACTCGGAGCTATTTTCACTTAATAATTAAACATTTAATCCAACCTAGAATAATTTCATTCAATATTATTATTCTTCATTTTATGGATATGAAATTGATATAATACCTCATACAGTACTCAAATATTTAGTAATTGATTAGATACCAACATACTTAATAGTATAAACAATATTTTAAATAATGGTACAGCAATTTTTAGCGACTACCCTGAGTCGCCTCTCGAGTGCAAAGGGTTAATCTAAAGTTTAATTTTGGAACGACTGATCGAACATGGAAAATGATCACGTAGCGACCATGTCAGGTCCAATAAAGGCCGTGACATTGTAACTCTCTAGAGTCTAGACGAAAAAATCTCGTGTAGAGATTTATCGCGCGGAGAAAGAAATGTGCTTTGATCTCCAAAGATGAATACTCCTACGGTATTCGGAATCGCTGTAGCACACGGTGCGTAAGGAGCCGCGGTGAATTCAGAAAAGGGGGTTACGAGACACCCCTGTCTCGCGGAAAACCGCAATTCTTCATTCTTTCATGAGATTTCGCGGCCGGAGGTGCCGGGCTTAACGAATTGAAACCAGCATACATCCTCCCGCTGTGACAGCGCGTGTCTTTCGGAATACCGATAGAAATGAGAACGCCGGTTTCCATTTATTCCCCGCCAACGCTTTTTCGAAAAATTATTTCGCCCCCGCGCGTCGGTAATCTTCTTTCGACTCGAATTGTCTCTTTATCGCTGTCACGTTCTCTAGTACCCCCGTCCCATCGTTTTCTCAGTGTGATGAAAAAATTCCCTTTCTGATCTCCTTACCTCCGAGCTCTCTCGACTTTTTTCTTTCGCTTTTTTTTTGTTTTAGAAGTACTTCCGCTTTTTATTCGTTTTTCTTTCTTGTCGAGTTGCGAACTTTCGTCTAGCTTTATCGTTGCGGAATATTCTCTGCTAGAAATTAAAATTCTGTTTTCAAACATTCTGCGACCTCTTGTTACTCTGTTCTTCTATCGTTGTTCGATATTAACCCTTTGCACTCGAGGACTTTGTCGCTTGCGCGAACCAGCAACTCGAGGAGATTTCGGCCAAATTAGGGAAACATTTTACAAGTACTTTAAAATCAGTTATAAACAAACAAACGTATACAAATAATAAAATTTCACCAATTTATTTAATTTTATATCGGAAACAACAAAATTTGATAAATGTTACATCGTGTAATTAGTTTTTGTGTGATATCTAGTAAAACAATACCCAAGATGCATCCTAGGTTTATCAGGACACGTATCACAGTAATACGTTACTTCCCGCCTACCTCCAGGCGTGTTACGGTCAGAGTAAACCTTGCAGTCCCGTTTTGGCCCTTTTAGTACAACGTGAAACTTCCCATTTAATCGGATTTCATCGGAACGCGACGAAATCAATGTAATTTCTTCGTCTAAAGTGGCAAAATTGAATTCGTCTGAACTTGAGCTGGTCTGACCTTTATCCATGTTTTTAGGGCTCAAAAACTTTTCAATTGCTTTATTCACTGCCAAGACTTTTTCAAGCGAATGCTAGGCTGAAACTAACTAAACTGAGCTAAGATTTGGTTATAAATGGAAGCCGAGCCTAGTCCACGAAGTATTTCCGAAAGAAATATCTTTCGGCGCCGTATCCGCGCCGCTCGAGTGCAAAGGGTTAACCCTCGCGTGGCAACACTCAGTCGCCACTAAAAATTACTGTACCATTATTTAAAATACTGTTTACATTGTTAAATATGTTAGTATCTACACAATTACTAAACATTTAAGTACTGTATGAGCTATGTCAGTTGCATATAGATTATAAAAAATCATATTTGGAATGGAATTATCCTATTTCGGAGAAAATGTTTAATTTTTCTGTACAAATAGGTCCGAGTGCAAAGGGTTAACCCTTTGCGGACGGAGTCATCCGACGAGCGTGCGTCGCTGTGGACGAGAAGTATTGGTGCGCGCAGTTGAGAAAATTTGAACGTTGAACGTTTGCGTTATAATAAATAAAACTTATTCTATTTGCGTTATAATAACTTTTATTCTAATTTTTATTTATAAATTTTATTTTATTAAAATTTGTTTTAAAAAAATTTTTTGTCGGTTATCTGCCGACATTCGTCCGCAAAGGGTTAATATTTAAGAATAAATTGGTGTAGTATATTGAAAACGTGTCTCTTATTCTAGTTTTCGTGGAATAATCTACGAAAGTGGGAAATTGTATAAGACTCCCCAAGTCTAATTATGAAGATTTCGCTTTTATCTTGTCGGCTATAAGAATTTTTACTCTTGGGTGCTTTTATTAGCTGTATAGATATTAACACGTTAAGTGCCGTAACGGTCTCGAGGGACCGATGAGAGTATATCCATTAGGACCGCTTCTCAGTCTTTCTAAAAATTATTTAACAGACCACGACGCGACTGTCCCTACGGGCCACGAGCCATTTTTTTACGAATCAGAATTTATATAATAGTTTTACTTAAAAACGACGCACATTATTCATTTAATTTGTGACATCAATATGCCATATTCAATGCTCTTTGACACTAAACCTACCGAGCACTAAAAATGGCTACTATATGTTGTCATATAAAAATGACACAATTGAATTTATTTTTATTAAATTAAATACAGAATCGTGTGTAATCATTTTCTATGGAAGCATCTTTATAAATTCAATAATTGGAAAACAGAAAATCTGGAAACGGTCGTTTGACAGGTAACAGTAGGTTTAACACAAATGTAATACAATATGTATAACCCGCGTCCTCATAATTTTCTACATATCTTATAATTTTGGATAATCATTCAGAATTTTACCACCTCACCAATTTCGATGACCTAGAAATATAGTGTCAAGGTCATTATTTAGACTATATAGTCTACGATAGTATAAACAATATGGCAGTAAATGTTACATGTAGAATAAACTTGTTCAGAATGACCTTGACATTATATTTCAAGGTCATTCAAACTGATAAGGGCGAAAACTACTAAGCAATTACTTCTTCATTCTGAGAATATTGTTTATCACCTTCGAAACTTCACTGTACCAGATTTTCTAACACGGTGACTAAGAGCATCTACTTGACTAGACTGCAATCAAAGTCAGTGGGGAGAAAAACTTGTAAATTCTGGCAGGTCCAGACACTAATGAACAATTTCGCGAGACAGAACAAGAAGAGCAACCAGTAGATCCGGCTGCAATCAAAGTCTCGCGCAGCCCGTAAATTATCGGCCGCCAGGGACGCGGCGTTATCTTGAAACGTGCATATTATCGCAGCGGACCGTGTGTACCCTTCCCATGGAACAACAATCGCTGGAAACGGAGGTATACCCGGTGACGTTATCGTTGGAAATCGTTCTATATAAACACGGGACTTACCCAGGCCGACGGGCTGAACCCTTTTCCCGATACAACGTAGCCCAGGCCGAGATTGACCGGGGGTTCAAGGGGCGAAGGGTGCCACGGTTGCCAGGGTTGAACCATCGTGCTCCGGCATATTCATGAGCGCTGAGTGCGCAGGGTTTCAGCCAATATACGGCCGCTTCTGTTCCTCGTGGTGCATGTGCATGTGCCACGCGTCCTTCCTGGTATTGCTGCGACACACACGCACACACACATACGTCTAGATCGTGTGGAGGCTTCTGGCGCGTTCGTACACGCGCGATAGTGTTCCTTTCCACACCGGGAGGACAGGGTACACGACGGCGAACGTTTAATTCGCCGCCGTAAGTAAGGCTGTTCCGTTTATTCAGCAGCTTCCGCTAGAGTCGGGTCGGGCCAGGCCGGGCCGGGCCGGGCCGGGCCGCGACTCCAAAGAGGATGCAACGCGCTGCGGCATGCATCCGCTACTTCAGCGATCCGATCTTCGCGCACGCCACCTGCAAGCTGACTGTCTCTGTACCCTGCAATCGTGAGTGATGTCGCTATGGATTGGTCGCTATACCGTTTCACTTGCATCGCCTTTTTCACTCTTAACGGGGTATTCTGGTTTTTCGAAAAGTTGATTTTGATGATTTGCAACGTGAGAAATGATTTTTACTATTTTTTCTGCAATTCTGAGCAATCGACATTTTTTCGAAATTTCTTCTTCACGTCGCGTAGTAAACTACTTGCTCTAACTACTCAACGCAAATCCAAGTCGTACTAAGTTCTGGTATTTTTAAAAGTATCCGAATATTACTGCGGCAGACTGCTAGTGTCTCCGGAGAAGCGCCATAATTTCCCAGGCAACAATAAATAAGCGATTAGGAGATCTCGCAAGGGAGACGTTCGATAAAGAATTCTGGAGACGAAGTACTGTTTTCAGTCGAACAATCATTGTCAATCACGCTCGCTGCAAGTGGCCTGCAATATGCAGCGGCAGGGATGCGTCGGGGGATCCGGTTTGGAGCGTTCTCAAGTATTGAGGGGAGGGGGGACTGTTACCGGTCGCCCTGAGACTCTGAGACCCGGTGCACACGGGGGCATCATCGAGTTAGCCAAAACGGAAGGACGAGATTCGGTCGAAGTGTCCGCCGCGTACGGGAGTCAGCCCGGCGAGAGAGCCCCCTGCGAAAAGGGCCGAGGCGAGTTCTCCGTTGCGCACAAAGGGCCGCTTTGTAGGCTCAGACGTACTCCGACATCAGGCCAAAACTACTCTAGCTATGTCCCGTGGAATTCACGTGGGGGCACGGCCTCTGCACCGCTTGCTGGCCTTCTCCTCCGTCTGCATTCGGAAAACTTAGAGTGCCTCCGGTAATTCTATCGGGCTTTCCTCCGGCCGGACGAACGTAAATATTGTATTGTCCTAGTCCGCCACCGTGAAACTGTACCGTTTCCCGCGGAGTGTTTTAGCGGAGGGAAAAGAACTTAAGAAAATGGAAGTTTCGGCATGATGAAAACACCGGGGGAGACGCCCGAGTGGATCTCCGATGGAAATCTAGTTTTCCTCGGCTCCCGCGACGCTTATCCAAGCTACGGCGACTTTCCTCGGCTAATCGAAGTAATATTAGGTTCCACATCAATAACGCATCCGACAGTTTAACTTTTTATTCGGTAGTCACTACTTCTTCAAACCTCTGATGGTGCGCGTTTCTCACAACTGTGTTATTACTGTGCTACTTACTATGCTTTGGACCGTTCACAAATTTTTTTTACGATTTTTCATAATTATTTTATCCAATTCCGTGAAAACGTGGCACAATAGAGACACAGTGAATATTCGATCTATGAAAACCGGTACTGTTCGATCTAAGAAAAACGAAACTCCTCCACTGCGGGGCACACCTAAACAAAATTCGTAACTCCGCAGATGTAATCAAAATCTCAAAAACCCAAACCTAACTAAAATTTGTTCAAAATAGTGAAATTCGCTGTAATGGAACTGTTTTTTGCAAATTAAGTATAAACTATGAACACTTTATTTCGCTGAAAGTAGTTTGCTAATGTTCAACTAATGTTAAGCCTATAAGTGCCAAGTATTTTATTTTTCAATAGATGTTACATGGAGTGAATTTTTAAGAACATTTGCGACAGTCGATTTTTTCGACCTTGGCACTAGCAACAAACTTCTATTGTCGAAAATTTCGACCATTGGCTTGTATAGGGTTAAAAACGACGGTTGAAACCCTATGCGGTCAGAAGTTGAAAATTGTGTGCGAACGCGGAATAAAAATGCGAACAATGCGTCAAAGAGACTTGTATATTTGTGTTTTACTATGGTCGAGCACGGTTAGGCGAAATTTTCTGCTCTGAAACCGCGCACCGGCCCAGAGTCAACACGACCGGACTTCTCATTCGCATTTAACTCTCCCACGTCGTCCGGTTTACTTGCTTAATATTCGATTGACCGTGCGAGTCGGCCAGTCAACGCCCAGAGCAACAATGTTAAACAGTAACGAACCAAAGACCCGTCGTTGCCGAAACTGTTCCCCGTACAACGATCGAGTGTGACCTGGAATAGAGCTTCTGGAAAATCCCTGGCGTCGTCATGCCTTTTTGCCTAATGCTCTCTGAGAATTTCCATCGAGAACGTCGCTTCGGTATTTTCTGCGGACAAGTTGCTTTGTGTCTAATTCATTTGTCAGGTTCGATCGATCCTGAACGATTGGAAGATAACTATAGAGATTTGTTAAACTTCATATTAGGGGGACCAAAAAGTAATAAAAATTTCTTCCATGAGCTCGTTCACAGTTAGTTTGTGTCAAAGAACTTTTTTAAAAACGGAATCGGACGACTGCCTTTACACTGGCAAGAAGTGTTAGAAAATGATGGAAATTATTTTATTGATTAGTATTTAAGATTTTCTTAATAAATAAATGTTTTTCGCCAGCAAAAAAAACATTTGATTACTTTCCGGTCCCCCTAATATTTTAGTTGAATAATTTTTCGATCATCGATACTTACGAAGACGTAATAAGAGACAAGCACAATTTTTTGAGGGCAGCTTGGGACATCTGGTTATGGGCATTGCCTTACGCTCTTGGGATGTTACATTGTAGAATTTTTAGCATTAGGTACGGAGTGGCCTTGTCACCGTAATTTAGGCTATGGCCCATTCTTTTCCGTCTCAAAGCGTAACGGCAACCCTCGAAAATTGCTTAGGCCCATATCATAAAACTACCAGAGCCCAGTCTGCCTTTTTCCTTTCTCGTGTGTGCTGATTGCCAGGGTCGCCGGATTTCCCAAGAATCAGGCCCTGGCAACGTTTCACATTTTTTATGGGTCTCTTAGTTGACCTAGGTGCACAGGCTACACTTCTGGCCCATCTTGCGCTTTCGTCGCCGTCCACCCCCTTTTTTGCGTTTACCAACCAGGAGACATTTTGGGTTTAGGAAGGGAGGAAAAATCAAAAGATGGTGGGGAGTCCTGAGCCTTGCATGCGGCTACACTTGGGACTTCCCTCAATTCGGTTCCAAACACTGTAAATACCACGTCGCGTTTTGTACCTGGCCTTAAAAAATACAGTCCACTGTTGATATTGAGAACTTTAGTTTTTTCTCGACCAAAGAGGAAAAAACCCACGCCTTTCCTTAGTTGACACTGCGTGTAAATATACATCAAAGGTCCGAACGATCATTTTGGATCAACCGCGAACATCAAACACAATTGGACAAGAAAAACTTGTCCGTAATCAAAGTAAAAAGTCCCAACAAAAACATGAATAATGGTAAGGCATTGTACCGGGTATCCCCTAAATTCCTGTTTCACGGCTGGAGAACGAGACTTTCGCTCGGAAGATCGAAGTATCGGGTTACGTTAATCCCGAAAGAGCGGTGGGCTCGAGGGTCGGAAGACTCGATTTCCCCACTTTTAATTCCGTCGGAATATAAACACGGTATCCGACGTGTATTCAGCCAGATAACGGAATCTGATCCCCGGCAAGGCCCTGTGTATCGGTGTTTCCCTCGCGCGTATCCACGGCGTCCTCTCGGCTTCTGTGGTCTCCGCTTCCTACGGTGTGTGCACGGAGTTGGTGAGTTTGCGTAGTTAGCGTTACTTGTGCATTAATTGAGGATTACAACAGCAACGAGATATGGGAGTGACGGGGGCCGAGGGGGGTTGCCGGTGCGACGAGGAGAGACACAGTGTTGCACAGAGGGGTAGAAAACGGAGTACAGCGGTTGTGCCGTTGGTGGGAGAACGTTGGAGATGGTCGACAAGCGTGTGTACAGACTCGAGCGCCAGCCTTCGGTCTCAGACTCCGAGGCGCACGGTAACTTTCCTAATCACCGTACGAAGCCCTGAGGTAGTCATCCGCGTAGCCATCATACCGCCTAAGTACAGTAGACACGAAAGCTCGATTAGAGACGTCGAAATCGCGTGCACAATAAGCGCGCACCGGTGTTGCCGCCCGCGTATTGCTTCACTACGACCGACACGTACTGGCCCGCTACGTACGTCAAACTTCATTATTTTTCACTTCTATCCACTTTATATCGATACCGAAGCAATTGTTTTCTTTTCCAATGATGTGTGCCTCAGATCGAATTGAAATAGCACACTTTAATCTGAAATATTGGAATGAAATTGTTATGGACTGACTGAGGTGTCTTTTTGGATATTGCACTTGGTGCCGACCAAACCCGAAGAACCACCACTCACGTGGACTCTGAATTCAATATACAGGGTGTAAAGAAATTATATGTCGCCACTGCCATAGAATGATTCTACACCATCGATTTGGTTGAAGTTGAACTAAGGAAGGTGTCGCAAAATTGACGTTGACCTTGAATTATAGAGTCAAAAATTTTGTTGAGTTGCGACTCATAGTTCCTTTTGCGCTTTTGACCCCCGCGACAAGTAAAGTAAGGTGCAATTAAACAAAAATTGTTGACCTTATAATTCAAGGTCAATTTTTCGGCACCTTCCTCAGTTCAATATCAACCAAATCGAGGGGTAGAATCATCCTATGGTAGGCGAGACATACATATAATTTCTTTACACCCTGTACTGTGTGTACTTCTCTGGTCTAAGGTTGTTATTGAACTGAAGTCATACAAACTGTGTCACTAACTACCCCCACACTTAGGTCTACTGACTGCCATTTTGGGTCCTCCCCAAGTGTAGGGTGGGGGTGACTGGGCCGCTGATGCTTCCCAGATGCTTATTTTCTATCAGACCTATGGCACTAGGACTTTACGATACGGTCTCATGAACCTGGGAAGGTAACTTGAATTCATATGTTAAGAAACCTTCTAATTATGTTTGTTACCATGTGCCACATGTTGGCTCCAAACCGATGTACTAAAGAAATGACAATGACTCAATGCTACGAAGGAAATGACTGAAAAACTCCCAGTTGGTCGACCATAAAATAAATCCCTAGGGTCCTTGTTTTTACATAAATTGTAAAGCAAATTTTGAAAGTATTTGATTCGCAGCTGAGGTGGTAAATAAATACAGGCTGTAAATTTTAACTCGAACACCTAAATTATTTCCGCTACTATTAAAAGTAAGAAAAAATAACTGAATAGGACCATTGAAGGTCATTTTAACGATTTTTTCATGGTCACCGTATGTTTTTGCATATTAACATGTATTTATCATAATACAATGAGGTAGTCGACGTCAAGATGAGTACTATATTTCAATGTTATTTTAAGGTCACGGTGTATAGGCGTTGAACTCATCTGGACGCCGACTACCGCATTGTATTATGAAAAATACATGTTAATATGAAAAAAATTACGGTGACCTTGAAAAAACCGTTAAAATGAACTTCAAAGGATTAGTTTTTACCATCTGATGCACGCCTTAAAACCATGTACATCCTATGTAGTTATTTTTTATTACTTTTAATTGTAGCGGAAATAATTTAGGCGCACGAGTTAAAATTAACACCCTATATATTAATGAATCGTGAAGAATTTTAAGGTGGCAGATTTGTGTAGCTCAAAGGACAATTATATGTGTTGAGAAGTTTATATTTAATTTTGTAAAGGCGAGACCAAACAGTGGCTCGCAAAGCGCGTGGAATTGAATTCTGTGTGTCGATTCTTCTGTCGATCGATCCGGTGTTTTATTATAATTGCCCCGAAACGGCCTCGGCCAATGTGGAATTTTAATTGAGCGGTCGATCTCCAATCAGAGGCGGGCCGGATTACGTTAACAGCGTCTATAATCTGGCAAGTCTGAAATATCCAATTTGAAAAAGTATTGCATAACGCGATATTTAAAGAGATCGTCAGGTTCCGGGATTACCGCGGATTCCGTTTGGATTTTCCGCGAGCAGTGATTCAATTTAAAACCGTTGCGATAGTGAAAGAAAGAGGGAGAGCTGGTGCTCCTCTCTCTCTTTCTCTCTCTCTCTCTCTCTCTCTAGCTCTGTGCTCGCTCCGGCTGCTTTTAACAAGCAGTACCACTCTCCCCGGGAAAATAATGAGATTGTAACACGAGCAAACAATGATACGGTAACCGTGATCGTTAAAAGTTGACGAATTCCAGCCGGTTCAAGTGCGGAACGCCGTTATCCGACGGAAAATGTCTCCGCTATCGATTTCACGTTGATGGAACCGAGACACGGCGGAACCGACTGCGCTACCGATCTGTTACGTCTTCTTGAATTCTAGGATCTCATCCTCAAGACGCCAAACAAATTTCTTTCAATTTGATAAAAATGATTAAAAGCTGGGAAAAATAAAATGACCATGCGTTGATACAGCATCACTTAAACACTAAACCTATCAGCACCGGTCAAAATGACCGGTTCCACATTTTTTTATTTTACAATTACTGAAGTAATAAAAATGATTTCATGAAAAATTATAGATATCTTTAGTAAAGCACACATTACAATACGAACCGCGCGAAGTTTAAATAAAATGAATCCTGTCATTTTTATAATGTAAGTACCAGTTTTAAGGCTCGGTAAGTTAGTGTTAAGAAACTGTTAATTACATTCCACAGACATAAAATTTTCAGAGTCAAAAATTGTTTTAAAACAAAAAATACAATGTTATAGAATACTGGTAGATAATTTTTATAATTTTTCTAGACGTATTTTGGCAAAAAAAAAGAAAAAGAAACAGGTTATTAGAAGGAAAAGATGAAATGGAAAAGTAATGTACCAGGAGAAAGAAGTTTATTCCACCCTGCCGACTTACTTACGTTTTGATGAAGAATTATCCTGACACCAGGGTCTGCCACAAGGAAAGAAACAGCCTGTGCTGTGTTGGTTTTGCGTTTCACACTAGGGTGCCAAGGACCCAAGACTACATCCCCAGTTTATTGCGAGGAAATCCAAGGGTTTATCCAAGAGTGCGTGACAAATCGCAAGAATCTCTTCGGATTGTGTACATTTGAGGTCTCCGCGTGGATGTCGGGGTTTCGTTCTCAGTATCCGCGGCTCCGCTTGCAAACCCGCTATTCATCAAACCGACCGCTAACACTGTTTTCTGAAGCCACCGGAATCGAGTCCGGATACATATACATATATGTTTCTTCTAACTTCCACGTGTTCCCTAATATAAACACCGGTAATCAGTTTCTTACAGACACTTGTTAACTCTTGCGTCTGGCCATTTGCAGGCTAATCCACTTAACACTGACAAGTGCGATTTTTCTGATTTACTCAGTCCCACTTCTACATAAATTTTCAAATACATTTACAACAACGTTTTTGTAATTCAGCTTTTATTTCTAATAAATATTTTGATAAACGTCGTAAATCTATTTACTAAATACTAAAAGATTCTTAATTTTGACAGAATCTACTAAAAAAATTCCCAAATATGGAACATAAAATTACCTGTTAATACGTAATTTTAGTAATTGTAGGTAGTTAATACCGGAGCCGAGCTTCTTGAAAGCATAAAGTTTTATAACATACAATCTACGAAGGTTGGCCCCAAGCATTCATGAAGTAAAGTGATACGTTTTAGACGTTATCAAGTGAATTTGGTAATTTCCACGTATCACCATAGTATCCAAGGTTCACTCCAAACCGAAGTAAAAAAAGAAAGAGAAAAAGTAGCTTCCCACCCCCGAACCCCCAGTGCGACCAACAATTGCACCCTCGGCCAACGAGACAAACAAAGTCGAGCATCCGAATTTCCAGCCGGCGCGGCGGAAGTCCACACAAACGATCCAGAGATTCATGGGTGCATTGTCTAGCAACATCGAGCGTAAAATCGACCAGCGAAGCAGATCGTCGAATCGAGTCGGTTCTTACGTGTCGAGCGTTTTGTCGCGTGAACGCTTGCGGACGCTTTTGACAAATTCCGGTGGACAAATCGCGTACAAAGGGCAGCGATCGACGGAAGGGTCGATAAACACGTGGATGAAAAAAAAAACACGAACGCAATCTGCGGAAAAGAGTGGGCATGGAACGGGGGGATGGAGAGAGAGAGAGAGAAAGAGAGAGAGAGCAAATAGAACGGTCGAAAGGGGATGGTGACAGGAATTCGACCATGGACAACTAACTCGCTGATTAACCAAATACCGGTCTGCAGGACAAACGACCGAGTAAACATTGGACAACCTGTCAGCGGCATGCCACCGGGGATCAAAGTTCAAGGGATAAACGAAACGGTTTTTTTCGGCCGGACCCCATCGAAATCATTTTCGATGGTGTCGCGCGAGCCTGTAACCGAACGCCGGGCAACGTTCCGCTCGAATTCCGCGTTATTAACACTTTCACGGCTACGGGATCCGCGGGAAACATTTTCCCGCCGACATCGATGCTGTTTTATCCGGAAAACCTCGTCTGGCCACTGCCCTCCTTCTTTTACGTCGAGCCAACAAAAATAGTTGCAACTTTCTTCGAGAATTGTACAAATGTTTACTCGTACCGAGCGTTTTTTTTTGCCATAAAAGGCATATTTTCAATTTTCATTATAGGTACAGATAAAAATATTGAAAATGCTGAATTTTAGTTAAATTTTTTATACGTCACCAAGTAACTTGTTGCGTTCGATATTAAACAAGCTTGTAGGGACCAGTCGCGGAAACTCGAAGTCTTTGAAAAAGGAAGTAAGCGTGAAAAAACAGCTGAACACGATTTATGGTGTACGTGACTAAACAAAGCTATTTTTGAGGAGACTGTTTAGTTTCAGAGTCTGACATGATTTTAGATTCTGTTATATGGGTACCATAAATCGTGGATTGCCGAAGGACTTGATTTTTCCCTTCCACAAAATAGAAAAAGGACAGAAGATTGGATCTGACATGACGAGACGAGGAGGACTCCTGCTAAGATCTCGCCGAAAAGTGAGATAAGACGCTGTCCTCCGCCGAATTTAATAAAATCCTTATACAAATATCTTGTGTAATATATATTTAAACACAGACCCCATAAAGCTATTAGTTGTTAATAGCGACTGCGTCCGCGACAGTGACAGCGAACGCGTTAAACAGCTTATATGTATGTCGAAGAATGGCGCAGGATTCGACAACATGTGGTGTTTTGTTTTTATTACCAGCGCACCTAACGACCCTTAGGCCGCCGTGAGATAAAGTAAAACAGATGTACCAGAGTCACGGAGGGGGTCGACGTACGAATTGTTCGCCGAGGGACAGGGCATTCTGTGACAAACCTTCGTCAAAGAGGTGAAGGATCTTCGGGAAATGGAACGAATTTATTTTCTTCTTCTCCGACATGTATATTACATGCAACGTAGACCCTTATTCGAGATCTCCGCTCAGTTTTCCACATCGATTGCAAGAAACAGGAGCGAGACTCGGGTTTTCCACGCGGTCGAGTAATTAAAGTTCGATGTTTTTTAATTTGCGAAGTAAGAAATTGGCGGGCATTGTTCGGCGATATCGCGTGTTACTCGAGGGCCCGACGTAATCCTTCGCAACAGGCATGAATAAGCCGAAGACAAAAGCTCTCGCCCCCCTTCCCGCCCCTCTTTTCACGGTAAATTGCTAATGAGAGAACTTCCGGGGCCGCTTCGCCTAGAAATTTAAAGGCTGTTCTTATAGAAACTTCATTCGCGCCTTTGCATAGCTGATCTTGACCAACTCCCACGGCGACGGTTTAAAAAAAGAACTTCAATATCGCGCGCTTGTCGTAAGTTCTCCGAGAGAGGAGCAGAGAGCAGGAGGAGGAGGTGCAACACGGTCAGAAGTTTCCATGGAACGTGGTTTGCTAGCAGCGAGGCTCCTGTTTCTAGTCTAGTCTCAAGCGTTGGTTATTGCACATTGATAGGACCGTCCACCGACCCGCAAGACACTTCAAGTTTCATCGTACACCCGGTAACATAATACACGAGTGCTAAATACCAGGCCAATTAATTCTGCTCCGCATCGGTATTGATGTCGCCGTGAACACTGAGCACTCGCGATCCTACTATATCGTCACGGAAATTTCGTGCAATGCTCGTAAATTTCGCTTATTAATAAATCTTTGTGACGTTATACCACGCGAATTTTTGAAACACGAGAAAGCATTCGTATCACCGATACTTAACAGCTATAAATTTTTCAATCAAGACATTTTTCTCTCGGCTCTATGTTCAATGAATAATGTATGAAATTAGGAAATTGCATCAAGATCTGCAATCTACTTATGCATTTTTAAGAAGGTTGAATAGATGAAATGAAGAACAGAATAATCATATGAGAAATTAAAGCTGACTATTATTAGTATGTGGGATTCAACGAAAAATAGAATAATACCGAAGTTACTGTAGTTTTGTATCTAGATTCTTCTACTGTGTTCTCGAGAAATTTTTCAAATATTCAAAATTGTTGAATCACTTCACCGTCAGCGAAGGAAAAATACGATTCAACGTTTCTCCTCGGTCGGACATCACTTTTTGTTGACACAGTTAGGTATAGTTGACGGATTAGGCTATGTCAGTTCCCAAGTTATCGTAGCATTGCTAATCTCGTTCGTTTGGATGTACATTTTCATCGTAGCCATTACGCCGATCCGGAGAGAGCAACGCGGTTTATTACGGACACGTACTTTCTAAATTGAATTTTTTTTGCGGACCGTTTTCCGGTCGTCGCGCAACACGCTCCGGGGCATAATTAATAAAGCAAGTGGAAAATTAGGTTCTCCCCCGTAATTTTAGAATCAGCGCCCCGATTGCCCTCGGTTATTATCTCCAGGGAACATTGTCGGCGATTAAAGCGGTGCTGTCGAAACCGCTGTCGATCGTCCGGCGCATACGAACGGCCATAATGTAAAAAAGAGTAAAAACAAATTTGTCGGGAATAAATTTAATTTATTCGATCTGACATTTAATGGACATTTCACTCTTGACGTTCCCAGATTCACTGATGTCTAAATAGATTTCACGAGCGCACGTATTTCATAGCTCATCATACGGAGAATTTCATCAACTAACTCCATCATTTTCACAGTTATCATGCTACAACCGATGGGAACACAAACATCGTTAAATTCGAGCAATGTATGCAGAGCTCAAGCAACTTTCACACAGTCAACAAGTGTAACAACAAATAATAACTCGTGGCACATCTGTATCATATTTGTCGTGATTATTAACACTGGAACTGCTATATGAGTCAAAGTAGTTTGCCACGGTACGGTTATCGAAGACGCGTTTGTAAACAATCATAAAATAAATTAATTCACTCCTGTTCATATTGCAGTATACAATCAACTAACATGTTTTCGGTGCTTGTCAGCTCTGTTGAGATGTATTTGCGGCCCATCAAGTAACCAATTCAATTATGAAGTCATTGTTTAAATACTGTTCATTTATTAAATAAAATTAATTCTTTGCCACTGAATTCAACTTTTAACCCGGCTACGCTTATTGGGTCCATTTGGACCCGAAACATTATTTGCGCGCTTGTAACTTCCGAACGGAATGGCCGATGAGTCTGAAATTTCTTGGCGGAGAATAATTTATTAAAATCTCTCTTCCACTTAAAAAAAAAATATTTAAAATCCTTTTTGAAATACTTGTAATAGAAATTGTTACACGTATAGCGTTAGGGGTCCATATGGGGTCCATACGTGTTTTTATTATGGTCACCACATTGGTGACCATAACAAGCGACGAACAAGAACTGAAGATATTGCACTACCATAAAAAAGGGTCAGAGGACGGTGTACTTTTTGCAGTGAGACCAATAAAAAAGATCACAAATACGATGTATATTGTACCAACTGTTCAAAATTCATTTGTAAAGAGCACAGAGCCTCGCTTTGCATTTATTGTACAAGAGACTCCGAATAAGTTAATTTAATTCCGTATGTAATTTACGTTTACGAATCTAATTTTTAATTAGTATGTAATTTACGTTAATAACAACAGATAAATAAAAAATTTAAAAACATTTCATAGCTAAACATTAAATAAATAGATATGGGTCCAAATGGACCCAAAACAACTTATTAAGTGCCTTTTTTTTTAAGCATAGCCGGGTTAAGAACTTTTAATAAACTTCAACATGAAGAGGTAATCATAAATGTTATTTTTTCGCGTGCCTTTTCTGTGTGTACTGCTATTCTAATGTTAACCGTGTACAGAGGTGTAATCGGACCCCTTAAATCATTAGAGCAAAATGCAAAGGAAAAATTTGTTGACTTTTAAAAGTTAAGTATACAGTACATTAAAAATTCGAAACATCATATACAGCGGATCTTTATTCAAAATAAAAATTAAATAAAAATTCATTTCATCTCCTATTATCTTTTTTACACTGAAAACAACATAACTCTATTCTTAGATTTTTCTAATTTTCCACTGTTTTATATTTCACCGAGCCAATTTTTAGAAAATCTTTGGAAATTTCCCATTCGTCAATTTATTATTTCCGCTTTTATCAGCCCGGGGTGTATTTGCACACCATACACAGAGAGAAGGTTAATGCGAGTTATGTTCATTCGCTGGACAGGTCATGCTAGCTTCTTTTTATTGACAAAGAGGTTGATTTTCCATATTTGTCCATTCGCCGACGCATTGTGGAGCCTTTGAAAATAAACAATCCATAAAGGACAGTTAATAATGTCGGAAGGCAAGTTTCAAAGCGTGCAAACGCCGAGGAAAACACTGTTAAAGCGCTTCCAGTAGATTGTCCTCGGATGTCGCCAGCTATCCCCTCGTCTCGCGTCGAATTCTCGTTGCAGTTAGAAGGAAAGGCTAGCTGGAAGGGCCATTACGAAGGATTCGCATAAGGGTAAGGGCCTGGTTCAGCGAACGAGCGCGTTACGGCTCTGTCGGACCTGGAACGAGCAATTCCGGTTCCGCTTCGGAACGCCGATACGGCTCTATCTCGCGGTTAGACAGCTTCGCTCGGCCCCGCTCTGCTCCGCTCTGCTCCGATCCGCTCGGCTCCGCTCGGCTTCGTGGGAGCACGACCGCCGGTTGTTTGCGGAAGCCGGCTGAAAAAGGGAGGCCGGGCATTTCGAGAAAGCCCCGTGAAAACATTCTACCGCGATTACCATATTTGGCTCGAACGAGCGCATGAACGGCGAGCGCGTGCACGTAGGCACGCGCATACGTGATGGGATTGCTCTCGACGCCGCGCATCCTGTTTACCAAAGGCGTCGCGACGACCGTCGGAATTCCCCTCGGCCAGCAAATAAAATAAAAACGAATTAACCAGAACACAAATAAGCCGGCCAGACGCTTCTGTGTACGAGCGACACGAGGATTTTCTCCGACGAGACGGGGGAAACGAATATAATGGGACAGATTCGACGATTCGTGTCTGTCTGACGTCGTTAGCGATTCCGTTCGAATGGAAATCGGAGCCATACTGTTTGTTTATTAACGATTCCGCCGTCGCTGTGTACCGAATCGTTGCGGAAGCATGTCAGGCGTGTGGCCACTTCGGGAACACGCTCGTCGAGCTCTTTGTTCAGTGTGTTGCGGTTGTCGGGGGATCATAGAATGGTTTTGTGTTCCGGATGCAGTGATCGTCAACCGCGTTTTGATGGAGATTAAATGACGATTACGACATACACAGACTGGGATGTCAAGATGACCTCGAGTTTTTTCAAAATCCGCCCATCCACCTAAAAAAAGCATGTTTGACTTTGAAAAACTCTAGGTCACCTTGATATTTCAGAAAAACTGAGATATAAGAAAATAAAATGGTACAGATTCGATGCGTCTCTTAAAATGGTACATAAATAATTGAAAAAATTTTTGTTACAACTACCAAATATTACGTTATGTTAGATGGCAGTTCTTACTGACAACCAGCATCCACCAGCGTTAATGGAACCGCGACTATGCTTCTTGAAGCCACGCTCGACTAGCGTTAACCGCATGGTGCAACCCGAGGATAGTCGTGGCGCGTGCCAGCCGACAGTTCAGCCGGTTGTTCGTTAGTCACGCATTCGTTACGGCCTTCGAATGGCAGGCAATAAAGTAATGCCGATATTACCGGCCTGCTATTATCCTAATCGATGCACCCGTGATATCTGCGCTGGGGTTTAGGGTAGAGAGGGTGGGTAGGCGAATCATCGTAGTGCCTTTGCACGGTGGTCTGGATCGAAGAATTCGGCAACAAATCGATGCAATGTACGAAAAGTGTAAGAAAAATCAAAATTAAATTTCTATCAAAGAATATTACATAGCACTTTGTTCGGTTGATAATAATTGTTTAGAAGTGTCGCTAATCAGAGACAGAATTTGAACTAGCTCGATGCAGATCAAAATATTATTTACCGAGAAACGAACCACGGATTAACATTTGTTTGAGAAAGTTTGAGAATTTAAAATTTAGAAATGGAAAATTGAAATATTTTCTCTGAGATTTCTCTGATTTTGCCAAACGTACTCGTGCCGTAGTGGCGTTACAATCAGTATGCTTGTGGAATCGATTCCCCCGTTCGTAATTGCTCACGAGTGTTACTAATTAGAGGTCGAATTTTAATTAGTTGGATGTAGGTCGAAATATGTATCCCGATCGATCGAATGTCGAGTGAAAAGCTCGGTGAACGTGGTGTCGATAAACTAATATAGGTTTATTGGAGGAAGTTTGAGAATTTTGGTACAGGAAGCTGCGCAGATGAATCTTTGAACTCTCTCAACTCTGTTGCACTGTTACATGTCAAAGAGAAATGTAGAATATACCTGTGGAGCAGAGATGTAACAATTAGGATGCTAGTATGGACGGTCTCTCTTTCTCTCTCTCTCTCTTTCTCTCTCTCTCTCGCTCTCTCTCTCTCTCTCTCGTAATTGCCAATTATTCGTTTGCAACTTGATGAAGCACACTTAGCTAAGTGTTGAGCGATGCGAAGTATGACTGAACAAAGTTAGGTAATTATTAAGTAACAAGTACAAAGACTAGTTAAATCTTTTCAACTCCAGTTTCCTGCAATAAAATATCGCTGATTACATTGTATCATTATATAAATTAACTATATTTTATTAAAATTCATTAATAAATTATAACTCTGAGGGGAATAATGAAGTTATATATATAAACAAATTAACTAAAATTCCAGTTAATAATATATACCTGTACCAAAATTATTAATATAAACCCCATGAATATTAAAATTTATTATAAACTTATTTATTTTGCATATAAATTGAGTCTATTCACGACTCACCCAATGTCATTTTTTAAAAAGTCAGTCCAGGGATGCTGGTCGAAGCTCTACACACCTCGCATCGCTTTCTAGAAACACTCCGCGCAACAAAGACGGCGCAACAATAATTTTTAGCGTCCCCCCAGCGCTCGGAGCTCTGAATGATGGAAGAGTATCGTTCGAACGTATACCGATGAGAAACTCCGGTGCTGTAAAATACATAGACCGGCGATGAACGGGGCCGGTAGCAATGCAATCTCTATCCGTTCCGCGGAACGACGCCCCACGGATCGCGGCAGGATCGTAATTTAAGACGGGACAAACGAAGTCGGTCCGCCACGGTGCCAACAGATGGCCCATGAATTCCCGATTAGCCGCGCGGAAAGATCCTCGCGGACCTCGTGGCCCGATGCATCGTCGGCCAGGGGATTAGGCGAGGATTTCGCAGACGAGCTCTCCGGCCCATCTGGCCGCGTGGCACCGTTGAGAAATTATTGGAACCCGGTTTATATCGTCACGGATCATCGGCCATAATCGCGAGCATCGCACACGCGCCTGGGACACGGTGCTCTGGATCAGGAAGCTCGGTGACGTTTCTCGCTGAGAAGTTAATTTTTTGAAATTTTACGATGTACAGGGTGTTCCATAATTTCTTCAACTCCCGGAAATGGGAGATTCCCGAGGTGATTTGAAGCAACATTTTCCTTTACAAGAATGGCCGCCGCGGCTTCGTTTGGGAATTATTAACGGAAAACACGGACCAATCAGAGCGTAGTTCCCGCTGAGCGTCACGTTGCCATTGGACGAGCCAGAATCCGTTCGCTGTAGCCGCGCTCCGATTGGTCCATGTTTTTTGTTAATAACTCTGAAACGAAGCCGCGGCGGCCATTTTTTCAAAGGAAAATGTTGCTTCGAATCAGCTCAGTAACCTCCCATTTCCGGGAGTTGCAGGAATTGTGGGACACTATCTATAACCTGCCCGGTCTCCCCTATATTTGGTACGGCTCTTTCACCTGCAACGCAAAATCAGTATCAGAGGGGCGGAAAGTTTCGCCTAGCTTCATCCTAAAATTTCTAGCAACAAACGTACTCGTTCCGACTCCGAATTTATCTTTCAATCCGGATACACATTTCGATGTTGCATCGAGCTAATTAAAATTCGATCCCCGATCAGCAACACCGGCGGAATCGAGTCGAGGGCGGCAGAGAAAGAGGAACCTGGCTCGAGTACGGAAAGCGGGCGACAGCGGAGCCGGTTTCTACCCTTCTGGTATCAGAATAACGGCACCACGGAGCGGTGATGCGATCACACGAGCCACGAGCCCGGACATTTACACGCATTTAACCCTTTGACAGGCGGAAACACGCGCGGCGAATCAGCGAATCGGCGAGAGAGCAGTCGGTGGCGCGCGCATTCGTGGCACATGCCTCGGCATCCAATTATCGCACGGCTCGCCGACGCTAATTTCACCCATTCAGATATCATTTCAACCGTCAATGGGGGCCTGATTACCGATTGTATAATGCTTCTTTCCGTCTCCAGCCCGCGCTTTGCGCCACACGTTCTCCTCTCTCCGTTTCTTTATTCTCCGCCTTCCCGCTGCGCAGCCACCGGACCCGGTCGCCTAACCGGGTACAACGACCGATCCTGCGGTTGCACGGTTCTACAAGCGTCACTATAATACACTACCGTGGTTGCCTGTCAATGTTTCGCCGAGCAATAAGCACCGCTGTTCCGTGATAAAACTACGAGATTTGACGGATAATCGAGATCCATGCGGAAATTAATTGAACTGGGTTGATGTAAAAATTAATAGATTTTCATATGTAGATCATCGTTATTCGAATAATGTAATATGAAATTGTTTTTAACACGTTTTTAAAAAATCCACAGCTCACTAATGTGTAATCAACTTTATGCGAAATAAGAGTTTTCCATCTGAATTGCAACGAACTGGAGTGAAATGAAAATTGGTTTTCTTTCTAAATGCGTTTAATAGATTGAAAATAATACAACAGCATTTTCAAATTCTTCTAATGTTTTTACTGTTTTAAATTACACCTACTCAAATTTGTAGTAAATTCATAAAATCGCCTGTCTATTAACTTTTCTTGAAGTTTGAAGAACTTACTCGTATTGATCGTGTTCCGCCAAATCTTGATTCGGCAGCACGATGGGCCGCGACAAATCAACATCTCCCGTGTATTACGGACCGATGCTGTTTTCGATATTATCGATTAATCGCCCCACTACTATAGCAAGTTGTTCCGTTGAACCCCGACCGCCTGTGAACTCTTTGTCCCCGTAATTTGGACGCCCCCGCTGTGCCCCCTGTCGCTTTGTGTGTTCTTTGTCACGTGGCGCGACGAGTTGCGGTTTCGCGCGTGTCGATGCGAGTCGATGCCCGCCGCTGAAAGATTTTCGATTCGACTGTATTCCTCGCGTGCGGGCTGAACGCGAACTATGCGAACGTGTATGCAAAGTTTTCGGCTTGGTGGAGATTTCGCGTCGATTTTGGCGAACGACTTTTAGAACAATGCTTTTGGCAATTTTGAATAGAACGTGGCTGATGATAAACGATAGTGGAACGAATATATCAGTATTATTGTTTGTTATGTATTTAGTGAAAAGTTTTGTTCAGATTGTGGCTGCAATGTGGGAATATCTTTTTATTAACACCTTGCACTGTAACATTGAATTGGACTCGTGATGAGAATTTCTAACTGAATCCAATGAATACGTAGATTGTTAATTTCATTTAGGCTGGAATAAAAATCTTTATATTTGCGAAATTTTTTTTAGAGATCTCATGGTCCTCTACATTTTTCTAAACGAATCCACCCACTTTTAAACACCTACGGTGCGAGTGCCTTTCATTAGAATTTCAGTAATTATAATTACTCAAGGTCATTCAAGGTCACAAACAGAGGAAAAGTGTATGTTAAACACTCAAGTTGATAGTTCCTTTCATTAGTGAAAAGTATGTTTCATAATTCAGTGACTATAATTACTCAAAGTCATTCAGGGTCACAGGCAGAGGAAACATTATGGTTTGCTTAAAATTTTCAAATATTTTGTTTGAATGTGAATAAATTGGTGCCGTGCAATAAGACGATTTCGATAAATCAGATGTAATTTATTTTACCTATGTACACGGCACGATCGTCTGCCGACTTAACATTAGACGACTGTTTAACAGAACTAGTGATCCGTAGCGGTAGTGAATCGAAACGTGGTTTTGTTGAGACCGAACGATGTCTCTGAGAGCGATGCGGGTCTCTCGATGTTCGTAAACGGTTCGTAAGCGTAAGTCCGTTACAACGATTTGTAAACGTCTGTCCGATGCAACGATTCGTAAGCGTCTCTGCCGCGCTGCTTCGGGACAAATTCCGAGGTAAAAAATCGAGTATGTCTCGACAAGGCCGATTTTGGGGGAAAAAACGATTCTATTCGTTAGTTAACTTGAGGGAGGAGGAACTTCCCATACAGCCCTCGCCGGTGGAGGAGGAAAGGCCCAACCCTCAAGTTAACGTAGGAAAATTCTATTGTTTCCCGAACCCCGTGAATTCGAACGCGACTTTACCCCGAAGCAACGCGATTTGGGCCCGAGTGGCTTGCAGATGTTTTATTACCCTTGGTAATAGCCCGGTGACAATTACCAAGGGTTTTTTTCTGTCCGGTTGTTGGAACCGTGTCCAAGGATGTCGCGCGACGGGACGTTACGGTATGGCCCGAATGACCTGTACATGCGGCTCAAGGAGCGCAATCCCTTGGCCGCCGCACATGCTGGCCCAAAACGGCCCGCAGTGTCCGCATCTGAGACCTCGTATACCTCGCAAGCGGTACTCAAAAAGAGGGATCGCACAGATGGACTTTATGGCCCCTTTTCAATACCGTCAGCTCGAATCCTCGAATGTCACGTAGAACACGTCGAAGACTAGCATTCTTCAATGTAATGAAGGACGGTAAGAAATCGAAAAAGGGCCTCTAACGATATTAGAAGCATAAAAATACGCGCGCCACCTTGGCCGACGCGAATACGCGCGAGGGATCTTAACAGAATGTATAATTTAAAATAAAAAATGTATATATAAGTATAAATATTATCTATTAGATACTTATGCCATAATGAATATTTTTCTAATCCATAGAATATTATCCTATTCTTTCAAGTGATCGATCCCGCACTTGGCATTACCATCGTTCCTCGATTCAGTAGTATGTCCGTTCAGTCTTCAGCCACGGAATAAAAGCCGCAGAGTTCGCGGGGCACGTAAAAATGGTACTTCGATGTTTAACGTGCGATTACGCGGGCTAATAAAGTTTAATCTTTCGGAAGAGGGCGCGTCTTCTTTTGCTTTTTTTTTTTTTGTTATTGGTCCCCGATATCAGGGCCAAGAGTATCAATCGAGCAATCGAACGTCGAGCGAGGTCCCCGCGAGCGCGATCGCCGCAGAAAAGGAGTTAATACTAGGAGAAATCCGATGGAAGGGGATCGCTATATAGCTTTAGTAATACGGCAAATAGTCTCTTTGTCGAGCAAAGAAAGGTATCGATTCCCGGGCTCCAAGAGAGAGAACCGCGCGCGTACCGTTCCTGAAAGGGTTTAACAGATAACGAGCAAATCGAGCAGCGATACCGGGACCCGTCGCACAGAAAGAACGGAACACATACGATCGCAGTTTATGACTCGTGATTTATAAACATCGACGTCGGAGGAAAAGCAGAACCCGGCGTTCCTCCAGCTACGTCGTCGGCCCGGAATAATCCACCGGGAATAAAAGGAGATCGAAATAATCGGGATTCCTCTGGTGCGCGGCATGTTTCCGCTCTATGTTGCTCTTCGGGTCTAACTGTCGTCTGGATTCGACCTAACATCGTTTTGCTATAAAGGTTCATACCTGCTCAGCGATAAGTACGATGCTATTCGAGCTTTCGGACACGTAAACGTTTATGTGCCTATTGGTAGCGTTCTTTTAACAGGTAATGATTAACGACGAATCCTTTAGTTTTTACGTTCGTTAACACTAAACCTACCGAGCACTAGAAGCGATTCAAATGTGTCAGCTTATAAGAATAACGAGACCATGTTTATTTAAAGTTTGTGCAATTTTTATTTCAATATGTGCTTGGATAAAAAATTTAATCAATTTCCATGTAAGTAAATTCATCATTCCAATAATTGCAAGGTTTAGTGTTAAAATAAATAATTAAAATGAATTGTTCAGTACTTGTTAAAGATCTATACTTTACAGGCAGTGATTAATTTTAGTAATTATTTCATTTGCAATTCCGGCGGACAATTTTTATTTTACACAAAGATCCTAATTAATCCCAAGCAGAAATATTCTAAAAAATCATACACCTCCTCGCAGATCTCATCGATACCACAATAACTGTGGAGGGTTCGCAGGAAAATAAAGTCTACAGGCATGTATCGTGTAGCGAAACGTGTCAGGTGCTACGCGGATGGGGCCGATGGGGGAGGAGAAGTGGGTTTGCAACCGGGGCTTGGCGTTTCACCGATCGTTGCAAAAATTTCGCGACCGCCGCTCCGCCAATTACGTAGCCGCGGCTAATGCGCGGGTCCAGGAGGCCGTCGACCTGGCGACGTACGCGGAATCATACGATCGAGAGCTGAATAACAACTAATTCGATTTGCGGCTCGGTCGGACGAATTAGGCGTGAAAGGGGCAGCGGTTTTCGGGCGCGTGTCGCGAGCTCCGATGCAGAGAGGCCTGTGTACGCCCGGCGGGGTTTATCGTATGCGTTTTGACGTCCGGCTGATGGCTGGGCTCCAATGGCGAACGACGAGAAACGCGAAATAGGGGTGGGGGAGGGGTGGAGGGGTGACACCATGGTCCAAGACCGCAAATTCATTTCGAGTATGTTGTGCCGCCGCGTTTCACCGTACCTGGGACGTTTTTCGACCGGCTACTCTGTTTTTCCTCGCAAACCCCCACCCTGAGGCCAGGCTGAGGAATTCGCTATTCATAATCGGCCTGCGGCGTTTTCTGCGCTTGGCACGCTAATGAGCGCTATTGGCAGCCCATCTAATTCATCTGCGCCCGTGGACGGGCTGTCGCTACCGTTGCCGCTCGTTGCTCGATCGATTATCCGGCTTAACCGCCGCGTAATAGCCACGCTGCTGGCTCGCGTTACGCCACCGACGACCGTTTTCATCCGTTTTCAGGGAACCGTTTCCACTGACACACACGATCTCCGCCCGATTCTTTCCCTTGCGCACACCGTCATCGCACCGAAATTATTGGAGCGAGCAACACTGATTCATCGGCCCGAAATCCCCCGTGCGTCGCGTGGCGTCGCGCCGTTGTACGACCGAACACGCCGGAAACGCCGCCGTGAAAGGCATACTCGCGTTTCCGGTTGATACCGTGACTCTTTCTGTCAACGCGGTTTCGCACATGGATTTGCGAGCGCTATTGTTCTGCGAGATCGATCGGATGCCGATCCAATGGCGGATTCTTGGGGTTTGGGGGGGCTGGGATCCGCTGGCGGAAAAACTTCGGACGGATGCGGTTGAAGAGAATGATGTTACTAGATTATCGTATATATTAGTTGCATTAAACCTTTACGCTACAGTGCTTTTTCAAGTGCGGTTCTCAGTGGGTCGAACGAATTTTGTTGAAGAAAGCGATATCATGTAGTAAAGCGTTAATGATATGAAGTTAATTGAACAATATTTTGTTTAATGGTAAAAAGTAACGGTTCATAAAGCGTACTACGCAATAGTAACAACAAAGTATTGCCAATTTGAAAAAGAAACCTCTTGATGGTATAGATAATGAAATTATTTTCTGTCGCCTTTGCAGCGACCATTCGATCATTCGACCATCCTTTTAAAACGGAATAATTTATTAAAAATTGGACCACGACCTGACTTCTTTCTTAACAATTGTTGCAATTCAACGATACCGTAGCGTCTTAGGTACAAGGGTCTATCTTAGGGGGACAACAGGGCCCAGTAAATTCAAGACTGTCGTCAGTCCGGTAGAAACAGTTAGCCTGAGCAGATCGCAGCCTTGTACTGTTTTAACTATTTATATTAAATACGCGTTACGCGGAAAACACTGTGTCGTCATTTAGACTAATATCTTTATAATACTAATAAAGTATATACGGTGTAAAATGTGGTATAATAAATAACGTATCCATAGAAAGACATTTCCAACAACAAATAGTTACATATATATAATATAATTATATATGTATACAGGGTGAATTCGATAAAGCAGGACACCTAAATATTTCCGTTACTTTTCGTTGTAAAAAAAAACTTCGTAGGACAAAGTTACACTGTTTGAAGGGCCACATATAACGCTGCAAGAGAAACAAAATTTCAAGGTCATTTTTATGAGATTTCAAGGTTATCGATGTTTTTTTAAATGGAATGATATATTTTCGTTAACGTAAAAATAAACTGGTAGTGTCGAAAATAAAAAACGTACAAAGGGAATATTTTTTAACATTTGGCGCAACAGAAATACATCAAATGAATCTTACACGTTGAATGTTATTTATACCATTTTTCTGGGTTGAAGGTCATTTGAAGGTCATATTGTGTTACATGCATGAATTCGTTACTTTTTCAGCTACAACATTACGTTAACGAAAATTTATCATTCCATTTAAAAAAACATCGATAACTTTGAAATCTCATAAAAATGACCTTGACATTTTTTCCCCCTTACACCGTTATATGTGGCCCTTCAAACAGTGTAACTTTGTCCTACGAAGTTTTTTTGAACAACGAAAAGTAACGGAGAAATTTAGGTGTCCTGCTTTATCGAATTCACCCTGTATATATAATAAGCTTATTATATAATAAGCTAAGATTAATAAACTTCTCAATGCAAGCAACGGCGAGTGTAGAACAGAAACAACCATCTCCCACCATCCACTTTAACCATCTGCGACTCAGTTATGTGTACACAGTGCCAATATAAATGTTCTCATCAACGGAGGTGTTTCGACTGATACCTCGCGCGTGACTTCCTCGCCGACGGAGGGTTCCGTTTTTAATTTTCTTCGGGATCTTTCGATCGCGAGCAACGCTCTTCTCAAAGCCGATGGAAGACGACTCTGCGAACCAGAAATTAAATAGAGAAAACATTGAGAGACCGGCGAACCGTTTCCGTGGGACACTCGACCGCCATTGTTACGACCGCGACCTCTCGTTTCAAAGAGGAATAACGCTGTTCCTCAATAAAATGAACGCAAACGGAATGCGAGAATTAACTCGTAAACAGTGATAATACTGGTAACATTTAATGCTACTGCACGCGAAAAATTCGCGATTCACCGCAATTTTATTACCGAATAAAACATTTTGGAAATTTAAGTGGCGAAGGTTAAACGAGCACCTTCCAAAGCGTTTTATTTTATCGCGGTGGATGTCGTTTTGAATTAAAATTTTTCGGAGACTGCTTCACAGTGGAAATCCAAGTGAAAAACTAAAGTCAATTTTTGCCGATAAAAACATTTCCATTTCGTACGACTAGTAGAATTATAGGCATTATTTAACAATTACGATGGCATAATTTTCTTACAAATTAATAATAGCTTACAATGAAATCCTACTGAAATGATCTGTGTATTTAATACCGAAAAAAGCGATCTTTCCACATTTAAAACGCTGCGCTTTGCAATCATGTAGATAGCATAACACATACACTGGTGGAATTAATTCTGAACACTGAATAAAAATATTCTTTATTTCATATTTGTGCAAAAAATATATATACAGGGTGTCCCACGTAACATTTTTCAAGGTCATCATCTTCATTTTTTAAAATGCCACTTTCTATTTTTGACTTAACAGTGCCTTCAAGATCATCTAGGTCAGCTATTGTTGTTACGGGCTATAATATTGTTAAGTCAAAAATACAAAATGCTATTATAAAAAACGAAAGTGATGAGCTTGAAAATTATCGGAAAAAGTTTTTCGAACTTTTTTTGCATTGCAATTTGTAGCCAATTGAAAACTGATCAACTTTTCTTGAAAATATTTTTTTGTCGATTAGATTATCGCAAGTACTTGAGAAATCGTGAAAAGTGTTACGTGGAACAGCCTGTATATTCTGCTATATTAAATTGATATCGTAATATTTTTAGGTACATTTCCGTTAGCCGGGCGCAACCTAACCCAGACCAATAATTATAAGCATATATAATTATAACCTAACCAATTATAATCTAACCCAGACCAATAATTATAAGCATATATAATTATAACCTAATCAATTATAATCTAACCCAGACCAATAATTATAAGCATTCTTTTTGGGTAAAACTATTTTGTTTACAATTCATTAATATTTGTAATTATATATGCTTATAATTATTGGTCTGGGTTAGGTTGCGTACGGCTAACGGATAAGTACCTATTTTTATTGTAATCTATAATGTTTATACTTAATATTTTCACATGATTTAGTATGTAAATGTTTTAAAATTTCAATTGTAAAAAATCTAAACTGTGTTGTGCTTTTTGTTTTTGCGCCTAGCGACACGAAACGTAGCACGATGTGAATATACACACAATAATAACATATAAATAAAAAACAACGGATATCCAACGAAATACTAATTTTTTTTGTACCTCCTTTGATGTGTTGAAATTGTAATTTTTGTTGTATTAAAACTACGGCTGTAAATGGTCTTTTTACTGATTTTTTTATATAAAAAAATCATGCTCATAAACAATGCCCTAAAATTAGGAAACAATGATTAGAATATAAAATATAAATGATTATACATATATTAAATAATTTGAATAAGTGCGAAATTTAAGTAAAAATTCCAGTGTACAATGCAAATGTCGTTTGTTCCTCTGTCGACAATTTACCTGTTTTCTGGCGAGAAATTATTGAGTCGTTGCCGTCGAAAAGGAATTCTATGTCACGCAGTAACAAATCGTTTTTATAGAGATTTTGTCGTGGCGTTCGCACGAGTGCACGAGCTTTTGCCTTTGCGCCGCTTCCGATGACAAGGACCGTTCGATAGCGTCATGAATTCAGCGTGCAACCCGTGTGTGCGCCTCGACCGTGGATATTTTAACGCGAACCACGTTGTTGCAGCGTTCCCCGCGACAGCAACGTTCCGAACAGAGGATAGAGCTCTCATAGATCTTCGGAAATTTACATTTCAAGATTGACAGCGTGTCGAATTACAATCCGCCCAATTAAAAGTTCGCTGATTTTACAACAGTATTTTTACAAATTTCCGGCTGAACGCGGATGCGGATTTTTTCAATTATCGGCGAGCAACATTTCCTGGGAACCCGCGGCCGTGATCGCATTGTTTATCGAAAATTAAATTTCGATTTTAAACAACGTAAGCGGTTCCGCGAATTAAACTTCGATTCTGGAGAGAAAGACTGGTTTGGCGAATATTTTTCCCAGAGTTAATTTTTGCATTCTGTACAAGTGTGAAGAAAGGTATCGAATATATTGTTGAGTTTCAATGCTTTCCCGGAATACTTAATGTTCTGAAAAGTAATTATTGTTTTTTGATTGGCCATTTAAAAATAAAACAAGATTTCAGACGTTGCAAACATGTTTTCAGGCAAGTCAATGACTAAAGCAAGCAGGAATTATTAGGAAAATTGGCAAGATTATCAAGACTGTAAGAGAAATGATCGCAAGTAGATTAGGTCTTCCATTGTCAGACATCACGCTTCGGTCGGAAAATATAAACATTCTATTTCATCTACAAATTAAGTATTTATTTACTTGTACTTCTAATGTGTGTATTTGCTTCACATTACCGCATTAAAAATTGTTCACATGTACATAATCACACCACGAAGTCGATAGAATATGAACTTCGATTTTTCACTACATTTTACTCTTCTATCGACGTACTGAAACCGTGCATGAAGAAAAGAAAGTTTACTTAACATCCTCTCTCTTCAAACATCTTCCAAAAATATGTACCCCAGCATTTGCACAAACATCCGACCATTGTGCCAAATAACAGCAACTGCAATCGCAATCACTGGGTCACGAAGCCGAAGATCAAAGAAATCCTTCACGCATCGCTCGTCACCTACATTTTACCCTCTTTCCTCGGCATCTTACATTCATCGTCGCGTCTATATTAAACCTGGCGCAATCCCGCGGAAGTATTGTTCCCGAATCTTGGCCCGGTTTTGGCAACAAAGCGAGTTTCACCTGACACGGTTCCCCACATCATTAAACAACGGTTCGCTGAACTATTCGCCGCTCGCATATTCATCGATGCAAGGCACACGAGGTATCAAAGCAAGTCGGACGGACAGAGAGGGAAAAACATACCCAGGGAAAGAGAGAACGTAGGGGAGCGTTTTGCTTGAAAGAGGAGACTGGAGGAGCTGTGTAACGACCACGATGCATCCATCGTGTCGCATCGACGTATCGCGGAGCCGTTTTCATATGACACAGAGTCTGAAGAGGCGCGGAGACTCTTGGTTGTTCGACAAGACCCCTTCTTGCATCCTCTCCCGTTCATTCTTGTTTCCTGGGGACCTTCCTCGTTTCAGCTTGGCTCTCTGTCGCGGTTCTCTTCGTTCTAGCTCGGTTCCTCAGGTTCTCAGTCGCTGACAATCGCATTTTCCGAGTGGCGCGCTTGGAAAAGCCGCCCCCGTATTTGCAAGATCCACGATGCTCGGCTACCGGGCCGGGCCCTATACTCGACCGTCGGCTATAATTGAAGAATATTGCCCCGCAAGGCTCACAAATGGAACACGACTCTAATTTCATTATCCGAGACGGAAGCGTGCTCCGCCCGTTGCCACAGAGGAATACCGTAGCGACGACGACGACGCGCGCCGGCTCGGCCCGGACCGGCACGACTCGCCTACGAGCGTACCCGTATTGCTATTAGAGTACAGGGCCGAAGACTCGGTTGCGGGGACGGACGAGAGTGAAAAAAGAGGAGAAACGCGACGGGAAAATACGGTGCTGATGCGGATGTATTACGCGAGCTGGAGCAGTTCGAAAGGAAATGGGTTTAAACCGGCGTGGAAGAGACTCGTGCACGCAGCCCCGCTCTCTGTCTCTCTCCTCTCTCTCTCCTCTCTCTCTCTCGTGACGACGACTATAACGAGTTGGTTTTCAAACCCTATTACCTTCTAACGATTGTTCAGATTAGAGTAACCCTGCTCGATTGATGAAGAATTTAGGGAAACGAGCTGGGATGAAAAAGAGAGGAGCGCGAGACCTGGCGGTGTACGCTGTGCGCTGTGCAACAATGCAATTTAAAATGGGGTGTCCTATCTAGTCAATTTCATTCGTAGCTCAACGCATGTTTAGAATTAGTATAATGTAACAAATTCGTCTGAAGTGGTTATTTGAGACATTAAAAAGCCTTCGCGGATGATTTTCACAAAATCTTTCCATTACTCGACTTCTGGCAATTGAATTAACTAAATAAATTAATGTAAAGAAAAATTAATTACTCGAATTCGTATATCAGTAACTTTTAAAAAAATTAATTTCCTCCACGTAAGTTTACAAAGATTCATTTCAGTCATCTAGAAAAATACACGTATTCAAGGTCTATTTATACTATCAGTACAGACACGTTCCGTATCCGTATCAGCACCGTTCCGTTTCAGACAGTAGTATTTATACTATCCGCAAAGACACGTTCCGTATCGGCACCAATCCGTTCGTCGAACTGTCTCGGATTTTGTTCAAATTTTAATATCTTGTAGTCTTTAGTGACCTTTGAACGAATCTCGAAGGATTTTGACGGCTTCACCGTCAATACTGGTTTTAATTCAACCCTCACATCAGCCATCTTTTTCCGAGTATTATCTTAGGCTGCACTGTACCTTGCGTAAACAGAAATTTTTGCCTTTTTCTCATGTAAACCTATAGATTTTGGCGAGAAAATGCAAAAGTCCAAGTTTTAATCTTAGGATCTACAAACATTTGACTCATTATTTTCAGCCTAGTCTGAACAGAGTCAGAACGCATGCATACTACTATTCGCACCGGCACCAACCGCTAAAGTATTCTTTGCGAGAATGTTGGACGGTCAGACCGGTGCCGATACGTGCCGGTGCCGTTCCGATACGGATAGTATAAACACTTGTACCTAAATGCATTGAAGAATATTTGTCTGATCAGATACGGAAAGTATAAATACGGTATACGTACGTATACCGTATATAAATACGTATATATACGGATAGTATAAATGGACCTTTAGTGTTTCAAAGAAACCTAATTTTACATACAATAAAAATTGTTGAATTTCTCTTATTTTTCAATTGTTCGAGTGTAGGGGACCATTGAAGAAGCGAACGACTTATCGCAGAATGCAAACAGAGCTGCCGCAAAATTACCAGAAAATCATGCGCAGTGCATTGATACGCAAAGTGCCACGAATTCGGTCGCATTTACAGTATAATCGCGTCAATCGATTCTCACATTGTCCCGAGCGCCGGGTTATCTAACGCTGATCCGTAGGAGGGGAAGGGGAGGGGGCTACGCTATCTGCGGGAAATATTTCACCAATGCTCGCCGCATAACATTAATGGGATTTTTGCATTACTGACCCGTTTAGATTCGATCGGGGAGCGTTATCAGGCCGTTCGTTAGCGAGCAGCAAATTATTCTACGCGACCGCGGGGGGTGCGAGAGGGGGGCGGGTCGGTTCTTGTCGGATGCGTGTAACGCTTTCCTTATTTTAAAATTCGCGCGACCGACCGACGAACCTCGATACTGTCCTCGTGTATTTATGGACCGATAAAAACCGGATAATTTCGGCCGGCCGCCGTCTATTACGTTATAAATTGTTGTCCGCGGCTGGCATCGACGGCCGAAATTAATTACGCGCCGCTATCACTTTTACGCACCGCGATAACCGCCGAATCGCGGAAACAATGATGCCTCCCTGCACTGTGTTCGATACTGCGGTGAGACGCGAGCACACTGCGAACGGGTCTGCATGAAATACTCATTTCGGTTCGTTAGTGTGTCCACTGTTACTTCTAAGTATTACGAATTATGACTAGACTGCGGATATGTATGGAATTTCCTATTTTTATAGCGAATTTTCCCAACAGTGTATTGAGCAAAATTTTCATTCGCGAATAAATATCAACGACCTTTAGAATAATAAAAAATGACCTTGAGTGAAGCAGTGAAGACGTTGTAAGTAACAGTTTCTTCATTACAACAGTGATTTGTCTGTATATTCTTGAAACATTAGTAAACACAGGTGAAAATTGACAAATTGATAAGCATAAGTGTAATTTAAAACAGCAAAAATATTAGAAGAATTTACAAATACTGTTATATTATTTTCAACTTATTAAACATATTAAAATAGAAAATAAATTTATATTTCACTCCGGTTTGTTGCAATTCAGGTAAAAAATTTTTATTTCGTATAAAGATCCGCTGTTTATGGATGAGTATTGACTAAATGCTACGACAACTTTTTCGTCGCAATTTTTTCCTGCGTTTCCATTGCATCGGTTGCCACGAACCATTTCCCATAAACATCGTTACAAGACATCCCCCATCGTCGCCTGGTCAACAGGGTTCAGCGACTGGTTGATTGCTGGCCATCATGCCGGTGGGTCCGGCATGAATCGAGTCTAATCAGTAGCGAAGACGGCGCCGCTTTAATTACGATCGCGATTGCGATTGCGATTTCAATAACAATTTCCGCTCTGGCCTGGCACACACGCACACAAACACACGCACACACACACACCGACAGAATCGAAAGGGAGAGAGAGAGAGAGAGAGAGGGAGAGAAAGGGAACCAGAGAGGGTAGAGAGGTGTCGACAGATTTTATTGTGGAAGTTAGCGAACAGTTCGCGTCGGTCCGCGGCGCGGCGGGCCGGAAACGCGGCCGCTTTGGATATCGCGCGTGGCTCGGCCGCGAAATTCGCGGGGAATCTCTCGCGTTAAATTCGCACGGCGGCGCGGCGTGGCAATCAGTCGCCATTCTCCCGTTGTTACGTCGCAGTTACGTGCCACGCTTACGTACGTTATTACGCGAGTATGTGGCCGGCGTGGCGCGACGGGGCGCGAACCGGACCTTTCCTCCGCTCGCGCGCGTCTATTCCAGTGCTGCGTGTACACGTACACACAAGCAAGAGTGAAACTCGCTTAATTAAGCCTCCACCTTTGCCGGCCGATGGCCGCACGGCTTATTCCAAGCCGCCATTAAACGCCCTTTCGTGTTCCTTCCTCCACGGGGCGCGACCTTCCGCGTTCTTCTTTTCAACGATTTTATTCAACGGATCACGCTAATGAGAGCGATTCCAGAGACGGCGTCCGAGCTAACTGTGTTTACACTCTAACCACCCACAGTTCGATTGTGTCGTTAATGCGATTTTCCTCGGTTACGTTGACGCCCGGCACTTTCAAAGGATCCACGGAAAGAACCGCGGCTGTAAAGCTTCGTTACACAGGCTGATTAAACTTGCTCATAAAGTTCCTTGAAATTCGTCGGGACTTGTTTAACCCAGTTTCATGGTGTAGTCGGCCCGTGGACCCCGCCAGCTGACGTGCTTTTTTTCGGCGACAACCTTTTCGCATCTACAGCCGTAATTACGTTGCGCGCCAGCTGCCGCCGCTTTTATTTCCGGAACCGAGACCTTAGAGCTACATGAAACGCGATGACGATAGTCGGCGACCGATCCCCTGGTCCGCGGGAATTAAAGTTAACGGTGTGTTTCGAATACCGAATTCCGGATCATTTTATTATCCCTTACCATGTTTGTTGTCCATAGAGCTGAAATTTAAGTGTTAAATGATTTGTTGTAGATTGCAATAATATTGATTGATATCGAGACAGAATCCTTTTTGGCGGTGTAGCTATCTTGATGGATTTGTAAGATTTGATGCATCTGATTACCAAGGAATCCACCCGGCGCGGCCTGGGTCAGTGACTGCCGGGGCTCTAATAAACCACAGTTGAAATCGAGAAATAGATCATTTTCCTGGACGCCAGCCGATTTTAACAACAAATCGACAAACGAACACGAGACTCGCTCGAGGGAGGGTAAATTGGAGTCCCAAATGAGGAAAGATGAAAGAGAAATAGAATAAAGAAGTTGTAATTTACTCAGATAAGTGATAAATTTTCTAACTCACAATTGTCGATGATTGTTGATCGGTTCACACGCACGCTCCCTTGGTATTATATCATAGCTTTGATAAGTATTTCGATACTATCCTCCAATCCGTGTTGGTACTTTTATAATTTAATAGAGATTCCTCGACGCAATTCTCCGTGGACAGAGTGTCTTTTCTCGTCTTCGTCTCGAGACGGAATCGCGAAAATCTGCTGGTGATCGGGCACGCGACGCTAGCCCTCCCTAAGTGTATATCGGTAATTAGGAGTCCTGTCTAAAAAGCTTTTTATACTCTATGCCTCGACGGTAGTCAATAGAAAGACGCCCTGCGATTTGGCGATTCAGTTGTTTAATCTCGATCGATGTCTCTTGCAGTTCCGACCGAGCAATCGACGTGACACCACGTGTTAGTTCTTTCCTTATATAAACGTTTTGTTAATTGTTCCAATAAACTTATTATAATAATATACGCGACGCGTAATTATTTGCGAACGAAGTTTCAGGAGTTAACAAATAAAAGTTTAACAGTATTACCGACGGGATTCTTCAACAGTTGAGGAGAATTCCCTTTCCTGTCAGAATATTGACTAATACAAAAACTACAATATAAAACCTATATGCAGTCTTGTCGTTATTACAAAGCGTTATCGTAGATGAACGCCGAGTCTCAGCCTGAAAAATTAATTACTCATTATACCGGTACACTTCTCATCTCAATAAATGAACTGAATGAACATCGTCCACCGACCGTGGAAGAAAAATAATCCTTCGCGGATGAAGAGGTCCTCGATGGAACAAGGACCTCCTGAACTGGGTCGTTCTGAGAACGATCCGCCCTTCGACGTGTACACGGGACGAAGGGTTTCCCGTCCAGTTTTCATCGGAAGATTCGCGTGGGTGTGTAAGGGACGGGCGCATCCTATTGAAAGCCGTTCTGGTTTCGAAATTTTTCAGCGCGACGAACAGCCGGTTGCGCTCGACATTCTCTCAGCGGGTTTTAAAGGAGAGCCCATTTCGCCGGGAAAAAGCGCGGCCACGCTCGGCGGGATCTCGAGAAATTACGAGCGACAAGCTCGGGCCGGACGATCTTTGATGCAGAAGTTCGCGGTGGCGGCTGCATTCGAAGCGTCCTCTATAGCCTAATTATTCGCGCTGAAAGAGTCCGGCCCGTGTATCCCCATTTACGGGATTCCGCGCGGCAGATATCCGACGTCGCTCTTTTAAACGCGAAATAAATCGTCCTCTACCTTCCCCACCCTCGCCAACCCCTTTTCCACCACTTTACACCCCTCCCCACCCCGTTCCTCAGCGTGCTCGAGGACGCGTGCATTCCGCTTAAAATTCTGTCCCCGTGTGGCTCTCTCAACAGGTTCGTACGCTGTCGACGCCGCACCCTATGCACCCGAAATGAAATTGATCACTTTCTATTCGGGCACGGTTCAACGGCCCGCGTCCTGTTCCACAACCTGGCCGGATCTATGAATAAAAAATAAATGCGGCACGCTGATCGAGCTAGGAAATGAGAAACGGCTGTTCGGGGATGAGTAATGGGGGCGGGGAGGATCAGTCTGAATTTTCGGGGGTTAATTTGGGGCACCGGTGCCGGATTAGGGTTGGTCGAGCGGTTCGGAAGCGTGGGAGAATTTCGATTCCTGTGCGGTCTCGTCGTTGTTTCCATATTTTGATATTGATTTTCCGTAGCCCCAGGTGACGTTGACGTTCACTGTTCCTAGCTTTTCCATTTTATCGTGCCGCTTTAAGCAATTAGTTCCTATCCATTATTTATCTGTTTTCTTGCATTTATTTATTTTACAGAAATCCTTTTACATCCAGTAACCCAATCTTTCTACCTTCTGAAAAGGAGCTCGAACCATAGCGTCCAATATTTTTTTCCTGTTGTCGATCGTATGATTGTTAAATGTATAAAGTGATAATGTTTTCGGCGCAATGGTTCGATAGGGGTCGAAACGTTGAAAGTTTAAATTAAACTTGAAAATTTGATTTCTGTAATTAATTGATCGTACCATTGCGCCGAAAACATTCTCACTTTATACATAGCGTCCAATGTTTAAAAATCTACACTGTGTTTCAGAGAGACTGTAGAGACTTTCTTGACCCACTATAGCGCTCCGGGAGTTTGCACCCTCGGCGGCAAGGCAAATCGAGCGCGCGTAATTTCTAAATACCGTTTATTAAATTCCTGGCGCGATCTTCTTAAACGAAACTCTCCTCTCCGGCCCGTGTCGCATTATCCTGAGAGGCGGGGGGGTGTCCTGAAACAGGGGTTGAGGGGTCCGGATCGGCGTATCGAAGCCGGGGAACAATGGATCGGGACCACCTGCAGCAAGGGGCCAGGACAAAGTCTCCTTCGACGCATACTTATTCATTTCCAGACCGGTGAGCATCAAAGCGTAACGCAGGACGACAACCTGTAATCTCGTGGATATTACCAGGTGCGCCGTCCGCGTCGCTCCCTATCAACATCACATTCAACGAGTAATGCCGCATAACGTCGACGCGTAGCTCGTCGCGACGCTGCTTTCATCGCGATCGCCTGCAAATCCGTCGCTCATACTTAATGCACCGTCCCCTCCGCCCCCTCCCCCGCAGAACTCGTACGCTGGCCTGTGATCGAATATGTAGCTGCGATCTTGACAGTCAGGCCAGAGATACTCGTCACGGAAGTGGCAAACGATGTTCCCGTACAGGTGCTCCAATAAAACGAACCTCGGCCGACAAATTGGTTAAACGTGTCGCCCGTTGCACCTGTCTAAAGTCATCTAACCGGCGTGCACCTGGCTATTATCATTGTCTTTTGCGCTCATGTTCCGGGGCACAATCTGTGTCACTGCGGTAATCGCTGCATTTTATGCGTCTGCGACTGAAACGAGTATCTGAAATAAAAAGAAGTCACTCTACATGCGTATAACTTTTGAACCAGTGAACGCTGGCCACTAAAACTTACATTTTATTAAATTTTCCCGTCAAAATCTATTCGATTATGGGTATAGAATAAATCATACTCTAATAAAAAAAAAATGAAATAGAATTTATTCTATGATAATATATTTTAGAAGAAACATTGTGAGGCTTTACTCTTCGAGAAACTCGGCAGGAATGAGGATAGCTCTAGAAAAACGGACGTCGATCTAAGAAACAAACGAGACTCGAGAGTTCCATGACGCGGACTGCATAGATACAATGTATCATTCGTATAGGCGTTCGAAAGTCAAGTAAAGAATGTGCCTACTAACAAGTAACACTACCCAACTGGTACTCACTTATTTGAATGAAATTTAACGTACTTATTTTAAACACCGAAAAATATTAAATACGTGTTTTTTTATTTCGGCTAAATACGCTTTTTAGAGGTAGAAAGCACCATGGAGATGGAAACGTTTGTGGCTAATTATTTCTTAAAGGATACATTTTCGGAGAAAAATGCTAGATCCAGAGTTGTTCACTTCAGAGTGATGCACTTGACGGCTAGATCTAGCACTTTTTTCAGAAACTGTATCCCTGAAGAAATAATTAGCCACAAATGTTTCCATCTCCAGAGGTTGAGGGGTGCTTTCTGCCCCTAAAAAGTACGTTACATTTCATTCAAATCAGTGGGTATCAGTTGGGTAGTGTTACTTGTAAGTAAGAGTAGATTATTTTTGTCAATCTGTTTCTTAAATAAATTCAAACAAAATCCATAGGATTCAATAAAAAAAGCTGAACATTTTTGGTCCCCCAAAAGTGCAGTTCAGCCATGTGCATCTCTAGAAATCATTGAATCTCCATCGAAACAATTCCCGCTGCGAATGATAATGGTGTCGATCAATGTGGTAATTTCTGGTTAGACACCCTGTATGCTATAGAGCCATTTTTTCTTCAATGCTACACTTTTATCACTGATCAAGTTTTGCTGACGCTACATCGCGCGATAAAAATTCTGGACATATTCGAAGCACAATGCTAGAGCTGCGTATTGTTTGAATCGATGCAACCCTAGCTATTGCTCGACTTTCCCGATGTCGTGCATCTTGCACGTTTGGAAAACCGACGCGGGATCGGAGCTCTATTAGTAATTTAGGATAGCGGCGGTAGGCATATGGCCGGAATAGAGAAAGCCGATTGGTCGGGGAACGCGGAGCGTAATTGCCGCCCTCCCCGCATAGGATCCGCACAGACATCGGGCCCTCTTAATGGGCACGTTGTTGCGTGCGGTGGAACTCGCTCGGTAATCGCGCGTTGTTAGAGCGAATTAGAGCTTCTCTCGCGTGTAAAAAAAAAGAATTGGGGGAACCCCCGATTGGCCGGAGTACAATAGCAGAGTTTCTGGGGAACGTTCAACTGCTTCACGTTCCGGATCCTATCGGAATAATACTGTTCTCTTTCCACCGAATTGAACCGGCGACAAAGTAACTTCATTATACCACTCCTCGATCTTATTTGCAAATATGGATTGATCGGACAAAATAATCGGAGTGAGACAGACATGTACTTTCTTTTTAACACTAAACCTACCGAGCACTAAAAACGATTAAATTGTTTTAGCTTATATAAATGACAAGGAAAGTTATCTAGATCTTGTGTCATTTTTATTTCAATATATGCTTGGACAAAAAAATTTATCCAATCAATTCCCATATAAGTAACTTCATAATTTGAGTAATTGTAAAATGAAAAATATAAAACTGGTCATTCCACCGGCAGTGGTAAAATAGAGCTTTATATTTGATTCTCGATAAATTTTCAGTGGGAAATAAATTATATATTCACCAAACCAACATATTCATCGTTTACGTCGCCGTAAATAATTTCCTATCAGCAGGCACATTAAATAATCAAAAGCACACGTGTGTCATAAAGACGTAACATCCGTAAACGAAACAGTTTGTTCTCAAAGCTTCTGAAAATAATGTACACTTTCAATCGTTTATCCAATGAATAATCTATGAAGCTTCTGTCAGAGGTTGTATTCGGTATTATTTGTCACAGGTGTGGAGACACAGATATGCAGGATAATTAACGCGTTTCATCCTTTTCGAAATTCAGTGCGGGAAGTTAAGTCAATAAAGCATACTTCTAGTTTACGATCCGGACTCTCGCTTCTCGAAGAGCATAGCCGAATGGCGTCCGCCGCTCGCGGCAAAGGTAACAAAAATACGGGGGCAACATCGCGAAGCAAAACTCGAAATCCGATTTTCCGTAAAATTCTCCATCCCCCGGTATCGCCCCGCTTTCCGTTTCGAAGCGCGAGCCAGAGTTTCCTGGGCCGTTCCGCCCGGAGAGTTTGTTCCACTAACGAACAATATATTACGGTATAAAATAGTTCGAAGCATAGAAGGGAACAAATTCTGTGAAAACAGAACTCCGAAACGAACCCACACTCCCTCTCCACTCCGCTCCGTAAACCATAGACCTGCATCGAAAATGTAACTCGCCTGTCGGAGGAAACAAAAATGGACGTAGCGCTCGCGGAATCCGCGGATCGCTGCGGAGCTTTATTGACCTTTTCATGCGATTTCTGCAAATACTGGGCCAAGAGGCGATGAACTTTGCACGCGTTGCGTCGAGCCCATTGCGTTTCCAAAAATCATAATTGCATCACAAAAGTAGTTCACATTCAAAAATTAATTGATAAAAATGCAACAACCAGTCGCCAATTTCACTGTTCCTTTTAGAATTTTCATAGGAAGTCAAAATCAAATTACCTTGGTCTGGCTCTAATGTTTTTCTTCAACAATATTGGATATATCGATACAATTAAATAAAACAAGAAATTCAATGATATTTTAACAATAAAAAGATTTAATATTCTGGTATAATTTAAAAGAAAACAAATTAAACTGCAGTTGTAGTTCCAATAGTTTTCTTCAACAATGTTCCACATACTCGAAACATCGAAACAATTAAATACTAGAAGAAGTACACTAATGGAATTAATTCTGGACACTTTTTAATTTTGCATTTAATCAAATTATTTAATATATAATCATTTATACTTTATATTCCAATCATTGTTTTCTAATTTTAGGGCGTCGCTTATATAAAAAAAATCAGTAAAAAGACCATTTACAGCCATATTTTGAATACAATAAAAATTACAATTTCAACACATCAAAGGAGGTACAAAAAAATTAGTATTTCGTTGGATATCCTTTCTTTTTTATTTATATGTTATTATTATATATTCACATCATGCAACGTTTCGTGTTACCAGGCGCAAAAACAAAAATAACAACACTGTTTCGATTTTTTAAATTAAAATTTTTCAACATTTACAAACCAAATCACGTGAAAATATTAAGTATAAACAATATAGATTACAATGACAATATTACGGTATCAATTTAGCATAACAGAATATATGTACATTTTTTGCACAAATACGAAATAAAGAATATTTTTATTCAAAGTGTCCAGAATTAATTCCACCAGTGTATGATATTTTTATGCGTCGAGGTGGGCTGACGTTTTAAGGTTTGACACGAAACAGGGCTAAATTAACTGGCTGTATCCTCGATATTTTTCCCCGGTGTAGCTCGGTGGGTCTTCCGCCGTTTACTCCGGACAATGATAGAGGTGCGGGGGCGGGGAACAGGGTAGGGACGGTGTTATCGACAGAGGGAACGTAACGTGGCTTGTACGGAGCGCGAATTCGCTCAAAGAACCGTGTCCGCTTACGGGCCGCTTTATTCGCCAACTGCGTCAAACAGGATTCTTTTGAAGAAGGGACGATCGTATTTCGTACAATAAATGTTCTCCGTTTTCACAGCGGGGCTCTGTCGAAGGAATCCCGCCGTGCCGGAAGGTGCAGCCGCGTCCCATTATAGTCGCGCGATCACCCTATCGGAGGAATCTTCGCGAGAGATATGAACGAATGGCGGCCGACGACGTAATAAGAGATGAATTTTTCAGAGCTACTCCATCCGTCCTCTCTAATTTCTGGCGCACGTACCACCCTTCCCCCTGTTGTAAATCGATTTGTAGACATAATATTGGCTGCCGGAACAGAGTCGCTTCAATTTTCTAGGGCTTGTTCAATTTTTTAAGTTGGGCCACTGTTGGGACGTTTTGTTCTGTCAGCAAAAATTTAAAATATTCGTTCATTCGCTAACAGAATATTTTTACTGCGTACGAAGGTCTATAATCATCAATCGGAATCAATAAAATTGTTCATAGTACGAATAATCGATATTCAATGGATTTCAGATGTTTATAAAAAATACAAATACAAAAAATATATTCTCACTTATAAATAAAATACTCCCGAATTTCTACGAAACGCAGTCACGACGTCACAAAGTACATGTTTAAGGACCGTGCCGAACAGGCGCATTAAATGGCGTTGACCCACCCCCGTTGCATTTACGCTCGACGGGAAAAAAACATTTCTCTTGATCCGACAGTTAATCACGTCGCTATAAAACTGCTGATCAAGACACGGGGCGATCAAAGAACCGTCCGGATCAGCATGAGCGATGACTCCCGCGGCTCCCTCGCATTTGTCGTCTCGCCTCCGCCCTTATATTGTACATCGTCGAAAAATATCAAGCCACCCCGTTCCCGGTAGCTGTGCTGGACGGGGATGGGATCTCGTAGGATACTTCCTCAAGGGATGACATTCAGACCGTGTTGCCTTGACTCGTCCCAAGCCGTCTTTCCGACATTTTGATGAGGTGGGATTTGGCCGAGAGCCAGTGCAAATGCCATTCTCTCTCTCTCTCTTTCACCCCGGCTTCCGTTTTCTTCTTTTCCCGTTCTTCCGCTGCCATCCGCCCCCGGTCTGAGACTACCCGCCACCCTCGCCACTCAGATTCTCGTTATCGCTAAGCTACAGTTTGTTCTGATTCGCATAATACAAAATAGAATCCACCGTTGGAGATAAATTGCTGCAGCGCGCGGCGCGACTTTGTTGATCGAGTGCCCGAAATGGGCACGATTGTCGACTACCCTTGCAACATTCGCGGAGAAACGCGTGCTGTTCCTCGATCAAACTTCCAATCAAGATTCCAATAATCCAAGACGGATGCTGGCTCGTTCTTCTCGCATTAATACTTTGTTTGTCAGTCAGATTTTAGCACGATCGCACCACCACTGTCGTGCTATTTTCTCTCTTTTTAGGGTCTCGACGGTTGTTACGAGATTCGGTTAAAGATCTTTTATGGTTTATTGAAGATATTTTAGAGATACACAGTCAGTCGCCACAGTCTCCACGCCAGAACCATTTCAAAGCCAGTCCGTAACACTGTTGAAAACGATCCCCAACGAAATTGAAACATCCAGCGCTTGATCCGCGCGCGCGGACACTCGGTGGCAAAAACATATTTGACGGTCGAGCACACGCGTCCCGACCGCATTAAAATTGCATTATACCGCCGGCTGCGAATGCGTGTACACGCGAGTCCGGCCATTGATTACGGGGTTTTAATAAATTTCACCGGGATTATTATGAAGCCAGAGCCCAGCCGCTGTGAAAACACGTGACCCAGCAGTGTGTTTGCGAAGCGTGGCGACGATGGCGGCTCCCGTTTATTGCTCGATCGTGTCCTGGCGCCGCAGGATACTCCTCCGTGGCGGAGTATCCTGATGGAGTTGTAGCGGAACCCATGCAGGACAAATCGAGCCAACACGTGTCCCAACGCCGATGCTAATGCCCGCTGAAAAATTATCTCGCGACGTGCGGTGCCCTAAGCGCCCAATAAAACCGTCGGGGTCGAAAGGATTCGGGGTTACGCGATCAATCGCGTACATTTTATTTCATACGCGCCCCCTCGACGCTTTCTGCGGCTTCTAATGATTTTCGAAGATTATAGGAGCCCCGCCGCGACGTTATTTATGGGGTTAGGGGACCCCGACGCCGACGCCGACGCCGCGAGACTCGCATAAACGAATATTTTCTTGGGGTAGGTTTATCGGCGATCCGATTCAATCTCTGGATGAAGATGTCGGGGCGGACGCGAACGGAAACCGACGGCGAAATCATTCGCTTGTAGGCGAGTTTTTATGGGATACCGGGGGCTGATAGATTGCTGGGTTTGTCGGTGTTTCGGTGACGCTGTGGTGTTGATGTTTGCGTTAAGGGGATTTTCTTGGGACGTGGACTTTAACGTTGGAATTGTCGAGCGACGCGACGGTATTCGTTCGAACTTGATGTTCTTGAAACGTGTTTACAGTGGAACACGTGCGGTAACTATCATTAATATTCGGATACTCTTAATCCTTATCCGTTCCTTGTGTCAATTTGACACAGGTTTTCCGAAGTAAGTTATACTATCCATGTTATTTATAGGTAAATTTTCCCGAAACTTCGTGACTTTTGTGTTTTAATGTAAAAATCGGAAAACTTTAGATGTAAATGTTAACTAATCGATGTGACTAAAACAAGAGCGAAAAATAACTGTTTACATTGTTATTTAATCGATCATTTACCATTGTGTCAATTTGACACTGAGGGACAGATTCAGTTCATGAAATAAGGGCCTAACCCAGAGCATCAGATTTGAGCGACTACGAGAAGTTAGAGCACTTAGTTTACTAGAATTGTAGTGAAAACACTAAAAGTTCAATTTTACAATTTTTTTATGTGGGTCTGTATTGAAGATTTAAAAATGCGTTTTGTAGGTCCGTGTCAATTGTATGCATTGTGAAAGTTTCATCGAAATCGGTTCATGCTGGAAAAAGCGACAGTGATTGAAAGATATAAGAATGCTTAGATTTATCGCAGTTAGAGTCTAAAAATCGTGAAAAACTGCAATTTTTACCACATTCAAACGTTTGTAGCTGTTTGCAACATTAACCGATTTCGACGAAATTTTCAAAATATGTTTAATTGATACTGTCACGTCCGGTGGTCCACCCATTAATAATAACTAACAATTTTTACATATTTTTTATTATCGAACCACTGATTGTTAAATTTTCGAACGTTGTATTGGGTTGCGAGCGAGAGAATAAGAGGAAAAATAAAATAGATTTTGCAGCGTTTCGACTTGTTAGATAGAGTTTCTCTGAACTTACAGCGGGGTTTGGTTTTGAAATAATTGGTTCAATGATTCGATAACACTTCTAACAATCACTGGTTCGATAACACTTCTAACAAACACTGGTTCGATAACACTTCTAACAATCACTGGTTCGATAACACTTCTAAAAAATTATTGTAAATATATTAAAAATTGTTAGTTATTATTGATACGTGAACCACCGGACGTGACAATACAGATCTATGGAACGTGTTTCCAAAATTTTCTACATAAGCTCACAATAAAAAAGTACAAAATACAACTTTCAGTATTTTCTATGCAATTCCGACCAATTGCAATTATTCTCAAAAATACTTTTCACGTTACGTAACAAACCAATTGTTCTAGCTTCTCAAAAAGGTCCAAGTGGTATGGTCCTATATTAAAAAAGTTATCGTTTTTTACGAGTGTCCGAATATTAGTGGGAGTAACTATACTAGCGTCCACTCCCCTTCCAGAAAATGTAACCTTGGTACTCCCTTCCCCCTTTCTACAAAGGGTGATTTTCTGAACGGACAGGCGGCGCCGTCCGTGAAAAACCATGGCCGAGATTCAAGCTCCTATGGGACACCGCGGATCGGGTTTCGGATTCTCCTAGGATTTAGATCATTATCCTACGATACGAGCCGGGAACACGTCGCTGCGAGTCGAGAGGGTTCATCGGACGGGGCAGACCTGTGTTCTTTGATGCCCGCAAATCCGAACGCGAAACGATCAATGCCTAACAGGAACCGACGTTGTTGAACCGTGCGTTGATGATGGGATGGATGATCGTGCGACCTATTGCGATCGGACGCAAGAGGATGGATTTTATGCCTTGGTAATTATCTGGAGGAAGGGGCGCTGTGGAGTTAGGGTGATTTTTCCGGATTGATGCGACGCGTTCTGAAAATTTATGTGGAGTATGCGTGTTCTCTTCGGTTATGATCGAAGAATCATTAAATTAATTTGAAGAGGAGAAAAGTTGTTGAAAACTCAACGAAGCCAAAGATGGGTCCCTTATTTTACATAATAACCACACATTCTTACCGAATATTCTTCGCGTAATTTTGACACCACTTTTAACCCCTTGCAATTCTATTTATTTTGTGATTGTAGCGGTTAGAAATTCTTTAGCGTTCACAATTTTTATGCCTATTTTTTCCTCAAAGCCTACATATCTACTACACCCAAATAGAATTTTATTTCGTTTTAAAGGAAAAACAATAATATAGATGTTTATTAGGCTCTGTGCAGAATCTTTATCACGAGTCTGTCTCGTCATTGTAGGGCAAGGGGTTGAGAAACAAATTTGTTGCCTCGTCATAGTTCGAAGAGATATTTTCATGGTGCTTAGGCGGACCACCCTGTGCAGAATATGGGACAAGAATGGGGCGGAAGAGGATGCAGGGGATGGGATCGGGGTCACGTGGCGACCGGTGCAACGTTGCGGTGAAATTTATTGCACAACCGAGCGAGACCGATCGCCGATTGCACCTTCTCCCCGAAAAACTTGCGAGTTTTCCGACGTTATTGGCCCCCGACGAAAATACGTTGCCCGGCTGTTTCGTTGTTCCCCCTCCATCCTTTTCGCCGCGCTGAAACTCTTTTATTGTGGTTCACGGGGTGGCGAAAGGGGTTGGCAAGGGCCGTACCTACTGCTGGCTCAATCGAAACGCGTTAGTTATGGGTTTCCTTAAATAAACATTGCCGATGCTGGTGCTTTACCGTCGACACGCCCGTGACTCGAACTCGATTCCATCCCGTACCCAAAAGAAAGTTCATACGAAGGAATAGAGTTTCCCCGGTTCAACCTGCGCGTTGTCGAACCCGGTTGCTTCGGTTGTTTGACTTTTGTTAGCGAGGGAGCACGGTGACTGGCACATATCGATCATCGGACGGAATTATTTAGCGGCCGGGCACGATCCGATAGAAAAATGACTGACAGTGAGTGACGCCCGACCCACTAACACCATTTCCGCCGCGGATTACTTTCGGAATTTAATATCGGCCATTAAGCCCGCGAATTTCGCGTGATTAACCGGCCGGATGATGGTTTAGCGAAATTCGGTCACCGTCACGTTGGGGACTTCCGAAATCGCTTGTGGCCTCTGCTGTAATTTATAATGTTTTGTGTTTTGTAATCGGCGCGCGCGGTTATTCGCGTGCGAAATTTTGGTATTCGCGCGGATAATCGCAAGTGTCAAGATATCTGGAAATTTTCAATATTCACGCGATGGAGATTTTTATGGATATAACAATTTTAATGTTGCGTGATACGTTGACGTATAAAATTAATTATAATTATAACTCCGTGAAAATTGTAAAAATCGTCTAACAATCCTGCCGAGCTCATTTTAAAGCATAAAGATATAATTTTAAAAATTTAAATCACTTTTTTTTATTAAAGATGTTTGTATATCACGCCATGTAATTTTACTAACTCTCTGTCTATGGACGTTTGGGCTTGTAGAATAAAGTTTCTTCGTTACAACGATGCCTGAAAAGTATGTATACGATTTTTTAAAGAAAAATTGATCATGCTTTTCTTTTAATGTCAGGATTATTGTTGGAATTATATACATAATATTTATGCGCGTGGACTGGATATGGAAATGAAAGTAGTCGGTTGGAAACAACTCGGAAGAGGATACGCTGGATGTGGAAGAATTTCACAATTTAATTTATTTATTGCGTTGTGCTCCAGTTTGAACTTCACGAAGTAGTACTTCGTGATCATAAATCTTGGTCGCTTATATCCGAAACAAATGTACTAACTGAAGTTTCTGCGAGCAATGTACGCAAATAACGCGGTTTCACTGCTGGCTATGAGAACTGAATTTCGTCGCAATATAAAAACATTTCAATGCAGATAGCTGTGGTATACAAACCATGTTAGATTAACACATATTAGGAATTTCTTTAATGCTTTCATAATCTTGAATGTTTGGAAGAAATATATTGGTGCAATAAGAAAATAAGGGATGTCTCAAAATATCCTGACATTTTAAATTGCACGCTATTATTTTTGTTGCGATCATAGAGTACTAATCTTTGACAATTGGCATCAGGAAGTATTGAGGTTTAGTCACAGAGAATTACACGATCGAGTAACGCATATAAATTGTGAAAATTCACTACTTGCGGCTATGTGACCTGGCCACCAAGATCGTGCGATTTGACGTCATTGGACTTCTTTCTATGGGGTTTTCTGAAAGGAAAAGTGACAGTCACAGACCATTTCGGTGCGCAATGCGGTAATTAATCCGTAATTATACCAAAATGTTATTGGAAATTTCGTTAAAAGAGTGAACCTTTGCAAACATGGACGAGGCTGTCTATTATCGAATATTGTGTTACCTCCAAGTTTGTACCTTATATTAAAATAAATACATTCGTACTTTTCAAATAAATAATACGTTTTATTAATAAATTAAAATGTCAGATTATTTTGAGACACCCTTTATATGTATTCTGTTCTAATCTTTTCATCATTCCAATTCACTTCACCAAAGGACTGAATGACCCGAGTTTCTTCAAATCGAGATGAACTAAAATAATCCTTGAACGCCAACGAATGGTGGAATCATAATTTATTATAAAAACGATCAGAGCGAGGAACAGAATAAAAATTGCCATTTGGATATGTATTAAGAAATCTCTGTTTCTTGAAGACCGTTGCTGCTCCATCCCTCATTCTCAGCTGAAGAAAGGGGGTGCCGTTTAATCCAGAGACGCAATAAATAAACAGGCGTGCTGCCACGTCGTTAATGAAGATATACGTCTGCCATTCCCAGTGATTACAATATTTCTCGTTGAAACTAGCTGCTTGGTTCCCCCCTTATTCCCTTTTTAACATAGTAGGGCGCGAAACACACGGGGCTCCTCGGGTATTACCGTGTTTTTCCCCCGGAAGTAATGCCTCGAAGGCGATTGCACGCAACCGGAAACCTGGCGATTCTGAGTAGTTCTCATAAATGCCAAATGCACCGGGATCTCTCGCCCGGCTCGCCGCGGAAATCGTTACTGTCACTCCGCTGTCGGAAGAGTTATGGCTTTGTTGACGACGCCGGATGGGCCGAGCGGAACACCGAAGCAACCCTTCGCTTCCACCGGGGCTGTTTACAACGTTATTTTACCTTAATTAGATTGTCTGAAACGGGGGTCTCCGGACTTTCGCGTTTTAGTGCGAGGGGTCTTACCCGGTGCGTAAGCCCTGCCCTATCCGTCACACATAGTTCGAGAGCTGCTCCGAGGGTGGATACGAGGAAATCGGATCCATAAAGGCACCTTGCGTTTCCTGTTAACTCGTTAAAACACCGTCGGTATACTAATGGCCTGCTGAACTTGCTCCCGACTACGATGACCAAGCATCAATCGTGAAACATCTTTTATTTTAACGTGCAACTTGAAGAGTTTTATATCTTCACTGTCTCACGTTAGTCCATCCGAAATAACTGCATTTATTTTACAAAAAAAGAATGATTAAGATATTCTTTCTCCGTCAGTGTTCCTTGTTACAGTAAAAAATTGAATGTAATCGTGGTTTGATTGAAGTGTAAAAAATTTTTTCCTCATGCATCTCTAAGTAAATAATAGATTTATACGCGGTGAGTCATGTAACTTTATCACCTTGAATATCTTCCTTATTTGTAATAATAAGAAAAAATGTTATATATGAAACTTGCACAATACAGATGGGGACATATTGTGATACAAACATTTTTCGTATGAGTGGAGGGCATAGAGGAGATTTCAAGGTCACCTTGATTTTTTTTAATGGAATGTCATATTTTTTCTGTGATAGCGGATGAAGTCGTCGTAACACTCGCTTTCACATCTCAGTAAACAAAAATATAGCATTCCATTAAAAAAAATCAAGGTAACCTTGAAATCTCCTCTATGCCTCTACCCACACGAAAAATATTTGTATCACAGTATCCTCCTTTGTACCATGCAAGTTTCGTATGTAACATTTTTTCATATTATTACAAATAATGGAGATATTCGAGGTGATAAAGTTACGTGACTTACCATGTATATTGAAGTAGCTTGACCAAAACAAATTATTATCGATTGCAAAAACATAAAATGTCAAAATATCACTACCTAAAGGAGAAAACTAAATCAGCCCCTGGAGCACTTAAGGGGTGATAAAGGATCATAACAAATGGATTTCTCGTCATCTCGGCTAAACGAGCATTGTTTATAGATGAAGTTCGAGTAGGAGACTGTTTCTGGTGTGAGAGTTATCGCTGCGGAGCCATTAAATTTAGGCACACAAATGCCCTCAGTCTTCGAACAGAACGTGTTGCACGGCCGCGGATACGTGAAATTCGGGCAGCGACGATGCGACGCCGGTTCTAGCCTAATACAATGTAAAATATGGCGGTCGAACTCGTGTTCTAATTACGCTGCATCGCCCAGATGTCCCGCTCGAGGTCGCGCACGTCCGCCAAATGGGAAGTTAGTGAGCAATACTTACTAATCACGACTAATCAGAACGGTAACTCATCGAATTAATTGATATTCCGACGCGGCTGATTGAAACCGGTAGTTGAACGTCGGCCTCGTTAAATCTGACCGCTTCTGTTCTTAATATATTGCCGAACCAGAAGCCACCGCAGATCCATCTTTCCTCAACTACACTCCCTGAGCCTTCTCTCGACCGATAACGATCTTTCCGACCTCGATACGATCCTACAACTTTTATCCGACCTGCTTTTATTTCTTCAAAATGTTCTCGCAACTTCCGAAATGCGGGGAAAGTTGCCAACAGCGTGCGAGACTCTTCGTTATCGATAGGGCGATAAACGTGTTGGTGGTTGGTGCAGTGATGTGATCGACAAAGATTATCGTATCCTGCTCCTAGTAGCAACATTTCATGCGGTTTCGTACTATTTTTCATCGACTAAAATTTTATTCTGCCTCATGTTCTAAATACTTTGCTGCCAGGTACAGAGTATTGTAAGATGCACAAGTGGCTGTTATTTACTCCGAAGATAATTTTTTTCAAAATTTTGTTTGCAGCGGATTGTTCCAATTAAAACCTCTCTATAATTGAATTGGATTCGACTAGCTCATTAGAGCCAGCAACAATCGACCGGCAAAAATGACTAGAGGCGTGCTTCTTTCGCCGCTCTGTCGCGTTCCATCTCCCGTCATTAGCGCGACCCAGTCCTTAAACATTCGCGGCGTGACACTTTAAACTCTGGAATTAAACACGAATTTATTTCCGCTATCACCGCTCGGGAGAGCTCGCGCTGGCAACGATAGAAACGGTGGCAGTGACGGAGAAACAGAGAGAGAGAGAGAGAGAGAGAGAGAGCATGCTCTCCAGTCACAAGTGTTACCATCGTGCCGGGCTATTTCCTGTGCAGGCGTGCACACCTGTCCCGGGCTCGATCGACGCGCACGCATTCCCGCGAATATTCTTCGTCATTAGCGGAATTAAGGTCGTTACCGTGGAACGTCAAACCATCCCCTATCCTCGACCCGAATCGACAGGATAGCAGGACGAGCACCCGGTTTCGACTCACGTAATTCGTGTACCTTCTAATGCCGCCTCTATTCAGACCACCGTTGTCCGCGAACGATTGCATAGAGGTGCAAGCTGCGTACCGGTGCAGCGGCGTGTCGATGTCTGTCTATCTATCCATCTATCCGTGTATTTCTGTGTGTCTCTTCCACTGTGCGTGTTCACGCGTGTGTGTGTGTCTGTAAACGTGTGCACGTTCGATCGTGTGGCTGGCAGAAGCGCACAGCGCCGTGAAAACGAATGCGACGAGCGCCGATGCAGATTCAAAGGGAGACAGAGGCTGCTGAATGCGCTTCTCTATTGGCAGAGAAGGGGCCAAGATAGGTTTACAGGGCACGATGCCGGTCAAAAGAAAGATTTGGAGGACTGGCGCAGAGGTTTTGGGATGGTTTGAGACTGTCGTCACCGCTAATACCTTTGCGTCGGTTGAAACTGTTCGAATGAGCCCTTAACCTCTTGCACTGGAACAACTGAAACGACTTCGCCTTGTCAATCTTTTTTTTTATTGAGGAAATCTCATAAGAGATTTAATTACAACTTTAGAACAAAATATACAGTACAAGAAACCTATGCAAACAAAAATGAGGGTATATCACATTTTCCTCTACTTGTTTTTTCTTAACACGCAGATTACAGTTTCTTAAAAATGGCCTTGTCAATCTTTTCTCTCATTTTAATGAAAGGATAAACAATCTTTACTAGCCCGCTGCACTACGATTTATTTTCAATTGTAAGATACAGAGGCGATATAGGCATCAATCTCTTTTAATGCAGTTTGCACAATAGTTAAATGTTTATTTACTAATGTGGAAAATATTTTGGATACAACAATTTTCAGTGGCGCCACACAGTCGCCACTCGAGGTAACAATTTTGGCACTACAACTACCAACAGTTAGGCGATGCTGTTTCTACCAGAATGACAGGTTTTTAATAAATATGTAATAATAAAATATTTTTATATTGATTGATTTCTTGCTATCTTACAAAAGGAATTCCATGCCATGGAATTAGAACAACTACTGTTCGTTTTGCCATCTTTAGGACTTGTAAAATATTGTTATATAAAGAAGAATTAGGTTCCATTCCAACCACTATGGTATACAAAATGACCGCGTGAAATAATATCGACGAGTGTATTACAGTAAAAGCTCGTTCGTTGTCCAAAATCTTCTCTACGCTCGTTGTCCAGTGCCTACCCACTCCACCGCCTGTCAATGCCGAGTCGCTCCGCAGGGCGGCGGCGATTGATCTTGGCTCGGGTATATCGGTGTGAACACCACTACATTGACTCGAGGAAAGGATTTTACAAATCTCTTAATTTTCATTATTTCTTTATGGAACTTCCACTACCATATTTCTGGCATTTTTCTGATTAAAATGACACCAAACACGATATAATTTGAACTGTATTAAGTGGTTTTATCGACGTTGAAAGTTTCGAAGGCAACGCCGAACAGCGTATTGGAAAGAAAGAGACGCGAACAGTCGCCGTCGCCGGCACAGTTCACATGTAGAGTAAATATGGGCCAAATTATGTCGTGTTTGGTATCATTTTAATCAGAAAAATTCCAGAAATAAGTTAGTGAAAGTCCCATAAAAAAATAATGAAAAATAAAGCATTTTTAATTGGTATTACATTGTGAGAACACGCGGGCCTTTAAACTGTGCCGGCGACGGCGACACGCTTCGGTAATGCGATCCGTATTTCTTCTGTCCTTCTCTATGTTCGGCTCTCTATTGAAGTTTCGCTCGATGCGCTCGGCGCGGTCGGCGCGGTGTAGATGAAACCCAATCATACATAAATCAAAAAGCGTGTCCCTCCACGTTCGTTGTCCATTTCTCAGACCCGGCCTTTGGACAACGAACGAGCTTTTACTGTACGTTACAACGCGGTTACGTTTATGTTGTGGCACAAGTATCTAATAAACGATTTCGCGTTCGGTAAACAGATTATAGAATACTTTTCTAGTTCGAGAAGTACCAGTCAAACAAAATTATTTTGATTCTGAATAAAGAAAATAGAAATAAAATTCATTATTTAACACCTTTAGTTATCGCTGCAAATGTCATCACTTCATTGCGGAAAAAAAATGTAACATGGTGTAAGAATTTTAAAATGAATTTGTAAAACCAGTAATTTTGACTGGTGTGCTAATTCTAAATGGGTTGAAAATAAAACAATAGTGTCTTTAAACAGTTGAAACATTTTCTCTGTTTTCTGTTCGATCCGCCCGTTATGTCGCATAAAATCCGCAGTCTAGAGATTATAGATCCAGCATAAAGAGACACAAGAATGGAATAATTCGCGACAGTGCCGAACATTTCTCGCGGGCCGCAAGGCGTACCGCGCACCTCCGGCCGTAAACTGGTTCTCAGAGGGCGACGCGACATCCAAAATTGTTTGCACACACAAAATCAATAGAGGAACAAGCGGCACACGGTCTGGCACACGGGGCGCTTCTTTCATCCACCGTTGGAGAAGCACTCGAACCGGTGTTCCCTCGCCTCGCACGGAAACTGTCCCGCAAAAGGCCACGTAGCCCCGTCGCCTTTGTGCAACGGAAGACCGAGGCTCGTCTCGCTTTTATTAGATCCCCAAGCGCGACTACCCACCTACGTGTATATGAATACGGAAGTTCGACGGCCGCCCGTTAGAGCCGCCCCATAAATCCTTGTAAACTTAATTCTTCCTTAATCCCCCGGAATTAAGGGGCATATGTCGCCGCGAAGCGAATCGTAAAAAAATCCCCCGAAAAATCCCCACCCCATATGCAACTGCCTTTCTCTCCCTTTATGCTACCCTGTCTTCTCTGTTCAACCACCTGTATCTAGCTTTGTCTCGTCCTCGCATAAAGCTACAATGCAGTACGGTGCTCCCGAAATTTTGCGGTTGGATCGTCCGAGGATTAAAGTAAATTCTTATTTGGGAGCATCATACAATTCTCACTGTTAAGGGGGTATTCTTACTTTCGGAGCTTTTTTCGGTAAATTTAGGAATTTTTTCAGAAAAACTATTGAACCTTTCTGCCCAACCATATGGTCCGACTAAAAGAAATTTAAAATCTTGATTATTTATAATGCGGCGGAATTTTTGAATAAAATTACCGATTTTTTAATTTTTCTCGGCTTTTAGAACGATATAAAAATAAGAAAAAATTGTCGGATTTATGAAATGTTGTTTCGTGTAGATTTCATAAAATGCAGCATACGTCATTCTAGACCGGGCATGTCAAACACGCGACCCGTCGACAGGTAGTCAACGGTACGACCAAAATGATAAACTATATAATATTTAGCTTTTGACAACACTTACAACAATTTCCAACTGGAATTTATCGAAATACAGTGTGATTCCGTATTCAAACAAAAATGTATGGTTGTTGGGATTCCACATTTCTACAATTATTTATCTGTCGACCGAATTCCTAATATGTTATGTACAATTAGGCGTATTTTAGCTATGTTCAGTAGCACATACATATGCGAACAACTTTTTTCAACGTTAAAAAATAATAAAACTGCAGAAAGGTCAAGATTAACAGATCAGCATGTCTGTACAATAAATTTCAAAAATAATTACAGCTGTAATGTGGCTACTGAAACACGTTGACAAGTTTGTTCGAAACAACAAAAATAAAATAATTTTGTTCGTGTAAAATAAATTTGATAAAAAAAAAAACAAAACTTTTGTAATTCGTGTGTACTTTTGTATCATTATCGTGTTTTGTAAGTATGTTATTTTGTATAACTGCAATGATAACAAAAGAAAAAGTGTCTCTTCTCTCTTTCGAGTTTTTTTCCCCCCGAATTAACCTACAATACGTAATGAGACCCTTCGTGGTAAACGAGCTTGTCTGTGCTAGACCTATTCAGTTAGGGTGAAGGTGTCCGAATCGCGTCAGCAGAAGGATTCGCGGATCGATATTATTTTCGGTAGCCATTCCTGTCCCACATTCGCGGAACGATCGAATAAACTTCGGCCGCTGTGGAATTTCAGCCGGAGGCGTCAGCGTTTAAACGAGATCGCGTAACATTTACCTAACGTTTCGCCTGTGCTGAGGAGGGCAAACTTTCGGCCGGGAGAGAGCGTGTTAGCGAGGATCTCCGCGGCTCTGCGAAGCCGCTCCGAAACTCTTTTATTTGAGTTCGAATTAGCCGCCTGGATGCGGTTTAAGAATAGATGGTGGAGAGTGGCTTGGCTGGGCCGGGCTGGCTTGCTGCCGTTTCCCCGTTCGTGCTTTGTTTAGAAATCGCGCACTTATAGTCCCGCGTTAGCGCTAACTTATTCCCCGCGTTAGCGTAATTGGATCAGCGAGAATTACGGAAACTCGCTTTCAGCTCGCCCCAAGGCGGCGAAGCGCGCCGAGGAACACGGATCGGTGCGTTTTCCACGACGCGGCGGCCGTTCGCAGGCCCAGACTTTTCGCGGGTCTGATTCGATTATTGGCCACGCGATAAAACATCCTCGCCGTCGATACCTTCGGCCAGGCATCTGCTTTACAAAACAGAACCCTCTTCCCTGGAAAAACCTTGCACGGATTTCTACCTTGCACTCAGACCTAGAGAGAGAGAGAGATAGAGCTTCTTCCAAACTCTTCAGATTCGTCCGTAGAGAGCGTAAGGCTAACCCTTATCACTCCAAAGTAAAAATTGCTGTACCATTATTCAAAACATTGTTTACATCATTAAATAAGTTGGTATTTAATCGATTACTAAAGATTTAAGTATTCTATAAGGTATTATATCAATTTCATAGCCATTAAAATGAAGAAAAAAATATAGAATGGAATTATTCTGGGTTGGAAAAAATGTTTAATTTTCAAGTTAGAATAGCTTCGAGTGCAAAGAGTTAAAAGAGTTTCAAAAAATTTATTGTTACCGTACGGCGACAAAAGATTCTCAGTCCGAATTTTTCTTTAATTTCTTCTGCTGCCTCGTACAGTGCAAGGACGCCGGGGGAGGTTTATTTATCGGCGAAATGCTCCGTGAATCTCATCGATGGGAGGACAGAAGCCAAGAGGCATCAGACGCGATCGGTTTCTGATGTCGGAAGTTCCAACCCCGCCTGCTAGATCCCGGTCGGTCCAATAGAAGATAAAGATTACATTTCCCGAGTTGCCAGAGCGGTATCCTTCGCTCGTGATGTAATATTTCTAAGTTGCTGAAATATATCGCAACAAACCGGCGCGGCGCGGCGCGGCGGAGGCCGGGGCTATTCTATAAACCAGAGAGCCGGCCAGGATTGTCGGACGACGAGACGGGAGCGAACAGGATGAAAGAAAAAGGGGATAGAGGTATCGGGTCCAGGTCCCGGACGAGGCAGCCCCCGTTCCGCCTCCGTTCATATTGAGAAGCAAATTGAATCTGAACGGTGTCATGAAAGATGGATATCAGGTTGCACGTGCCTCCTACCGTCTCAAATATTGTCTACAAATTCGTTACTAACTTCAGTCCGGCCCCCGTACGTTCGCCAACGGACTTTATCAATCTCTTCGGGCATCATGTCGCGTCGAGTTGGCTCCGTATTCCGGACTACTTTTCAACTGCGTTTACGCTGGTGTTTTCTGCAATTTGACAATGCTGCTGTATATGCTCTAGATCCGCCTCCCCCCTCTCCTTACCAAGGATCAACTATGCAGATCCTCCCTCCCTTCGCTAGATCTCCCATCCCCGCCCGAAGTTTCACCCTTGACAGCTTTAGCAAATGATCGAATTAAAAATTGAGAAAATTGATTGATCTAAATTAAAGAAACTAATTTAAGAACAGTTCGTAATTTTGAAGGAGTCTCTCGTTTTAATCGAATCTTCCAAGGCAACGAGAATTCGATGACGCGGATTATTTGTCGAGGATTTTTGATCCGGTGGGCATATTATGGTAATAACCGTGGACTCGATAATGATTTCGCTCCCCCGCTGTCGCCGGGAGATTTTTAATGAGCCCCGAGCTCATTAAACACGAGTACGTTTCACGACCGCGTACCGCTATTCATACGCGGCGAACGAAACGGTGAAAATGACAATTAGCGTTGCGCACGAAGTGGACAGTTCAAATGGAGTTTCGTGGACTGGTTATTAAAGTCCGGTTATCTGTGATTTTTTGACAGGCTATTTTGTCTACTTCGATTCTACGTGTACAGGCTGATGAGAATTGTGTCGCTGTAACAAAGTACATATAAATCGAGGGTCTCAAAAGAAGATTACGAATTGTACGTTGATAAACTTGAACAGGATTGACTTTCCTATCGAAGCGGCTTTTCAAAAAAGAAAAAGAAATAAAAAAAATAAAGTTAAGAGGATTATAAGTGGGGGTTGGACGAGGGTTGAAGACCGTGTAACGTCAGGGTCATCTAATGGAAACTGGCAGGAGAAAATGCTTTGTATTAGGGATTACAAAGGGTCGACATATACGATTTTAAATTCCGGATTACCCGGGAAATTGATATTAATTTCTTCCATTAGAGGCGACACTTTTCGTGTCTCCGGATTCGGCCTGTAAATCAAGTTTGAACTTCATATTCGACAGAGTATTTATAATCCCCATTATCCATATGAAAGACTGTCAATTGGAACCATTGCTGAAGCGTTTGAAAATTCAATTCAAGTCACACAAATTTTTCAAAATTTCTTAGGGGAGTAAGTCAATTAGTTTGATAAAACTATTTTTATTTTGCATGCAAATCCGCAGTCTACTAACCGCGCATTAATTTTCGTGTCCTGAACCACCATGACCATGAGCGAATGGCTCATCGATCCGCGAATGTTCACCTCGATGTAGTCGCATTACGGGCAAGCGAGGACACGGCAGTCGTTCGATTCTGCGTCCCCGAATTCGAGGCGTCGTCGACCCGGTTCGCTGACATTTGGGAAACTTTCGCCTCTCGGAAAAAGGAGAGAGAACTAGCGGCGGCGTCTCGGGGGTTGGAAAACGGGGATGAAAGAGGGCCGTCAGCGAGTTTCCGGCGGGCTCGAGAAGGCGGTCGTTGCACGCCACGTAAAATCGGTCGGGTTCACAGTCTGAACTTCAAGGCTCGAACCACATACACATGCACACACCGGTCATCCCTCTTCCCCGACGATGTTCTCGTCCGCGCGAGCGCAGTCCGGATGGAAATATAGGCGGTAATCCCCTAACCGAAAGTAACGACAGCCGACGCGGGTACCGTCCATACGTCTTCTCCCTAAACCGCCCAATAAATCGAAGAAATCGATGGCTGATTGAATGGAAGCAAGTAGATTGCCGTTTACTTTCTCTCCCCAGCCGACTTTCACCGTCCCCCTCCCGCCCTGCCAACCCCCCTTTCCACATAGCAGCCTCTTGAGCGCGTAAGCCGGTCATCGACGAGCCAGAGTGCTTAGCGGTTAAACGTTCGAGGAATTGCGCGTGTCCGCCGATCGCTGAGAGATCGCCCCGAACCGATGGGGATGGGTTTAGAGGACCCTTCGACCAGGCCAGCCTGACCAAGGGACCGAGAGACTTTGAGAGAACCAATCCGGTTAATGGTAATAATATCGGGACGATTTCATTTTTCTCGAAAGCTTGCCCTACGTCCATTTACTCTTCCCGTATATCTGCGGCTAGTTATCCGACGTTCTATTTCGTAGTTGGCCTGTATACATTTTAGCTTGATTTTTATTGCATAGTGGTGTATGTCCAACATCTGATTTTAAGTCACTGACAATTAGAAAATCTGATATTTTGAAACTATTTAAATGTTCTTCCAGTTTCGAATTCGATCTACTCATTTTTGTTCACTTCGTCTGGGTTAGGTGTACGAGTTAGGTATTGTCTAGATTTAAAAGCATTTCTAAATTTGAATGAATTTTTCAAGCCCAGAAAAAATTCACAGATACGCGCGCCACTTTGTAGAATACCCGAAGATCATTTTCATAATTTTCCACGATTGAACAGAGTAAAGGAATTTTAGGTTCCGCCCCGTTATCAGAGGATGATAATTAGGTTGCACAGATTCGAGTCAGTGTCTCGAGACGCAACAATGTCGAGATATTCTATTTATTCTCTGGGCCACGATCCGCCTTTGTGCACCTCGAGCTCGATGCTGACGACAACCGACAACGATTGAAGTATCTACAAATCACTGGCTCCCGAAGGACGTGTTTCTACCTGCCGCAAAAGGTACGGGCAACTCAATCTCGGGAACGAATCAGCCGATGGTACTGAAATTTTCATTGCTTTGATTCCTTGGACGTAGCCCGCTTCATATCTCGGTGTACGTTCGCTTTAATGTCTACAGGGTATATAGGGAGGAAACGAATTCATTGAATCCATGCATTATGGACAACGGTGCCTCGAATAATTCAAGTTTATAGAAACCGGCGAGACAGTTAAGTAGTTTCGATTCTATATACCACGCGGCAGCCACGAGAATTCATCTAGAAATTCTGAGGAAAATCCAATCTCCTTTTCGAACAGGAAAAAAGATTGAACGATGTTTTAAATGTTACTTTACACTCAGGAATTCACTTAGGATTCATAGTACAATTTATTTCTTGCTGGTCGTGTGATTCTATATTTCAGAAGTCACCGAGAATTATTAAGAAACATTTTATTTTTCATGCTTCATTTTTAACGTGGCGACGGAAATACTGTTCTCAATACGGCACTTTCAAAGCCATATTCATGAGAAACTTAACACAAAGAAATTATTTCGATTTAATCGTTAAGCATGTTAATTAAAATTCATTAGAAAATTAATTTTTCATTCTTAATTCTCCACTCTTTATATAATTTCTTAAAATTCACACGAAAATGTCAGACTTCTACATATGATCTAGAATCTATCAGAAGCACAATGGCTAAAAATGTTAGACTTGATTTTATGCTTTCAGAAGCCACTTAAAATTTATGAGAGACCTAGTTCTTGCTCTTCATGAACATTTTTTGCATGGAAACGAAGATATGAGACAGAAACGGAGTGTTATATGTTGAACAGATTCTTCGCGACGCTGCGCACCACGGACAGGATTATAAAGGACGCAGGGGGGGGGGCAGGGGGTGAATTCCGAGTATCGATTTCCACTTAAAATTTTTAATTTTCGCAGCTGCACGTTTCCAGCATTCCCGTTGCATTATCCGCGATAGAAATGCGGAGGTTCGTCCATGGATCATTTAAAATCACCCCTTGGCTCGGCTGGCTCGCGATAGAACGATCAACGATCACCGTAACCCCTTCAAATTCCGTGCTCCCTTCCTAATTCCGATTCCAAGGGGGGTCGAACGGTTCACGCTGACAGTCCCCCGCGAATTACAGACTGGTTCTGTATTATTTAGCCCAGAACAGGGTATCAGGGCGCAATATGTTGTTTGAGATTGAACGTGCTGCTGAAATCGGACGCGCCACGCGCCACCATATTGTCTAGTAACGGGAGACTCTCCTTTTCACCAAACAGAATTATTTCATTGTTATAAACAGCGAATAACACCGAAATTCATGGAAGCGATTAGTAGACACCAGATCTCTACGGAAAATAAAAATTCTCTTTGGTGTTGAGGGACATTTATTCATGTATTTATTCGTTTGATTGCAGGTGAGTTGACCATGTCACAGCTGAGTGCCATATTTCGAGAAGTCGGTAAGCACATCATCTACATAAACTTTTAATCATTTATTTTCGAATGAAATTTTTTTCACATTTTTGATTCCATGTATTGTCGTAACTATCGGTCCACGTAAAGAAATTATTAAGAAATATTGAATCATTTGTTGAAAACCAATTTTAACACGGTGCACAGTTTTATAAAGAGTTAAAAAGTCTAGTTCGATTTCAAGGTAAACTGTAAATTATGAAGTTGGAAGAGCCAATTGAAAGAACCATCAATCGATTCGATCTCATCAGAAAATTATTTACGCGAAAGCAGTGTTAAATAAACGTGTTCTTTATATTGCGAGAATATTCATAACGATGAAGTACCTTTACTTTACGCGTAAACGTTAAACAATTTTAAAAGTATACATCATTAAAACTTCAAATTAAATATTTTATCGATAGAAAAGCCCACCGGAAATCAATATCCCTTTGACAGAATAATTTTGCCTTCCCAAACTTGCTGAAATATCATCGATTGGCAACGTGTATACACTTTGTTACCTACACGTCCATAAACACCGTGCGAAATACAACAAACTTTCCGTTCAACCGTAGAATTTTATTACTAAAAAAAAATGCTTAAAAATGATTCTTTGGCCGTCGAAAGAACTCCGTTAACGATTCAAAGTAATTAGTAATAATATCAATATTGAACCGTCGGTAATCCCTCGGGCCAAAGTATCGAAACGTCGAAACGGACCCGCATTCCGAATTTCGGATCAGTGCGCTCGAATTGTCATTACTTATGCGAATTACCAAGTGCATGGTATTAGCGATAGAAACGGAGAATCGTGTGCGTGTGTTTGCGCGCGCACACCTGCGCGTCTATACGGATTTCGCGGTGTGATGTCGATTTATAAATGATTAGAGGAACAACAGCGCCCGGGAAGGGAATTTTATAAATAATCGGGCGGAGCAATGTTAATAGCGCGGCTTTGTAACTGTTCCCGTGGACTATTTATGGGGCGGCAGTGAGCGCGTTACGAGCGTATATTTAGTCTGGTGTGTATTCATCTATTTTAGATGTAATTATAATTAACGAGCGGCGTGAATAGCTGTAGTATTTCTGGTCCCGCGAAGAAACGTTTTGAACGGAATATAGATGTACTATATGTATGTATAGTCTGGTCTACAGCACACAGCGATCGATGAAACGTAATTTTTCATGAGTCTTTAGCGCAGAGACACTCAAGTGCATCCTTTGTCGTGCGCATCGAGTGCATCATTTTCTATTGTCAGCGGTGCAGTTCTAATTGCCGAAGAAGAGAAAAATTCTGTAGAGCAAAGAAGAACGAGACAGTTTTTTCATGCATTTGTTCGAAGCGCTATCTACATTTTCATATCGCATTTTATTAAACACTTCAGTCTAGATTATTGCCGAAACAATTCCAAATACCGTCTTCCGAAATAAAACTAATTTTCATCGCATTAATCCTCATTGTAACATCCCGTTCAACTAACATCCTCCCGTCGCTCTTCAACATTTATAAATCAACTAAATTGCAACAAAAATACCTTAATCGCAGTTTATTCAAACTTCCGGACAAATTATTGCTTAAAAATTCTAAATGCCGTCTTCCCAAATAGATACAGCTAATTTTATTGTGCAGCACGTTAATCTCCATTGCAATTGTCACTGCTCAACATTTATAAACCAACTAAAACGCAACAAAAATACCTCCGTCGCAAATTTATTCGAACATCCTGTTCGAATCACTGCCCGTTACGAGCACACCCATGCAAACAGCATTAATCTTTCTCGAACAACCTGCCGCAAAATTCCGAAAAGCCGAGTCCTCCGCGCCCATATTAGCAAACATTTCGCAAAACTCGGGGATCAAGGATCGTAGTTTTGCCACCGCTGCGGGAATGATTCAACATTTATCGGCTGGCCGGCTCACGGACCGGCCGGCAATTTCTTCGAGCAAAAAAGGAAATCGAATCACTAATTTACCATGAAACGTTCAAAATAAAATCCGCCGGTAACCGGGTTTCGGGTATCGAATAATTCAACGGGGAACAAGTTCCGCCTCCACCTGCACGTCCCCGCCTCTCCATCCAATTTCCTCGACGCCGGCGTTCAATTTTAAATACCATTTAAGCCGTCCTACCTGGCCGAAAATCGAAGTCCTCCGCAACAAACAGCGCAACACGAGACGGCCAAACTGCTGGCCGCTGGATGTTTCCTCCGCTCGCCGGCGCGCCGCATCAAATCAATTTCGTCGTGTTCGTTTTCCCTCGAAAGTAATACAGCGAAGAAGAGAGAGAGAGAGAGAGGGAAGGAGAGAAGAGAAGAGAGCGGCCCGCGGGTCGTTCCATTCTTCGCGGCGAAGTGAAAAGTAATCGACAAGTACCGATAAAAGTTGTAACACCGTTCCGACCATCGAGGCGGCAGTAACGTCGCGCGGAAACCGTCGAAGACGCAGTTGCTAGACGCGGATCGATGGATCACTGGGTTCGAATTGGCGAACCCGCTGAAACGACACCCGAGGGAACCAGAGGGGGGAGGGAGGACCACCACCTCAAGGAGAAGAAGAGAAGAGAGAAAGAGAGTAATATCGGGCCAGGATTATTATGGTGCGCCAGTCTCTCACAATGGTTATTGTACGGGGATAGGAGGGCATGAATATTTTGTTGGGTTCCGCGCGTCGCTGTAATCTTTGCCCGGCGAAAACCTGCAGCACGAGGGAAAAAAATGGAGCGACAGGATAAAGGGACATCGGAGGAGGGAGGATTCGTCAGCGAGAGACTTCTTTATTATACGCCGCGCGAACCACCCTCCGAAAACGCATGCATCTTCGGATCGCACGCGTTTTTTCCCGACCCTCTTCTGTCTCTCTCTCTCTCTCTCTCTTTCTCCTGGTCACGCTCGACGGTCCTCTTTCTCCCGTTGGCTTGGTATGTGTGCCTTATCTGTCGGGGTTCGTAAATTTTTCGAATGCTAATGCGGAGATCACGGAAACGACCGACTTTATTTGCGCGCGCCGATTCCGACTACCGGACGCTTCGTGTCCGGCCAACTGAATTCGGAAGCGGATTTGTTGCCTTTCGGTGCTTAGAGTCTTGGATTAGGGTTGGAGACGCGAATTTTGGACGGAATTACGGTCTTCGAATGGGATTGGGGTTTGGGTTCGATTATTTAACAATATTAACCCTTATGTGAATAATCGGTTACCCGGGTATCCACTTTCAATTTCTCTTCAAAACTTCTTTAACATTTTTCTTGATAAAGATCGAAATTATTGTAGATTGTTCTTGTAGTATGCTCTTGAATCATTATAGATGTGGGGATTGAAAGTGACAAGCGGTATATATTATTAAAACTATTTATTAAAAGGTTCGACTGTCCTAAATATAATTAGTTTTTTCATTCTCCTTGTCTCTCTCTTATTCATTGGCATCCTGAAAACTAAACTGTCGATGGAGAGAAAGCAAACACGGGCCTGCATCGTGTCATTTTAACCCTCGCTCTGCCTGGCTCAAAGGAGCCCTACCATAAATAGTGGCCACTTGGATCCTACGTTCTGCACTCGCAATCCTACATAGATTATCCTGCATTTAAGTAGAACATCGTTGAATATCGCAGAAATTTTGATTATTGACATAAGGATTAAACATAAACATTGTGAGAGGAACTTTTGGAACAACCTAATATAAGTGCTTTTTACATTTCAAAAGTTTGTACTTGTCATAAATATATAGATATCTGTAACACGTAAATGTCATACGAACTACACCAGTTGATCGTCTATGACAATTTACAGTCTATTATATTTTATCGGACATACACGTTTCAGAACGAATCAAACGCACCGATAAAGGAACATAAATATTTTGTCGAAATTCTCCAGCGTCCGCCCTTGATTGTCGCGAGACGAAGTTTCCCAGAGAAGATAGGAACTCGAGTTAAACGCGATTAACGGTAGATAACGTGTCTTGAAAAGACAGAGTGGAAAGCGTTAAACACTGGCGAACTGTTTTTAAAGGAACAAAAGTTACCGCACCGGAGAGAAACACCGAGAAGGGTCTGACATTCTATTTTCAATCTCAGGATGGAATTCTTCCGCGGAGGCATTACGTCGACTCTCGTTTGTTTAACCCCGGAAAACGCGGGTCGAGGGAAAATTCTACCCCTCGAGAAGAAATTTTCGCCCATTGTCTCGTGTTCCAAGCTACCCGAGGAATCTAACACCCTTTTTTCACATCCGGCCACTTGGAGTTCTCGATCGTGCTTGTCTAGTTTCGAAATACCGCAATCTCGGGTGTCCTGCTACCAAAATTCTACTAGCACTCGACATCTTCGCTAGCTTCGAGCTTTGCCTTTGTGCCAGTGCATTATGGCTGGAGCAGGAAATTTATTGAAAAATGTACGTGAACTTTATTGTTACAAAAAAACCACTATAAATTTGAAAAGGCTTTGAATTTTATTTTTAAACTTTTATTTTCTTACCTTAGAATGTATTCTTCATCGTTATTATAAAAAATAAAGCCACTTTCCGTACAACTGAGTATAATTCTACCACCGATCTGTAAAATACGTATAACTACGTGACGCTCCATTCACAGTTTGTGAAAAACGAATTTCTACGTGTCCCGACAATAATGTGTTAATAGTAAAATTAGAAAAATTTGTTTTGCATATTATTTGAGATTTTCGTTGGCTCCAAACTTTGACCTTCGAAGTTCAAGGTCATTCGAAAGTCATGTCACAGTACATAATTGAATGTATTTGCTTGATGAGTTGTTTCTATTTTGCATAAAAATGCGCAGTATCAAATTCGTTCAGAAAATCATGCCAATTTCCTCCAAACTATCTGAACCGATCCTTCAACACAGGGTAGGCCTTTTTCCAAGGGATGTGTTCCGCATCAAAAAGGTGCACTCCAACCAAGTCGATCCCGGTTTCAGTAGTAGCTCGTATTGCCTCGACTTCCTTTGGTCATCGGCAACCCTAACTGGTCTTTCAGCTTCCGGTGCCCGTTCTCGCCGTTTTCAATAACACGCACGCAACCCGCGACGCAATATTCCGGCGGCTCGTGAATTTCCACGGTTATTTAAGCGCTTTAACGGCGCAAAGCGCCCCGAGGATCGCGATGTCTGCATTATTAGCCGGCTCGGAGTCGCGAGCGTGATATCGTCTCCTTTCTTATCGGACGCGGATCCGTTTTATTATTCCCCAACGCCGCTCCAACCCCCTCGCCAATAATGCGCCTTGATACAGCCCGATATCCGGCCCGCGCCAGACCATTTTCCAATTTTCCGTCGTTTTTCGCCAGACGCACTGCGAATTGCCAATCTACACCGGGCCGCTGCTGCTGCGTTACGTGTCAAACGGGATCGACTCCTTGCGAAAGAATAAATCTTCAATATCTTCTTTAATTTCTGAACAAAGTACGGAACGACTACTATTTAATCCCTCGGTTAATTTATTAATTTTTTAAAACATATTTTTGAAGGTACTTCTTGTAGACGCGTGAATTTTTCTATTATTCCTTATGCAGCTTTAATTAATTCATCAGAAACTAAGGGTGCATGGAGAACAGTTAGTAGAAGGTTAATTAACCTACTACTGCCGGTCAAATTATATTTTAAGGTCAAGTTTTATATTTTTCACTATAGAATTATTAAAAATTTGAAGTTGTTTACATGGAAATTTATTGGATAAATTTCTTTGTCGAAGCACATATTGTGTTAAAAATTGCACAAAATCTAAACAAGCACAGCCTTGTCATTTTTGTAAGTTAAAATATTTTTATTGCGTTGATGTGCTCGATAGGCTTAGTGTTAATAGTATTTACATGTTTCTGTTAATAAACCCGGCTTGTTTGTAAGATTCGAGGGAACGTTGACGCGCGCGGGATTTTCCAGAAGAATCGAGTACCGCGCGACGCGACGGTTCTGCGTCCACGGTCGCCTCTCGGTGGTCTTTTTTCCGCTCGCGTCGAAAACACGTAACTCTCGGCGATCCCATAACGCATAAAATATTTCGCTAAACATTCGAAAGGGGACGGCGATTTCGCGGTCCCCTAGGACGCGACAGCCGCGCAAAAAACTGCGCGCGAGTATATTTCCATACGAGTCGGCTGGATCACAAACGCGCGTGGATGGCGAGCAGAGCGTTGATTGAATGTGACTGTCGCGATGGAAGAAATTCCGCGAGCTACATCGCGCCAACACCGAGCCATTCTTCCTCTCTCCCTCTCGCTCCGTCCCCCCTCTCTCTCTTGCTCTCTTCCCCGGATGAATATGAATGAAACAGGTTTCCGGTCCGGCTGAGCCAGTACCATTTTTATCTTTGCATCCGTATTTGTCGAACGCCAGGGCCGAGTAATAAAAGCAGTCTAATTTTCTCCTCTTTTCCGACAGCTTCCCAGACCCGACGGACCACGCACCGTCACCGGCTTTTTTGATTAGGCGAACCCCGCGCCGGTTATTAATTACCGCAGCCGCTAACGAGACCTATTTTTACAACGTCGCGTAATATCGCCGTAGACATGAAACGGGAAAATCTCGTCGCCGAAGCTTTTTCACCGATGCAGCAAAGAAACTGGAAGATAATTATTAACCGACACTGGCTCTGCACACTCTATCCGCGTAATCCTACAACGCTCTAGAGCGTCGATTCGAAGCCCTTTTAAACCCGTAGAAGCGAACATAGATCGTTTTATCATTCCCGTAGAATTTTGGCAAAGCCGGTTCCGTTAGGTGGTTACGTGGAAATCCACTTGCAATTAATTTTTTAACAAGGCAGACCGCGAATTGTGTAAGGCGTCAACGTTAATTGGAGCGCTATTCGCAAATTGTTGAGTGCCAGGAAGTCGGGACGCATTGTTTTCTTCTGGTGCGTGCTGCGCCGCCTTTGGTGGCGTCATTAGTCACACGTATCGCACAGTTACGCGATAGGTTCGTTTCATTTGCAAGCTTGTTCATTAATCCACGGTCGTTTCGTCGGACGCATGGAAATTGATGTCCATTTACCTTTTCTCCCGGACCTTTGTTTTCTGGAGTCTACGCCGCGCCGTGCTTAGCGAACACCACGGTGGCGCTGCGCTAGCTGTGAGAAATTCATTCTGTCTTACTTTTCTGCTGTTAAAACGAATTGTTTCAAACAATTTAGTAAATCCATAACAGCAGGGAAATTGAAGAAAAATTTCAAATATGATCATATAGAAAATTCTATGATTTAAATATGGTGTGGTACAACGTGGTATCGAAGGTATTTGTTTCTTTGGAGAACAGGGAAGAGCATGGAAGAGTAAAACGTCGATGCACTTGTTTAATCAAACCTCAAAGGAAAATATTATCCTTTGCAGTTGACCTTCAACGATCTTGGATCACATTGAATCGTAGGTCACTCAACGCATTTTTATCTTCACTCTGTGTATAGACACACCCCAGACTAATAAAAACTAAAATATTATCTTTATTCATAGAGAATTTCTATATATTCAATTATATTTTCAATCTTTTCATAACTATCGTCGTGGGAATAAAAAAAAATTCTAGAAATAGATTTTCATTACATTTTGCACTGAAAACATGCAATGGGTGTCATTGCACCACAGTACAGAATTAACGTTAAAATGTATGTACGCAGATTGAATGTTAAAGCCCTATTAGGTAGTACATAGGAAAGTATACCATTCTAATTTTAAAAAACGGAGCTGATCTTCATACCTATATCATCTACGCGTCCACCTACAAAAAAACTGTTACCATTCTCGAAACCACGCAAGTTTGTACCACTGAAAGCGGATAGAAAACAACATTAACCCTAAATACAGTATAAGTATGGAGCCTGCGGTGACGCGGCGAATAATTTTAATCGAATCGTTCGCGAAGGGTCGAAACACCCGACGCGCTTATTGCGCTAGACAGACTCGCAACCGATTCCTCGACTAATTTTGTTTTCTCGTGGGACCAGAAAACGGTGGAAAAGAGTAGAAAGCCGATGCACTTATTTAACCGGGGAGAGAGAGCGGATCGATTCCTCGGCCGTCGCAACTGTTGGAAAAACGAGCGGCAAGAAGGAGGACAGGGGAACATCGGTTGTCTTGCGAGACACGAAAGAATTACGGAGCGAAACGGTCAGTATTAATGGACGCGGTTGCAAATGAAACGAACCTATCGCAGGACTTGTGCGGCCCACGGTGATAAATGAGGTTCGAGCGGCACCGGGGTTCGTTCGTTCGCGGACAGGGAAAAGAAGGCGACGCGGCGCGTCGCGACGCCGGAGCACTGCGGACACGCAGGAACTGTCCTCGTCGGCGAAGAACGACGTCGCCGTTGTCGGTACCCTGCTTAACGAAAGTGGTAATGGAAAGGGGCGACACCGGTGACTTGTCGGCCGACATAATGGCTCGATGTTTCTCTCCTCGAACGTGGAATTACTCGGAACCTGCGAGTATGTACTCGCCCCGACTTAAAACATTCTACTCGTCGCACCTGCGCGACCCTTTCTTCACCTTTTCTGCTGCAATCTAATTCAGTCTTCAAAATGAAATATATTTTTGCTTCGAGTGTTTCAGTTACGAATACCAGAACGCTTGTTCTCTTCTATAAAGTGCTGCGAGTGGGCGTGGCTGAACTGCTCTTAATTTCTATGGAGCAAAGCTAGTGCTCTATGGGACAGTTCGAACTCAAGCCTGCCCTGAACTAACTGAATTGGTGTAAACTATTTAGCAGTTCAGATTTTAAAACGCGCAACGATTTACGACCAATTGAATTTCACAGGAGCACGTAGCGTAAAAAAAGCTTTTAAACGTTTTACCCACTATTGTATAGATTTGAAACATTTATTCCGCTCGATTTTATCCGTTGTTTGATCTAAAAATTCACGTGTTGCGAATGATAAATATAAATCCCCTCGCAGACTGCGATGTAGAACACAGTCGAAGAATTATTCCATAGTTTCTGTTTTTCACAATGAACTTATTTTTACAATTTGTTTTCAATTTTAATTGTATAGCAAACGCATTAAGAAGAACGTTTCAGCTTTGATTAAATCGATCCGAACGCGTCGCTGTGATTAAAACACGTCTACTTAATGAAATCCGACGCAAAAGGGCGATTCATACCGTTTGTATGAATATTTTATTAGTTTATGGTAGCCGATGAACGCGGTCAAGCGCGTTTATGATTTAGATCGTCGTGATAATGGTTTCCAGCGCACATATAGGCGCGCGTATCGAATAGACAGAGAGAGCATGGGAGACATGGCGTCTGGTTGAGTCAGGTCGGTACGGAGGACTGCGTAGAATTCGTTTGCGTTTTAATGAACATGCGAATGATCGCGGTTCTTCCGCTGTTCAACGCAGACCAACTTCCGTGTCCACCTGTTTTCCGCGCGCGTCATTCACACGGAATTGTAAAGCGGGACGGGGGAAGAAACTCGTTTCCATTTTGGTCAACTACGTCGGGCTGTTCGAATTCGGTCTGTTATTCGACGATGGCGACGGGTAACGACGACGTTGCTTGTATATTTTCCGTTTAATTCGAATTACTGCCCACGGGAATTACCGTGTCTTCCGATCCTAAAGTGCTTTTTCTCGCACGCGATTAGTATCGATCAAGACATTACGCAGGAATTCGCTGTAGAAACGAATCTTCTTTGTAAATGAAAATTTTGTTCTTTCTTCGCTAAAACAATTTTAGAAGAAGTAGAAAACTTTTTATCCAATTGGTTGATTAATGCTTACACTTGAATACAGCGATTATTATTATTACAATCGATCGTTGAAATCAGCTGTCATCTGTTGATTGTAAATATCAATCAATTAAAAGAATTAATAGTTAATCATTTGTTAGATTCTAATCGATATTGAATTTAATTACTATTTGATGTTTGTTCGAGCAAATTACGCTTAGTAGAATAATGTTCACATTTATCACGTTTGACTAATATTTCTACTATAATAATGATAATATTAATAATAAAATAACACAGATCTTTAGAGATAAAGTCAGTTTGGACAGTCATTGAGAGACAGTCAACAATCGTTGACCCTATTAGCGGATAATTGATCAATTCAGGCGCCAATTCATCTGACAATCAGTACTTACTTCAGTTCACTACTAAATTATATATCGGTGTAATTAAAAATTCACTCTTTAATCGTAAGTGGCGATAAAATATTTTAATCGACTTAAATATTCTTAAATATTCGACACTTAAATATTCAATTGCATTAAATATTTCCTGACCCCACAATATAGTTTGCTATTGCAGACTAACGCATAATTCCCACACACTTTGAAACAGCATGGAAAGGCGTTTTACTTTTATCTAGGAACGTGGGTACCACTTCTCTATATTATTTACTGCATCAACAATACCATTGCAATTACTCAAAGATTAATGTATTCCGGCTTATAAATTAGACAGCAACGGTGGAAGATCCTTGGCTCGCATTCACTAAAACCAGATTTCACAAAGGCGAGATAGATATAATCACACCTGCGAGAATAATACCAAAAGCAGGGCCAGTGAATTTTCAATGCTGCCAGAGTGGAAGAGACAAACCGTGAGAGAAGACGCGCAGTGAGCATCATAATAGCTGCATAAGAAAGAACTGCATTTAAATGATAATCGAGAACGATCCTAAATTACAATTCTCGAGGAAGTGCATGTCTGCTAAAATCGTAGTTCTAGATATCCAAAGTTGAATCTTTCTTTCGCTTGTAAAATTGTAGTGTTTGTGACAAGCCCAGAAAATACATAATACGTAAACTTGATACATAAAATTATTATAACCTCTATTAAAATTATTTGACCTCCAAATGACCATCGGAGAAGTTCATCAAAAAACATGTTCCAGCTCACCGTACACATGCATACATCCATCGATGTAAACACTGAACATTTACAAAATAATCCGAAGGTCATTTAAAGATTTATACATTACACATGATCGAAATTCGTTTTTCATTAGTTATAACTAGACAAAATAAAAATTTTTTGTATAAATTGCAAGATTTAGGAGCCAAATAGAAGGGTCTTTCTTTGTTTAATTATTCTAAAGAGTTGAAAATAATCTGTCGACATACCTAAATTTTTAAAATTGTTCCTCCGTTTAAACATACCCAATTTTGTCATAAATGCATAAAATCCGCAGCCAAGTGATAACATTGTACCAATTAAAGTAGAGGATTAGTAGACATCAGAATCTATTTAATTCAAGAGTAAAAATGCATAAAGATGCCTAACATAATTGCAAAGGGTGAAACGGGTGAAGCGGTCACATCGGTGTCAGAATTTTCATCGGCGATATTTCTCCGGTTCGCAATTTCTCCTCCGCTTGTTCCCTCGGCCCGAGTGTCTAACATATCGCTGGATTTTTCTGCAGGATAAAAATTGATGGTCGTAATTTCCATGGACGTCGATGCATCCCCAAGGTCGTCCTTGGTACGCGCGCACAGGCGGTATGCAAACACACACACGGGGGTAGGAAATGACACGAGGCTGGCTGACTGTAACTCTTCGTTGACCTCATCCTTTCCACCCCTCGTCCCCTCATGGCCCGTTACCGATGCGTCCAAACCCCACCCCCGTTTTCTGCCCGCCTAAACCCCCGAAGATCAATACACGCACTCCGGGCTCCCGCTTCACATGACTTCGTATGGATTCTTCATTCACCGCCGCCTATTTTGTATTCCGGCTGCCTTTGCTGCGCTGTTTTCTTGGTCATTTATCGCGCGTTATAGTCCTCGCCATGAATATCTAATAGAATCCGCACCCCCTTCCCCTCGCACTATTCAACCCCCTCCAACCACCATCCACCCCCGGTTTCTTCCGTTCCATTACTTTTGCATCGTTATTTCTAGACTGTTGCGAGCCGCCATTTTCAGCGAATGACAAATCTTGTCGTTCGGAAGTTTTATTTTATTTAAAGAGAGTTTCGTATTGTTTATCTTGTTTGTCGAGGTTCGCCGTGGGGGAACATTAATAAACCGATATAAATAAGTTGGTTTGTAGGTCAGCTTTCAAAATAACCACCGCGAGCAGATCTTGTTATCACGTTCGTGCACGGTGACGCAAAACTGCGGCTTTATGTGAGGTTCAATTGCTAATTTCCGACATTTTTTAACGTATCTGAGCTAACTCGAATGTTTAAAATTTTTTAGCGAGTTTCATTGTTGAATTGGGTTTTAGGTGTGTAGATTAATTCGTGGCTTCCAGAATTTTTACTTTACTGTTACCGTTGTGATAAACTACAGCAGTTTTGGTTTACCGACTAAATTATTTTGATTTTCCGAGTATTTTCAGCTTTGAACTAATTATAAAAGTTTCTAATTAATTTTCAGCAGCAGTCTATAATATAAATACTTGGTCTCCATTGCTGAGGTTTCTAGTTGACACGTAGAATTTACATGCGAATAATTTTAGAGCGCACAATGTGCTGTTTCAGCTTATTTTAGAGACTGCTTTCGAATTTTTTCGCAGTAGAGCTTATTTTATGGGTTGATTAACATTTTTATGGTTAGACCCAGTTTTACAAGAATATCTCAAATTTTTATGTTCTAGCTAGTGACTTTATACTTTTCCGCTAGAAATAGATATTGATTTAGATTTTTATGCGTTGAAGCTTGTTTTATAGATTCCAGAATATTTCTGTGACACACCAGAGCCCGCGTCAGAAATTGTTTATGAATTTCCAGTGTTAGAAGTTTATAAATTTTTATGTCTTTCGGATCACTTGAAATATTGCTTTAGATCTTCGTTTGTCGGTGCTTTAAAAATTTCATGTGTTAGTTCTTGTTTTAGGAGTTGTTTGGAATTCTAATTCGTTAGAGGTCGTTTTATTGCTACTTAAAGTTTTTGTATTAAAGGTAGTATAGATTGAAAACATTCGGAAGTAAAATTTTGACGGTTCTCGCGTGTCACTCAAAGCACTCTCAAGTCACTCTAAAGTCACTCTCAGCACTCTCAAGTCACTTACAACCCTATAAAGTGACTCTCAGCACTCTCAAGTCACTTACAACCCTATAAAGTGACTCTCAGCACCTTCAATCCACTCTAAACACTCTCAAGTCACTCTTAGCACGTTCAAGTTGCTCTCAGCACACAAGTCACTTGAGATTATCAGCTTTAGCTTTAGCTTCCAGCTTGATTAAGAGATTGCTACGGATCCGTCAAGAGATTGTTCGGTCCGTCAGAACTGGCCAAACAAATTATTTCACACCAATTAACGTCTCATGTGATGAACAACAGGTCTGTTCTAAAATCATGAAAGCTTTAATTTAACCAAGGAACAGTCAGTACAGGAATTGGACCGTGCCGTTAGAAATATATGGAACGTTTCCGGGGGGGTTCGCGACCGTAAATCGCGACGGTTCCGATTTGCCAGCGAAGTCTCTCTATTCGGTCGACTAAGGGAGTTGAATAAAATTGTGCGTCTGGTAACCAGAAACGTTCTCGCGCGCGAGAGATATCCGGAAAGACAGCAATATGCACGTCGGATGAAGTAAGGGGGTTGTAAAATTTCTGCTGCGCTCCGCAACTTCCGGCCCGCATTTGATGCCGGGGATGGGCCGCAGCCAGCACTTGTCGAATTCAGTGTTATGAGGTGGAAAACAGCTTTTAAAAATAGCCGAATAACGTGTTTCCGATGCGCATTTACGTACGTGCAGTAACTTCAATCCGATTATCCCCCTTCGCGCATATTTCTTCGGGGCAGCAGCCCGGGCTTGGAGGAGGTGCCGGTATAAATTTTCTAATGCTATCTCCATAATTCTGTCTCTCCCTTTCCGGGTGTCGTGTCGCTGAGAGAGAAAATACGGCCGGCGAAACGTTGCTAACGTATCAGATATAAAAACCGGATTGCCACGATTCCGTGAATCTTCCGCGAATATCCGGCTATGTCGTTATCCACCTCGTCATATTTATACCGGATGCTTTGCTAATAACTCCACTTACTTCGTTAGTATATCCTGCTCCCGTTTAAAGTGTTTTATCGACTCCCAGATTCGCGAAAGTTGCTCAAATTTCTCACGTGTCTATTATAAAGAAGAATTATTTTTCATGAGACACATACGATTTTATTAAAATATTTCTGATTGAAAAATAATTAGGAGCAAGTGTTGAGCTCAAACGTGGTTTGGTACCGTGTTTGGCTCCGATTCGATTTCGAATTAACGAAGGTCGAATCTGATTGAAAAACGATAAGTTGACTTACAAGTGCTTTATTCAGTTTTAAAGTTCAAGAGACACTATCGCGCTCGGTGTATTACAATGATGTACGGCACGGTTTTTCGGAATTTGAAAAAATGCTTCGATCTCGCGATGATCTCTGCTTCGAAGTTAGATGCGATCTGATGGTTTTTATTTTTTCTCCGCTCGAGGAGGATATGAACTAGGAGGAGGGGTGGAAAAATATGTTAACGAGTGGTGATTGGAGGATGGTGAAAGCCAATGGTAACGCCTTTGCCTTCACTCCTAGGTACCGCAGGTACCGAAGGGTGTGAGGGTGTTTTTGAATGTGAAATTCTGCAGTTTTCGGACGATGAGCGTAGCAGGCAATAAACTCCTGAAGCGCTTCGGACTTAGCAAGCATATTGGCAATGAAAAGACTCGATGAATGAAACGATGAGGGCTGGTAAGCAGATGGGTCAGGCCCAAGATAGAAAACGGTAAGAAATTAACTAATTATGTCCCATGGCTTCGAGAATCTATTGTCGCTACACCATAAATGTAGGCAGGTAAATTCTTATAATTGAGGGGCTTGGAAGGGCCCCGTCCCTAGACGGGTCTGCAGGAACCGTTTTAGGGGACCACATGGTGGTCAAATTCGCGCGCTTGGTCTGCCGTTAAAAACTATGTATTTTTGAGAAACAATAAGACGGTTGGGGTAAGCGGCTGCGCCGCAACAGCAAGGATGGAAAATGTTTAATTTAATTGAAATACATTAGTAACTAATTTTTATTGCACTATTTCAACTGCATTTGTAAAAATAATCTTCTCTTTCATTAGAAATAATGTTTCTAAAACAGTCTTATCGAAATTATAAATTTCATAATGTACTATATCAAAATTGATTTTATAAAATTCAACGAGGTGGGTTTTATGAAATGAATTTAATGAAAAATATGTATTGAAATATATAATAACATATTCTACGTAAAGGTCAAAGAATTAATAGGAAAATCTTATTAATATTATAAATCGAGTAACGTTTTTTAAATTAGTTTTCTAAAATTAAATAGAGTTTCCAAACGAGGGAGTTGTCATATTTCCTGGAAAAATCGTGCTGAGCAATCTAAACCGAAAAATCGGGTTGTAGAATGATTTTGCCGGCGTTCATCGGATTACCAACGGCCCACCTTTAAACGGTTACAAAATATCACCGCCGATGGAAAAATTCGTGGCAAACATTTTGTCTACTTCGACAAATAAAAAGCAGTTTTATTCGATGTGAAAGATAAAAATTTGATTCGACCGGTGATGAAGTGGATAGTGGGAATGAACTCATCGAAAGTTATAGAGTGCCGCGCAAAAGCTACGAAATTTGAGTGTGTCGGTCCGTTCAAAGGACTTTCATCTGGTAATGGGATCGGTGACGCCATCCCCGCTCCGTATTGTTTTAAATTTACACAGTGACCCGCTTTGTGCCGTGCTGTGGGTGTTTATCGGATTAGCGTTTCAACGTTTTGAAAATTTCCACGGAACTACCTGGCCGAGAATTGTGTACAGTGCATATTTAACCGGATGCCTAATAATAACGCCATTGACAACCTTCGGAGCGATATTTGCGATAATCGTCGCAGTTAAACGGCACGCTAATTACGAAACGAACCCGCCGCCAATTTTACCGCTCGCTGAGAATCGAGTTGTATGCACGGAGACTGAAACTGCCCCGTGTTTTCGTTCTGAATCAGCTTACAACGATATTTTTGTCATCGAGGAGCTGCTGCTATCTCTTTCCCTAATTATTGCAATCCTATAATCTATAATCTTTACCAGACGTGCAACTGACAAGGAGAGATCGCGACCTTCGAGTCACCAATTCTGTTGAAACTTCGCACACTTATAGATCACGATCTTCCGTTCACGAATATACTATACCATTGTAGATGGAGATACTCAATTGTTTTCGGGATATTGACGAAGGTCCCAACCTCTCCGTCTAAGTTAATGTTGTGTGCCGCAATAATGCGGTTTTACTAGATGTACAGTGTTTCCTACTTTGCCGGCAAGATTGTAGGAGCATGTCAAAATAAGAAAAAATGTTATAGAAAGTTTGTTTATAAACGCTTTGTTACAATATTATAGGCGAATATTGAATGTAGTCTGAATAGGTGCGGAACAGCATATTTAAAGCTGAATAATACGGAAGGTCGATTGTGTTTACTGTGCCTGTACTTACGAGATATTTCTTAATATTAATGCTTAATTAATACTGTTCCGCATCTATTCAGGCTACATTCAATATTTGTTCACAGAACATTTTTTTCTTATTTTCACTTGTAGATCATGCTCCTACAATCTTGCCGGAAAGGTAGGAAACACCCTGTAGAACAATTAAATGGAGAATCAACCAAGTGTCCTAAAACTAATAATTTATGTACAACGATCGCAAAAGTTGTTCGAACGACCAGCTAGATAAATTCTCTCACCAACGCGTCTGAAATCGGGGAAAGTCTTTCAAGGCCTGCGACCGGTTTCTCAGTTCCTTTCTGCGGTCTCGCAGGACAAGATAAGCCCTTTGAAGTGAACCGAGTCCCTTCGAATGGTAACTAAAGAACCGTTCACTGGCTCCTCGACTTAACTTGGGAACGTCAGAAAAGGTTTAGATAAGAGAGTTGTAGCAGTGGTGACGTACTGTCAAGCCGAAAGAGGATTGGCAGTCGTAGATGACCGAGACGGTTTCCGGATTGGAGGTCTGAGGCGAACAGAAGGGACACGTGTAACCGAAGACAACCAAGAACCAGTCCCTAAGGGAAGCTCCTTCGATGCCTCGATGCGGACTGTCAATTTTCGGCTCGGCTGCTCTATTTATATTGCACGAGCGAGCATTCAGCGTCCCCTACCCTCATTGCCACTCTGTATCGATTATCAAACTTCCTAGACCTGCATTTTTCACATTTTTTTTAGGACTTTTGGAGTAGGTCACGGTTCGAGGTTGATGAACACTGCATTAAGAAGAAAAAGTACATTTTGTGAAAAAGTAAAATTATAGAAAAATAGAACTATCCATGATGATTGATTGTTACTTGTACAACTTTTTCCTACATGTAATCCTTTTTTAAGTATAAATTGTTCAAACCGCTTAGCTTATTTTGTACATTAAAATTGGCTTCTCGAGAGAAACAATAGTATAATTTGTCAACACTGAATTGTTCGTTCTAAAGACGATTATAAATACCAATAAAAAATAGATCCTTCTACATCCTTCAACAATATCGAGATAAAAATTATGCGAATCGCTCGGGTCATCCGAGTTTCAACGATTCAAGTTCTCTGTTTTTTACACGTTGGATATCTCGAAAGCGCAATATTTTTTCGAGACATCTTCATGAAATAAACTTCCCCTTGAAAACAATTTAATACAAAATAAATACCGTTCCGCGGGCAAACAAATTTAAATGAATGCATGATCTTTATATGCAACAGGAGGAACGAGTTCCGTGGCATCTGTCCGATGTTCGCGGAATAAAATCTGCATAGATTGCCATCGGGTGGCGTGTTCGCGCGCGCGCGAGCGCTCTCGTTCTCGATAATCGACAAGATTCGAAAAAGAGATTCGCGGACGCAGAGAAACATAGGTCCGGAGATGTCGGCGAGACAATTTCGTCACGTCTGCCATAACCGTGCGCCGGATGTGCCCGGACATATGGTATGCGCTCGATTAAGTAGGGGTCGACGAAGGTTCTTCGAACAACGCAGCCTCCCAAAATGTTTCCTACCCTCGTGTACTTGTATTTCGGGCTTCCTCCTATCGGCGCGACACTTGTGTCAATAATTTTCCCCGTGCTCTTCGCTCCTGGACAAAATGATAGCATATGTGCAGCCTTTAATTTCTCGAAAACTACAGTCGACTCATTTTTCTACACGGTCCAGAAGAAAAAAGTACGAACGCACACATATACGTAGACTCTACAGAGACAGTCGACCGTTTTAGAAGCAATGTATCAAGCAAAATGTGTTTGAACCGGATCTGTGTCTGTGTGTTAAAACCAGCTTATTTCTCCTTATACCTTTCCACGCGTTCTCCCTTCTGTCCCGCCCAGCGCAAGACAACAACGCTTTTAAACCATGATTACCATCATCGAATCTAAAGGGAGCTTTCGAACTCTTCAAGCAGATTTCTTCCCCGATATCTTGCCTTTCTCCTGCTCAAGAAGCACCGCCCTAAGAACTGTTTAACAAGACTAATTCCTGCTCTAATATCCCGAAAATAGTATGAGGTTAAGGTTCACCCACTGCGAATGACTAAGCACCCTCGTAAGGTGGGGTCCGACAATAAAGTTCGCGAACTCGTTCGAGGAAAATTGCAATCTTCCTCGTTGCTAATCGAGTATTACTTCGGTTGTCTATATTTAATGTAAATCTCAAGATAAAGATTCTTCTTTACGAAGATCGTTTTCCTAAAAGTACGATAATTGAACCCGTTGTTATTAGATTTTACATTCTAATCATACTAAACGTAAATAAATTCGTATGGGGTTGAACGCGACATTTAAACGCTCTCCCCATTCCCGTTACCGTTAAACGCCAAACAGCCGACAATATAGAAGACAGGGGACAATAGCGAAGGTAACACTTCTAGATCCGGATCGACGATGGCGATACAAGGCGGGACAAAGGGTAGGTAAAGTGATAACGACGTTTCGGACACCGGACGCACTCGATGTTATCTGTTGGCTCGCGGGAATTACTTCGCGCCAGCTCGGCCTTTATGTCCGTAATATCGACGCGTGTTACGGCCGATAACGATGTTCCATCGATGCGTGCCCGCCTTGAGCCCCTCGTCCCTCGCCCTACGAAAAAAATCAGGGGGTGAGACTATCAAGCAAACCGTCACGCGTACGAGGGGGTGAGCATCGAAATCTTGATCGCGTCACATCGGTGGCGCGTCGAGGCGGGCGTTATTCGCGCTGACAGTTATGCAGCGGAGATGCTCCCGTGATTACGCCACCACGGAGATAAATCTTCCGACTTCGCGTCTGTCCGGATACAGATGACCGGCCACGCTCGTGGAATGCGAGCTGACGCGACACTCCGTCTAAGAGGAAATACGTCGGACGTGGATGTTTCCTGTTCAACCTTGCTCAGCTTCCTGTGTATTAAATGGAAAAGGGGTCTCTCCACCGAGCAACTTTCCGCGACTGTTCTACGGGTTTTCTGCGAAATGGCTGATGGTTTCTCAGGTGACGTGCTGCTGAAAGAACGAACCTCGAGATTAACGAAAAACTTATCAGTACCAGTCAATATGCCTGTTGGTTTTCAGATGATTTGATATACAACAGTCAGTTCGTAACTGTCGTATTCGTCGGATATGCTGAGTTACAGTTATACGGTGGTCGAAATTTTCATAGGTTCACTAAAAATTTTCCTGTTTTTGATCGTTATCGACTGAGTCTTTCGTTGTTACCGTCTGACGTGATTACTTCTTCGATTAGAATTGATTTCTTGATTGTTATTTCTGATTGTTGCGTATAGCTTCGATTACTATTAAGAATTCCAGCGAAATTACCACAGTTCCAGCTGATATATTCCTTTACCTTTAACAGTGTGAGTACTGTGTAAGTATAAAAATTTACTTACTAGCTTGACTTTTATTTTTATTAAAATAGGATATATTTTTAGGTTATGTAAATAAGTATGGAACTATGGAAATTTTGACCACTGCGGTAGAAGTGCCACGAGAGCTTAAGGGTGAAACTCATAAATTTTGCGACGAAATCTACATAACGCATTTTTAAAATTATCGTCATAGGCTCGGATAGAAAAGTTGGAAAAACATAATTTTGTAACATATTTTTTTAACAATATAAATAAAATCAGTTCGATAATGAAGAAACTTCACCATATTTTTTTACGAGAACGATTCGATGGAAACTTTGAATAGAATACGATGGAATAAAGAAAATTGGTGACCTTTTGACCTTGAAATTCAAAGTCCATGTTAATTTTGTAGAATCTCGCTACTACAGTCGCGACGTATAGTTTCTATACACCCTGTACATAAAGCTCACGTGTTCCAGAGGCCTACGTAGAAATTCGCGCGTGTGTGCGTGGACATTGCACCCCCCGCCCCCGTGCTCGTCCCGTTCCGAGCGTGCACGACACTGCACGGCTATCTGGGAGCACGCGAGCGCGCAATCGGCCACCATAAAGAGAGATAGCGGGCCCGACGGAATATCTGCGAAACGCTCTCTCCAGGCTGTTGCTTTTATTCCAGCTCGGCCAGCGGCGTCGTCGTTGACGCTCTTGCTCTTGCTTTCGCGGTGGCTCGCTCGTGCTAACTCATACTCGCTCGCTCCCGGTTATCTCGAACCGGCGCGGTGCGGCGCTGCCTGATATCTGCCCGGGTTCAAATGTACCGCGTCATTACGGGGGTTGACCCGCGAGCGAGTGCAAAAGCGAGCGAAGCACAACCAGCAGCGCCGCGATGCCGGCGTCCGATGCTTGTTTACGTTTCACCCACGCCGCAGATTGCCGCGTCGTTACGGCTCGCTTGACGCACGGCCCATTTCCGATGCACCTCGCCCGCGATCACTCTACACCGCGATCTCGTTGATCTGCCAGCCAACGGGATTTATCTCGGGGAATGTCCTTTATGCGAGCGCCCGTTCTAAGAAGCGACGGAACATCGCGCGAATAAAACGGGCAACAGACGTACAAGACACTGCGCAAGGTCTGGGGGTTAGGCTTACTCGATTAACTTTTTACGAAGCACTAAAAGTTACTATTTTACATTACTTTATAAAAATAAGAAGATTGTGTCTTTCCGAATATTCAGCCATTGCTTTCATAACATACAGAGTGGTCCACCTAAATATCTCATTTATTTGTGATGACATAACAAATGTTTTTAATGTAATATAGACGGTAGCACAAGGTGAATTCTTTGCAGATGTTATTTTTGCCGAAGTGTTCACTTTAATTTTCAAAGATCAAAGTCATTTGAAGGTTATGTTATTATACATACCTGGATGTGTTTTTCGATCAGTTACGCGATGCAATAAAAAAATTGTAGTTACGTGTCAAAAAACACCGACGACATTGATAACTTTGAAAAAAATGACCTTGGACAAAAATGTCCTTGCCACATATTTGGCCCATTGACACCATGCACATTGTTTCTTGTCCGTGGTTGATTCAAATAATCGTTCAGACTTTGAATGTGTTTGCACGTTGTGTGCCGACTACTTTAGTTACTAATCGAAGGACCACCTTCCCGTGATTGGAAGGAACGAAAAGACAAGCTAAAGCCGATAAACAAGAACTATATTTTGACAATAGATACGTACAAGCGAGATAGTACTCCTAAGTGAGTCTAACTGGACTGCTAAAAACTATCTGACTAGCCGATTACGAATTGCACCGAACAACGGCTCGGCTCTCCCCACCACTACAGGACTTCATCCCTTCTTCGGAGACTTGGTGGGAGGATCTAGGGGCTGGTGATGTAAACGGTCCCAAGTGCTTCGCCGAAGAAATGCGAGTCCGGCGACTAGCCCTTGGGTTTGCACAAACATCTGGAAACCATCCGCGCTGCGCTCAAGAGACGAACGCTTGAGATGGTTTATGGCAGGGACTGCAGCGAAGGTTCCCGCATACGGACCGTAATTAGCAAAGTGGCGATGACAGGCCCAACGCCGTAGCCAAACTACAAAAAATCAAGTAACGGCCTGCTGCACAATAGCGATGCCCCGCCATAAACCATCGCCCCGCGCAAGCCCCTACACACATTACGTACACACATATTTCTTGCATCACAATAACCTGACGAGATACTTAGGTGGCCTTACTTGAAAGGACCACCCTGTATGCCCAGGGAAATAAATTTCTTGAATAAGTCCTCATGGATGCATTTTTATAATCTGAATATTGATAAATTAAAAATATTAGAACCGGTAACCCTAGCGTTAGCAAAATTTTCGATTTGCGAAAAATTTCGTACCTGAAATTCAATAACTGTGAGATAATAAATCTAGAACAGAACAATTTGACCGATGGTAGTGGATTTAGTGTTAACAATGGCTTACCTCAGGAACGATCCAGACGTAGCGTTTCGGTAGACATTGAACACCGGGTATAACGTGGTAGCTAGCTCGCTCGCTCTTGTCCACACATACCTGAAATAATATTACATGCGGAGGTTATCCGCCGGCTACGGTGGTAGTGGTGGCGGCGGTCGCGATGATGGGGATGCTAGCGATGGTGGTGGTGGCGTTGATGGCGTTGCTGGTGGTAGTGGCGGTGCCACTGCCAGCGGCGGCTGCGATAGTAACGCGGGCGGAGGGTAGCCGCCACCCCGCGGTGTTCCTCGTCCGCCAAGCTAATCGTTCACGCGATATTCCTGTTACGACGCCAGATTTAAATAATATTCACTTTAACAGATTTTTAAGCGAGTTACGGCTCTCCCCATGCCGACGTCCCTTGCGTCACTGGGCTGTACAGTTTTAACGGGGTTGATGGACGTTTCTCGCATTTTCTCGACCCCTTCGTCGCGCCTCTTCGAACCACTTCCTTTTTTGGTATTGCGAGACCTGCCACCGTCTGTAAAACTACTAGCTCCTTATTTTGTTGGAATTATAAACATTCTATCAAATACGCAGTAAAATCTCGATTTTCTGAATCGTTCGATTCAAAAGAAAAAGAATTCAATATTATGACCTTGGGGTGACCTTGAACAAAAAACTCGTCAAACCGATTGAAAGGTGACAATATTTTGATCAAAGCATTTTTACATTCAACTATCGAAAGTGATACTTGAAAAACCATGGGGACCAATTTTCAATATTTTCGTAAATTTATTTGCAGATAAACATGACATTAAAAGCACACCATTTTATAAATAATATAGTGTGCTTCTGACAATCACCTAACCCCAACAGTGTCAATTCCTTTTTCATCCCTCTCTGAAATAAGCCTTACACCCCCAATCTTCAAGCACACCGGAGCCCACAACCAGCATCAAGCAAACGACACAACAACTTGCAAATTTCATCGTGGGGTACCACTTTAATTCGTTCGTTGGATGTCACCGGAATCCAGTGTACATATCAGTGTCGTCATCCCGTGGACCCGTGTATCACCCCACCATCTTTTCATCAGCAACGGTGACTCCGTCGTTTCTCGCAGGTTGTCGCTCTCGGGGCCCGGGTAACTTTTATCGCGACGTCGCGTCGTTGGGCGTTTATAAGCGAGAATAAGGATCGAACGACGTCCTCGCGCGTTATGAAATTGAAATCCTGCCGTGGCCGTGCCTCTTACCCGTCCCCAGTACCCACCGGTTGACCCGCCGTCACGGTTATGGGTACTTCCGGGAGCGGAATGGCCGGGGATCGGACCCGTCGTCTTCGAGACATTTCACGTTTCTTACGGGCGGGCATTCGGCCCGAGTCAGTCGGAACCAACCATCAGCTCTTGCTCTGTACAGGTTTTTTGTTTCCCACCGCCACGTGAAACGAGGCGACACTCGACATACTTCGTTACCAACGAGCCACCCCCGTCGACCCCATGACCCCGCTTTCCAAGGCGAACTTTAGTCATCGCCCGGACGGCGGTTAAAAACAGCCATGAATTCTTTATTTCTGTATTAAGCTCTCCCCTCCCCCTCCCCTCGGACGAAGCCGACCCCCGATCACTGGTATTCATTATTCACGAAGGAATTCATTTATCCACCGGATGGAAATTGACGGTCATTTATGGCCCGGTGGAGATTGTTGCTCGGATTATGCGCATAGCTTCAACGGAGTTTCGTGTTACGGGGAAAACCGTGTTTGTCGTGTAGTTTAAGGGATACTTTGAGGAGTTGCGGAAATGCTTTGGTTCTTATTGTTAGAGTTGTTGGGAGGTTGTGGTTCTAGGTTTTTTGTGATTGATGTCTTGCTGGAGGTGGATTATGGTTATTTATGGTATTCGAAAGTTGTAAAATTTTAGGAGGGGTAGATATTGCGTTCGTGTGTGTATTGGTCAATTAGATTTGACTCGATCGCTACCATGCCCCGGGTAAAACCCCGTCTAGTAAAAGACCATAATTTTTATAAGTGTTTTTACCTAGGCCCTGGTCAAGCCGGCTGGGGACACATCTGGCAGCCAGATTTTGCCCGGGCCGATACCAGTCCGCCTGCAATTGCCCTTGGTGCATAACGGGCCCAGCTATCGCAGGTATACGTACGTACCTGATAGCCGGCCCTGGATAGTCGCGCATCTGGATGGTTTTTCCCAAAAGATGATTTTCCGTCCTTTTTCAACAGGACACTCTCCCCCTCTACGAGGACGCAATAAGTGGCTCTCCGATTGCGTCGGAGGGCCTCTTTGATTTCGGAACTTGGTCGCGTCGAGACGTGCGGTGTTTCCACGACCTCTAAAATCGGAACCGGGCGCGAACGTGTAATTTAGTATTCTTCGACATTGTTGAGAAAAAATAAACCTTGCGATTACAAACTGGAAAGTGGACATTAGAATTGCCGTTATTTCAACGAAACCTTTCCCACTTCAATACTATTCTGTTGTGATTCTAGGTTGAACGGTACATATTAAATAATATTAGCACTTTAATTATCGACGATAAAATTAAATTATATTCATATTAAATGCATAGAAATATAATAGATTAATTATTGTAATGATAGATGCTACTTAAATTTTGTTGTAATTTCCCACTTTGCTCAAACTTTTGTCTGTTCTCGAAGCTGAAAGAAAAAACAATAACCACAATCCCCTCGAGTGAGCAACGCCCCCGACGCTCGTCCAAAACGAAAACCCGTAAATTCGACTTCACGTTCACCCTCGACAGGCCGCGACCGCCACTTCAGGCTCCGGCAGCGTGAAAATCCGTCCTAGGTTCGCGTTAATTCGCGAGACCACGGTGCACCGTGCTCCCGTAAACGACAACGAAATTATCCCGTCAACGGGGGTCCGTGAACTCCGGCGATTTAGCCGGAAAGATTGCCGTTCGAATATTAACGAGCGCGAGAGCGAGAGAGGTATAGGGAAGAGACACACTAACAGGAGTTACGAAATCTGACGTTAAGCATCGCGGCCGGATTGTCTGTTGCCGGTTGCGTGCCCGGAAAACCGTCGGCCGGATTTCGCGGGCGCAAGGTGTGCGAGGATGGCTTGCGTTTTCGGCGTGGTTGGGATGAGAGAAGAAGAGAGGAGGGAGGAGGAACCTGTCTGGTGGCGGTCGGAGGGCCGACTGGGACGAAAGAGGGTGCGGAAAGCCCTTATCTTACCTGAACTCTTGCACCACGGTGGCGGGGCATTCATAAAGTCTCGGGTTAAGCCTCTGCCTCGACAGGATCCTCTCTCTCCCCCTCTCTCTCCCACTCTCTATCGCTCTCTCTCGCGCTAGCAGCCACTCGAGCTCCTCGGCGCGCGCTGGCTTGTACCGGCTTGACCGAGAAGGTATAATCCGCTGCACACACTAGTTACAACCCATTAGTTGCCGTTGCCCTGCACCTTGCCAACCCTCCGCACCTCCCTCTCTGCTCTAACCAACCCTCTGGCTCGTCCACTTTCGCAACCCCCTCTCGTACCCCGTTGCGCCGCTCTCCTCTTCACCGCACCCTTTAGCCGGTACCCTTAATAATGCATCCGGAAGATGCTTAATCGAGTCTCGCAACTCATTTGTGATTCGGTGGATGTGCTCTCGTCACTCTTCCCTCTCCCTCGGACCCTCTAGGATCCTCCTGCTACCTAGCTGTCCTTGTTCAACCGACTCGCGAGAGGGCGCAGACCGCTACCCCGACGGCATCCCCTCTCTTTCTAGCCGGGTCCTCCTCCCTTCGCCGCTAACTCTTCCATCGGCGTCTCGCTGGCCGGAGAGAACTTTTCGTTAGCCGGCTCGCATCAACGAAAGCCTTCCAGAGTCGGCGAAATCGAATGACCGCGACTCGCCGTGAAGTTTCGATTCGTTGATTTAATCAGCCCTCCATCTGGCCGCGTGACCCTGCCCCGGAATTTGATTTCCGACCGAGCAGCGCCGTCACGGGCAATCCTGTTACCGGCGACGACGCTCTTTTTTGGCTTTTGCAACGCCGCGCCGGCCGGAGCCTTTTGCCGGAGCCGGCGACTGTTTTTCGGAAACTTGAACTTCAGCTAGCCCACACCTGCCAGTTCCTTGCTGAATTTCGCGGCTGTCGGACGCCGCCGTCAGCGATCTATTGACAGTTTCTACTATGAACTTTTTATGCGACAGTATGCAGGAGCTTTTGCCGTCGTCGCACCGAAGACCATGCGACTAGACTGCGGATTTTCATGCAACGTTAAAATTTTATGTATTAACGCGTTTCCTATTTGTTCCTGTCTCGCAATTTATTTAAAGATGTCCAAATGAATTTCACACGAAAATATCGTGCGCCATAAAGTTTTTGAGATTGGTACGATAAATATGATTTTACCTGTAGTCCACCTCAGATTTAAGATAGGCCTCAACACAAATTTTTTCCCAGAGCCCTGCAATTTCCCCACAAGACAGATAAAACGACCGGGTAACACAGCAAGGACGATCACGTGCAGCAATCTTTAGAGCGGAAAACAGTTTTCCCCGGCGACTGTGCCCCACTTCAGGATCGTGTTCTCGCGATTCATGGGGCCGGAGGTAAGTCCTAGGGTGTTCGGCCACTTCAAAGTTACAAAATTAATTTCTTCCGGGGTTGGGGAGAGGGGTTCAAGTTGCGAACGACGTTGTCCTACAAGCTCATTGGCAAAAAGCTGATTTCTCTTCGATAGAGGTGGACGTTGCCTAGAGGGGGGAATGGAAACAAAGTGAAAAAGGTAAAACGCAAGATAATTAGCAGCGGTGTGTCGTATATAACGAAGTGTACGTATAGACGAAGGCAATTATACGATAGTCGAGTGGCCGCGCGCGCAGTTGTATAATAATGAGAAATGCTTACGCTTGCGTGCTAGCGCGTTCGCACACACACGTACACACACACATACAGGTTCGTCGTACACGTTTATTTGTGTCTATTGGAATGCAACGATGTCATCCGCGTTAATTGGAGATGCCGCATAGGTGCATTATATTCGCGTTGCACTGCCACGATCAACCGCGAAACGACGCGGTATGCCCACCAATAATTTGCAAAACGATGATTAGGGGGCGAAGGGGTCTGCCGAGAGAGTGGTTAGCCAGCGTTCGGAATAAATCGAGCTTCTTCGAGATTCGGTGCTGTCCGGGCTCGTTAAAAAAATCCCCGATGAATATGCAGAAACTGACGCGACGACAACGACGCGACAACGACGCGACAACAACGCGACGCACCGTGTCGGCGCCCTTTAACGATCAGCCCCAGCGAATTAGAGCACGGTCTACACCCGCGAGAAAGTTATGTAATCTCGCGGCACCCCTCTCCTCTCTTGTAATTAGTGGGCCAGACACACTCCGAGGAATCCGTCGCGTCGGCAGTGGTTTACTTTCGGCCGGCTGTATATCTTTGCAAACATTACGCCGCCGAAGGAATGCGCCGACGTTCACGCTGAACACCGAATTATCCGTTAATTGCGCCACCACTCGCGATTCGCAGCGATGAAATTCCACGCGGTACCGTGACATGATTTTTAAACCGTTGCCGGATGCTGGTAATTGTGTGCGACGCCTTTCGCTTGCTGGCATTTTCTCGAACTCGCTCGCGATACATTCTAGAGAGACAGGATTGTCTTTATGGAAGAAAATGTTATGTGTTGAGAAAATAAAGGTTAAACTTTCGCTCAGGGGACCAAGAATTGTCAACTTTTCTGCATGTAATATTATCCAATTCGACGAAACAATGATAAAACTTGAAATTCTACTGCGCGGAATCACGAGACCCAGACCTACCGGAGCACATCGCTACATCATACCCGTTCCTATATCAGCAAACTAATATGGCAGCGTTCTAAACTCTTAAAGGCGGTTGAAATCGAGCAATTTTACTCGTGTATTCGCTGAAACTTGGATTCCGCGCACTAGAATTTAAAGTTTTATAATTTTTTCGTTGAGTTGTATAATATCACATTCGGTAAAGTTAAAAATCTTTGGTTCTCTGAGCGAAAGTTCAGCCAAAATAAGAGTCCCTCGATTAATGTAGTAGGTGACTATAGTTGCATCAAGGTTTAATAGGAATAAGAATTTTTAATTTGCATTAATTTCTTTATACATTGCATGAATCTCGAACTAAAACTGCCAACAATACTATGTGGTCGAGTTAGGTTTCAGTGAAATATCTTTTGGCAACGAAACATTATTTTTATCATCATTTCGTGTCTCGCCGGGTCCTCCAATTAGGCTAGCAAGGAAAATCATACTTTCGAATTGATTTGAGGAGAAGTAAAATTTGTCTGGTTTACAGAAGACATGTTTTTCATGAAAGTTTCTTTTTAAATATTGTAGTTAGCTAAGTTCACACGACGTTTTCGCTTCAAAGCGGAAATTTTTTAATACAGGTTTGAAACCGCTCCGAGGAAAGTTCGTACTCTCGTCTTCGCGGAAACACGCTTCCATTTTGTCTACATTTTCCAGGCAACCGGAGTTTTATTTTTCCCGCGAATATTTCGGAGCTATTAAAATCTAGCCTTTGAGGATAGTTACTGCTCGAGAGCGATGGTTTACATCCATCTGTCGCGAAAATGGAAAACAAAATTGGACGCCACTGACCCGAATTTGATGAAACTGTGTCCCCGTGCCGCTGCGATATATGTATAACAAACGCTAGTTTTAAGTATATACGTCGTTAATCATCATTGTGTTCCGTTGCGTTCCCAATGTATCCATTGTTATAAAAGTTCTGTCATATAACTAAACTATACAATAATTTAATTCTTCAGAGCTATATTTCAACTTGAAAATTATATTATTATTATATCATTATTTTTCTTCATGTTATGGATATGAAATTGACATAGTACCTAAAATACTTAAATGTTTAATTAGATATTAATTTAGAATTTAGAATTAATTAGATACCAACTTATTTAATAATGTAAACAATATTTTGAATAATGGTACAGTAATTTTTAGTGGCGACTCCGAGTCGCCACTCGAGTGCTAAGGGTTAATTTCTGAGGCAAAAACAGAGATTCATTTTTATTAAACTGATAAATAGATAAATTCTGAAAGTTGACAATTCGACTTTTAACATCAAACTAATATAAAAACATCGATGTTCAAGCTCTCGATGGTCGCATAAAAATTTGCAAAATCCACCGAGCTGATGATCGAAACACAAAAAGAAGGTAACTTGGCGAGTGTTCTATTGGAAGGCGACCATAGCGGCGCGAAAGAAACGCAATTCTATCGGTAACGGTGGAAGAATGGAGCATGGAGGGCCAATCGATTCGGCCTTATCACTTTTTCCCTTATCTTTAATCGTTCGAATGATGTAGCCTCGTCCCAGTTCGCTGGAACGTATCGCTCGATATACTATGTTCCGATGGTTTTTCTCATATCGACGCGATCGTTTTCTGCTGTGAATGGACGGGTCCAGAGGACGATTCCGAAGATGTTTGAATGATGAATGCTGTATCACCGAGGGCTACAAAACGGGCAGAAGCGAAACACACCCCTGGGACAGCGGATCGTTTCCCTAAAACAGGCCGATGGCTCGTCCCTGTCCGACATAGATCAACCTGGCTGGAAATGTGCCGGGCCGCTTCGTAGCACACGGTTCTACTCGGCGATGCATCATACGTTACAGATTGGTTTTTAGGTAAAACAGCGCCACTGTAATAGTGTGGACATTCGACGTCAGCGAGGGGAAATGGTCGGAAAATAACGAAAGTAAAGCGGCGGCCATTCATCGTCACGTACGCGCGCACGTTCGCGCCGATTTTTCAACGCGAACGGCACCGGGCGATTCGTACTTTTATGATTTCGTTTAAATTACACGGCCACACACCGCTCTCTCTTTCTCTCTCTCTCTCTCTCTCTCTCTCTCTGGCGCTACTTCGGGAAATCGAGGGAAACGACGTGTCGAGGTCCGACACGCGGCCCTGTGTTATTTCCATGAGCGTTCGCATGCATCAAAAATACGGACATGTCCGAACTTCGCGAACCAACTTCGCAGAAATTGGATTTTTCACGTTCTTTAGAATTTTTCAGAATTTTCCACTGATTTTTGGTCGGTATGTACACTGCTCCGTACGTGTACTAGTAATGATACTTTATTGTGTCCCTTCTGAAATACATATGCTAACGGGATGAGAACTTTCTTGAGCCGTTTTTCAATTTTTTTTTCTACTGGACTGTAATTTTCCGAATGTGTCCGAAATTCGTGAATCGCCCCCGCCGAAATTGGATTTTGTACGTAGTTTGAAATTTTTCAGAATTTTCCTCTGATTTTTGGTCGGTCGTATACTGCTTCATACGAGTACTAAAAATAATACTTTATTACTAGCACTCGTTTTACTTTTCGAAATACAAATGCTAATGAGATGAGAAGTTTCTTGAGCGGTTTTTCAATTTTTTTTCTACAACACCGTAATTTTTCGAATATGTCTGAGATTCGAGAATCACCCTCGCAGAAATTGGTCCACAGTATTTTTTCCATTCCCTCACCATTTTATATTTCACTCAGTTTCTTTATAAATGCATAAAACTCCGCAGTCTAATAACGATACATTATTGTGTTCTTACTAGAATACAAATGAAAATGGGAATGGAACTTTCTTGAACCATTTTTCAAATTTCTTTTCAGTGGAATGTCATTTTTCCTATGTTTCATACGGTCTTATTTACAGTTCATGGTCGTATACACGTGCGTGTACATTTCTTTGTGAACGTAATGCTTTATTTAGAAGTTTACTTCCTTCAGTCTGCAGTTATTCATTATTCCTGCTGCTTATTCATAGCTGTTCATTTATTTTCATTTATCTCTCTTTATTGTTTTATGAGACTATGGGAGTAAGAAATAAATCATTGCTGCATTGGATGCAGGGTCTTGCGCTTCTTCTTTCCAGCACAGTGATGGTATTATATTGTAAGGTAAATAAAATGTTAGTGATAATAATGTTACAGTAGATTGTAATAATGTGATATTTTATGAAACTCAATTTAATAAGGTGAAATTTATTTTTAAACTTGGAGATAGGTAGTGAAATTTGCAGCAATAGACACTATATTATCTATTGGTAGGTAAACTGTTAATACACACATGCTTCGCAATGTTTCGAAGTATTAAAATATGCAAATAAAATTAATACTGAACAAATTTGTCAGAAACGTCCGAAATCGTCACGGAAATGGCCGAAGAAGTGGCATAACTGCGTAGACCTAGCTGTCAGAATTAATAGACACATGGGCCGAGCAATTCCGTCGAAATCCGGGAATTCCCCGGCAGCTAGTGTGTCCCTTAGCCCTTCGCCCTCGGCGTTTTTGCGCACGAGGTCACAAGGAGGGAAGCGACCTCTGCGGGGACACGGGGAATACGGGGTAACGGTAGCCGGGCGATCGTGACTAGAGCGAGCCAGAAAACAGGAGGGCGCATAAACGACAAAGGAGACCCGGCATTATTATCTGCCGAGGCTGAATGCATGACAATGCCAAGCGAGATTCGCCCTCCTCGTCGGTTTCTCGCTCTTATTCGTGCCCGCTCCCGTCTTTGTCCCATGCGCCGCTCAAGCACCGTCGCGGGACCACCGCTTCACAATGCTACGCTAACAAGGTCAGCAATTAATGAATCGCTGGAAACGCATCGCCAGAAAAATACGGGAAATCTATGGGGACCGATGTATTATTAATGAACCGGCCTACGAACGTTCCTCCCTCTTTCGTCTCCTCCTTCGCAAAAGTAAATGATAGCTGAAGACAAGTCAGCTTGTTATTAACGCTATACGTCGAAATTAAAGAATTGATACTTTTCAATCGATAAGTGTTCTAGGGCAGTGTTATTCAAACTGCGTTTCACACATAAAATATTCAAAATAATACTTTCTTAACTTTTATTATAATACAATTATTGCGACGGCAACACCGAAGGTAAACGTGCCTCACTGTTTATTTCGAATGTCGAAATATTGACTTGTAAACGGTTTTATATATATCACAGTTTTTATTTGATCTATTTACAAGTCTGTTGCCGGCGGATTTAACGTTGGGCAACTAATTTTCCCGGAGACAGCGGATTGTTGCGGTAAAGCGGAGGTTATAGCGGATATAGCGACTTGTCGCGATCAGCGCGTGCGTAATGGTCTCCGAAACGATGAGACTGATCTTGAGACCGAAACGATGTCTCTTCTATAAGCGTAATGAAGCCGAGCTTCATGAAACCAACCAACCAACCTTCTGCCCCGGAGTCCGCACCTTCTTATATTCGCCACGAAGTTCGGACATGGGCCCGTTTTTGGGGGAGAAAATCATCCCCATTCGCCGGTTGACTTGAGGGAGGAGGATCTTCCGTAACCGCCCTCACCGTTGGAGGAGGAAGCCTCCACCTCAAGTCAAATCCGAGAATTCCCGAAATGGACAAAATACAGGACCCCGGAGCAGAACGAGTTGATTTACCCAAGTGGCCCGCAGATGGTTACCACTCCTTGGCCTGGGTCCGGTGACGAAGGCCAAGTGTTCTATCCTATCCGCACGCGACCTCAGGGTGCCACGCTTAGGCATCATAAATACTCTAAAAAGCCTAAGTGGCTTGCGCATGCGACCCAAGGAAACAATGCCCCGAGTCGCCGAATATGCGGACCATAAGGCCCACTGCGTCCGAACCCGAGACCCTCGCGTACCTAGTGACCGGCACGCGAGTGTCACGGATTGACTTTATGGCCATCTTTCCAATGCCATCAGCTCGAACCCTTGAGTGTCCCTTGGGGCAAGTCGAGGGTTAGCATTCTTCTAATTATTCAAAGGACGGCTAAAAATCGGAAAGAGGCCTTTACGCGACGAACGGCTATTACGCTTGCGGAATCGAACACTCACCGACCCTTCAGCGGATTAGGCGACATACCTGGAAAAATGTTTTTAGCAATCATAAAACGCATATGGATCGGCTGCGAACTTAAATTAGTTTACAACCACCGTACCCCAACAGATGGACAGACCCACCGAAAACGACGAACGAAGACAATAAAAAAAGGACTTTCCTAACAGTTTTCCCACTCCTCAACCCAAAGTCCTTCCGATGCACCCACGTCCAATTACCAAACGTTACAACTCCCCGCTCAAAAACACCCTTAACCAATCACAAAATAACCGAGGTGACGACAGACAAGACACGACGAGACTGAGTCAGAACAAAATCTGAAATCGAAATCGAAAACAACTTAAACCTAGTTACTGCGTCCAAAGCAGTCAAAACGCGAATAGTGTACAATTATAATAAAGTGTCTACATACAACTGAATTTTATTATTAATCATACAAATTAAGGTGTTCAATATCACTTCAGTGCATATTGAGAGAGGGCAACGATCATTATCGCTACCCTCGTATATAACAATAAAAGAATATTAAAACGTTTTTCTTTATATGTACTACCTATATTGCGAATATTCTGTTGTTTACGATCTCGGGTTCCGCGAAATGATTTTACACTCATAAGGGTTCCTTAAATTGACAAAGTTTGAAGACCACTGTTCTAGGGTGATCGTTAAAATGATTATTATAACGAATAAAAGTAATACAAAACTGTGAAGTAATTAAACAGTCAAAGAGATTCTACTGTAACCGTAAAACAAAATACAGTCCCAGTAGAGAGCTAACAGATTTTTAAAGAGCAGTATTAGGGGCAATCGGCATCTGAACCGAGCGAAACAAAATGCACCTTTCGAAACTATAATTGTCTTTTGTTCTCTGCGCCGTGTTACTTCGGATTCGCGTGAAAAGGGAATTAGGTTCGCGCATGGTTCGAAATGATCATGCACGCGACCTTAACCGACCTGGTTCCGTGGAAAGAACGGCGGAAGAAGCGTGTGTATGCTTTTAAAATTCTTCGAGTTGCCGAGATTCTCTTCCTCTCTCTCTTCCTCGCGGAAGTTGGGCTAATTTCAGGGCAGTGTGTACAGAGGGTTAGTGCGAAAATCGTGTACTTTTGTGAGGAATCCAGTTCAAAGAGAAGTTGCCGGAGTTAGATGGATCCGGGGGCGAACTTCCGCCTTGTTTTGCTCTAACCGGTCCGAGAGGCTGTCTTAGCAAAAAGCGTCGTAGTCGTTGAATTGGGCAAAGGCGAATCAATTGCACGGGTCTACGCCGTGGACTTCAATTCCTGTAGGATGCTCTCGAGAGCGAAGCAACTTGCCCGTCGGAGGACAGTTACTAAACTGCCGGATTCCGATTGTAGACGGTTGTTACGCAATTCGGAATACTGCGAGAACTTTCGATCATGCTGGGAAATCCACCGGGCGACGCGACGGTTCTCTGTCCCTCCACTCTTCCTCCCCTCTCGTCCTCCTCGATCGACGACGTGCAATTTCGAAAGGATGAACCGGCCCCCGGATCGACGAAACTGTTCGCATGATCGATCGAAGGAGCGGGGCAGGGGGGGGCTGCTTTCAAAGTTCCACTGAATATTTCTGCGAGAAACCGTGTACAGTCTCCGAGCCTCGTAAAACTACAATACCGGCTATTCGAACCTTGAAACCGAAACGGAACGGCGAAATCAGTTTAGAATAATTTATGCAGATCCAGTCCGCGAAATATGGAAGCCGATTCGAACTGATATACTTGCGAAACGCGATTCCGAACCTGACGGTACTCGCACGAGATGCATCGAAATTCAGAGTGGTAGTAACCTTTTCGTTGATAGGTCAATGCTTTCTGGCGCTGGTAGTATCACAGGGAATATCCACGAATGTCTGCCTTATTTACTGTTGCACGGGAACGAATCTTCTCTCAATGTCATTTCTCAATGAGATTTCAAGGTCATTATTTATTCTCGAGGTGTAAAATATATATATTTTTTAATATTCAATACTGATTGATCCTGAAATCTCATTGAGAAATAACTTGAGACAAAATTCTGTCTGACTCGTTTATTTTTATTTTTTCTGCATTATGAATCGAGAGATTGATTGTGATACGTGTGTATGTCGAAGATACAATGTGAAAAACAGTGAAATTTGATTTTTAGAACATTGATTCCATTATTTTTATATGTATAGGTTGCCACCACTGGTTAAATCTAGGGCACGGTTCCTTGTTGACTATGAATCTGGTGGCTATAAAGACAGTATTGATCAATATTGTCATCAATTAGCCCCAGTTTCAGTGTATTCTGCTCGATCGAAACAGTGTCGGTGAAATATCTGTCGAGTTCAATGTAATCTGATCCCATACTGGGTCACAAATGACCTGGCACAACCATCCATGAATTAATATCCTCATCAACCGCTGGACGTCCACCCAATTCGGCTAACAAACATCGTATGTATCAAGAGTTTCGATGCGCTAACGTCACTGGATCCTTCGGGTGAAACTGACCCAGTGAATACTGCGATAAGCAGAAAACGCGATCCCAATCATAATAATGTTTGTTTTGTATTTTTTTTTTAATTTTCACATACCTTAACCGCATAACACTCTGTAGTTTAATTGTCCTTGGCGAAAACTGATCGCAGATTGAATTAGGCTGCAGTAAGTTCGCCTCGATCGAAACACTCTGCGAAACTTGTATCGACTACGACGTAACTAACCCCACAGTGGGTCACGAATGACCCGATATCGTGGAAGGTTTAATATCCCCATCAAATGCTGAGGCGGTCATCAAACTCGGCTAACAAACATCCTATACACCGAGAGTTCGGACACGTTAACAGCTCTTCCAAGTGAAGCTAAACCGGCGGACGTTGTCAAAGCCAAAACACGTTCTGAATTCAGCGAGAACCCTGTCTGGCAACGCTGTCGAAATCGAAGAAGACGAAGTAACCATCGGAAGAGGAAGAAAAAAGGTACGGGAAAAGATACCTTAAAAATTGCTATCGATCAATGTTGTCATCGATTAATCTTGCCATCGGTCAAACTTCGATCCGATGAATCCTCCTCGGCTGGTACACCGTCTGCGAAACCTGTATTGACTGCAACGTAACGCGACCTCATACCGGGTCACGAATAATCCGTCACCCTCATCCAAGGATTAATATCTCCGACCAACCAGCGCTAGTCGGTTATCAAACTCAGGTAACAAACATCCTATACGTCAAGAGTTCGGTTACATGCAAGACTGAGCTGATGGGCGACGTTGATACCCAACCGCGTCTTTATATCTAGATACACTCTTATGTTTCAGTCTCAAATTTAGCCTCAAATGAATCACGAATGACCTGGTACTATCAACCAAGCATTAAAAATTCCATCAGACGCTACGAGATTATTGAACTCGGCTGACGAACATTCTATGCATTGAGAATAGATTAGTGAAGTGGAATTCATCAAACTCAACTGGAAAACACCCTGCGCATCAAAACACATTTAAACCAATGCAAAGAACATCATCAAACCCAAAACACACCCTTAAACCCGTCCGAATCGTCCTGCATCGGAACCATCAAATCGAGACCCAGAATCGAAAGGGAGAAGAAGAAGAAGAAGAAGAGGAGGAGAAGGAAGAAGACGAAGAAGGCAGTGGTTAGGATGTTGGTGCGACGGCCGCGTTCTGACGAGGGACAACTGGGCCAATCGATACCGCAGCCACCGGGTGGCGGGTCGGGTGAAGAGCGTTGCGGGGCTAGCTGGCAGAGCGGTGGAGCGTCGGTGTAGGCCGGCGAACGTTTGCGTCGCGGAGGATTCAGGGACGCGGTGCCTGAAGAGGGAGAGTGTACCGGGCTGTTGGGCGGGGGAGGGTGGTTCAGGGGTGGTTCTAGGTGGCGGTAGGTGGCAGCGAAAGCGGGATGTGCCGGCGCGGGGGTGGAAAACCGAGGAGCGAGGGTTTAGCGATCGACGCTCCCGCGGATGGCGCCAGCGTCGTCTTTCTGCGTAACGTGGCCGCCGTCGAGCTTTCCGGCCGTGCGATATCGAGACTGTGTGCGCAGAATCGGCTTTACGGACCGCCGTGTTCCACACCACAATGTTGTCGGACCTGTCGTTTCGGCCCGTGTTGCGATTGTTGTTGATGCCGCCGTGTCGTTTCGCAAATTTCCATCGGGCCGATCGATCCGCCGGTTGAGAAGAGCCGAGTAGTCCCGGGCCCAACCCGGGCCGCGTGCACCGGGTCCGAGAGTGCATCATCTCCATCCCTGTTTATCCCCGTCCACCCCCGCCTCCGACACTCATAACCTTAAAATCGTGGACAAGGACCTTGCGCGTGGCCGCCGCGTACCCGTGCACCGAGTGACCATTTACACAGACACTTGCCGAGGGAGCACATCGCCGGGCCAGCGTGGCCTTTGTAAACACCGCTCCAAGTCGCCTAACCGGCTCTCTCCTGCGTGTGCAAGTGCATCCTCCGCCACCCCCTGCGGGGGTGAAAATCGGCCGGAAGGTGTGTCGGTGCTCCCGAGGATCCCTGCTCTTCGTTAGATACCGAAATCGATGCTCCAAAATCGATGCTTCTTTCTCTTTCATGAGGATCCCTTGATAAGCTCCGGGGTTCACTTTGTTTTCTAGGGCTTCCGCCTTTTTTTCTTATTTTTCTACTTTTTCCAAGTGGAGATCCTTTGGAGGTCCTTTGAATGATCCTTCGGAGATCCTGCGAGGCTCGAATCAAGGATCAGGTGAGCCTCTAGTGCGTCGCGATCTGCAACCGACGGAGATCGGAACAATACGGTGCAGGAAGTGGCGAATGGGCGGTCTCGCGACTGTTTGAGATGGAAGTGAGTAATAGCGGAGTAAAGTGACCGCTGTATTGGTCGTGATGATCATCGTACGGCCATAAACTGTCGCCCGAGTGATTCAATTGCTACCGCAAGCCGACCCAGCCAGCGACGATGCATCACTACTATACGCAAGAAGACATAGATCGTGTCGGTGAGTGGGATCCCTGAAGAATTAATGTTTATCTCCCCGCCGATATTGTACACCTTGTTCTCGACGTGATTCACTGCACAGCGCCGGATATTTATCGCTGAACGCTCGATGTCTGCGCGAAACCCGGCCCGACAAACTGTACATATTTATGCGGCGATGAATGGAAATTGTTCTTAATGCGATTGGACCGCAGTTTAATTCTTTTCGCGGCTGCCGTGTCTCCGATCAACTGATATTTCATTCATAGGCTGCGGATTTTTATGTTGGCTTTCGCTTTCGCGGATATTAGTTCGCGGAAATGAGGAACATATTCATCCGATTTACTGCAAGAGGCTGAGTAGCAACAACGATGCAGAAGTCTTGTATTAATTTTTTGACAAAAATTTACAAATACATCACAGTTCATAATGATTTAATCTCTTACAGAAGAAGCATTGATTTTCTAAATTTCATTAATAATAATTCCAATCTTGGGAGAAATATAACTGGCCTTAGAAATTGACCTGGCCTACAATTACTTATTTTAGCTTGGTTTTCAATTTTCTTACTCACATGGTAATAATAAAATTATATGAATTTTCATACTTGAAATTTTTCTTTAGTAATTCTTGGTCAGCCATCATAAATTTTATTTTTATATTTTTCATCGTCTTAGGAAAGATACTTCTTTCTTAAAAATTACCGAATATTTGTTAATATTCGGAACCAATTGGCAGGAGATAAATATTTGTAGGTACACCGCAAAATTTCAAGCAAAATAAGCTATTTTGGGTACTGTTTGCCAAGGTAGAAGTTAAACAAACGCTTATTCCCTGTACCAGCGATTCTAATATTCAACTACAATTGAATTATAAACAAAATTAAATTTCATCAAACTTTACAGTTTCTGATACTCCTTACATTCATATTATATGTATAAGCACAAGAACACTGATCGATTATTACCGATGGTTTAATATACATATTAAAGATATCGTTGTAACCCAATCGTGATAACTACATAAATTGTTAATTACGATTTCTAAACATTTTTAATTCAAGTCACGCTACATATTGTTCAATTGATTTCAATTTGTAATTAAATCATTTTTTCCTGACAATTTTTCAATTTCTCCATTTCCGTTCTAATTACGTATTGTTCAGTTCATTTCACTTTGTAAAATCATTTCTCCCTACGATTTTTAAACACATCCAACTCCATAGTCACACGACAATTTTGTTAATTCATTCCACGTAACATACAGTCTTGCCAGAATAAAATTGAATTATAGATTACGATTGGCTTATAGAATATATAAATAAATGAATAAATAATCGCGACCACGTGTTTTTCTTAATTAATGAGCCGTTTGACGGCCTGTAATTTATGCGAATTATTACGGTCCGAGGATCGATGGAAAGCAATAAGGTCGGTCACCGTTGCTACTTTTAACTTTCTCCCGATGATGCTAAGGGATATGTGTCGGTGAAACGTCTGGTAGGACGTCGGGTAACGTCGCGATGATGCAGGCGTTAATAATTATTCAACGAAAAACCGCTACTTCGAGAATTGTACGCGATTACAAAGTTTGTCGGCGTTCCTTAAACGATCCGGCCGGCGACATCGCGATTTACAATGCAAATGCTGTCAGCGCATAACTTCGTGGAATTATCGGTCAAATCGCGAATTTCATTCCGGATTCCGGCTGTAAATTATTCGTTCGCGTATTTACACGGAATTAAAGGCGGCCCTTCGAGACTGCACGAATTACGTTAACGCCACCGGCGTCTAATTTATCGAATTAACGAACGCCAAACGCATCACTCTGAACACGGGAATTGCGTTGTTAACGAACAGGAGCTTCTTACCGTCTTTTCGAAACAGAAGTTTTTTACGGTTCTTAACAAACGAGGGGTTGTTTCATCCCCTGAGAACGACAATCAGCATAAATACGTCTTGTTAAAGTTTGGTTCGTGCTGATTGACAAACCAGCAAACCACAAGGATCCGCAAAATTGAAGTAAGACACTTTATGCTACATAAACTGTTTTATGCATTTATATTATATTTATATTGTATTATTTATAGGCGCAACATAACATACTTTTAGTAGTTCTAAAGTTAGCAATGTTCTTTGCAAGACTTCGTGCATCACTGTATCGGATGTCTGACTAAAATCGTCTGTTTCTACTGATATTGTTCTTTTTCCTTTTTAAAGACCAACATTGTATACAACCATCTTTCTGAATATATTTAGAGTGACGAATTGTTTAATTTATTAGCCAGAAAGGGCATGAATATTAACTAAATATATTTGCAAGTTCATAAATTAAAAAATTTTTCAAGAACTAGGACCACAGAATCACAATTATTTTATACTCGCAAATATTTCTAGCTAATTATCAGTCTCTCGTGAGTGGCAAAAACATAAAAATTAGTGTTAAAGAAGTCATAAAAAATTAGAAAATTATAATATTTAGATTGCTTTCGTTTTGATTTTTTAACTTTTGCAGGTCTTGCGTAACTTTTCTATCTTTTTCGATCAGAGGATACAATCTAGCGTTATAGGGCGGATAAACAGAATTTAAAAGGGCGTCTTACAATAGGACGAAGATAAGGGAGGACATATCCGGCTCGGATTTAGATTCTGCAGCCCCTCTAACATTTTCGTCACGCCTTATTTTTTTACGATCACGGCGTGAAAACACGCGCGCGATATTCTTAACATTAACGCGCCTATTTGGGAAATGTATGCAGGTTGGATCTCGAGCGTACTCGCTGCCCCTTGTACCCGAGATTATATTAGGTCCTTCAGGCTTTCCGCGTGAGAGTCTCCTGCGGAATTTAAATTGGCCCGGATAGGATACCGGCGAAATGAAGGAATGAAATAAAATTCGCAACGCCTCTTCCCTACCTGGACATCGATTCTCTTCTCTGCAGGAAAAATTGCTTGAATTAATCCCTCGGTATATACAAACTACAATTTAAATAAAAGCATATTCGTCTACAGCAATAATGCTGTCAACATTTTGAGTCCTCTTCCTGTTACTTTCTTTGGCAAATATGGCAAAAATAATCCGGTAGTTTCTAATTTGTTTTTAAATTTGTTACTCATTTATTTGATCCCGAAAATTCTTCAAATTGAATTTGCTGCAACTCTAAAAACACCGAAACAGTTTCAGAGCTCATACCAAAATGCCTGCAACAAAAACGTATGTCAAGTTTTGTGGGCTCATTGTAAAGAAGAAGCTTCGATCTTCGAATCTGTGGTGGTTCCATTCAAGAAAAAAAAGTCCCCTTGCCGCGCCAAATTCTGAAACGAAAGGGGGCATTTCAAAGGGTTAACGGCCAAAAGTGTCGTAGCAGCGGACTTTCGCACACATCCTCGGCCATATTTTTCAAGCATCCGGCGCCGGTTTCACGCTCACACGATTACTCCATCAGCGTTCGGTGCACCCTATCGGTTCCACGGGGCCTGGGTCCATAGAAAACGATCCCCCGATTGTCTTCGTCGGGAGCATTTACTGGATCCAGGGTGGATTGTGTTCGCGCGCGGTACGCCACTTGACTCCTTTATTCGGGCTCGCGTGCCCGGCTCGCCCCAACTTTCGTCCTTGGTGAAAAAAAAAACGAAGAGAAAAGGAAGAAAAAAAGACAAGAGAGAAAAATGTCGGCCGAATGGATCATGTCCAGAGGTCCTGGGCTCGAGGCGAGAAACAATAAGGAGGCGAGCTGGAGCAGGACAGGGGGCATTGTTCGGCGTCGCGTCGCACGTATTCTCGGCGTCCCCGTAACGCATTCTGCTTTAAGGCCGGCCGGGGCCGCTCGTAAGCAAATTAGAATGGCGCACGTGGCCCGCATAAGTCGGCTCTCCTCTCCTTCCCTCTCTCTCTCTCTCTCTCTTTCTCTTTCGCTGTCTGCTCCGTGTGGGGCACGTCGGGCTGGATTTGTAAGGCCACCCCTTTTCCTGACCGCCTCCTTCCACCCTCACCCTCCTCGCTCACGCCAATGGGCTTTTCTCCTCTTCTTCGCCCAAAGGGCACGGACACATCGGCAATTACGCCACTTTATTGCTAGGGTTACGTGTCGTGCACGGAATTAATGCAATCCGCCGGCAGCTACGGGTTACGCGGACGCTTCTTCGCCCGCGAGAATGTTTTCCTTCGTGACCCACCCTTCGGTGTCACGCCACGTCTTCATGGACTGGTTACATCCCACGGGGCTGAGTGACTGTCTTTTCAATGGGACTGATTGCCTGCTAATTTTTCGGTTTCATCTCATCTCGTGTTTATTTAAAGTCATTTAAACTTCTTCGTCGTTAGGGATTGTGCTATCTATTGTGCTGTTATGTAATTTTTATTCCTTCACGAACTCGACGAAGTTTTCTATTTTGTCCTCTTGGTGCTTCTTAAATATTGAGAGAAGAAAGAATTGGTATTTCGTTGTTGTTGAATGTTGAATAGAATACCTATCTTTGCCTGAAATGAATTATTCCTATTTTCTCTAAAGATTCACTGACACAACAAAATTTCAAGTCGATATGTTTATTAGTTTTTAATGCTCGCCGTGTCTTTTCAATCGTCAAAACGGAAAGACTGTTAATAAACGATTCGCACGAGAACGAACGGAGAAATATTTATTAACCGAGTCGGTTACCATCCTATCCTCGGGCAACGTATTTAATACGCTCGATCCCATTGCGACGTTTATTATTCCCCATAGTTAAGGAGGACTTTGAAGGATAATTGCGTCCGCGAACAATAATCCGCGACGGAACTGTGCCGTTGCCGCGCAACACAGGGAGAGTAGAGAAGCATCCAATAAGGGAAATAAATTCCAATGTTTGTAATATCGCAACGCGAAACGAACAGAAGCATCGAGGACGCTTTTCTTCGTCTGGCGGCGCGCGTTCTGTTCGAAGAGAACCAACAAATAAAATCGATGCGAGAAGAAAAGCCGCCGCCGTCGCCTCACTCCGGTGATCACGCTGTTAAATATTACATCGCTCAAGCTCCGCATAATCGATTCCCTCGAATTCAATTAGCTGTGGCGTATTGAGGTCGATCAAAGTGTGCCGGACCGCCGACGGGAGGACGTGGTCAATGATTGAATGAGTGACCGTCTAATAAGATGATTCTTCTGTGCGTTAATATCGCCGGCAAAGCGTAAAGCGGTGGCTCGTTAAATATTTTGGAGGCGAACAGTGACACAGTTCTTGAACTTGGAAGCCGTTGGTCGAATAGATTGTCTATCACTGCTAAATACGAACCCATCGAAATCTCATGGAATTAAAACAATTCACGGATCCGAAACTGGAAAATTTTTTGCATCTTTTGGATTCATTATTTTGCATTATGAAAATACTAATAATTTTGCTTAAATGGAATTAGTAGTGTATATATACACACAGTGACTCTCACTAATATTCGGACGCTCTTAAAAAAACGATAACTTTTTTGATATTGGACCATACGATTTGAACTTTTTTAAGAAGTTAGAGCAATTAGTTTACTACTTGATGTGACAAGAAATCTGTTAAACATTGTAATTGGTCTAAATTGTACAGGAAATACTGAAAGTTTCATTTTACAACTTGTCTATGTTGGTCTATATTGAAAATTTAAAAAATACGTTTTGTAGATCCGTGTCAATTATATGCATTGTGAAAGTTTCATCTTTATCACACATTAGATTTATTCAAATTAGAGGCTGAAAATCGTAAAAAACTGCAATTTTTATCATCTTTAAACGTTTGTAGTTCGTTCCAACGTTGACCGATTTCGTTGAAATTTTCAGAATATGTTTAACTGATACAAATCTACGAAAGTTTTCTAAATTTTCATTATAAGTCCACATAAAAAAGTTGCAAAATACAACTTTTAATATTTTTTCTGCAATTCCGACCAGATGTGACTATTTTCAAAAATTTCTTTCACATCATGTAGTAAACTAATTGTTCTAACTTCTCAAAAAAATCCAAGTCGTATGGTTCAATATTAAAAAAGTTATCGTTTTTTAAGAGTGTCCGAATATTGGTGGGAGTCACTGTAATTTGTTCCCTTTCGGCTTACAAAGTGAACCCGTTCCCTTTACAATTCTTATAACGAAAACGAATAAATGGAACTAATAAACATTTTGCTTCCGAACTTTTCAGCCGACTTAGTCAATCTTTAGGGAGGAAAACAAAATTTGTTACAAGTAAAAATAATGTTATCCAAAGTTATGGAAGTTTAACCAAAGAGCTTCCCTCAAATCATACACATAATATTTCCATCACTCCCATAAAATCAGCTGTACAAGTTGTTCTAAGCAAAACGAAAATAACAAAATTATTGATCAGTACAGATGGAGTCTTAAAGGAAAATTATAGTAATATTGCAGGAGCACCGTAACGGTTGAAACCAGAAAGATTGCCAGCGGGTGCGCGAGTTCGATTTTTCGAAGTCACCGGAGCAGCCAGAGAGGAAGGCAGACGGTCCCTCGTTAATATTTAAAAACTATTATCCTTGATTACGGCGAGCAGTGATTCCAAGTGCAATCTCGAGGGTAATCAGACGAGAGGCTGCCGCTTTGAATGCGCGTGCGTCTTGTAAAAACTTCCGGTAACCGTGGAGCGACACGAGAGCCCTGGATTCTCGCAGGATCCATGTAAATTTTAGAGCAGGAAGCACTGGGACGACTAGGGTGGTCGTTGTCTCGCAGGATCGATAGAAACTTTGTAGGATTCATCGTGCCCCACTTGCTCTACTATCGAGAACCGAGCGTTAGTTTGCTGCTGGTTTGTCACATAACGTACCCACGCAGGTATAAGTATTCCCTTTTCGCTCGACAGAGTTTTGCGAAATGTCGACGACGTCACGTTTCTGTCCTCTCGACCGTTTCTGGCAACTATGGTCACTCTGTCTCGTGTTCTATATTAATTTCTTGCTCTAGTCGATGAATTCAAACGTCACTTAGTGAAAATTTTGTTTATGATACACTTGTTAGTGTCACTGTATAAGACAGCTATTGTTTATTGAACTGTAGAAAAGCTTCACTTACCATCTTAACACTAAACGTACCGAGCTATAAAAATAACAGGCACATGTTGCCTTATAAAAACGACAAGATTTAATGGGTGTACTTCCGAAAGCGACAACCCTCCGATTTTGCTGAAATTTTTGTTAAAGTTTGTCCTTGCTTAGAGAAGAAAGTCCTTAAGTATTTTTATATTTAATAAAACAGAAATTTTAAAAAATGTTTGACGGAGTTAATTTCACCCCCGCCGAGTTATTTTGGGTCATAGCCAAAATAATAGGTTTACGTAAAAAATGTATATAATCCTTTTTGTAGAGCTTTCTATATGCTTCATTTTTTGTTTGAAACTTTTTTCTCTAAAATGAATATTTTCGAAAATATTTAGCAAGAACTGTCAAAACTTTGAAGGTGGCTGTGGGCAAACGAGGCTTGTCGCCAAAAATTCTTTTAGGTACTTTCTTTTCTAATTAAGGATAAGCTTAACAAAAATTTCAGCAAAATCGGAGGGTTGCCGCTTTCGAAACTTTGCGCGGTTCTTATCGTGATGTTTGCTCTGATAAAGACATTTGTTAAATCATTTCTTATAAAAGCATCCGTGTAATTTCAATAATTGTAAAATAAAAAGTCTAGTACTAGTAACTAGTTCGTTAGACCGGTCGTGGTAGGTTTAGTGTTAAAGTGGTAGTTACAATGTAATGAACGAGCGTGTTGGGGGTTGAAGGTGCGGCATCGACGAGCATAACCGCGTTCGGAACAGCGTACCAGCGATAAGAAAAATGGCAGCCGGAATAAAATGTAAATATTCGCGTCGGAAGGGTTGCGGGGCGGGACTTTTATCTAGAATGAAATTACGGGGCGGAAGTGCTAGCTGCGTGAATACATTGTAGACGCTCTGGTGGCGCACCCCTCGCTCAATTTGAGTTTTATTTATATCCTCTTGGGGATAAAATGGGCATTGCTATCGCCGCGGTCGTCAATTGTGCTCTGTCGTCCCTCGTTTCGACGACTCCTTCCCACCCCCAGGGGCCGCACCTCGACGCTAACAAGTGTCTCCATAAGCGATCATCATTCTTCCTAATTGCGCTGCGCACGCGTGCAATCGCTGATCTTCGAACTTTCCAATTCTGACACTCCCCTGCAGAATATTTATCTCCTGTTTACCCTCTTCGCAACAGACCCGCAACTTGACATGCCTTGTACTGCATTTATATTATACATGTGACGCGTTTATTTAATAAACTCACATTTTCTAATTAGCAAAATACAGAAACAGTACACGATTTAACGTATTTTTACTGGAGTTGATTAATAGGTGTCATTTTAAATTTCGCGCTATTTGTGAAGATTCGAGTTGTCGACTCCTCGACACGTGGTTAGCAAAATTATAAAAAATCATAAAAAAAGACTGTTTTTTGTTGATGGAACACGTAGATTCGTAATGTCCCTTGCGTATAAAATAATGCAACAACGAATTATTTATACCAATTGCAGTTGGCAGTGGAGCCCGCCGAATAGAACGGCAGTAAAAGCATCGACTTTGGAGTCGCGTTTCTCGGTAGCCGATGGAATTCGCGCGCGGATGAATGAAAATCGTTTCGTCGGTACAGCCGGTATTGAATTACGTTTCGAATCGCCGGGGATCGATCTACGGGATTAACCGTTCGGATTCGAAAAAATCCCGGCTATCCCGACTCCCTTAAAAAACAAAACTTTCGACTGATACGATTTATACGGCGGCGAAACGAAATATTTAACGATTATATCGCTCTAGCCGCGCAGCATCGGGGCGGTATTGTTCGCGCGTCGATTGCGCGCCCGGTTTTCCACCGGAGCCGATACGCGGCTATATTATGCGCTTGATGGGAATCCGTTTCTCCTATAAAAGTCATCTCCACCCAGCCAGAGGGGCAGGTGGGAGGGGGTAAATATAAACCACTTTTCCCATGGAAACAATATTGCCCGGCGAAAAAGACCGTTGTATTTTTATCTCGGGAAACGAAAGGCTTGCCAGGGGGCCGGCGCGGCGCTCTCTCATTTATCCTGCGTTGTTTGCTCGTCAAACAACCGACAGCCTAAGCATCGGTTATTAAAACACTGTCTTTGATGCGTGGGCGGGAGAAGCAAATAAACGCATCGGCTACCAGCGGTAAAATGATAATCGACTAGCGAACTAGTGGACTAGTAAAAGATAGTGAATTACTAACACGCGAAGGTGTTCAAACTCACTCCGAAAACATTTTTAACATTTAGGAGAGAGTAGTCGAATTTGGAGAAGCAAATAAACCCACCGGTAAAATAATAATCGACTCGTAAACTAATAGACTAGTAAAAGATAATGAATTACTAACACGCAAAGGTGTTCAAATTCACACCTAAAACATTTTTAGCACTTAGGGGAGAGTAGTCAAATTTGGGAAAGCAAATAAACGCATCGGTAAAATGATAATCGAGTAGCAAACTAATAAACTAGTAAAAGATAGTGTAATTACTAACACGCGAAGGTGTTCAGACTCACTCCGAAAACATTTTTAACACTTAGGGGAGAGTAGTCAAATTTGGGAAAGCAAATAAACGCATCGGGAAAATAATAATCGACTAGCAAACTAGTGCACTAGTAAAAGATAATGAATTACTAACATGCGGAGGCGTTCAAACTCACTCCAAAAACATTTTTAACACTTATGGGAGAGTAGTCGAATTTGGAGAAGCAAATAAACCCATCGGTAAAATAATAATCGACTAGCAAACTAGTACACTAGGAAAAGATAATGAATTACTAACACGCAAAGGTGTTCAAATTCACCCCTAAAACATTTTTAGCACTTAAAGTAGTAAAATTTGGAGCAGTGCATAGGTTGGATCTAATATTTTATTCTGTCCTAAATTTCTTGTTAGGGTCATGCATGGTTAAAACATAATTTCTAAGCAGTTAATGCTATCATTAACTTAAAAAAAAAACTGCATTTGTTTTAACTATACCAAAAATACGTCGCGTAACGATTTTACTCGAGCTCTACGATTTACGCTAATCAACTGTCCTTATTTCTTAACAGACTTGACGTGTAGATGCCTGGAGTCTTGTCGGCGGTCAACAATTCTGACAAGTGTCAGAAAAGAAATGTCTCTTTTCTAAAAGGTTTTTGGTTAAAATAAAACCTTACAGTTCGTCCTTGATCGAATTAAATCTGCCTCATCTACGTCACGAGACGTAGCACAGATGGATATTCGTTACGACAGTTTGATATATCGCAGAATACATTTCCCTCAATAAGAATTCATTTCTGCAGTGGAGGAAACAGAAAGTTTCTCCGCGTAATTGGTGGATTCATAGTTTCGCGACACACTCGATTCGGCGGGATCAGGGTAATCTCAGCAGCGCGTTCTGCATTAAACCGTATGTTCCCGCATGTGGGACGAGTATTCAAGAGGCAGTCGATCTCTTGAGTGCTCCTTTGATAGGTAACTCTTTTTAATTGCCCCGAGAGCGTCCCCCGGGGTCGAACGCGACGGGAACACGGGCTTCATGGTTGTGGAAGTGTCTGATCCAGAAACCCAGTTTATTGCTAATCGAAGGGAAAGGTCCCCGAAGTAGGCAACGGAACGCGCGAGCTCTCCTTTGAAACCGAAATGGAAGTTTGCACGCTACGCGCTAGCAAATCGCTATCCACCAAGAAAATCTCTCTTGAGAAAACAATGTCACGAACAACGTGCGTAATTATCTCAGCGCTGGTGCCGGGCTGCGATTGTTTTGCAAATTCGCCATTTACCGCAGCACAAGAAATAACAAAAAGTAGGCTTTATTTCATACAGCGTGTTTAAAGTAGGTCACCTAGTAATTATCTTCTTCAGCCACGGTGCTGCATTAAACGCTCGTTCTTCCTCTTCTGTTTCTGTTGTAATTAAAAAATTTCAGAGCCGAAACATTGACAAGTGTTACTTAGAAGTGTAAATGAAAAACTAATTTTTTTAAAATTCTTTTTTCTAGACCAAGGTCATTTGAAGGTCATGCAATTACAGCTGTGATATATAACGGGAAAAGTTGTCTGGATGAATATGTAGCGGATGCTGTGCGTGGGAACGAGGGAATTTTCGGACGCGAAAATTAGTTTTGAGGAAGGAAACTTTCTCCTTGCATCTTCAGGGATGGAAAGTTCCTCCCCCTATTTTAACGGTTTTTGGGACTTCGTTGTAGGGTTATATAAGGCCCCACTTTACCCAACAGAGTTAGAAAGCTAACAACGTTCGTCGAGTGTATTTCGTTTACTGTATACTATCACGACGTTTTGTTTTCCCATTTGACAATCGGTATTAAATAATTGTTAATACAAAACACGCGCGTTTCTCGCATTTATTTGATCTACTCGATATCCGAAAAATATAATAAATTCTGGATAACTTGGAAAGAAACAGTGCTGAATTTTATTAACATTTCGTCGATGCTAGTTTCTACTGAACTATGTTTTTCTTTTTCAATCTGATAGATTTTAAAGTGAGCAATTGCTATTGGTTAGAACACTGAAGAAAAAAAGTCAGTTATTTAAACTTTTGTGTCCGAAATTTTCTACAAAACGTATTAAACAAGTTGAACAAGAAGTGGTTATCGAAACTGTAAGAAAAAGAGGAATCTCTTTATTTGAAAATAAAAAATCCTAATAGCTCATTAAAGGGGTGATTGATCGCCGTCAAGAGCCAAATAACCAATAAGAATTATACGGAGGGCGTGTAACCGCGAAACAAAAACTTTCCACTAATTCCCCGCAGACCGACGAGTGTTCGTCCGGCAATTACTGTTCGCGGGTCGTACGGCACAAAGCGAGGGACTAATTCTAAATTTAATGGGGACAAACGAGCCTCGATACACCGCGGCTCGAATAAAATATCATTAATGTAATGAGTCGGACGAGGAGTCGTTTAAACAACGTTGCCGCGCGATACAAATGATCCGATCGGTTAATGCAGCTGAAACTAGATGGGAGTGCAACTGCAGTCGAGGGTGGTGATGAGAGGAGGGGAAGGGGAAGGGGATTCGAGGTTGAATTAGTTGCCGAGGACAAACGATTATCCTGTTTAACAGGTCGCGAAACGCGGCCCGATATCATTTTAATATAATACGTTTCATCGACCCCCGGAATAATTTCAATATTATCCCCGGGGCTGTTTTACACGTTCGAGAACGGCCGTGTTTGTATGTGTGCGCGCGCTTGCGGAGATTACAACGGAATTGGCCCCGGCGCGAAAGAATTGATACGCCGCGTGTTAAATTCGGTTTCACGGTGTGCATTACACCCGCCGAGCCAAATTCCAGCCAGGCCGCGGATAAATTGCAAGCGGAGGCTGCGCCGACAACGCCGAGAGATGCAACGCCCGGCAATCGAGCATTTGCGTCACGTAACTTGTTTTACGCAGCCCCGCTTTTGTTACCAGCGAATCTTATTATGCGAACCGGATCCACGCAGTTTTTACTTTCACCCCCGGCCGTGGTCAACTAACCGCCGATTGATAATCGGCTTCATGCAACGATGCGAAGTTGTCTCGCGGCGCAACAAAAGTGAAACCGTCGATGTTTGCTGTCCGTTTCACGAAAACGCTCTCTCGCGATATCACTGGAAATACAGTCGGCGATAAAATTATTCAGAGTAGATCTTTATGCAAAATAAAAAATTGTCTCCATCAATTGCAAGACGAAACGGTTCTTCATCCAATAATTTTAATGAGCTGGAAGTAATACAGTAACATTTTTTAGATTCCTTAAATGTTTTGTTTTTGACATTTCTGTGATAACAAAATGTCAAATTTCATGCTTCCGGTGTTGTCGTGACTTTAATATATTTAATATAAAAAAATCAAGAATGATCTTGAAATTTCGAAAAATATGACTATAAGAAAAACCTGTTGGATTATGGGTATAGAATAAACCACACTCTATTAAGATATGAAATAGAATTTATTCCATGATAACATATCTCTGAAGGCACGTTGTGAGGCACGTCTTTACTCTTCGACAAACTCGACACAAATCGCTCTAGAAAGACGGACGACGACCTAAGAAACAAATGAGAGTTGAGAGTCCCATGACACAGACAGCTACAATGTATGTATGTAACAAAACCTCTCCTCATTCTGTATTTAAATACAAGTAGTTGCATTTTATAACAAATTTATTGAACAGTTGTCCTTAAATGCATTTTTGAAGTATTAATAGAGATTTTCTATAATGGAGATTATTTTGCAGTTGGGGTTGATTGTTTCTCCGTTTCGAGTTTCGCGCAGATTTGGCGGGGGTTCGGCGGAAGTTCGCGCAACTATTGCGATTAAATTCCAGGCTGGAGGATCCTCGGATCAGGTTAGAATCAATTATTTCGAGGTACAAACGTCTAGACCGGTATCGATCCGTCTCGAGTCCTGAACGATACGTCAGCAGATCCTGTACTAATAAACATTCATTAGTCGCCAAACCGATAGGATCCCGAGGATATTGGCAACGGGCACCGGATAGAGAGAGGGGAGCGAGAGAAGCGAGGAGACGTTTGTTGACACAGAAGGGAAAGTTCATTCTCTTTCGGAATGGCCGTAGCCCGTGATATATGATGCGAGACGGAACGTTTCAATTAACTCTTCCTCGGATATATCTGTCCGTTTAATTGAATAAACCGGCCCGTTTAGAAGCGCGTAATCTGTTAATTCGTGTATCGCTTCCACGATTAATCACGCCGGCGAAATTACTCCGTCCGGAGGAACAAAGACACATGTTGCTGCCTCGAAAAAATTGAATTTATTGTCGCTCTGCCGACGGATAAATTGTTCCTTTGGATAATTTCAATTAGACTCGGCACAACGTTAAGTGCTAAAGTAAAAAGAACCGTTTCAAGTTTACAAAATCATTCAAGGATTTTCAAATTCTTTTCTTAACAATATTTAAATTAAAAGTATCTCTTTAGTACTGTCTTACAGAGAACAAAAAGTTGCATCAATTGGTTTATAAAAATATATACGATTCCGTTCAAAATGTCAAAGTCGACCTTCGTAAGTCCTTGAATCGTAAAAATGTTAGGATTTGAAAATTTCATCGTATTATTTGTGTCTGTATAAAACTATTAAAAGAAGAAATAAACTTTGCAGTTCCTGTTAATTGTTTTAAATGATACTATGCGAATTTTTGATGGCGCCATAGAGCGCCAGTCAAATGCTAATGGTTGATACAATAAGAACCGTTCGCTTTGAAATTTAATCGCACTAGCTGAACACACTTCCACCGAATCTGTAAAATCGGTGGAAAATTCAAATAGGAGAAACATTAAACGTGGCTCGTTTGCAAAAAGTACGGATATTAAACTCCGTCGAAAGCGTAATCGCGATTGGCTCGGGACCTAAATAGCCTGGAGGAATCGCAGAAGCTTAGGGTGCGCGAGAGATCGATTATTTTTCTCCCCAGGAAACGCGGCAACAATTTAATCAGCGACGTCTTCCTGGACGCTATCGCGAAGAGAATCCGAAAGACGGGCCTGTTTCCGAGCCGTTTCGACAACGATAACCAACGGAATTGCCGGAGGGTTCGAAATAACCGCGGCTGATTATCATTCGCTTATCGTTTTCATAATTAACATATTACCGGGAAGAAATTCGGGGAGAGGGGGAGGGGTGGTAAGCCAAACGAGATAAATGGGACACGCGGCTCACGAGGACAAGCCAGGAGCGTACAGAAGTAATCTGGACGAGGGCCAGAAGCTAATTCCCGCAGTTTCGGTTGATGAAGAGTACGGGACCATTCCGCCGCGGAGCTAGTTAAAGTTCAACCACTTCTATTTCCGGTTTTGTTCCTAATAGCGGACACTAGACGCGAGACCGTACACGTGGCCGTGCGGTTACACGACTGTAACAAGGTACAGCCTGCGCCCCCGTACATATTTTGATCGCAGCTGGATAAGAAGTTTGAGGAAAATGAGCACTCTCGGACCGGAAGTAAATCTGCCGAAAGAATATTCGGGCCAAACGCTTTCAAACTGCATTTTCAAGCGAATTCGGAGACCCGTAGGCTTAAGCAGAGCGATTCCGTAGTATGCTGGAGATTGTGGTCGGTTGGAATTTTGTTTCTGGGAAAGTATGCCATCTATTCCTTCGAGAACTTAAGGGTAGGGTACTCGATCGTTGAAGTAATATGTAAAATTTTTCTTCGGAGGAAATGATTGCTTATTGTTGAAATAAAAATAATATTTGATCGACGTATTGAGAAAATACACGTGTTATTGTCTAATCGTTGTTTAAAAATTTAATCTTTAATTCAAGGATGTGTACAAACAAGTACGAGTCTACGAATATTAACCCCTTAACGCACCAATTAAAATTTCAAGAGCAGTCGTTTCTCCACGAATTTTTTTATTCTCCATTTTCTTAAAATACAAAAGAATATTAACAAATTTTGAATCAACGACCATTGCTTCGCTGAAAACACCGGTTCTCGTTCGATCACCGAATTTAAGCGGCGTAGGGCGGGGGACGCACTAGGATGGGTGACCGCTCGGTAAAAAGCCGGGAAGTGGCCCTCTGGGTGCGTTTCACGCGTTGTTGGCAAAATAGGGTGATTCGGAACCCACCTTAATAAAAAGTAGGTCCCGCTTGAAATTAGGCGATAGTTGAGGATTGGTAAAGGGAGAGGTGGTGGAATGGATTTGAAACCCTGAGAGGACCAAGTATCATTACATACCACACATATTAACAAATTTTGAAAAAAAAAACACAAAAAAAGCGAATGAAGAAGCTGAGAATCACCGGAGAAACTTTTTTCTAAAGAGTATAAATATTCGGTTGTATTCACATAGAAAACAGGTCTCACGAATTAACTGCAGCGCGTGGAAAAGAGTCGTTTTCTTAAACCCGACTTAACTCGGGCGAGTACGCTAAGAGGTTAAAAACGTAAAATTCAATATAAGCGCGGAGACGTGAGAGTGGGGCATGCCTCGTCGTCGATCGTCAGTCGCTTAAACAATTGGCGGATATTTTAATATATAAGGTTTCACATGTTTTGGAACATAACGTTTCACTTGTTTGAACAAGCAAGGTTTTTGTTTTGGAGCAGCTCCGCTGGAAACATCGTTCGTTTTTAACCGGCGTTGACTCAGTCAAATCCCTTTCCTACGTCCTATGTCAACAAAAAAAAAGTTGTCAATTCCTTCCGAAGCGTAAAATCATTGTAAACAGAATTGTGCTTGACAACAATTACGTAAACCCAGTGAAGAAATCTGAAAATTAGCACAGATGCTGCAGTCTAATTACAAGAAGGTAAAACCTAAGAAACAGGGACAGGAGAAAAGCAGAAAGAGGAGATAAGTAACGCGTAGCACGGAATGGAAATGAATTTGTTGAGAGATATTAACAGGGTAGCGGCGAAGTAGGTCAAGCAGGGAAACTGATGAAATAATGGTCCGCGATTTGTAATCGAATCGCGAGCCCGACTCTCCGTGACGAATCTCGAGTAAATTACCAGTTTTGGTTCTCCGTTGACTATCTATTCGCGTCATGAAGAAACGCGGAGATGTCGTCGCGGAGAGTTTCACGAAACTAACCGTCGCGCGCGGGTCTGAGAGTTGTGTGTGTATGCCTCTGCATGGTGGCTGAATCGAGATGCGGATACACGGTTGATCTTATTGTGAATGGGCTTTACGGAAGCCTCAACTCCTCTGTGAACGCGTAGAGATTAGTGGTTGTCAGTTTCTCTTGGTACGCGAGATCAGAAGCGGAAAGGAATCGACACAATGCCGGCTCTGTGGATTAGCAACAAGCGCGCAGCCCTGCGTCCCGAGGAACCAATGAAACAGGATATGGCGGTTAATGCTGTCAAATAAATTGCGCGAGCTTTCCGTGCTCGCTGTCAAACGTATATCTCAATTCACCGGCCCCGCCATTTAATATTGTTCGCGTACGACTCACTCAAACGCCGCAAAATAATTGCCAATTTCGGGGCGTTCCATTCTTGGCACAAAGGTAATATATTTCATTAAATACGAGGGAATTATAATGAATAGACTGCGAGTCTATATGCAAAATACGAAAAAATCTTCGAAACACTTGACACCGGTAATGAAAATTTTTCATCTCACAAATTGTTTGAAATCGATCGCTCTAAAAGTACACCCTTAAGAAGAAATTGAAAAAGGTTTGAGCAAAATTCGAAACAATACCCATCGCCAACAGTAGACATTCATCTTCGGATCGTCCACCACATCCCCTAACCCCCAGTGCTGAAAGCCCTCGATCACCCGGCTACGTCTCAAACAAAAAGCCAGCGTCGAAATCACACTAGCACCATCCAATAACCAAGATGATCGCCGAGGAAAGCCAGGGAACGACCCTCGTTCCGCGGGCATCACCTGAGGAAGGTCACCGTTTCATTCAGGCCGGTCTCTCGATATCGCTATCCATCAAACGATCTTGAAGAGCGGGTTGTCGAGCGTGGTTCTCGTGGAATAAAAGCGTAATAGCGGTGGCCGGGTTCCTTCGGCGATATCACGCTGGGAAAACGGGCTCGTAACCTCGTCGTTCTTCTTCATTTCGGTGCTGGTCGCTCGTAAACTCCGTAGCATATGCGTGTCCTCGGTGGTTCAGAGGGATGCAGGCAAAGCATAGCAGAGCAGAGCAGAGCAGGGCAGAGCTGCGCGTTCGCGGGGCAAACAGCGCGTCGCTTAAGACTCCGTAAACACTAGCTTGATTAACGATAATGGCGATCTAGGGCGATTCCCGATAGTCCGCCACTCGATTGTGGGATTTGAACTGGGAGTTAGGGGGGTTGCAGGGATGGTCTGATGGCCGGGCTGATGGCCCTGCGAACCATAGGAACGGTGCTGGCCCGATATGGGGGAGGGTTGAAGAGGGCAGGGTTGGCGCAAGGCGGCGAGGGGGTGCAAATGCCAGGGGGGTGGCAAGCTGTCGGTGCAACGAAATGTTACCAGTAGAACAAGCAGCCTGTGGGACGACGGACGGCGAAGGTAATCCAAAGGGGTGCGTGCCCCAGCATTCTGATCAGCGCTTTACCTCTTATAGGTTTGCATGATGTGTTATGATCGTTAACACCCCCTTCCTCCTGCCCGCCCCAAGTACCACGGATATTGGCCGACCACCGTATGCCGGCCGTGGTTAATCGACGATCGTTGGATCGGCCGATGAGTTCTTGTTTTCGTGGCCCGATCGTGTCTAGGTGTACCTCTGTACGTGTACGTGCGGGTTCGCCCGAGAGCTGTGTATGTGAATTAATAGTTTCATTCGCGTTGGTGCATGAGACTGCATCTCTGGATGGCTGGGACGGAATCGTGTATAATACCTACTCATGAATATCTATCGCTCGGCATGGCTTCATTCGGATCGAGCCCTACCGTTGGGATTGAAGCGTTATTTTCTTAAATGGGACGCGCTGATTTTGTTTGTGGTATTCGAGCTGAGATTGTTTGTGAGCACACTTACCCGCGTAGAGGGCGGAGGGGGGAATTGAGAAACTAATTGTTCCTTCCAAAAAACGAATCCTTATCGTTTATCCTTGTAACTATTAGCATTTCAAATATGTATTTTGTATGTCTTCTCCCTTAGCACTAACTCTAATATGAACACAAATAGTATCACCGTTACTACAGGTTTCTTATCAGAAGACCGTGGATTTTTAAGCAAAATAAAAATTGTTTCGTTCACCTGCAAGATTTACTCTTATAATTTCAATGGAGCGGCATTAGTGCAACAATATCTTTAAATGACTTCAACATTTTCAACATTTTCTATTTGTACCAAGTAGAAGTAAAATCGGCGTCCAGCAGAGATTAAATTGACGTCCCCGGATGCCTCGAAAATGGCTGACTCAGGGCACCGCAAAATTCTTGAAAGCCTGAAAAACACTGAGACCCGCCGTGAGCTCGTCAGGCCCGCGAAACCGAAGAAAGAGCTGCCTCGATCGCGGAAGCAGAGCGCAATGATTCGCCGTAAACTGCCCGATTACATTCACTCGGTTCAGAACCGTCCGTAAAACGATGATAGCCGGTGCGATCATGAAGCGGCATTAGAAGAACCGTCCCGGGGGAACAATTCGCGGGTCATAAACCGGGGAAGCTTCGGAATAGACCGGTTCTATTCGTCGCAATTGCCGTATCCGCGCGTGGACGTTGAAACCTAACCGACGCACACAGTGAGATCGAACCGGTCGAACTGTACTGTATAACGTGTCCGATATAAATCGCGTTTAGCCGCGACCTTGACGAATGACTGCGGCGGTGGAGTAGCGCTGGACGAGGCTGGTGTAGAAGGGAGAAAGTTCTCGGTCCGTTTGGTGGAGGGGAGGAAAAGATTTTTCGAAAGTGGCGAGTGCAACGACAGGGCCGGTTAGCGTGGCGAAACAGCGCTATACGCGCACACGGGGAAAGTAATACGCGATATATCCTGTCTGTGGAGGCTGTGTGTATGTGTCTCTGTGCAGAACCGAAGAGATCTCCCCGAGGAGAAAAAGGTAACCGTCGCGCTCCAGAGATTCTCTGGCGGACAGCCAAACACCCAACAACCAAGAAACCCTCAGACTCAACTGTATCCACTCCATCCACGGACCTAGCCATCTACTAGAGCACTCCTCTTTTTCCCTTCCTTTTCCCCTCACCGCCACCTGCCGACCTTCTACGTCCTCCTTCCACCTTCTAGCCTCATCCTACAGCCGCCACAGTTCTTTGCTCGCATCCCTCGCTACCGAAATTCCATTTTCTAACGTCCTGCCACCCCGCCAGCCCCTATCCCGCTTCTTACTCGCCCTTTCGACTGTCACTCCAACTACTCGCTATCGCTCTTACGCTATCGCTCCAGTTATCACTCTCCCATCCGCTTTCTCTCTTTCTCGTTCTCCCGTCCGCGAGCGTTCCTTTCTCCTCGTTCCAACAGATACAACCCCATTCCCATCCGAAGCGTTTCACGCCGCCGCCGACTGCATTTCCTACGCTGACGGCCCTCGTTCGTTCTTGTTAAGAGAGTCCCGCGGCGCGATTAAACAAAGCATGCTGGGGACCGGGATACTCGGTGCTGGGTGTGTCGATGAGTCGATGGATGTTGCCAGTTTGGGGATGGGGATGCTGTAGTCAGAATGCTGTAAAATCCTCGGTACAATAATTACCGAGAATTCCTCAAGCCGGACCAGGAATCTCAGATGAATGCTGTTCTCCTCGAATGACTCGTGAATCGAAAGCATCATAGACGGTGCTCGATGAGAACCCGTAAAAACGAGGTCGAAGCGAGCATCGAGCAACACGGTTAATAATTTTATTTCTATAAAAGGCTACTCGAGGTCGAACTCGAAACTTACGAACGGCACTCGTGCGCCGCATAAAAGGCCATGCATAGGTTCGAGTGCGCTCGAATCGATCAAACTGTCCGCCGCGGAATAAGAGACGCATCGATCGACGGCTGTTTGATATTTTTTTCTCTCTCCCCGAAGCTTCGCCGAAAGCAAATGTATCGGCGTAGGAGGCGGAGGGGGGGGGGGGAGATCAATCATCTCGCTCGGTCATGTTTAAGCGGGGAAAAAGAAGATGGAATTGCGAATAGACGGAGACACGGCGACGGAGCTGTTTGCCTCTCTGTTCGAAAGGATGTCGTTTGAATAGGTGCGGTCCAGCTGATTCCAGGGGAACGAGCAATGGCGTCGGCAAAGTGGTCGGAACGATCGATGCCGATCGTTCCCCGACGTGGTCTACCTGGGCATGAAAAAAGTGTCATTATTCGCTAATGGTGCGGAAACAACTGGGTCGATGCACCGGCCCGGTTAATGACACCGCTGTTACGTTCCGTCGATCGTGGCCATTGCTGTCTCCCCCGCTGCTCTGTTCCGATCCGGCCGATGCATCCTCGCTGATGCACCCTCCCCGGTTCAACCACTATACCGAATTGTCCGAAAGATTAGAGGCATCACCGGTGATCTTCGGTCTCCATTAAAACTCGGGATGCGATTAACCAGCAACTCTGCCCCTCGACTGGATCGCTGTTCAACCATCAGGTTGTTGCATGTCAAGTGGCCGATTTTTGAAACATTGCCCACAGAAACCTGGTATACACAGGGTGATCCACTTAACTGTACCACCCCAATTGACCTACTTGTTGCATTGAAAAATCTATTTAAAAAAAACTGTGAAACAATAACCGGTACATTTACTATTTGTCAAATAATTGATTTCGACAGCGTTCAAATCTGCTCGAAAAGTATCCAAGACACAAGCAAAATGTTCCAACATTCAAGCTCCTCTTCGTATCAACATTCAGTTCACCTCTCGTCTTCCTCATCGTCAGCTGCCTGTCTTCGCAAATCCCTTTCGAACCTCTCATATCAAACACACACCCTACGGAAGTACCGTAAGAACGAGGAGCGGGGGTGTAAATACCAATAGCTCCCACTAAACGATCGTATTCAAATTTATACGGAGGCGCGATCAGAATTCGATCCAGCTTTGAAGACGACCGACTTGTCTCTAATAACACGAACCCCCGAAAACTTCGAGGCATTTTGGGAGCGGTCGAACGCGTCTTAGAACCTCCGTCGACCCTCCAGATGCCATTTTTCAGTGGGCAATAGCATTCCACGGAGAAACAGCGACTGCCCCATCCCGCGAAGCGTATGAATACGCTCGATGAGCGGACATTGGTGTAGTGAGGGGTGGTCGCCGGAAAATATGAGATATCGAAAGGACCCCGTTGATCGACGGTGGCCACATTCTCCGTGTGATCGCCATGGCTACCGAAACAGGGCAGAAACCCTCGCGAAAGCTCTTTGGCAGGATTCGCGAGCTTTGGCTCGGCGCACAGTGTTTTATCAAATAGACGAAACTAAACAATTCGAAGCACGAGTTTCGATGAAAAATATTTGTCACCTTTTTCTTTAGCTGCAATAATCCATATCTAGAGGGTGAAAACTAAAAGTTGAGGATAAAAACCATATTTTCTTAACCCTACAAGTGCCAAGCATTTTATTTTCCAAATAGTCACGTGGAGTCAGCTTTTGAGAACATTTTACTGTCAAAACATACTTTTACTGTCGAAAATTTCGACCATTGGCACTTATAGGGTTAAATATCTCTTTGTTAAAAATATCTTTTTGTTAACAATAAGCCTACCAATCACTAAAAGCCATTAAAATGTTTTAGCTTATAAAAATGACAAGGCCCCATTTGTTTAGATTTTGTGCAATTTTTATTTAAATATCTGCTTGGATAAAAGAATTTGTCAAATCAATTTCCATGTTATTTCAATAATTGCAGAATGAAAAATATAAAACCGGTCATTTAACCAGCATTGGTAGGTTTAGCGTGAATCTTTGGAAAAACTCACATTATTTCGAGGACAGCAAAATCACGATTTCGAATCATTATTCTCCGATTTCATTCGTTTTCGCTGCTGGAATCGATTGTTTACGCGTTAAACGCGCGTCCGCCGCTGCGACAATTTCTGCCCCTGTTACAAAGGGAAGAGCGCGACTCTTCTCTCCCTCTCAATCGCTCTGCCGAGGCGTCTCTCCGTGTCTTTGTCTCTCCGATGGCCACGCCACGATCTGTCACGGTGTCTCTCGGGCGCGCAACAACGCGTGCCGCGATCAAAGCCTTTGATCTCCGTGCGCCGGTGCGCCAATCACGCTGCAATTCCGATCCCGGGTGCGGACCCCGGCTCGAAGGATCGTAAGGCACCGCTTATGCGAACCCCTACTTCCGCGTTTCCGCGTGCGGCTTGTTTGACACGGCCGCAAGTCGCAGGCGTAATGGACACCGGCGTTGGCGCGACACTCTGATTGCGAGACAACGCGTCTTGAGTCTTTTGACCGGTCCCCCTCCCCTTTCCCCGTCTCGTCGCGCTGGATGGAAACCGATGGAAAGGATAGTGAAGGATAGTGAACCGTTTTGCTGTCGGGTCTGATTGCTGGCAAAGGATACGCGTGGATTCGGAACGCTGAAAGGACTCCGCGCTGCTCTGTTCTCGGTTCTACAGAGTCTGTTCTGCGATGAATGTTGCTGGAATTGTATGCGCGGGAGCTACACCGGCTCGCGTGATTGTTTACACATTGTTCAACCCTTTTAGTGTCTAACGTGGTTCCGTTCTTCTCTTTCCGAGCTTGCAACTACGCATCGCTCAATTGGATTTCTTAAAAATTAGGATTTCCGAAAAATTCTACGTCACCTATCAATTTTATTCTCAATTAAAACTAAAAGTTTGAGAATAAAAAAATTGTTTCAATTCAGACGTTTCAGGCGGTCATCCATCGATGTACCAATAAAAGCGAATAGCTCAGCCATCTGTCAATATTTTGTCCTGGAAAAAATGGGCAATGAAGTTTTAAAGGTTCTGTTATTATCACTGTCGAAACGCAGAAGTCTTCGCTTTTTTAAAAAATCATGAGAACATAGCACATTTCTATGTTAAAGCGGTCTTCCCATTTTTGTTTATCTTATCGGGAATAGGTGGTAGCAGTTTTCGGCTGAAGCTCGCGTCCCATGGCGGCTCGAGCTTCCCAAATCACCGAAACCAACCCCCATAACGCATCGTGTTTCTCCCCCTCTCTCGCTTCGTAAATCCAGGAGATTCCGAAAGAACAATATCGCGACGACGATTCGTCATGCCGTTGTGTACCGAGGCGTGCCCGCTGGATCCCCGGGTAGTTTCGTAAAAATCCTGAAACGCGAAGACAGTGACGAATTGCCGGGGCAGATAAAGGGACGGAAGGAAGGCAGTCCGTAGCAACTCCGCCGGCCCGATGAAGACGAAACTTCGCCCGGCAGCGTAAGAAGAAACGTTAACCTCCTTTCTCCCGTTCGCTAATGACTCGTCGTTCAGCTTCAGTAATTTTTTCCGCTCGGAACGCAACTTCGTGCTTCACCTACCACCCCCGTCCAAGGACCAACCCCTTTCTTTCTTCCTTCTCTCTCTCTCTCTCTCTCTCTCTCTCTCTCTCTCTCTCTCTCTCTCTCTCTCTCTATCTATCTATCTATCTATCTCTCTCTCTCGTTTTTTTGACCACTCGCCTTAATTGATAACGCGCATTTCCTCGAGCAACTTCGAACTTCGACACTCGAATCTCGTTTGCTTCTTGGATCCAGGTTTCGGACCGATCCAGGCGCTCTCTTGGATCATTCTTTGGCGATGCCTCCTGGGGCACCGACCTGGCTCCGGCGAAATTGGGAGCGATCAAGCATGAGTGCTTTGCGTATTATCAAGCAACGAGATAGATTGCAATTTTCCTTCTTTTTCTGCTGGGTTTTGTTGGGGTGCGTTGTTTCTGGGGGATGCTGCGACACCTCAAGGTCAAACTAGGGTACTTGTCTCTATTAGTGAGCCCAGCCCTATCAACGTGCTTTTGTATTTAAATGAGCAGTAAAAGTTAATTTGAGATAATAAATAAATTAATAAATAAATGTTGTAATTTCTTGGAAGTACAACAATAATAAGAGGTGAGATCCCTGAGACTATGCGAATGAACTTTTTCCTTTGCAAAAATGCTCTCCGCGGCTTCGCTAGGGAGTTATTAACGAAAAACACGGACCAATCAGAGCACAGGTTCCGCTGAACGCGGAGGTAGCATTGGCTGAGCCGGAATCCGTCCAAGGTAGGCGCGCTCCAATTGGTCCGTGTTTTTCGTTAATAACTCGTTAACAAGGCCGCGGAGAACATTTTCGCAAACGAGAAAGTTACTTGAAACGACCTCGGGAATCACCCATTTCAACGAAGTACAACATTGTTGGAATGCCCTGTATATTGCATTGACAGTCATCGCTAAACGATCGTAAACGATATCTACGAACAGAGTATTGAGTACTCGAGTCTTATCGACTGTGTATTTCGGGAAATAGCGAGGGCAAATAGTGAAATAAGTAAGAGCAACTCTTTCCGCATCAGCAAAAAGTGCCAGCGGGTAACTCGGTCCCGATCGATGGTAGAACGTCAGTAGCAGCTACATTACTTATGAGCTCATTAACTATACAGATAAAGGGAAGGTAGTCCGCGACGTTCCATCAGCTAGAATATGCATTACGTTTCGAGCCGACGCGGCGGACCGGGACTATGCGCTCTCCGGATGCCAGAATTGGATTGCAACGACGCGGACTGACATCGAGCAGGGAAGGAAAACTTAAAAATTAACCGGCATACTCGACTGTCAGTACGCTAATACGCACATCGATGCTGATTTCACAGAGCTGCAGCTGCATTCTGTCCGCTCGTACTATGCAACGCGCACCAAAGTAACATGCAGTTTTATCCGATCAGTTTTCAATTTCAAGGCTGCGCCACTAAAACATCTCCAAATTTATCTCAAACTCCGGTAAAAAGATTTTGTATAGCCTCGATATCATAAATCTATTAAAAATCCCAAAAATAATTGCAAAATTTAAAAAGTATTGTGTACAGGCAATTTCATAAATATTAGAGGGACCGAAAAGTAATAAAAATTTCTTCGATAACCACATTCACAGTTAGTTTGTGTCGAAGGACTTTTTAAAAAAGGGAATCGAACAACTGTCTTTGACAAAAAGTGTTAGAAAATGATGGAAATTATTTTGCTGATTAGTATTTAAGATTTTTTTAATAAATAAATGTTTTTCGCCAACAAAAAAAATTTTGATTACTTTTCTGTACCCCTAATATTTTGCGTACGGTTCTTTTACCTAAGGTCCTTCGGTTTCGCGTATTGTTTGCGAATTTAATTAACAAATAGGCTACGGGGAAACCCGACTCTTTCTCTGAAGCGGCGTGTTTAAAATAGGTGCGAGATTAGAGGTGTAAATCGCGGGGAAAAGGAGCCACGTAACGATCATTCGTGGACACCGTGCGGCAGAAGTCAGCCAACTTGTATCTAATAAATTCAATTATCTTGGCGGGTGGCGCGGGTCAAGTTCCCGCTACCGGAAGATCACGTAGTATACCTACCTTCTGCCGCTTGTCCCGCTAACAAGACGCTAGTTACGATGTCGTTACTTTTACGGAGGGATCCTCGTTGCTAATCTATAATGGCGCGAAACACCCTTGGGCGTTCGGTTACTAGCAAATAACTGATTCCCTTCGCCTCGTTACCGACCCGGTTACGCCGCGATAAAAAAATATGTGCACTTTGCCTTTCACAACCAATTGAACATCCCTTGGAAATACTAAATTGTAACAAGCAGAAAGTATTTTACAATTGTTCATACAATTTTAAAAATGTTACACATTTTCCATGAAACTTTAAAGCTCGAATATCAATACATTAGATCATTGGCTTTCTCATCTAGAAATTGCCAGGGCTGTTTGACTCTTATTTACAATAAATACAGTGCACTTTGTTAAAATATTTTCGTATCAAAAACTAGCTTTGGAAAATATTCTTCGGTGACAATTACAATGAGTATTCAATATAATGATCATTAGACTGCGGATTTCGTGCGTTTATGAAAAAATTGGGTACAAACATTTCAGGAACTTTTAAAAATTTTTTTCAGTATTTATTTCTCCAATTGATATATCTGACAGTAGAAAACAGATGAATCTTCATGGGAATGAAAACAAAATGCAGTTCACCGTCGCCTAAAAATTCCAGAGACTCGCGACAATCCGAATAGTTAATTTCTTTTAAGAACAACTGGTTTACATAATTTTCGCGAGGAGAGCAAGGTTACAGTGCGAAGCGTTACGAAAGCATTTCTCTCTCTGTTACAGAGTACTTGATGTCAGGAAGTCCACGGAGCTACCCAGCCCGGTCTCCAGGGGTGGCAACCACGCCAACCGTGACCAGGTGAGTTATTGCGAGCGTGTGCACGCGAAATTCTTCGCGCCGAAGCCTCCGAAGCCTCGAAGCCGAAGCCTCGAAGCCTCGGAGCCGAAGCGCAGCCACGACACATCCATATTCCAGCAGGCAATAACACAGATTTCCGCGTAAGCCAGATCACGTAAGCGGATTTTTCGCGCGGCGGCTGACAAATCCGCGAGACTTATCGGTTTACCTAGTTGCCGGATTTCCCGCGGTTGAATTAAGCTGCGAAAAATCGACCGGGCTGTTGACTCTGCTTCGGGAAACCGAGCGCAAGCTCGGCTCGACTCTGCTCGTCGCCGCACCGCGCCGCGCGCGTGCCGTGCGCAAACCGATTGACGGCCCATCGCTCCGGTGTTAACACGCCCGGCTCGTGTTTCCCGTCTTCCCATTCGGCGCCGGATTCCAAAGCGATTTCGCCAACGACTGCCAACTACCTTTCGCCCCGTTCCCGTTTTTCGCGAAACAGCTTTTCGAAGACGTTCCCTTTCAATGTTTCGTGCTTGTTTTCATTGTTGCGAACCCTCCCTCGATTTCTAATAAGAAAAACATTTTACGTGATCAAGTTATATTGCTCACCCTGTATACTTTGGATCAATAATGTTTCATTCATGACTTTACGGTTGAACCCTTACGCCCTATTTAGGTTAATTTTGCCGAAAAGCAGACCTCTGCGTTTAATTGTAGTTTACATATGCTAACAGTTTGAATGGGTTATTCGCGGGATATGAATTAGCATTTTCGGTTCGGAAACATTTTTCACAATATTTTCCTGAATTCTTCCTAAAATTCCTAAAAACAGAAATCAACGTACTCACCCCATTAGAGGTCTCCTTGAATTTAACCGAAGACAACGACCGCATTGAACTTCGTCAAACACCCTCCCACGCCGTGTTTTCGAAAATCAACGATGCTATAGATCCACAATCTACTTCCTCCACGGTCTACTTCGAAACTTAGGGGTTCACACCCCCTGAATCTACTTCGCGAGGTAGGTTAGAAGCCCCGAACTTTAGAGACCGGTATACCGAAGACGAGGAGGCACAATTCCGTAAACATAAATACTAAAAATGGCGATTGCTTATCCGGCCAGACCGTTTCGCGACCGGATAACAATTTCCGCGGTGCGAAATTCAGTTCTTTCCTTCGGGGTGCCGGGGATGGTGGAAGGGTGGGGGAGGAAATGGCGCGCGGAAACTTTGGAAAATTTAAATCAATCGGTTGAATAGGGCGCGGACGTGGCTGGAAGCGCAATAACCGCAGAGAAAATACTGCGGCGATCGGAAGGGGACCGAGCAGAGAGAGAGAGCCCCGCAGTCGAAGATGTTTCAATTCAAATGAGCCGAACTTTTAAAATATTTAGAACGTCGTCCCGGCGTTCTCTCGTATTTCGCCGGGTCTTGCAACTCCCACCCCCACCCCTAGAACCCCTTCTTTCCGCTCGTGTACCACCCTTAGCCGATTCGATCGCAGTCGGCGACGCGCGCGAAATATCGAATTAGCCTGCTCTTTATTCCGCGTCCTTACTTTCATTCTATCAGGCCGAGTAATAAGTTCGTTCCGATTTCGGGGACGCTTTTAGCCGGGAATCTGACGCGCAAACGAGATGAAAGTCTCTCTACTCCCTCGGACTTAGTCGTACCTCGTTCGAGGGATCGATCGGTAACTCTTTACACTCGAGGATTTTCTGGAATTTTGAAAACATTGCTCTCGGAGAATAGTATGGAGTCTTCGTGTTGTTATTGTTCAAATATTTTTCCCAAAAATGGTAAATATAAGATAAAAAACAAACAAAATTCATTTTTGCAGCAAGCTTCAACTGAACATCTTTCTTAATGAACATCCTTCTCAGAGGATGCTTGTAAAAAACGTTGAACGTTCCATGTATCTATTTCTTTTTTTGAAAGACCCATAATTAGAATGGATTTTAATTTAATGCACAGGGCGAGGTACAATGGGTTGAATAATCGGACCAAGGAGGATTCCAGAAGTAAAAATAGGTCAAAAATGGGGAATTTGTGTTTGGTTGGTTGGTTTGTGCTTCACGCGCCTATTTTATCGTCGTCCGAGCATCAAGAGCGCCGCGGAGCAGCTAATGACTCGCTAATTGCCAAAAGTGGCTGGCCGAAGATTTGTAATCATTAGAGAGACAGCCAACGACAGCCTCGCGTTGGATAATGGCACTTCTGCGGCCCGATACCGCGTCCTCCTGCTGTTAATATTGGCCATGAATGAATAAAATATCGGACAGGATATTAGCTTGACTTTTGGCACGAATTATCGTCGTTTTTTATGTGCTATTGCAAATTATATCTCTTATGTAACATAGTGTTTCCTACAAAATTAAAAAGCTTATGCTCGTCGAACTTTTTTGGAAAAAATGGCACCAATCTGATTAAACCATCTAAGAAGATTAGTCTGATTTTTCCTAGTGAATAATTACTGTAATTTTGATGATAGGGACGTGTAAAAAATCACCAACATAGTTCAAATGTGTGTAAATAAGTAACCAAAATTTTCAAAGAGTATGTCGTTTCCTTTATCCAAAAATAATTGTGAAAATATGCTGATGCGCCGGGTCGTTGAACCCGTGCCACCACGAGATCGAGGTTTCCAAATTTTTGGAAATTAAATGATTTTATTCGGGGAAACGGCGCGATTGCTATCGAATTCAATGAAGAAACATCTCCGGCCGGGCGATATTAAAATGAAGCATACCGTAGAGCGCGGCTCGTAATTTAATTAAACATTCATTTGCGCGCAATTTAATCCAAGTTCGGCGAGACTTGGGAGAGCCAGCCTAACTCCAATCTGCCTTGAAATACTATGAATTTTTTAGGGGAAGTGTATGAACTTCGTATCCGGATTATTTCCGTGGGAGTCTGCCGGAAATAATGGCCCGCCACGAATGAATTGCGCCGCGTTTAAGTGATGTTTAAGAGTGACTAAATGGAGTTATACTCGCGATTAAGCGAATGCTGGTGGGCGTAGGACTAGGCCGAATGGCCGAGAGTAAACCAGATTCCCGCTGCTACCCTTTGCGAAACCAGCTTTACGCGAAAAACTGTCTGAAATCGTATAATCGAATCGTCAACACTCGTGACGAAATATTCATTTTCCGGCTTGGCATCGCATAATCCGCTTAAACGTTCCAGCACCGGCGGAAATTCGTAATGCAGTCGTTCGAATTTACAACGATTAAGAAAAACATTAATTTTGCATATATTATGCACGATGGTTTACTTATAAATTTGGTATTACCGTTACACGGATTTTGACTGAGCGATGATATGTTTTTTCATCGTTTACCCGAAAATGTTAATAATAACGGGTAAATTCTTCTCGATCGAAATTTAAATATATAATAATTAAATGATATCGGCGCCAGGTTCGATCATACATGGAACTAACAACGAATGTGCAATTATTTAAACATTCTAGTAGGAATTACATAGCTGTTTAAAAATATAAATTATATTAATTTGGTTTACATAATTTTTCAGACGCAAAAATGATTCTTTGAAAAAGATCCACATAGGGATCGAAACGTTAGAAACATGTTTAAATAATTGCACATTTGTTGTTAGTTCTATGAATGATCGAACCTGGCGCCGATATCATTTAATTATTATAATGTTAATAATATTCGTTTCATGATCGTTTAGTTGACTTCACTTCACAACGTTGATCTCGAAAGAGTAAACATAAAAATAAAGAAAAACCAAATTTATGCGAAAGGATTTGAATAAATTTAGCAAAAATTAAAATAATGAATATTAGAAACGTATATATCTAAGATGGACCAGCGTCCTCCAAACAATTTTTCATATTCACGGTTGTTCGAAAAAATACCATGCCCCGGTGTCCTCTGTTCCCTAAAATTGCAAGCGGCTCGTGTCTGCGGCATTGTCGGGGCACTAGTATTAAAATAAAAATGGTACTCAGCGACGTCCGCGCGGCTCATGAAGTTAGGATGTCCGGCATCCCCCGCGAAATTGTTCATGCTCGCGGTTGTTCGAAAAATAACCATCTTTTTCTCTTTTGCTGAAAATTACAAGGGATTATTTACGTCTGCGGCATTGTCAGGGGCCCTAGTAAAATAGAAATGGTTTTCAGCGTCGCCCACGCGGCTCATAGTTCCGCGCGGGACAATCGGCGAACTTTTTCGCTGAGCGGAAAAAAGTATTTCGTTGACCGGCGAACAATGGACGCGGCGACCCTTACGGGCTGGCTGATTCCAGGATTTTTTCTCCCTTGAAAGCCGTGTTCCAGTCTCGGCCGAAGTTCGATGAAAGGAGAGGCCATCCGTGTCACCGGAAACGGTGGGTCAGCGAGACGGAAGGTACTCTGTTGCTGAGGCAACGGAGCCGAAGGAACACGCGTGTGGCCCTCGCCGACGACCAAAGCGGTCCCCGGCCATCCTTCCTTCCTTCCTCCTCCTCGCTATTCCACCCTGCCCTGGAACCTGGCTTCTGTTTTCTTTCTCTGGACGCTAGATTGTTAACGACCCACTTCGTCGGGGACACCGGTTAATGACCGTTCATGCGCGGCCCTTCGCCCGGAGAATTCTTCTCCCTTGATTCTTCCCTTAAACGATCCTGCTCCAATCGACCGCGCTAACATTTACTGATGCTTGGTGTCCGGAAGTCAAATATCTTGGACGATGCGAACGACGGACGTATCTACAACTGTCATTTTTTCATGATCTCGATGCTTCATGGGCGTCGTCTTTCGGTTGCTTAAGGCAATGCTCCGCAACCTTTTATCTTCCACGGAACATCAACGTTGTGTCGGCAATTCCGCGGCACGATGTAACTACAAGTTGTTTTGTGTATAATTCCGAGTCAGAAAAATTACATATTGGCAAAAAGTTAGGGGAATATTTGACGTAGGAAAATTTCCAACTAATCGGCTGGTTAAAAAATTTAATTATTCTGGAGAAAATTGCGGCACACCCAAGATCACCTCGCGGCACATTAGTGTGCCGCAGCACAACGGTTGCGGAGCACTGGCTTAAGGCGTTTCTAGAAAAGTCAGTGGAAGCATGACTTTTCGATATTTGCGACGAATAAAGAATGTTTAAGATTTTGCAGACACGCACTCGTCTCTCTTGATTTACTTCAAGTGCCTTTGGCTTGCACTTACTTGGCTAATAGTAGATTTATGCCTCCGTTAACTCCACCTTCCTATTACTACTGCGAGGAATCTCTTTACCGACGAAATAAATTTTTCTCTTGTTCCGGACGTTATAAAACGGTCCGTAATCTCTTCATTCCTCAGGAGGCGCTCTTCACCGTTCATCCCGAATTTCTCGTCTCTCGCGTAGCCGAAAAAAGCCGGGAAACTTCCTCTGCGCTTTAAAAATCAGAAAATTTTCGTTTCGCATTTATCGGTCGACTCGGGCTGGATGATTATTTTATGGAGGACATTAATTTCGAAAGTTTATAGGTCGTAAAGTACGGGGAAGAAAACTGGGCGGAATTAGCGTAGGAAATTCTAGGACAGAGTTTAACGAGGCAGTAAGCGAAATAGTAGTAAACTGCGTTTCGCGGAGAGTTTTTCGCTAGGCGGTTCGATGCGTAATTCCCAAGTACGGGGCTTGTCTCTCATCGCGACGGAGGGGGATCAATACGATACGGTCTCTATTTTGTAGGACGAGGGACAAAGAAGACGTCTACCGTTCGCATTTATCACTTATTAACTGAAGCAATTCAGCTAAAAGAACACCATCCGCACTCGACCGAGAGTAAAGGCTTTTCTTCTTCTCTTTCACCAACGTGATCCTCTCCCTCCCTCTCTCTCTCCCTCTCTCTTCTGATCGCTTCACCTTATCCATCCTTACCTCCTCAATATCGTTTCTCTCGAGACTGCGCGCCTCGCCGGGAGTCTTCCGAAAACAAAACACAGACATCGTTATTGCATCCGGGAAAGGGGTATCGCGCCGGGAGAAAAAGTTTCGTCCATGTATCGAGTATATGCTCCGATACCGTGTATCTCTGCTTTTATTGCTTTCCCTTCGACGATCGTGTGCGTATAAGCTCCGCTAAACTGAGCCGCGTCCTTCGGGAACCATCCGCCGACTGATTTTCCTCAAGGTCGCGCTGCGAAACAGACGCGATATCGTTCATAACAATCAGTCGAGTCAAGCACGATTTATTTTAAACGCTGCTCTCAGGAGCATTGGCTATTTTCTGGGAAAATTCAGGAAGATTTGAAAGCTTCTCGTATTTTAGCTTTTTAATTCAAAAAGTATACGTCTGTACGAAACTAGATTGCGTTACAGTCGATTCGATTTTGTTTCACTAGCTTGGAAAGACTGGATTGATAATGACATATAAAAAATTTTCATTAAATAAAGACACGTTTGCGTTTGATGTCAGAGTGTCCGATAAGCTTTTATGAAGAACTCCAGAGTGAAAAAGTGTTTTACCTAGAATTTTTCGCGAGAGACAACAGTGCAGCGCGGTTGCGGTTGGCGGTCGGAGAACAAAGAGCCACAACTTACCCCTTTCAAAGTATCGAAGAAGAACGTCACCGTCGTGTTTTACACAGGATGTGAAATTATGAGGCACGGCGATAAGAGTAGAGAAGATTTATGGCCGCGCGCCACTCAGACCACTTTTCTTCTAGCTCTGCACTTTAATCAGTAAACTTAACTGTGTACGCTGATCCATATTCCTGTTCCTTCGTTGTGTACTTTCATAAAAATGATTGTGGTTGAATGTTTGAAGGATTCCTCTTTCCTCGAAAATATTCGCCCTGAAGAACATGAACAGCATACGAAATTCAGAGGACTGTATCACAAACCTAACTCAATTTACAAGTTCAACGATACCGCGTCAAAGTTTGTAAAATATCAAGCACTCGGACAATATTGCAGCGTAGTTAAAACTAAATTATCACGGTACATAAAAATAGAATGGTATTACGAACGATTATACTTTGCTCGTGCTCACAGTTTCGAAATTTTTCCTCGCCAGACACCGGTTCGCCGGAGCGGCCGCGTCTAATAAGAAATTTTGCGATGCCGCAATTATTTCATCGAGACCGGCTCGCGACATGGTCCTCGTCGCCTTGTAATCCCGCGTCAACTCGGTAAAAGTTTCGCCGGAGAGCACACTTCATTTAACTCCGCATTACGCCGCTTAATTCTTCGGGGCCGCCTCTGAAAACTGAGTTGTTTACTATGCATCCCTCCACGGCCGCGGGAGCGTGCCTTTGTCTGCCGCCACGGCAGAACTATTTAAATTAATCAACATGGAAACCTTAATCTCCCCAGACGTCTTAATCTCGGCTTCAATTTGTGCGACTCGAGCCTCCCGTCTCCCTTCGAGCCTCCCCTCGTCCTTCTACACCCCCGCACACCCTCAACGGAGGCCTCGCGCTTTTCACCAAACCGTAAAACGCGCCCCCATAGAAACGCTTACCATTCTTTTCCCCCCCTTTTCTTACCCCCCTTTCCACCTGACCGGGGTGGAAACGTTTCTCTGGCTCGACGAGACGCGTAATTGCGTTACAATATCCCCCCCGTTATTATAATTATTATTCCCCGTAACACCGTAATGTGGAATTCTGGCGAATTCATCTCGCCCGTAATTGAGCCGAATATTATTATCGCACATTATGTGCGAGCGGGGTTTTTGCCCGGTCGATTTGTGTCGGGGCGACTGCAAAAAGAGTCCGCGTGCTCCGTGCGAATAGCGTTCGCCGATCCTACGGTGTACCGACTTCCAAGGCAATTTTACAATTTTTCAAAAATTTAATAAATATATTTTGAAGAGAAATATATTTTTGATAAGGACGATCTTATCGAATTCCTCTCGGTACGCCACCAAACTATAGTGTTCTACATTCCCAGGTAATTGTATGATTTGTTAAAAAAAAATTATTCAGATAGATCTAAAATATTTCGCAGCAAATTTATCCGCTTTGTACAGAGCTAGATTCGATAACAATGATTTTACCGAAACCCTCCTATTAAAGCCTAAACTAATTTCGTAGGATATTACAGCGCGCGTGTGATTGCGAAGTGTGCTCATCTGTTTGAGTGAGTAACGAAGCCGAACAATAATACTGATGATAATAATAATATTCACGAGCGAGCGTATTGAATATATTTCCGAGTGATACGTATGTTTATCGTGAAATCCGTCTATCTAACTCGATCAGCGTGACGCGGAAGAAAAATGGGAATGATCCAGCCGAGGCTCTAAATCCCTCTCGCGGTTCGCATTAATTTAAACTGTTGCGTAAACTATTGTAATTCCATGCTGAGGTACGTGATTTGCTGACCGACCCCTGTAGAATAAGACATAAAATGCCATTTCTCGACATGCATGGGTTAATACTTTTTTTGTAAAGAAGTTGTGGTCATTTCAATGAATTTTTTCCTTTACGAAAATGTTTGCCGCAGCTTTGTAGCACCGGCCAATCAGAACGCGGCTACCATGGACGGATTCCGGCTCAGCCAATACCAGCTCTGCGCTCATCTGAACCTGTGCTCTGATTGGTCCGTGTTTTTCGTTAAATAGATTCTTTAAGAAATCCGCGGAGCATATTTTCGCAAAGGAAAAATGTTTTGTCGCGACTGCGTGATTCGCGAATAATCCGGACCTATGCCCGCCAAGTTAATCTTGGGCAAGTATTTCAAAACGATAAATTGATATACAAGACGCGTGACAATAAAAATACGTTAAATGAAGCGTTTCGTCCCGGACCTGCTAGTGGACTCATCAGTAAGGCTGATCTAGTAGGTCCTGCCTTATACGCGCGCAGATGATGAAATGTGTGATTACGTACGCGAGGGATCTCGACTGATGCGATCCCGTTAGACGGATGGTTTGACCGCTCGACAACGAATTATCGCGATACAATTACAAATATTAAGAATAATTGACAAGACAACTGCTCGTGCGTTGTCTTGTCTACCCGCGGACTCGTGAGTGTCGCAGCGCGGCGTTAGAGCGTAAACGCAACTGACGAACACGGTCTCAACGCGATGTTCGTCAGGCTTCTCGAGAAGGAAATAAGATGCACTGATTGGTTCCTGCAGAAAGTTGCATTTCCCAATCAGCATACTTTTGACAATTAGGACCTCCTTCCCGTTGCTCTGAATGAGGCCCTGGGAAGGAGGAGTGGGCCGATACCTAAACTCGGGCGACGACGGGTCCCGGTAATACGACACCGTACTTAACGGTCGCGGATGGTCTCTCGAAAAGACTAAATTTTGCGACACTTTCAAGAGTGTAGAAAAACTAAACATGAGGCCACATGCTTCGACTGATCGTCGAATGACCCTAGTTTGTTTAATTTGCGATGACGGTCTTTAGGCATGAACGGACCATAAATATTGACCGAAAAACATCTACGTATAGTTCTTACGCGACGGAACAAAAAATGACCTCAGGAATCAGCCCTTTCAAGGAAATAGGTACACTATTCCTCGGCCTGTATACTTCCTTTAAAAACTATGTAAATATCGCTGAAGAAGGCGCCGGATTTATTTCCACACCTAATACATCTGTATCATTATCGACATTCAATCTCGCCCCGCCAGGTCGCTGAAATATATCACCGTGGTCCGTTTAAATCGCGAACAAAACTCGATTTAAGCCCCGTTCGATCGAGGCGCCGGAAAGCGGCGTCGCCGTTCGTCATCCGCAGATTTCTTACGACAGCCTGGTCCGTTCGTCACGCCGGTAGCAATAAATTAACAGGGGGCCGCACGGCGAATGCTTGTCGTCGGTTCTCGGGCGTCGTGTTCCCTGCTTTACGATCCGCGTTCAGCTATTCCTCGCGAGTTTTGATATCGATCGCGCTCGCTTGCTCGCTTGTTCGCTCGCGCGCGCTCGCTGTTGGGGCTGAAATTACGTTCCGTTGTCGCGGATTTACGCCCGAAATTTTACACGGGCCCGTGCCGGCCAAGAGGCGCGCACCCGCTTGAAAAATATCGCCGACGGTATCACGCGGTGTCACGCGAGCCGCCGCGGATTTTTATTAACGCGTCGAGCTCTCCCTCTCTTTCTCTCGCGTGTGCCTCCCATGTTCTGCCATCGCGAACCTCGCGAGTTTCTCTTTCCCTCGTGATACCGTGTGTCCCTTAAATTAGGATGCAACTCAAACACTCGCATATGTATAACGGCTTTTATCTGACCATCGACTGCGAGTCGAGTGACCGCCAAAGATTGCCCGCGGATGATTCGTGAGTACCATTAAAGTCACCCCGTAGACGCTAACGACTTGCGAGCACGATACTGGCGCAAGGCTTTGTGCGAATCGACTCTTTGATTCTTTATAGGCTGAGAAATAAACCGCTTCTTATTGGCGGAGCCCTTTGTTTCTGTGTTTCTCGAGCCTCCTGGTCATTTGAAAAGTTCTTCAATCGTTACACGCGATTAGTGTGGATATTCATCATTTCAGGTGTCGATTGATTTCTTACTCCACATCCCCGCAAAATGAACTATAAGATTTCAAGGTCAAAAGCTCAACAATTTTTTTTTATTACACTGTATTCGATTCAACACAAGTATTAGTCTCGAAAAGTTGGCCTAAATATGATTTGTCAAATCTAGCGTGAGATGAAAAATTTTGGTTGTCTGAGCTATTGCAATATACGAACAACAATGTACCGGTTTCATTTTTAATGGGTATTCAGTCATTTATATTTCCCAGTTCAAAAAATTGTAAAATATTTTTGTTCTAATAAATGGTCAACTTAATTTTTTACATATCACTGTGTACTTGTTATTCCATATTGTTGTAACTGATCTCAAGACGAATTCAATGACACTTGAAATAATACTAAATCTTTTCGAGGCAAATACTCTACTGTGCATCGGTCAGAACTCGATGGTTCGCTTAGAAAATCTTGGCAAAGTTTTTTCATTATCAGATTGATTTTATTTATATCTAATCATACGTGGGTATTACCCCGTAAATCTCAACCGCAATAAAACAGTGATTTCCGCCAATAGCCAAACTATCACTGGTTCGCGAAAATTCCGGCAAGTCCCATAAAGAAGTTCGATATCGTGAAACATCCACGGCGATCGTGCGCTGGCTCGGATCTCGAGACGTTTAGGGTTTGGTCACGCGACGACAGGCGGCACGGAGGAAGTGGGTTAACAATCGCACGAAACTTCGCGGGACGAATTCGCGTGAAATATTCCCGTGGAAGTTGTTCGCCGACGTTCCCGGCAGTCCGGTTCCTTTTTTCGTGGCGTCCGCGGCTCGAAACTATGCGGCTGTCGTCGATTCGTTACGCGAAAGCGACGTCCGTTCCGCTTTCGCCGTACGAAACGGGCCGCTTCGAATCGCGCGCCGCCGGTTAACTTTCGCACCGCGGAAACTTTCTGTCATATTGGCAATTTAAATTTGTAATTAAACAACTTCCGTAACTAATCGTTAATTACGCGCCGCGGGACAATAAAACTTCTTGCCGCGCGATGAACATCGCGCCCGGCGCGACGCGACGCGACGAGACGCCGAGCCAAGCCGCAACGGGCAAAAATTAACGCGCCCCCGTTGAAAAACCGGAAATGCGGGAAACACGCAGCTTCAGGGAACACCGGACAGAAATGTTCGCGAGCTTTTTGCGCTACGTGAACACCGCGGCTTGCGGCTGCTTTAAATTAACCCTTTCACCTACAACAGAAAAAACAACGATATCAAAAAATGTGTTTAGGGAACCGCTTCGTGTTATTCTAGCTTTTCCGAAACGAATAAAGCGTTCAAGTTATTCTCGTCGATGCCCGTTCCGTTGGTGCAAATTTTTTTAAGCTTGTAATTTGTAGACTGCAGATCTGTATGCATTTACAGCAAAATTGAGTAAATGACATTCAAACTTGTTGAAAAATTTTTTTAATTGAAGAAGTCCATATATGATTTCCCCTCAATTAAAATCACTAAGGGAAGAAATAACATTCAATTTAGTTTCTTTTTCTTACAATTACGATGCAGACAATTTTTATTTTGCATAAATATCCGCGGTCAAGTAATTAGAAACACATTATGCGAATTGGAAAATTCGTATTTTTCGCAGTATTTCATTCGAACATAATATGTATTCAAATTCTATGTAGTACTCGAAGTTTCATATTGAAATAAGGACGAAAACCTTTACATAAGAATGACAGGAAAGTGAAGATTAGTCGCCCTTTCTCTGCAAACTTTTAGAAATTCAAATATCGCCGATAAAGTTTAATACAATCCCACATACAATCCTGCGACGAAATGTTTCCCACACAATCGTTTGGTTGGAATGTCAACGCAATACTAAGTAGATCAAACGTGAATATTCATAATAGTATTCATAATGCCATATTCAACAATACGCACAGCCGGCTTATACTATCCAATTTGTGTACTCTTACGGAGCGTTAGGCACCGGTGTTTTTAATTAAAGTTCCGCGGCGAAATGTTGCGCACGTTTTTATTACGGCAACTTCCAGCGTTACACGTAATGCAATATGGTGGCGGAATATGTAATTCACGAGCGTTCGAGAATTTTTCCACGAGTACGCGATACGGTCCGCGGATAGTTGCACCGATTTAAAATGTGTTAACCAACTACCCACCTCAACCGTAGACAACTTAACCTGTTTTTATCTGCCGCGGAACTTTTACACCCACGTTCTACCCTGAAACTTCTCCGCATTGTAGAACTCCGTACGAGGACTCCACCCGCCTCCAGTTAATGCTTCGGGTAACACTACGTTCGCACAGCCTAATTTCTTCCGGAATTAACTTACCGGCGGGATAATAAATTCTTTGACACTCTGTTTACTTCGCTCGGAATTTTTCGAAAACGATTGCTTAACATTCCATTAATAACTGTTCATTAAAATAGAATTTATTTAAATCAATTTCCTTTTCGTACTCTTATACATTAATTTGAATTATTCATCAGATACTAGAGGGCTGAAAATTATTTTTGAGCTCATTAAGTTATGCTCGATTAAAATTTAATTTCAATGAGGTAGTTGTATCATAACAAAACTAATGTAAACTAATTGTACGTTACACACTAAATCATATTATAACATAATCACATATTGTGTAAACCTTATATGGTTTAAGGCAATAAATTGTTAATAATAATAATACTTGATTCCATATTGTTTCTATTCTATTTGTCTGATCATAGCCCAACTTAATTGTACTGCTATCGTCATTGGTCTTCTCTATTATATTTGTCTGATTACAAATCGTCCCTATTCTACTTGCGCGAACTTTGGCCATCCCCATTATATTTATTCATATTTTGCATTGTTGTACTTGTTTGGTTAGAAATCCTTTTTATTCTATTTCTACTGGTCTTGCATTGTTTCTGTTCTACTTGCTTCATCATTAGACTGACCTTTGTGCAAAATAAAACTTTTTTACCTGGTTTTGCAACGAACTGGAGTGAAACAGAAATTTATTTTCTTTCTTCATATGTTTAATAGGTTGAAAATAATATAACGGTATTTATAAATGTTTCCAATGTTTTTCCAACTCATTTTTCTCATAAATGCATAAAATCTGCTGTCTACTCATCACAGCCAACGTAATTGTACTAGTAACATACACCATCACTGTTCCCGCTGTCTGCCCCCAGACAGTCTACGTTAAACTTGTCTGACTACACGTAATTCTACCGCTAGCCTGATGTATAATCGTTTTTCTCCGCCAGTCTGACTACATCGCGTCTCATTCCACTCATTCCCACACAAACCGCTCTTATATCCCGCGTCTGGCCACAACCACACCATTCCACTTCTATCGTATGATTAGTATCGCATATTTTCGCAGAAATTCCGGCAAAAATAGCACTCGGACGTTTTAATAGCGGGTAATAGAATTCTCGCGACAAAGTATCGCGGACACGCGACGACTACGGTCTCATTAATGCGTGCTCGTTGACCGTGCTGGTTGTTCACGTGCGGCCGGCCTTTATTTTTGCGCTGGGAATATTGAAACACAAGGACTTCCCGATTACGCTGGTAATTGCGCCGTTGCATGTGAGGCTCATTGTGATCGAGAACTGCGCCGGCGAACGTAACGGCGGGTCGTTCGCGCTTACAGAAATCTTTCTATGATCGAGAATCAAACGTTGGTCCGCCGGATTGTCTGTCGTGCGTCTGCCTGTGTAGAATTTCATCGAATTAGAATCCGCGATAGTTAACAGCCCGGCATGTTGAAATTTATCCCCGTAGTAGCGGAGGAAATTAACTCGCGATCCCAATTGTTCCGCGACGCGAATTACACTATAGACTCACGGCTAATTTCAAACACTCCCGCGAGACAATGAAGATTTCCATTAAATTGATTCTCTTCTAGTCGAACGGCGTACGAGCGCGTTTGTGGAATTTAAATACACATGCCCGACATCGTGGAATCCACATCGGGATTATGCGAATCCGTCGAACGTAACTGTCAATGAAACCGCCGAATACCTTGAACTGCAATGCGATCCGCGTTTCGGTAGGCGGACCGGCTCGGCTTCGCGTTGTTACCATCCATAAAGCTCTCCGGTCGTAAACATTAATCAGCACCGCCGCACGCATGTCTCTCGTAATTATAATTGATGCTATGTTAATTACAATTTACGCAAAAACCTGTTCGCCCCGGGGGAAACACGCGTCGCGACGCGCGCGGCTTTGCTCGCTTCCACCATCGTGTTAGTCTAATCGTCTTAAGTGTTTTATGAAGTGTTCCATTCCCGAAAAGTTAATTATTGGGTCGCTGGACGTTTCAGAAACACGCAGAGGCTGTTCAAAGTTCGCGATGCCCGATTCCATTAGGGTATGTTTAACAACGCGGCCCGCGCTAATTGTTATGGAATGCTCGGGTGAACGAAAACATGTTTCAGCTTTTAAAAAAGTTATTTTAAAATGTGCGTGTTCGATATGAATTTTCATGCCGTTTCATAAAATACATTTATATTATAGAGATGTTACCGTTAAAAAATGTTTACGAAACAGTAATACTCGCATCGCTCTCGAGAACGAGAGTTCCTGCGGCACGTAGATTGCTACAAAAATAGGAAGGATTTTCTAAGGGCTTGCAAAGGGCTCGGTTACATGCCAAACAAGATCTGTTTGCGTTGCTCCCCTGTTCATAGGGAATTCGAAAACTCAACAAAATTTCCCCCGGTGTCGTTCACTTGACAGACTTCGCGTTCGCTGTCGTCAGCCCCCGCGAACCCGACGCGGCGCGGCGACTGCACAATAAATAAATATCCCGAGTAATTCGAAACCATCAGAAGAAAAACAAAAGGGCCATGCCCGGGCACAGTTTTCCGTCGGATAATTGAAATTGGAGCTTTTCTCTCTCTCGGCGTACTTTTTCCATCAACCCCTCGGCATTCCTCTTCGAGGCGAAGCGTCTTTTTTCCACGTGTTTTTTTCCCGGCAGCAAGATCATCGTTACAATTATTTCCGTTCCGTTGTCGGCGGCGAACAACATCCAGCAACGGTATTTATTGCAACAACGATCGGCCCGGGTATCAAGGGATGTTATTCTTCGGATGCGCGGGACCCGCTTCCCTTTCGTACGCTCCGATCGGTGTTTTCTTTCAATTATCAACTTTCATGAATTCTTAATTAGATGCTGAACCTTTCGAAACCCGATTGCTCCGTTTCTTCGGGAAAGTGGCGATCCTGCGAGGCGCAATTAATTGAAGTCTGAAGTCGCCGCTCTACGGGAAAGTTCGGGGACGATGTTTGTCAGTAGTAATTGAAGAGAAAAGAAGGGAATAATTGGAGAATGCTGAAAGCGAGGGAAGAATGGTGTAATGCAACGTAATGTAATGTAATGACGCTTTTATCCCTTCAATTGGTGGATCCCTTAACCACAAATAATACTCATATTGGCGAAAATGAAAGGTTGTCAATTCATTGAATTTACACAGTTTAAAAGCACATGAAATTCTACATATCAACAACGTTCACGAAAATAGTTCACGACTCTTTTGTTTTTTAAAAGATCGGTTGGCGTGAGACCTATAGTTTCCGTAAGACTTTTGTTCTTCCGGATGAGTAGCATAGGATGCAATAAAAAAATGTTTGGCCATGAAAAAAGCTCAAGGTCAATTTTACGGTCCACTCTTTTTTTAACAGATCTCCACCGATCCAAATGTGCAGAATCACGCTACAGTGGTCGCTACACATGATAATGAGTCACCCTGTACTTGACAAATCTTAACCTAGCAAAATCACAAAATAAATGATTCCGACTATAATCCTAAAAAGTAACATTATAGTACACAAACCATCGATACCGTTACTTCCGAACGAAGCACAACAGCGATACTAAATCGACACCCATCCTCCGTCAGCGCAAGAGCACCCCAACCCACCCACTTCGATTTCTCGGCAGCAAGTCGCCGAAAGCGTCGATACAAAAAAAAAACAAACAATACAACAGCATGAATATCTATGCAGTTCTCAGATCGACATTGGCGAAGCCAGAGTATAGCAATGGGGAGTCATGCGTCTCTCACGGGTTCCCGTTTCCTGAAGAGGTGCGTCGCCCCGTGCCGACTAGAGGTCTGGGTTAGGTATTCTTTAACGGGGGGATCCCAGGAACAACAAAACGTTCCGGAATAAGAGTCGACGGTGGTAGACGAGTTCCGGATGGGGGGTACAAGGGGGGCAGAAGGCGGAAAAAGGGGGAAGAAGCGACGGGTAGGGCGGCAGAGGGGAGGGGAAAGGGGCCAGAAGCGTTGCAAAGGGTGGGAAAGGGGTGCAGAGGGGGGTTAGACGGTATGCAGCGAGAGAGGCCGACGGCGGCGGCGGCGACGGGAGAAAAAGTTATGGCGTAAGAAACAGAAGAAAAGCGGAAAAGGAACGGCGTGGGTGGAGGTTGGCCAGCGAAAGCGCACGGGAGAGATTCGCGAAACCCGATATGAAATACCAGAGGAGACGGCGCGGCGCGGCGCGCGGGCACGGGCGTGCGTGGTGTACGGAAGACTTGCCGCAGTCAATATTATCGTTCTGCCGGACGTGGAACGAACGCGAAAAAGGAACCGATCAATATGGGATGGGAACCGGCCTCGCATTCCTACGGTGTTTTGCGACATCGACGACCGACGACCGACATTTTTCTAATCCAATACAGGCCGATCTCTCCCTCTCCCCCGCCCACCTTCTCACGCTATCCATGGTACTCCGAAATTTAGGTCCTGAATCGTGATGGCCGAGTGAATCGGTTTGAGAAAGTTGAAGCTGGATGAAGATGTTTGTTCCGTCGCAAGGGCACAGGAAACGTGGGGTTTTTTGAGGACGTTATTTATGATACGCTCGTGACTAAACAGCCTCTTCAAGGAGTAAGCAAACCGTTGCAACATTTGGCGACCAATTAAGACGTCGGCCAAATGATAGTTTTTTTTTCCTTCTTAAAACTTACAACGTGCCATAGATCTCGTCCTCGAGAAGGCGCCCTATTGAGACGCACAGTTTCAAGTTTCAATCGTAGAAGGCAGGTATAAATCATTCCTTCTTCGAACTCGACCTCACTCGAAACAACAAACTGATACGATCCAATCAGTGCTGGTCTTCGACAGTCAGTCGGCCTTTAAGCATTGAAACATAAACTAAGTAACACCCCTTCTCGAATACATAGAAGGATCCTCACGAAGAACGTCCTCTCGATACATAGAGGGGGTTTTTCAAGACTTCACGATTGCTGACAAAGGCGGGGACAGGCAGTTCAGTTCTAACACTGGAACCGTGCCGACGCGACCCATCCCTTTGATCAGTTTTTCGTAACACGTCATCTTGTCCAAGTCAGGATACGTAGAAATTCACATTTCGAGATCCCAGCGATCTGACACGTCTAAGGCAGGACCTGCTAGCATAGCCTTGCTGATGAGTCCTCTAGCAGGTCTGGGTCGAAACGCAGCTTCTTCACACAACGAATAAAGACTATCGTAAATTTAATTAGTTATCCAAAGTCAGTTTGGCGGATAACGATTCGATGGTTTCGTAAAACTTCGCGTCCGCGAAGTTAGAACTTCTCATCGAACAATGTTCATGTTAAGTCTCTCGCGATAAAGACTTCGAATAAACTTCTGACGTGCAACAAAATACCACTGATTCACCTACAACATTAGAGACTAATAAGAGACTAAAAGATGCATTCCCATCATTGATCCAAGCACTATATCTTCTTCGAATATTCAAGATTCCACCGCAGCAGTGAAAAGTTAAAACAGCCGAAATCCGTGGCGAACAAGCGCACATGCAACTTCGATGCAGCCCATCAGGCCACGTTGTTCAGACACCATCGTCTGGCCGCCTTTAAACAGCGAATTCCGTTCAAACAATTTCGACTTACGGCTTTCCTAAAAGTAACCGGGCTGCACGCAGAATCGCATAAACCGCAGAATTAGTTTTCCCTGAACTTTGATCTTGACTCGCGACTGGGGGGGGGGGGGAGGGTCGCGTTATTACCGCAGAAATCTGTGGGAAAAGGCGAATTATTTTCCTCGTTTCGCGGCCGGTTACCTCGCCGCGGTTAAATGAAGGCGAAAAGAAGCGACGACCCGCGGAAAACAACCGCTTCAAAACACCCGCGCCAACCCCCGGGGGCGGTTTGGGATTTCCTGCGAGCGCGAGTTCAGTTGCGTAGCAACACAGGAGACCGAACGGGGCTCCAATGGAAATAACACCGGCGAATATTGAAGCGAATCTTGGCTCATAATAAAACTCGATTCTTGCCCCGGCGTTATAAAGATACATTAACGGAGCGTTATTTCGCGGTCGAGCGCGGGGAGGTGGACTACCCTTCTTGGCCGACCATAACTCTGCCCGACAAGTGTGTTTTCTGGCCGTAACTTCCGGCGAGGCATTAACCGCTCGTTTCGCCGGTACACCGACGAAACTGCGCCCCGGAAAACCCGGCAGGAAGAAAGAGAGTCCACTTTTTTTCACCGCGATATTGTGACCGCGAACGCAACCGGACAGAAAAATGCTCCTGGATACGTGACCGTTGAAATATGGCGCGAAGACGAGTGTATTTCAGGAGGCGAAACCGTGGCTACTGGCACAAGAGATTTTTAGCGCCGCACTGATGGAAATTGTGGCCGAAAGTTTTGTACACATTATTCGATAATCCTTCGAAGCTTCAGAATCTAAAATATTGACCAACATTTGTGAATTTTTCGAAACTCAAGGTCGCGTGGAGGTCACAGTATTGTAAGTCGTTGGATTTGTCTTGACCTAAGCTATCGCACCGTGACGACGAAAGCACGCAGTCCCGTTTAAAAAAAATATGGACGAACACCAATCGACAAATTACCGCCAACAGCCGAAGATTGATTGCAACGAGCAATCGCCGGCAGCCGCGTCCGTTGTCAATAATAAGACAGCCACCGGGCTCTGTGTTATTGACACGGGGATCGGCAGATGGAAATTTTTACGAGTGACCGAATTAGCAACCACGCTTCACGGATTACCATGGCGCGTCCTCTGGTTCGATGGGGTAACTTGCGAATAATTCTGCGGATCCTCGGCCCGCTCCCAACAGCTCAAGAACAGGCCGTCTCGAGAGGCCTCTTCCGCACGAGCACGTTGGGCGTCTGATTGTGAGATCGTACCCGAAAAAAAGAGGAACACCTCCACCTGAGCAATAAGACTTAACTACTTGGAAAGAGAACGGCCCCCGATGGGGCGTATCGTAAACTGTTCGAGCACGTCTGATCCGAATCCGAGCCGGTGTCTTTTCATTAGAGGCCCTCTCGTCCCTTCATCTCCCGGCCCTCGTCGCAATGTCTAAACATTGTTAAGCAATTAGCCCTTGTAGCCGTAATTCTGTAATCGCCTGGTCACAATTTTCCTCGCACGTTTCCCGAAGAACTCCTTTTTCCTCCATCTAATCTCAAATTATTAGACTGCTGATTTTTGTGCAATATTAAAATTATCTTCATTATTAATTGCCAGCTACAATATTTGACCAAACGGTTAGAGTTTTTTGATGATATTAGAAGGATTAGTTTACTAGTTAGTGTATAAATAATTGTTTTTAAAAATTGTTATTGGTCGCGTTTGCGAATGAAAAAGTATAGGTCGCAATTTTTTAATTTTTTATCTGTGTATGTAACGAAAATTTAGAAGGTGTATTTGGTAAATCTGAGTAAGTTATACACATGCATTGAAAATAGCAAAAATTTCAGAACAAAATTCAAAATTTTTTACAGGTTACAATGCCTAAAGCTTTTTTTATACATCAATCGATTTCGGTGAAACTTTATACGTGTATATTACTCACTTAGATACACAAAATAAATGTTTTAAATTTTCAGTACGAGCACAGATAAAAAATTAAAAACTCGCGACCTTTACTTTTTGCTTTGCAAATGCGACCAATAATAATTTTTAAAAACAATTATTTACACATCAGCTGGTAAACTAATTCTTCTAACATCTCCAAAAAAACTCAAACCGTTTGGTCCAATTTTGAAAAAGTTATTCAGTTTTAGAGAGTGTACAAATACTTTTTACACTCACTGTACATAGACGTTCATTTCTTTTTTTAATCATCAGCAAACAGCAAAATAGAATTTGATTTCAGATTACAGATAATTAATAACATAGCTGTTCAGTAGATTCCGTTCGAAAGCGTCACCACGAGTCCGACTCGACGTCCAATGTGTTAAGAGTAAACGTGTTCAGCTAAAATATGAAATATTAAATCGTCGTGAATTATGCCGAGGATCGGTCAGGGAAAACAATAGAGTTTGAAAAACCATCGGCAGCGCGATAGCGCTTAACAAAACCGCCAAAAACAGAATCCCGAAATAATTCCATGGGACCTACAAATTTCGACAAGTGGTTTTTAGTCGAATTTCGGAGAAGCGGTTGCGAAACTCATGCGAAAGCGTGCACGGCTCGTTGCGGACTCGCCGCTCGAATCCGAATATTCGTCGGGGAGCGCGTAAATTCGACCGAGGATCTGATTTATATTTAATACGGCCGACATGTCTGCAGGAATTAAAGTAAACGAGGCGTACCGGTATCCGTGATGAGCTGCGCTCCAGAATCTCCCCCGCGAGATCCCTCCGTGATTCCGAGGAATCGGGAAAAAGTAAATCTGTTAGGTCTCCGCCGAGATTTTTCCTCGGAATTAGGTGTGTACAGAAAGCTTTAGACTTTTTCAATCGTCCCATGATTAATAACCATTTCCGCATTTCGCGTTTTTGTGCAATAGTTTGTTTGCTATCGATGCGTCTAACTAATGGTGCATGATAATTAAACAGCGAATTTTATGCGTTTATGACAAAAATGGGTAGATGTAATTTAAAACAGTAAAAACATTAGAAGAATTTAACAATACTGCTATATTATTTCCAACCTGTTAAACATATTAAGAAAGAAAATAAATTTCTATTTCACACCTGACTGTTGACAAAAAGATCCGCTGTCTGATGATAATATACTTTTAAAATTTTATTTGAATGCAGTCAATATTTAATGATTGGAAAATACTCGTGAATACAAGAGACATAAATTTTCTTTGTCTCCTAGTAAATTGTAAACGTTAAAAAAGTTCCAGTGATTGTGATCGTAAACTAAGCCAAGGGGTTAATAGGCTTTTCAATGACTAAACTGTATGTAAAAATTCAGCAATTTTCCTTTACAGAATAATCGCAAACGACATTGTTACAATATATTAATTAAAAAAAAAATTTTAGTTATGAACGAAATTCCTTTCGAACAATTTATCGGGAAACTCTCAGCTGTTGATATTTAGTTTCCAAAAAGCCCATGGAAAATTGCCGGTAAGTGAAGAAGTTCCCTAGTTTTTTGTGTCTGTAAAAAAAATGCCTAACTGCTCATCGACTCGAAACTCGGTCGCGTCTCCGAGCACGATTTTCCCGTTTGAAACGCAGTCCGGCCGCCGCGAGTAATTACGAATAATAGCCGGTGATGCGGGGCTCGAGGAGAGGGCGGGAGGGGAACGGATGAAATCGTTAATATTTTGAAATCCGAAACGGGCGTCGTTGCGGATTGGCCGGGTGTAGCGCGTGCAAACGTCCGTTTACGCGGGGATCGCTAAATAAATTGCGTCCCGGATTACGTACATTAGACTCCTGGATTTTAAACTCGTTTCGTTTAATCGCGCGCGCGGTCGACACACACCCCCGCGCATCCAGAGTCGTCTCTTGATTACGCGACCCGTTGACGTGCGCGCATCTTTTGTGTCTGTCGTTCTCCGCGGCCGGCTAGCCGTGTCACGTAATTTTGTAAATTCGACCGGTTCGCTCGGTTTAAACACAATTATTATTTTAATTATCCGCCCGCGTTCCCCGCACGCGACCCCGCACCCGTCACGCACGAACGTGTTAAACGCCGAGCGCTCTCGCGCTTGTTTCCGGCGGATAAAAGCGACATCGCAACGCCTCGCCTCGCGACGCGACGCGACGCGTCCACCGACGTTTTCCGGAAATAATTCCAAGGAAAAATAATTGGACGTGTCAGTAGCGTCTATAGAGAGAAAAGGCCTCTTCTCTCGCCGCTCCTGGTTGTAATTGTGAGCCGAATGTCGCGGAAATATAATGAAAGAGGGAAAATATTGTTTGTGTGAACACCAGGTTCGAAAGTTGCTAAGTAAAACGAAAATCAAAAATCTTGAAATTCTGGTGGATTCTACAATTCATTCGTGATTACTAGATTGCGGTTCTTTATGCATTTGTGGTTTCTAAAATTTTTTCAAAAAATGCTACAATATCAAATTCCACAGAATTTACTACAATTTGTATTTATGTCGGATCTGTAAAGGTTGCTACCACTGAAAATAAGATTCTATTTGTTCCCACTTTCTTGAAATTTGACTACAAAAATTAAAAATTACATAAACATTCGCAGTCTAATGATTACAGCTTATTAGCGATTCATCAATATTAACATACGAAAGTTAGGTTAATGATCATATTAACAGTGGTGCAATAAACTGCAGGCATACATCTAATTCTATTTTAGTATTGGTATTTTAAAAGCATTCGAAATTTGTGTGAATGTGTTGGTTTACAGTTAAGCATAAATCATTGATGATAATGCCTGGAAAAGTTGAACGACAAAGTTGGGCTATAAATTAATTAATGAGACACATGAAAAATTTAAATGATAAAGTTAAGTGATCAGTCCAGTTTAAATAATGTATATGATATTTGAATATTTTAATCCAATATTTCAACTTATTGATCTGAGAAATTTCATTGGATTTGTATTAATTATTCTATAACAATCTAATTAAAGAGAATACGAAAATGTGTATTTACGAACAACCAACAACAAATCAAAGGAACAATAATTTCAAATTTTTTAAATTATTCTCTGGCTCTGTCCGAAATGAAAACTCCACCCGAATAAAACGTAAAAATCTGAGAGCATAACCAATGTGAAATTGGAAAATTTGGAACCGTTATTACAATAGAATTAAAAATGTTCAGAAGTCCACGAAAATAAAATTTGAAAATTTCAGAGCAACGCCCGAATGAACTTCACGAAACCCGTAAACGAATTTCCACTTCGTTAAGTATAACACAGTTAATTGTCAACAACAACCATTCGTTGATTACATAACGCATCTCGCCGAAGACTGTCGTCACTGCGAACATTCGATTCCTCGGACACTTGTTAAATAAAATTATGCAAAGATGAGCGTAACACCGGGAGGGCCAGCGAAACGAAGATACATAATTAATTAGTGGCTACTAATTAGTGGCAGGTACAAACATCCCGTTAATTGCTAAACGCCCGACATCCGCCGGCATTTTAATTGAGATTATAATTGCCATCTGCGCGTTGCTGCACCGGCTAGACAGTGAATTCTGCGCGTAGTAACAATCAAAGTACAAGTCGACTGTGCTTTCAGGCGTGGCGCAGCAGAAAAAAAGAGAAAAATTTCATTAACTACTTTGTACCTCGAAGGGAAATACAATTTCGTCCCTTTCAGTGGGCCGATTCTGCCGGCGCATGCGAAAACGACCTGAATAGCAAATTTAATAATAAATGAACAACAGCGAAGTTAACCACCAAATTAATGTTCCGAAATCTTGCTATTAAGAAAAGACAAGGCGCGTAGCCTGCGCTTGAGCAGAATAATTACCGTTCCAGCATTAAAAATGGCCGAAACTTCCAGCCAACTATTTAACTATTAATTTCAATATTTCCTTACGAGCTGCACTCTTTCTTACGGCACGCTGCAGGAAGTAGTGCATTATTCATTAGCAGAAGCATTATTCCAGAACCGTAAGCAGCAAGCGTTAAATAATTATTATCCAAAAACTGGAGGATCAAAACACGTATCACGACTAAAATTTCATGTCTAACGAACGTACTCGAATTAATATTTGTTTAAGAAATTTCATAGAACCTCCACGGCTGCATCTAGACAGCGGTGGGTTGGAAGAGGCCGGAACAGGGCGCCATCTTAATTAGTTACGGTAATCAGGAGCGGCGCAGGGCAAATCCAAGTTTGATTCACCATTCACCTGTTTTATCTGGATGCAATTATGCACCCCTCCGTGCTACGGGGGAATACGTATATATAGGCGGATTATGCAAAGGCTCATCGTTCGTCGATGCCGGAATAGAGAGAAAGGCCTGGTGGATGAAGGGACGGCGAGGGGAAACCGAGATGGGCGGGAGGAGGGGTTGGGGGGCGGTGCACACGGGATGCTTTTCGCGTTTTGCTCGCCACCCCTGACTCATATACAGCTGCATAACTCCATTGTTGTATCGATTGTTGGAGCACGTGGCGGGCTTTACAGTTCATCCCCTTAGCGATGGGATGGGAGCGAAGAAGCGAGAGCTCGGCTTAACGAGCTTTTTCAAACTCGATTTCGACGGCGAAAGCAAGGGCAAGACGCCGAGGACTTTGAAGGAATAAACAGTTTCACGCGTGACGGCCTCCGAGCTCGAATTTCCTCGGAATCGGGCGCTGAAGTCGACCTTCAACCCTTAACTGAACTATCAAAGCATAATTTTTGAGACACCCTGTATAAATTGTAATGTATACGTACGATGAAAAAAATATTTAGCCATCGCGTTTATACATAAATTACAGTACGCACGGTCAAAGAAAAAATTGTTTCTTCGAACCACCGCTTCGTACGAAACAAAAGTGTCTGAGAAATATTAACGCTGGAACGTGGGTGTCCTTTATTGTTCAATTTCTTGAAGAAAGCGAATCGAAGTGCGACGTCCCGGTGTCGAAGACGGTAGGACAATGGGACTGATTTGGAACTCGGCTCATTCAATGGGAATATAGTAGGAGAACTGTCGAGAACTGTCATAAAACCACGGACTGCCTTCGGGTAGAACTCTCTGGAATGCAATTGCATCCTAGTGGAGCAGGTCGAGGCAGGAAGCATTCGAGGTAGCTGAATGCATATCGCTGCAAATTACGCGGTTTCGATACCGATGTGTAAGTGATATTGTTTCTATGGCGCTGGTGTAACGCCGAAGGCTGTGTCCTTACCAGTTGAATCAGCTGAATCAGTTGAATCTGTTTCCGCGCCTCTGACCGAGTACCGATAGATGAATGAAACTGGAATATATGGCTTGAGTATCTCTGACTTTCGTTGTCACAAAAACTAGAATACCTTGTATTAAAATCTTATTTCATAATCTAAATTCATAATTATTACAATGTGGATCGTCATACGAAATAAAATTTTTCTAAGGCAATTATAACGCATAGCTATCAACCCTTAAATGGACCTTCAAGATGTGCTTTCAAAATGCCATAATTCATTTAACTTACGTTTAATATCTATCTCAAATAGAAACGTAGAGATAGATTAGAATTTCATGTAAATCCGCAAATGGTTGTACGCTATTATTAACAGTTACATTTTAAATAATTATTAACACGAGCGGAGCCGCATCGGCCCCAATAGCTCACTCGATGGTTATATAAAAATTAATTTTACCTCTTTACAACTCTAATAAATGCAGAACAGTGTTCCTAAATTTTTCGAAAAATGTGTAATTTCAAATAATAAAAAATTCAGAGAATTTAAGAGTACCTTTCTCACAACTTCATAAAACTATGGAAGACAGAAATCAATTCGGTCATTGTGTCTTGCAATTATTGCTGACAATTTTTATTTAGCAGATCCGCGGTCTATGGCGAATGTTAATGGATATTTATAATTGTTTTGGTCTCATATGTGATTCAAAGGATTCATGCGTTGGTTGGGTATTCCATTTTTCCCGAAACCCGTCCCTCTCGCGAGTACTATGTTTGGACAGCAGGTTTGCAGCGCAGGGCACAAACGTGCCCTTATTATAATGTATTCCCTTCGGTCTGTACCGAATCCAGGGGGTGAATCCGACGTTGTAACGTTTAGCAGAAGGAAATCCCGTGGGGTTAACCGGACCCGGCTCGTTCTATGTACTATATTGGACCGTAAACAGAACGACAGCGACAACGAGGCTCACAAAAAAGCCGGATTTTCCGCAACGCAACCCTAAATATATTTTATGGGCACGCCGCGGGGCCAAGTTATGATTATTTATATCATTATTGGGACGCGATTCCGACCTGTAACAATGGAACTCTCGTGGTGACGCGAATGAGGACTTTTGACGAATATTCGAATTGTTGTTAGACTGTGCAAATCATTACGCAGAATGAAATTTATCAGCATAAATTGCAAGATACAGGAGCTGTATACAGAACGAATACAGTCGTTCAGTCACGAATGACACCCCTTTAAGGTTTAAGGTTTAATATTTGGTTGTCTCAACATTTCGTTTTAGATTAATGTGCTCGATGTAAATTCAGAGTAGTTTTTAAGAAAACCAAAGGCATGGCTAAGAAAGCGGAAGCTTAAGGAATAATAAAACACTAACGAACGGACGATTGTGTTGTTCGTGTACGCTGATGTTGCCTAAGAATATGGAATGTACACATAGCGAAGGAAACTTATAGGACTACCTAATAGTTAGTGAATTGTGATACATTGCCAGTCAAATGACCGGCTTTATATGTATGTATATTTCATTTTGCAATTATTGAAATAGCATGGAAATTGATTCGACCAATTTTTTTATCCAAGCACATATTGAAATAAAAATTGCACAAAATCTAAATAAACAGAGCTTTGTCATTTTTATAAGTTAAAACATTTTAATCGCTTTTAGCGCTCAGTAGGTTTCGTGTTAACATTTAGTTGATTAAATAATTCTTAGCATAAATTCGAATGGGGTAGCATAGTTCTCTGAAGTGTCAAGAAGGTGGAGGAAAAGAAGAATCATTCTCAAGGTTCTGAAAGACCCCCTCGGTTCGAGCGACGACGACTTCCGTCGATTGAGGACGATCCTTCAGATGAATCTCTAGGGTGTAATACTCGAATTAGTATCAGCATCCGCGGGGCTGGCACAATGAGTTACGAGTGGTCCATCCTCGAAGACGATATGCTGAATCGGTCCGCGAAGTTCCCGTAAGCTCGGCGAGATTGGCCGCGCGCTGTTCGTCAGGCTTAGCGTGCAATATTGGTTACCGTCGACGTAATATAACATCTTGTAACGTCAAATGGATCATAATATTCCCGGATGTAATGCCCGCCATCTATCTGGATTCAGCTTTCGGTGACCGTCGGTTAATTTCCCGCGGCATTACCGCGCGCCGACCCTCTTCAACCCGCCCCCGCCCCCCGCGACGACCGTGCAACTGCAACCCGCGGAGCTTCATTCGGCAACGATCGACTGCTGACCTAACCGGTTCGACGAAAAACGACCGACAAGCGACTTTGCACGCAGGCCCGCTCGAAACCCCGCTAATTAGACCGTTTTTACACGGAAAAATAATTGGCCTGCTTTTTATCGGTCGTCGCGATGCTGCCCGACGCAAAAAATTCTGCGCACGCGGATTTCCTGTTTTACCAGAAGACGACTAGATTGTTGCCTTTGCCTCTTCTTATCGAGCTGGTTTCGTCCTCTAAAGAATTCCATGGGTGTTGGTTGATACACTGCTTTTCATTATACTCGAGAAATTTATTTTTTTACTTCAGCATATTCCATTGTGAAGTTTTTCAATCATTTTTGTATGTAGCATTCACCACGGACAATTTTTTACATTTTTTTAGACAAACGATAGGATTGTCATCTTGTAAATTATTATATACGATACATGGTAAAATTACTGTGTATTGGGTACGTCATAAGTATATTATTAATAACTGCGAATTTAAGAATTTTTAAGAATTTGTCTGTTTTCCAATCGAATTCCAGTGGCAGCGAATGGAAAAACGCCGATCGATACTATTTATTAAAAGGGATGTAAACAACGGCTACAGAAGCTCGCGAAAGAGTTCAAATGTTTAAAGTGATTTTTCCCATGTTAGTGGCCATTGTTTGCTTGGAAAAATTTCGAGTAATTTCGAAAATTCAACGGGCACGAGCACACTTGGGAATGGAGGCCGTGTTCTGAATAAACGCTTTCGGAAAATCGCACGGGTGAAAATAGTAGAACGTTAAGCGTGCTCTGGATGTGTATTTTTTTTTTTAATTCATATATCCCCGCCTTTGTTCATTGAAGCTCGCAATACAGCGTACACGGGATCTCGACCTATTGCGATTTCAGGATTATCCGCGACTAAATGTGCGGATATGAATCACAGTTTTTCGGGCCGGGCTCTGTGGATCGTTAGAATCGATGGTTTCAATAACCAAATCCTCGGTGATTAAAGTTCTTCGAATACACTCGATACATTTTACCGGTTCGACTCTTCTATTTATTAATTTCGGAGCTTGTTCGATATCCTGTACGGACCAAATTACAATTTTTCAGCTGAATTGATACGGTTATTAATAGAAACTGATTTTCGGTTGCTTGCGAACTGAAAGCGGTTCAGTTATGTTTCGAGGAGAAAATTTAATCTTGAAGATTAGGTTCATTTAAATTTCAAAGTTTTCACGATTTTAAATATGATCCACAAGCAATTGGTAATTTCATTTTTATTCATTGGGATTGGACTTTTTAAATGAAATATGTAACACTAGGGTGGACCTTAATTTTTGACCAACGATTTTTTTTCAACACGCCCCCCAGAAGTATTCCTTTAGGTGACAAAAAAACGTGGCGCATTTAAATTGAAAATTTTGAAATTCACCATATCTATGAAGTATTACAAATCGTTGGATTTGTCTTTTTTTTCTAAATAAAAATATGGAAAAATTGTACGACGTCTTTAAAAAAAAATACTGATGACCTTGAAATTTCGAAAATTTGATTTTCAACAAATTTTCTTTTTTTCTCACCGAAAGGAACAATTCTGGGGGGCGTGGTACATTGTATAATATAACTCTTTTTATATGGGTACATAGATACTATAATGAGCAACTTGTCTTTGAAAAGTTTTGAAAAATTTCGATATCAAACTAGTTATTATCAAATAATTTCATCAAATAAACAAATTTATTGAATGAACTGGTCACGAATGCAACAGTGGGACCTCAAAAATCGTAAAATAAGAAATTTGGAATTCGCTATTTTGGCGGATCTTACACTTGAACGCACCGCGCAAATGGGGAAAATAAAATAATAGTGACGAGTATGATTGCCAAGGAAAGCAAAAGGCAGTCGGTTAGGAGTTTCTCACAACATAAACGGTGCAGCATAGGTTCCCTCGCGCGCGGGGGCAGTCATCGAATTCACAATTCCACGGAAGAACTGCCGGAGAGCGAGACCGCGAAACTTTGATATTCAACCGGCAATTTTGCGCACAATAGAATTTCAAACTAACGATACCCGCGGGACAAAACGAGCTTTCGCAATTTCGCCGGGTTACAGCTGAATTCGCGTGGGCTCGTGGAACGAAATAGGTCAACATTAAGATTTCATCGCGATCCCGAAAGTTCCGATGGGCCAGACGCCGCTCAACCACGCACTGTGGTCCCAAACCTGAATTTTACAAAACGCTATAAATATTTTTCGGGACAATGTAAAAAAAGCCCTACTCCGATCATTCGTTAATGATGCTGGAAATTGTGATTGAACAGGAAGCAAGTAAAAAAGCGAAAGAATACAACATAGTGTTGTGTGTAATTGTTGCGATGTGATTGTGTATATTTTTCCTACATTATGCCTAATTTGAAGATAATAATTACAGCGGATTTTATACATTTATGGCAAGAATGAGTAGGTATAACTTGAAACAGTAAAAAAATCAGACGAATTTAGAAATACTGTTATATTATTTTCAACCCGTGAAACATATTAAGAAAGAAAATTTTCTATTTCACTCCAGTTCGTTGCAATTTAGGTGGAAAATGTTTATTTCGCATAAACATCCGCTGTCTATTCGTTATGGACAACAGCAATCGCACTATTATTGCAACTCTACTGTAAATACACCAAAAAGAATTTTAAGCAGATCGACGGTTTTACTGTCAAGCAGTTCCAACATAAACGCACCGTAAGACGCAGCGTGAAACCGGTGCACCGCGGTGCAGCGCAGCGGAGCGAACGTGACAAGGACCGATGCACCGTTGCACCCACACGTTCGCAAGCCTCCGGCTCGATTCTTTGTTTGCTCAGAATTTACATTCGCCGCCGGTGAAACGCATCCGGCGCGGTTCCCACGCGGCGATCCAGCGCATATCGAAATTGAAATTAAAACGCGGCCGGCGCAAATTGTTTCTCATTCGCTCGCGAATTACTCGATTCCACGGCCGGCGCGTGTCCTGTTTGCGCGAATCCGCGTCCCATAAAAACGCCGGATTACCGGCCGCAAATTATTACGCCGGTGACCGATTGATCGAATCAAATCCAGGCGTCCTACTCGCGCGCGACTCCGATTCCGCTGGAAAGTTAATCGCGAACGAAGCTACTCGCGGCAACAGTCGACTTACGTTGCCTCCGAATCCGAGGTTGGGTCTCTGTCGTTTAAATTTTCATCGAAGCACCGCCCCTGAAGTTTCTTTTAGTTTTCGACTCTTAGTCTGCTCGCTAGTCCGTGAAGTTTACTTTGATTTTTTGGGAAACTTCCACCGAGGACCTTGAATCTTTTGTGTCTAAAATGGCGACGTTTTTTAGATACTGGATATTACGTGGTGGACAAAAATGTGTTGTGCCTTATCTCAGAAAATAGATAGGATCTTGAAATTCCTTGTTTCCTCCCATTCTTATATTGTATTATGATTTTAGTCGTTATGATATTCAGACTGGATAGAGTCAACCACCCTTTATATTTTGTGGTTTGTTTAAATTATTTCCTGTAGGGAGACAACATCGGATCCTGTTTTGACTCGAAATTTCATTCAAATATAAATATTTCCTTGTATCGATCGTAAATTGTTAATAATCAACGAGTTTGATCGAACCCGTGCGCCGAGAGCATTAATACATTTATTATTAACAATTTACGGTCGATACAAGAAAATATTTTACATGGATGGCGAAACACTCACAACAAATGAAAGTTTTTATGCGTCAATGTCAAGACTGTTTGAATTTGAAACTGTGAAGGTTCTGAAGGATTGGTCCAACACAAAATGTTCAATTGCGAAGATAAGTAACAGAAAATTATCTCTATTAAAATGTAGATCACACAATAATAATAAAAAAAAATTGATCGAACACGTGCGCCGAGAGCATTAATATAAATATAAATTATTATGAAATTCTTCGCGTGCATAAAGTTTCGACGAAAGTGATCCAGAGGATTGTGTCCGTAATGGACCAATCCGCCACGGACACTTACATCCCCAGAATTATGGCTTCGGAGACGGATTCGGAGAATGCAATAGATCATGCACCCCCTCGGTCTACTCAATCCACGTCGAAGTTAATATCCACCGTGGTATCTAAATGGTCCAAGTTGCTGGGTCTACCGTACATATGCAACGATTCAATTCTCTCAACGAACACATATCTTGAGAATCACCGGGAGCGGGACGAATTCGAAGAATGCGGTACAGTACTCGCCCCTGGATCACGCGCGATTCTCACCAAAGTTAATATTTCCCGACTTATTCCCATAGATATAGTAACTTGTCCCATGTCTCACAGTCGGTACACGTGGCTTTCGTTTGTACAAAATGAAGTGAGATAATAAGAAAATGGTGGATGAAAAAATTACCATAAATCTTACAATACGTAAACTTTCCATTAAGGCATCCGTTTGAAAAATGGTTCCGCACACATCGTCAGGAGAAATTCCCGAAAATCATAATCCCTTCCTACAATCGCCTAGGCGCGAACCTTTGAAAAAAAAGAGTGACGTTTCGATCAATTCCCTTGATTAGCAAGCGTTCCTCCGTTTCGAGCTCGGCCGAACACCCTGTATGCACGCGATCGTGCTCACCCACACGTTGCCAACAGACTCGCGTATGGGAAGAGAGCCGGTCTGTGCCAGGATTACCCAGGTAACGCATCATTCTCCCGTGTACCCATGGTAACCGGCCCAGACTGCGATCTCTCCCATCAACAAGCCTTTTCGCATTCCGTACTGATCCATGGGGGAGCGGGGTAGGAGGCCGGCAATTGCGACTACGGGGGAAAACGACTACGAGAAAGTCGCGTGCGGGCCACGTGATATCCACCGGCTCGTCAAACCGGAAACTCGACTCGCTCTCGATCCACGTGACGAAACCTTAGGGCGGGCACAAGGGGGGGGGTGTCGAGCAGGTGCGACCGGCTCGGCTGAGCGTGAATCGACGATTAACGGTTACGTAACTCCATTACCAGGGCGGAATCCGTTCCGTCTTGGCGGAAACTTGGCACTCCTCCTGGCTTCGAAAGTGTTTCTGGCGGTGGCGGCTCCTCCGGGCGGAGCTGGGGTTTTGGTAATTGGCCGGATAGTTCCGCCGGAGCGGTCCTGCAGCATGGATTTAGTCCCATCGATTGTTCCGCGCGAAAATTATCCGAGCCGACGCGACGCACAGTGTTTCCAAATCGTGGCCAAAACCTCGAAACGCACTTCAATGCTACGGCGGCTACCTTCTACGTTGTGCCTATAATGAAAATGAAAAATTTGCCTTTTTAGGAGCAGCGATGTAGTATTTTCAACTTTTATAACACTTTGACTGCCAAACTAGAAACCTAAAAAATTCCATCAAATCAATGTAGGTTATTTAATGAAATAAAAATTGAAGAAAATTATATGTATGACATGGAGTAGTCCTCCAACTTTCTGGCATTTTACAGATCCTAATAAAATTTGGTACGATTAATATATTAGCGTAAAAATTCATTTTAAAACTTGGACAAATAGTTCCGTCACCCACATATGGGTGACATGGCAGTCAACGTGTTAAATCATTGAAGGAAGACAGAACCTTTTATCTGGCTCCTGTTTTTCGTAATCGATGTAGAACATTTGTAGCTTGCTTAAAACGTTCGTTATTATCTTTTTGGTGCACTAAGAATTATTATAAGACTCCTCCACTTGTATAAAATTTGACTGATTTGTAACACCTCTAGATCTTCGGTAATTAAATGAATTTGATTTTCTCTTGTTTGTGTTGTTAGTGAGAACTTTGTTTTAGATGAGAATGCTGGTATGAAAGATGGCGTGAATGTCGAAATGCTTGTTTTGTTTAGTTCGAAGAGCGCGTGAGAGTATGTACATTTAATGAATGTTTGAGATGAGCGCGAGAGAACGAGAGCGAGGATGTGTATGTCGTTGGAGAGAGTCAAGAGATTGAGTGTGTACAGAGAGATTACCATTGCGAGAGTTACGAACACGTGGCGAATTTATATCTTTTCGTTCAATTAGTTCACTGTTACAATTGTCCTTGTCAAATATATTGATTAGTAAAAGCTTATCAAATATTAGCTTTCCAACCACGGTAAGATGCACTTTCATAAAATGTATAACAAAAAATGAAACAGGGTTATTGGATTTCAGAAAGCGTGTAGCATTGTCCCAGGGTCGTTCATACAAGGGTAAATAAATTAATTGTCTACCACCCCACCAACCAATTCCCCAAATTATTTCCCGCTTACGCTCGATTCGATGAGGGAGCCGAAGATTAAAAATCGAAAGTTGAACCAGGCAGCGTCGCCTAATCGATGCAGTTAGCGTGTCCCGTAGCTGGTGCCCGCCCCCAAAGTTGTTAACATCCGTCGAATCGCGAGATGCTTTAACGAAGCAAGGAGTATCCCCAGAGGATACAATAGACGCTCGGCGCATCCCAAACCGGGGAGAGATTCCGGCGTAATTGCGACTAGACCTTGCGGGCCCGGTGCTTGCCGAGCCACCAAATAATTTCCTCTCATTAACGCAACGTAACGACGGTCAAACAAAGCATAAATCTTCCGTCCGTCTCAGCCGGAAGGAGTGGGTCTTGATGGAGCAATTATTTTGATATCGGGACCACTCGGCATTGGCTCTTCCTCTCTCTATCTCCCTCTCTCTCGTCGTTTTTACCGTCCAACCCCCTCTACGGTCCTCCTCAACCCTCATCCGACCGTCCTCGACGTCCGCCTCGATTCTCGGGTCCTCCGCTGATGATAGCTGCCCCAGCTATTCCACTCTTATTCCTGTCGCCGGCGTCTATTCTTCGTTAAATCGGACTTAATTACTTAAATCCCGTCGGGAAATGCTGATGGATCGGTTATAATTAAGGGGATTCTTACAGAACGATTTCTCCAACCCCTCCTACTTCAGCAACCTCCCAGAATCCCCCCGATAGCGGCCTCGTTCACGAAGATGGCCCTTTTTCATCCCGAACGATAAACGCAGGCCGGCGTCCAATCCCGCCATGTATTTCTCGATGACGGGAGATCCGGGAGATGAGTTTCCGGAGTTTCGGCACTGTTATACTACGTCCGAGCCACGAGTGGGCTCATCTCTATCCTCCTCCCGCTCGGATCACCATTTATTTTGGGGAAGCCAGGCGAAAGACAAAGAATATCATTCATCTTAATTCGATGTAACTGGCACTGGCTCCCTGTCGGTGGGTTAAATTAATTCTGAAAAGCTTATGGAATTTGGGAACTTGGTTCTGAGGGTCTCTGATGCTTAGGGGTTTCTGATAAGCGTCGGCAATTGGTTTTGACTTTAGTGGCTGTGATCGCGGAAATTTGAGTTCTTGGTTAAAATATTACTCGTTTTAAATGTTTCGGATCTTTAGATTTGTCGTTGACTCTCACGGTACAGTGTGTGTACAAGCTCATGCTATCAATAAATATGTATAGTCAATAAACAAACGGTTTGTTTGTTGTACTATTTTGTTTGATTTGTTATGTTTCTGTACGTAATAATTGTTGTAATTGTTTCAGGTATGTATCGCCTTGACTCTCTGATGCCTCACCCATGATCCTGCATAAGGTTTGACTTACGATGATGACTGCGAACCTTTGAAAAAAAGACTCTCTAACATTCCATCGAAAATTGACAAATGTAATAGCGACCTGACCATCTTAGATTAATTTTAAATCAATACAAATTATTTCATTCCCCACAGATTTAGAGCTTCAAACTAAATGAAATAGGACGTTTTAATCCAGAACCTTGGAATCAAATTGTGAGCCAAAGCGCTGAGAAAAAAGTGAATAGTTTCTGAGTCGAACTAGTTTCATCCTCAGTTAAAAGGCTGATATTTCAAAAAATCCACAAATGTTAAAAAAAATTCGTTCCTGATAAAAGTATTTGCTTCCTCGTGCCATATTTTTACAAAAAAGAAACTTGGTCTTCAATAGTGTTCGAGATAATCTGTTGTATACGCCAGCCAGCAGACAGGTTGTATGTAGATTGTCGTACCTATATGTCTGGGTCCTGACTCCGTAGTAGGTACACTGACAGCCATTTCGCCATTTACCCGTGCTACCACCGTTGCTCCCTTCCTTCGGCCGGGTCGGACCCTACCCGACCTGCCCGCCTTTCGAGCCTCCCTTTTTAACACGGTCGCCTCCGCATCCTATTTCTCGCCCCCTTTCGGCCCCGCTTCATTGCTCGTCCAATCACATACCATTCAAAGTGACGAGACTTCGAGCCCTGCCGCGATCAATTACGATCGTCCGGGAGGGGGACGAAAGGTGTGGTGACGCCACTGCCGTCGCCGCCACCGGAAGTGGACTTTTTAACGCGGCCGAGTGCTCCGTGTCAATCGGGGCTATTTCATCCTGTGGGCCTCTAATCAATCGTCGGGTCTCAATACCCCGTGGGCTTTCGAGCCTTTCAAAAGAACTCAGACATGGAGAATAGCTGCTAATCAACCCCCGGTGCCTCTAAGTTTGTGATTCGAAGCTAATCAGCTGGTGAACTCCACTAATCAATGACAGACGTCCTACCAAAAGATCGCACCTGTCTCTGCGTGATCCTTTTTTCTTCATCAAAACAATGACTTTATTAGTTCCGTGCGCGAATTCTCACGTGCTTCCGTCTAGCTGAACTTGAATAACCGTAAATAACCTTGAATAACCTTAGAAGACGAAAGTGTTGTAGATCAGTAAATTCGTAAAGCTATACTCGCTTAAATAAGAACATACATAGTTCCGTCTAAAAAAAAAACAACAGAGGTCACATTGAAATCTCGGGAGCACGTCCAGCTAGAGATTGGATACACTATAATTCCTCAAAAATACAAGAAGGTGTCGATACTATTGCTCCCTCCCGCCACCCAGAATCGACTCTGAAAGGTTGAACCCCCGCTAAGGGTAGTATCATTTTCCCAATGCCGCGGAACTATATTTCGCAGCACAAACAATCGAGTTTCTATTCTTTTCACGATTGATCAGCGGCAAATCGAATTCGGGCAGGTTTCATTGCAAGGATAAAGGGGCGTTTCTATCTGTACACGTTTAAGCACCCTGCAAATCCTATTCGAACTCGACCCGTGCCAGTCCCACCCTCGTTCTCTACCGTCAAGCATTCCTCGAAGTAGCTCGCGAGATCTGCTGACGTCTTTTGAGCGGCCCGAGGCTGAGGGGTTGGGGGGCGGGATGGAGCTCGATTCAGATTGCGTTAATATCGTCGGGGCGAAATTTTTCGTGTCGTCACGATTGTAATTGACGTCGTCGTCGTCCTCGTCGTCGTCGTCGTCCTCGTCGTCGTCGTCGTCTACGACGTAGGAGTTGGGGGGAGGGAGGAGCGAGGTGGCTCGTGCTCGCTCGAGGATCCAGCTGTCACTTTGAATGGTACGTGATTGGGAGGGCAATGAAGCGAATTACCAAACGAATGTGCGTGGAGAGGCGGACCCGGCGAAAGTGTATCGCGAAGTATCGCGCCCAGGTAACGATATATCGCACCCCCTTCGCTTCCCCGACGATAGTAATCTCGTTCGCGAGCCTAATGTAGTCGCCCTTTTGTCTGGAATTGAAGGGCGACTCGCTGAGAGACCGCTTTTTTACGACGGGGACTGTCTGGACGCATTTCGACCAATTTCGATGACATCCTTTTTCCAAAAGTTAATCAAGATATTTATTTTGTTCGAATCGTATGTTTTCTATTAAATCGCCCGTGCAGCGTTCAATCTAAAATATTCATTTTGTATTAAATCCTACGTGCAATTTCGGATGCATGTTTATATTATATTACGATGTGGAAATATTTATTTTCTATTAACAGTCTGACGGTATTATGGATCGTCAAGGACCAGACGAAAATTTCTTTGATTTCTTGAATGCTTATTTTTATTGTAAAATTGATCAAAGATTTCGTTTAGCTAACACTTGTACATCATATTAAACTTCAACATTTTTTATAAGTTCACGAATTTTTTCAGAATAATTCGTTTCGATTAGTCCGTTAGATCACTAGCGATTCACTGTGCCCGTAGTGACTGCATTAATTCAGATTTAAGAATGGAAGACGCGAACAATAGTATCAGACATCTGGGGGAAGCGTTAGTCATCGTTGTTCTCAAGAATCGCCGTTGTATATTGCACTCGCGGCTACAAATGTACAAAGATGCGATCGTCAATAGCTAGCACGGTACATAACTTACCGTCTGTACAACCCATTCACCGAGGAACATTCCCCTGCCCAATAATGCCGGCGTGAATTGCGACAGTCTTAATGACGCCCGCGCCCCTAGACAGCAACGATCGATCCGATCGGTAATCTATACGTAAATCACGGGCCGCTGCGAACGGCCGAGGGCGGCCGATTTGACGGGAATCAAGAGTCGAATCACGAAACGACTTCTCGGTACAATGAGCCGGCTACTGCTCCATCCATTTCATCTGAAAGTATTTATTATTGGATTATTGGAAGACTTTAATGCACTGCCTTCCCACCGTTCCCCGCCACCCTTTTATTTCGCGCGACGACGATCGCGACACCGCTTCGATCGTCTCCAACACCTACCGCTTCGGAGCAGCTTTGAAAAATTTTATCGTAAATCGGGTCCGGGGCAACTTCTTCCCCGCTGTCGTTTCACGACTCCCACTACCAGTGTACCATTGTCTTTACCTTAGATATACAATCTCATAGACACGGCATGTATAGTATGTGTATAGAAAATCCGAGAATCCAGCGAAGCAACTGGAACATGTGACGTCATAAGATAATTCCTAAGGTATCCTGTCCATTATTTTCGTTTGCTGCGTATACGGCGCGGCACACCTAGTGCAGGTACTGTATACGGGGTGTTCATTTCAAAACTTTCCAGCCGAATACCTCGAAAAGTATGAAAGATATTAAAAAAGTGTAAAACACGTGTCCAAAGATTTCGAGGGGGAAAGTGGGGACAGTATCAGTTTTTTATTTGGGTGGCGTTTTCAAGGTCATTTGAAGGTCAACTCTGTTTTTTTTTAATGGAACGTGCTATTTTTTATACCATAGATCGATAGAATATCAAATACTGAGTACAAAAGTCTTGACCAGGCCTGTTGTATAATAAGTACTGGTCAAGAGTATTATTGGTTATCACTAAACCTACTACGACCGATCAAATGACCGGTTCTACATATTTCCTTTTGTAATTACTGAAATTCTAAAGATGCTTTCATAGGAAATGATTGAATAAATATCTCTATTAGAGCACATATTACGATAAGAACCGCGCGAAGTTTAAATAAATTAAATCTTGTAATTTTTATAAGGCAACGCGTGCCTGTTACTTTTATCACTCGGTACATTTAGTGTTAAACTTCACTTTGTGAGACCAAAACAGGCCAGCCCAAAACTCACTAGGCCATTGAAAATTCGGCTGTATATACAAAGAAATAAATGCGAATTTTTAAGAAACGAAATAATCATTCCATTTTAAAATGGCCCGGGGCTTTTGGGCCACTCTGTACATGCATTCATACAATAAATATTAAAATGTGTTCTCGAACAAGCTTTTATACTCCTCCAAATTGCCCCATTTGTATGAGCAAGAAGACAACTAAAACTGTTCTGAACGTTTTGTGCTTTCACGTGGAATCAAATTGAGGAAAGCAGGGTTAAAGTCGTTCGAGTGATTGAAGAGCGGCACGGCGCGAGATTTTCGAAGAGCATCCAATATTTGCGTCTCATAAATGTTTCTGCCTGCCAGGAGCAACGTAATGTCGTCACGGTGAGCACACTATGGCAGTTTGAGCGGCGCGGCGTGCGCCGGTAATCAAATCCTAAACCGCGAAACGCTCGAACTCCCAGTTCGCGGAGTCAGATTTCAGCCGTCGCGCGTCTTGTCGTCGCGCGCCGTCTAGGTGGCTCGGCAGCCTCCTACGCTTCTTTAGGCGTTTGCAACGACTCGGTTCGTTCCATTTTATCGGCGGCGTGCATTTACGACGGCCGGGACACTTCGGTGCACGCGCACCCACACTTATGCTACGAACACAGACCTTCCATCAAGCAGGCTGCTCTTCCGCGGCCGTGCAAATCACTTTTCACGCGCAATGCTCACGAAAAGCGTGTCCTTGCGATTTTGTGTTCACGTTGATTTTCGTTCGAGGATCATTGACAAAGTACAGCGACTGGCATAAGTATTCGTACGCTCTTTCTCAGGGCCGCGATCGATTGCTCGATTCTAGATGGACAAAATGGTAAATTTGATCAACCTCAGATACCTTTGCTGCCGCTCTATTTTGTTTACGAACGTTCATTTGTTCGATATATAACCTAATATTTCGATTGCACGTGGTTATTACCAAGTAATACAGCGTTAAAGTTTTACCTGTGGGAAATGCTATAAAGAAACTAATACAGTAATTCATCCATAATTGTCCAAAATATCTAAACGATAATTGTCTAGTCGCCTACCCATTCCACTGAGGGGCATACCCCGTGAGGGGTCATGAAACTCAGAAGGCCTCGGCCGCCGAGCAATGTAACCCGATAGCGGATCGGGTATATCGGTGTGAGACCAGGAGACCACTACTAATCTAATGACAAAACTTCTATATTTTTTATTATTTTTTTATGGAACTTTCACCAATATATTCGTGGCATTTTACTAATGAAAATGAAACCAAATATAAAATAATTCCGATGATATTTACCCGTGTAATGGACGATGAAAGTTTCGGATGCAAGGAAGGACAGCGTATGGGAAAGAAAGAGACGCGGATAGTCGCAGTCGCCGGCATAGTTCAAATAATAAGTCAATAAAAAAATTTTTTTATTATTACTTATTTTTTTACGAGTCTTTCACCAATATATTTGTGGCATTTTTCTGATTAAAATGATACCAAACACGATATAATTCGGATCATATACAGATATGTATATGGTCATTTATAATACAAGTCAGTTCTCTTGACAGTTAAAGTGAAAATTAAAATTTATGATATGCAACTTTGTCATGCACATTCCTTATAATTTTGTATTTTTGTATTATATTTTGTACTAATTTTTAAATGTAAGTTAAGATTAATTCTTTCCATTTTGTGTATTGTTTATTCATGTATTCAATATTATATATCACATATTTAATGTTATGTTATTTTTCTCAAACGTTATAATTAATTGTTTTACATGTCCATTTAAAAAAAATGATAGTATTCTTTTAAGTTCATGTCGTTTTATACACTTGGCATGATTTATGAGAAATAAAGCGATATTACTACAAGAGAACACAAAAAACTGAATTGTGTCCACCTAGAATCAAGGGATCGATCACTGTGGGCCATGGAGAACATTTTCGCACAGGAAAAGTTACTTCAAATGACCTCGAGTGTCACTCTTTTCAAGGAGGTACAATATTTTTCGGACACCCTGTATACCTCGTCTGTAACAGCCAGAACATACCAGATTCCAAGCTGTACGAGTGGCACAACACAATTTTGCTAAAACATGTTTAGCTTGTCGCAAAAAGGTATGGAGGAAAAATCGTATGACAATTTGTGCAAATAAGTCAAGAGTTAACGTGTCCCATGATGCGGCCCTGTGCAAAAGCCCTGAACGATGTCCGATTACGTTGAAAACCGACCAGTCAGGTCGATTAGTTGCGGACATTCGACGGAGAAATGCGATTTTCCGGGTGTCGTGATTCATTAGCCGTTGCGTGAGCATCGATGGCTGGACGACGGGGGGCCACAGAGGGATTACGAGACCTTTTTTTCCTTTTCCTCGAGCTTTTCGTCGGGGAAGAAAGGATTTCTGGGTCACGTAAAGAAGTTTCTTTCAATTACATAAAACTGATGTTTCAGTTTTCATCATTGAATCACGTATTGTATGTACTTGGATGGGCTGACCAAACGATTGATTTCGAACAATCGTGATCGTAATGCAAATTATTAGACCGCGGATTTTATACATTCATGGCAAAAATGAGTAGGTGTCATTTAAAACAGTAAACACATTAAAAGAATTTAAGAATACTGTTGAATTATTTTCAATCTATTAAACATATTAAGAAAGGAAATCAATTTTTATTTCACTCCAGTTTCTTGTAATTTATGTGAAAAATTTTTATTTTTCATAAATATACGCTGTCTACAAATTATTAACAAGAGAATAATAGAAATTCGATTAAATTTCATCACAGAAAAAATCACATTTTCATAGGCAAAAAATGAATATTTAAGGGAGAATTCAAAGACTCTTCTCCATTACAGGATTCAGTGTGCAACGAATAAATATGAAAATCTATTACATTTTAATTAACAGATTCAAGGAAATAATAATTAAAGTGTAACTTCTCTTCCATAATTGGTTCAGCGAGAAGAAAAATAGAACTGTATTCAATTTCAATTAGCGTTGTATGTTTTATGTCATCGAAAACGCTTGCATAAATGCATAAAAATTCTCGACGTACGCAACGAGACCTCTAACAGAAAATATAAAAATATATTCGGTACAATTATTCTTTCATAAATTGCTAAAATTATCCAAAATAGTGCAACACGATCGTTACACGCGAGATGACTAAAATTGACATTCAATTACACAGGGAAGTCAAAAATCGACTTTGCTTGTGCAAAAATCGAATATAATAGTTCTAAGAAAATTTTCCTGTCACGATGCAGAGATTCGATTTTGCATATACGGGACAGCTTGTAAAAAATTGCACGCATCCCAAGAATAACTAGACCCCCGAATAAAGTAGCATGTACTTAATTTAAGCTATCACCGTTGGCTCCAGACCTCCAATTAGCATTTCCATCGATCTAATCCAAATCCATCGAACGAATCGCACGATTACCCTAATAAAGACAACGCGGGGCATCTGCTCACCAAGTTACGTCCCTGAATAATCTCATAGCGTGTCTAAATTCATCCCGAATTCTCAGGCAAGCTCGCAAATCGCGTTCCGAATCGATTCCGTCCCTCCTTAAATACGTGTCACTATTTTCTCGTCGCTATTCAGCGAACGGCGCTGCCCCGAATGGAGACGTCATGGGTCCGCGATCCGCATCGACATAATCTGATCTCGTGGATGGTGCACCTTTGATTCCGTGATCCGTGTACCTTGACGAACATCACAATATAGCGACGTTCGTATTTTCTCGGGGGCAGCAGATGTTGCCGTAAGAGGTTCATTGTTGCCTGAGCATTCGGGCCTAAGAGCGCCACGGGTTCGTGCTCCTTCGACTGGATCGGTAAGAATTCACCAGCAGGACGTGATCGAGGACCGAAAAAAGATTATCCCCCGGACAAATATATTGCTGGACGGACGATGAATAAAAAACGAGGAACACTGCTCGATATTGTGTGTCTCTGGGCCACGAATAATATTTGCTATTCGAACCCCAGGAGAACGGCTCTTAAAATTTCGAGCTTCCCAGAATTTCTGTGTCCTGCGGAGGATCGACTGCACTTACCATTTTTTACACAGGTTTTAGACAATTTTTTTGTAGGTCAGTTGGGCACCCCTTGGGAGATGTATCTTGCAATTTTTGTTGAGCCAGGTTCGCTTCTTTGGGGTGGAAACACACTTCTAAGATAGAAATCTGTCGTGTTCGATTTCCGTGTATTTTTTGGACAACTAGAAAATTTTTTAAAAATACTGTACTCATATATCAGTCCGCAAACTTAATACAGACCTCTGAAGATGTGTCCAGCGATTTTTGTAGAGTCCAGGTTCGCTTCTTCATCATTATGAAAATACAAAGGTTCGTATTTTACAAACGAAATCAGCGAAACGGTGGGGCTTCAACTTTCTCTAATTTATTTGAAATGACGATATAGCCTCAAGTGTCCCCTTTACGGACATTTTTTCAAAAAGATGGACGTTTAAAAATTGATAGAATGAAGTTATTTAAAGTGAACGTTGCCCGGATTATACAGCTTCGGACGGCCGCCACACAGTGGCCCAGGAGCCTGATTTTTATAACCATTAAAGAACTGAAATACAGTTGCTCATGCATATGAAAATATAGCACAAATTTTCTTTTAAAGTATATTTTTTGGGCAACTAGAAAATTTTTTTAAAATACTGTACTCATATATCAGTCCGCAAACTTAATACAGACCTCTGAAGATGTGTCCAGCGATTTTTGTAGAGTCCAGGTTCGCTTCTTCATGATTATGAAAATACAAAGGTTCGTATTTTACAAACGAAATCAGCGAAACGGTGGGGCTTCAACTTCCTCTATTTTATTTGAAACAAAGTCTTCTCGCATATTAATTTAACAACGACTAAAAGCCCCTGTTGCAATCTAAAAACAAAGGTTTTTTTTTAGTAGAAATCTGGATCATCTGACTGTGCAGAAACGTCCGCGCAAAACGCGGATGCAAACCGCAACAATGGTCCCCTTCTGTCTCGCAATTGTGCAAACGTTCTCCTCTTTTGTCGTTCCACTGAAACGAAATTTTCTGCTCTCGAAATTTCAAAATTTTGTTTCTCCTTTTACCGTAGAAAAGGCATTGTCGGCTGGGACACACGCGAGTCTCCGAAACACCGTTTCTTCTGGACGCGTTTACAAAAATTACGGCAGAATTCCTCTCTCTCTCTCTCAATCTCTCTCCTTCTCTCTTTATTAAGTTCCCCGCTTTTCGCGCGGCAGATTTTTGTCCAACAATGTTTCCGAGTCGAAGTGGGTCAAACGAGTGTTCAAGCACCAATTACTGTCACGAATGGCGCGAGAGTAAAACAATCGCGCTTATTCAAACGCATTGTATGAAATAGAATTCTGTGATCTGGAACGGAAGGACGCAAGATCGTCGGCCGTTTCTGTGTCTGTGCCTGTATCTGTTCCGTTCTGTTCTCGATTCGCGGACCGTTCGCACCGCCACCGTTTCAATGCCCATTATATCGGCCCCGGGACAAAGCTTCTGACGATTCTGCGTTCGGGATACAGTCGACGATACACACAGATTCCGCGAAAATCCCGAGAGCACACCGGAAAAACACCCCGAACGCAATTAGAGTCCCCGTTCACCAGCTAAAGTGTTCCTTGCTAAAGCGTTCAGGCACTTAATTCTCAATTGACCGGCTGATTTACGAATTACTTTAATGTTTCCCTTCAGATAGTGGCATTTTAACACTTTTTAAAAACTCTATTTTATCGTTACAAGTGACACAAATCGAATTTTAGTCATTTTAAATACAACTGTATTACCACTAAACCTACTGATAAGATTAATTTTATTTGGGCTTTATGCTCTATTGCGGTTCGTATTGATAAATCTATTTATTTAGTCATAAAGTAAATAAATTTATTTATTTCGTCATAAAATAAATAAATATATTTATTCAGTCATAAAATATTTAGTCATTGCTAGACTGCGGATTTTATGCATTTATAATAAATATGGCTACGTCTAATTTTTGACAGTAAAAAGTTTGATAAATTTAAATATATTACCACATTATATTCAACTTATTCAGGAAGAAATAAAATATTTATTTAACCACAAATTATTGTAATTCAGGTAGGAAGTTTTTATTTTGCATAAACATCCTCAGTCTAGTCATTACCCACGAAACCATCTTTTCAATTTCAATAACTGTACGATCAAAAATCTGGAACCGTTCGTTCGATCGATTCAGGTTTAGTCCTACATTCTGGTAATTTACAGTGTTCCATAATTCTGTCCACTAGTGTACACCCTTTACCTCTATCCTTTAGTTGTTCGCATCTCCGTTAGATTCTCTGTCATCGTCGCGTTCACTCTCCCGCCCCAAACCGCTAACATGCTACAAGCCCTTAAACGTTTATTCAATATCTGTCGAGGGGGCAGACCGTGCCCCGGCGTAGCATACGCGGCTCGGTCCTTCCACGAGGCTCGTTACGCCGATATACAAGCACCCTTGTGCGCTCGGATTTGAAAAAAGCCAGGCAGCCAGCCAGCCAGCTGATTTTCGCAACCCTTGCGGCCACCGTGAATGCCCCCGTGTGCAACGCTGCGCCGTGCCGTGTCTAGCTCTGCGACCCCTGACCCCGGCTCTCCCATCGTGCAACGCGCACGTGTGATATATTATAGTGACGTAACGCGGTGGGAGTTTTTTAAATATCGCACGATATTAGGACCATTGTCGCAGCGCGCGCTCGTTACCGACACCTGGACACCGGTTTATTAGAGAGCCACCGTCCCCTGCCCCTGTTTCGCGTCACTTTACCAATTGCATTCTTCGTACTCGTGTCCTATTTCTCATAAATAACCTTTCATTAATGAGTTACCTGTCCAGCGAATAAACACCTCGCAATGAGTGAACGTAATTTTTGTATCGGTGTTACACTGTCTGGTTAAACTTTCACGCAGGGGACCAAAAACTTTCAACTTGTCTTAATGTAATATTTTGCGATTCGACGAAAAATGATAAAATTTTGAATTCTAGTGCGCGGAATCCAAGATCTCATACAGATCTAGCATAAACATAGCGGATCCTCTCACTACACCATACTCGCTCCTATATCCGGAAACCAATACGGCAGCGGTCTAACCTCTCAAACGCGCTTGACATCGAACAACTTTGCTCGTGTATAATTTTTAAACGAATGAATTTGCACAATAGAATTTCCAGTTTTATCATTTTTTTCGTCGAATTGTATAATATGACATTCACAAAAGCCCACTGTCTGACCTAGAACCTAAAAAATAGTGGAAGTTTCTTTTTGTCCTTTTTTTGTCATTAATATTTCCCCACTCGTTTTAACGTTTAATATTGGATATGGACAATGAAATAGTAAACTTGCAAATGAAGTTTTCTAAATTAATCATATTTTCTATCGCAAAAGGACGGCGCGTACGCACACAGGCTCACGAAAGTATTCGTACTAAACGACCTGATTTTTTGTGAGTAATTCGAAGCATTGGTTTACTCCAGTAAATGTGCAAAAAGATTTCAAGAAAGTAATTGATAGAAATAAAACAGGCACTTTTTAAAACTTTTTTATTTCGACATACAATGAGAATTTAAAATATGCGCTTTGTAGATGTATGTTAGATATACCCTTGTTGAACATATCGAAATCAGTTGATGCAAATAAAAAAAAAAACAACCTGCATCGAAAGATGTCCGCATCGGTGGATTTTAAGCAGAAGCTGACCAAAAGTCTTGTAAAACTACGATTTTCACCACTTTTAACCGCTTGTAGCTCATGTCTATATTAATCGATTTGGATGAAATTTTTAGAGAAAGGTATATCTAACGTATATTTGCAAAGCGCACATTTTAAATTTTCATTGTAGGTCCAAATAGAAAAGTTTTAAAAATTGCCTTTTTTATTTTTGCATGTACCCAGGTAGCACCGTACGTCCATGGGACGTCCGTTTTAGGTACCGCTTACGTCCATACGTCCTATGTCCGTTTTGTATGTCCCACGGACGTCCCTGACACCTAAATTTCGGACGTCCCACGGACGTCCGTTTTTTACGTCCTAAGGACATCCGTGGGACCAAAATTTCGGATTTCCCAGGGACGTCGTTTTTTTCGTTTTATGGACATCCGTAGGACCTAAATTTCGGACGTCCCAGGGACATTAGTTTTTTCCGTCCTAAGGACATCCGTAGGACTTCAATTTCGGACTTAGAACTTCAATTTTATATCTCGTCGGAGTACTCAGTTTTTACGCGTGAGACATATATTAATACATATATATATATTCGAATTTCCTCATGTATTTCGAATACCTTAATGATATGTATATGATATATATTATATATATATATATATATATATATATATATATATATATATATATATTATAATAGTTAAGAGCTAGAGAGCGGATATTTATACAAAATAAAAAATTTGTACTTGAGTTGCATCAAATAACAGAAGTAAAATAGGCATTTGTTTTCTTAATTAATATGTTGAATAGATCACAAATAATATAACAATATATAGTATTTTTTTTTTCTTAAATTTAAAAACGCCCAGTGGCTCAAGTGATGAGGCTCGCGGTTACGACTCTTGTGATCCCGGGTTCGAATCCCCCCGGCACCTTTGAGGTTTTTTCTCAAGTGATATAAAAAAACGTGACACACCGGGATGGTTCAGAATCAACCATAATAAACTGTAGGTCCAATACGATGAATATTATTTAATAAAAAATAAAATAAAAAAAATAAATGGAAGGTGGAAAATGCTGGAGCATTGTTAATGGAATTATAACCCTGAAGGGAATAATTAACAATAATGTAACCTACAGTATTTTCAAATTTTCATAATTTTTTATTTACTGAAAAATTCCACATACGTCCCAGGGAGGTCCCAGATAGGTCCGCACGGGACGTCCTATGTACGTCACACTTTGTAACACGGACATCATTCGGACATTTCTGGGACGTATATTGGACATATATCGGACATATTTCGGACATACGGACATGATTCGGACGTCCCTGGGACATACGAAGGTCCGACTACGGACGTATTTAGGACATCCATCGGACATCCGAGTGCTACCTGGGTAATTTCTATCAATTACTTTCTTCGAAAATTTTTTGCACGTTTACTAAAGTAAACCAAGGCTTCGAATTACTCGCAAAAAATCAGGGGCTGCTCTGTAACTTGGGGGACCTCTTTTTTCACTAAAACTTCACTAATTCATTTCGAGGCAAGAGGTTCACTGGCTCAAATAGGTTAATTCTAATGTATAGCTTTATAACCCCCTATGAGGAGTTCCATCTAAGCTTTCAATAAAAAAAAGTTATAAGCTCTAAAATTCACTATTTATAGAATTGCGCATCCCTTCTCGTCTCGAGTCTTGCGCGTGCGAGAAAGAAATACGGAGAGGATAATTTTCGTATATGACAGTCCGTTATTTGAATAAATAAAAGCAACATTTAATTTTAACCGCAAGTGCGTATTACTCGATAGATCGATGTCAAGATTTTTTCCCTCGAGCCGGACAACTTCTGACACGCTCGGAAGTTGATTCCTCAAGCGGAATATATTATATAAAAACGGATTCGGAGGGTTGTGTAGAGGAGGGTGGAGTCAGGTAAGAATGAAATGTGCGCGCCATTAAATGCAAAGTCTTTAACTTTGAACGGCGGGGAAGCTTCTCGTCGTCGTCGTCGTCGTCGTCCTCGTCCTCGTCGTCGTCCTCGGGATATTACTCAATTTAAATGCGAACGGGGCGAAAAAACGGCTGGCGAGGGAGGGGGGATCGGGATAGAAGGAAAACACCCTCGAAACTTTACGGTCGCTTGCGAGACGTCTCGTTATGTGCCGGTAAACACAGCTTTGTGATCGATACAGCCATCGTCGAGTTTCTTTCGTATCCTCCGCTGTCCCTCGCACGCCTTTCCATTTTTTTTAAAATGTTTGCCTCGTCACGGTATACATTCTTCCCTGCCCGTCCGAAAGTATTAAAAAGAAAGTCGCCGTTCCTAATGTCCCTCAGTATTAACGCGATGAATAGACTACGAATCGTACGCAAATTCACTTTCTCGCAGCATATTTCGTCAAAGTTAGAAGCAGGGTCATTCCACGCGAAAACGGACAATTTTTGAGGTAATGTTTCGGACTTCGTCCAAATTTGAATATATTGTAGCAAAAGATTTCTCGGAATCTTAAAAATTGTTAATTTTACAGACGTGTAAAAAACGGATCACTATCTCTAGAACTATTAAACTGATGAAAATGAGTTTTTGGGAGCTTATAGTGCAAATTTTTTTTCCACCATTTATTTTGCAATTGTTTTCAACAAATGCCGTGTTTCCATAGCATGTCACTTTTTAAAAAATTGGAAAAAATGGAGATATAGCCCCAAGTGTCCTCTTTACGGACATTTTTTCAAAAAGATGGACGTTTGAAAATTGATAGAATTAAGTTATTTAAAGTGAACGTTGCCCGGAATATACAGCCTCGGACGGCCGCCGCACAGTGGTCCAGGAGCCTGATTTTTATAACCATTAAAGAACTGAAATACAGTTGCTCATGCATATGAAAATATAGCACAAATTTTCTTTTCAGCATTGTGTAAGAAATAATTAAACTATTTAATCATTTTTTGAATTTCGAGGTTTCAAACGGTCTTTATTAAAAAAAAAAAATTTGTTGAAATTTGGAAGGAAAAAAATTGAATTTTGGCACAAAAAGCGGGATCCTAGACCTCTGTGCGGCGTCCGTCCGTGGCTGTATATTGCGGTGCAACGTTCACTAAGTAACTTAGTTCCATCAATTTTCAAACGTCCATCTTTTTAAAAAAAGGTCCGTAAAGGGAATAGTTGGAGCTATATCCTCATTTTTTTTCAATTTTTTAAAAGGTGGCCTGTTATGAAAACACAGAATTTGTTGAAAACAATTGCAAAATAAATGGCAAAAAAAATATTTTTTTCAAATTACAACATTTTTAGTAGATACTCTTATGTTTTCGTTATAAGCTCCGAATATCTCGTTTTCAACGGTTTGATAGTTCTAGACTTATGATTTAATGACAAAAGGGTGACCCGCTTTTTACACGTCTGTAAAATCAACAATTTTTAAGATATCGAGAAATCCTTTCAGATTTGTTCATAGGTGAAAATCTGAACAAAAAATTTAAACTGAACAGAAGCCGAAATATTACTCCAAAAAGTATCCGTTTTCATTTGGAATGATCCAGCAGTGAAAAGAGTCTCGTGTGAATTTTTGTATGAATGAATTTTTTTTTTGTTAGAGGTCGTGCTCAATCACAAGGCTGAAGAAAGTGATTTTTGAACATTTTTGCTTAAAAACAGTAAAACTCAATTGGAAAAATGTTTCTGCATTTAAACAGGCTTGTTTCAGAGAATACCTCATAATTTTTGATATAAAAATATAATTTTTAGACTCGCCAATACTCAACAACAAATCAAATTCTTTTTCAAAAAATCAGCAACATCTTCGTAATAAATATATTTAAATAAAAAAATTACGAAGCACTCTCTAAAATACAGCAGTTTAACAACAACATTGTCTAAACGAAGTCTTGCTTCTCAGTCTCCTTGGAGCCTGACCTCTTAATAAAAAGTTGCATAAATTAATATGCACCGAGCATTAGCAAACACACTTAGCGGAAACAACTGCGCCCAGGAAAAATCATTTAAGAAGAGACGCGTCCGTGATAATTGAGACAAGTTCCGGGGAACGTCGGTTTCAGTTTCTTCGGAGCATTTTTCGCCGGTGCGAGGTACGAGTTATTAGATTGTACGAATTATAAAAAAAAAGAAGAAAGCGGCGGCGTCGCGAGTCGACCGAAAGTTCCTGGGGCCCGTCCAGGAAATTTGCGCCGAAGAATGCAATTCTAATTTGATCGCGAACGTCGTCGCTGAAGGAAGTTTTAACGAACCCGTCGCCGCGGGAGAGAGAGAGAGAGAGAGAGAGAGAGAGAGAGAGACTTGCTCTCTCCTCCCCGAGAGTTTCGATGGTCACAGACCGCGTCGAGTTTATGCAACCCCCACCCCCGGACTTTTGATACCGTGACTTTCTCCGTCCTTGAAAATCCATCCCCCCTCCCAGGCACGCTCGCTCAACCACCGACGCATCTTTCGTCCGCAAGATCCCCCATTAATATTCTCGCAATCTCCGAAAGTGACAGACTTTTTCTAAATGTGTCTTCTGCTTCTTGCAATTGATCCAAAAAGTGTATGCACAAAAATCCGCAGTCTGGGAATAACATAATAATATAATACAATAAAATGTATCACACGCTTGTGTTTTATTTTCAAATATTCAAATCCCGTGCCCGCAATCAACTTAAAATATTTTGTCTGGAGATTCTCAGTCAGTTTTTTTAGAAAAATACAAATTTTGTCTCTCTGTAATAATTACGATAGAATTTATGTACTGACACTTTTAATTTCTCTTAATCTTTCTATTGTTTCAAATTATTAAGTTTTATCATACCAATAATTATAATTTATGCATTTATAGCGAAATTGAGAAGATGAAATTTAAGATTGTATGAAAATTTAAAAAATTGAAGATGTCAATGTATGATTTCTCATCTAGTTAACGGTTAGCACTCAAAAGGCGACTCAGAGTCGCTACAAAAAATTACTGTACCATTATTAAAAATAGTATTTACATTATTAAATAAGTTGGTATTTGTGGGTTGTGTAAATAATTAGGAGCACCGTATAATACTTAACAAAGAACGAATGTATACATATATTTGAACTATAACAATATAATACTATTCCGCGGACACCGTACATCTCGACTCATGCATCTTCTAGTCATCGACTCAACTCTCTCTCTAGCTTCGATCCACGCGCCCATATCGATCTACAACCGACCGCGCCATTGTGCGGACACAGCATGCGGGACACATGTATTTAATCAATTACTAAACATTTAAGTATTTTATGAGGTATTATATCAATTTTACATCCAGAAAATGAAGAAAAATAATATAGAATGTAAATATTGTAGGTTGAAAGAAATGATTAATTTACAAGTTAAATTAGCTCCGAGTGCAAAGGGTTAAAATGATTAAGGGAAGAAATAACATTCTATTTAGTTTCTACTCATTGCAATCGACGCAGGTAATTGCTATTCTGCATAAAGATCCGCAGTCTACTAATAACGCTCGCACGGCGTCGAATACGCTGGTTTACCGGAGGCGTTGGAGCGAGTTAATCACGAAGCAGAGAATACCCGCATAGATGCATCAATTTCATCGAGCCCCGTCCGCGTTCGCCTAATTCCCGCGGCAACACCGTTCGATCCCCTTTTTTTTCCGGGAAATTGAGAAAACATCCGGTCGACGCGATTTACCTAAACCCCTTATCGGACGATACGATCCGGAGAATATGAAGCGATCGCCGCCGCGCCGGTCGTATCGTCAAGTTTCCAGGTGCGCGGAGTGTCCGATGGAGATCGCGATCGTTGAATTTCGGCGGCGGTGAAGAATCGCTCGGATCGAGGCTCGATGCACGGTGCTCACCGATATTATTATTTCTGACGGGGGGGAGGGAGCAACAGGGGGCTGCGCGAGTGCATGTGCACGCGAGGCCAAACGAACGAACGAACGAACGAACGAGAACGTCCCACCGGCTGCAATCTCGTTGTTGCACGCGAGGTGTGACCGGACGAGATACGCTGCATCGGCGATTGTTTGCGATCCCGGCCCGGGAATTAATTCACGCGAGGCGTCGCCGAACAATAACCCGTCCCGATCCCGATTCGCGAATTTCCCCTTCCACCCTACCTCCTCCTCCTCCGCCTATGCACTCCGCGGGATTCAATATGATTTTCGAAATCATGCGCCATAAGGTGCAAAAACCGACCTCCTCTCTTCGGGTCTCGTCTGGCTCGAACGCTCGAGAGTATTTGTTTGTTCGACGATGGCTACGGCCGTGGCCATATGCCATACCGTCGCCGTAGATGCATTATGTGCATGCACCGTGATCGCTCGCTCGCTCGCGCCTGCACCGAGACCAATGGGCCCCTTTGTTTTCGTTACGGTTCAACGGGCACTGCATGCCCCGCGCGCGATCGTGCACTTCAACTTTCGATCTGTTTCTGCGGATTCGAACCTGTGCCCCTTCGTCCCCGGGACTTTCTACCCACAGTTCGTTGCTTTGTATTTTTATTAACCCACCGCGCTGCGAATTTTCGGCCAATTTTGCGACCGACTACTCTGTCCTATCTTAAGTGGTTTATTTAGAACGTACTTCGCAGGACTTGAGTTACTTGATTGATAGCGATTTAAAATGTTTTTTACTAATTGTAACGAAATTGGGTAGCTCTCATGGTGTAATCTAGTTACTGTAAAGATGGCGGCATACCTTTCGGTCAAACCTCGGTTTTCTTATATATTTATTTTTTATATTATAGAGTTGAAATACGAATGTTGCGTGTATGTATTTTTATGTGATAACAGTCAACAACTGTAGAGTTAAAAGATATTCAATTTTTTCTTATTCAATAATTAATATCAATAATTAATGTTTTCGGCGCTCGGGTTCGATCAATTGTTACTATTTAATAGCATGTTTGCTACTAGTTGTTTCTCTACTTTGTTCAACCCACAATTTAATAATATATATTAAAAGAAAACGTTATTACTTCACAGACGCAATTATTTTTCTTGAAAATGGTCTAAAATAAGATCGAAACGTCGTTAATTTTATAGAGTTCAAGTACGAATTGTGTGTATGTATGTATGATAACAGCCAACCCTGTATATAGCTAAATTTATGATAATAGAAAGTCAGAAATAGCAGGAGAATTGTAAAATTGCGATCGCCAATGGATTACAAAAAGAAGGCAGATTGAAACGTGTCAGCAATAAACATGCATCGTTAACCTGGCTATCCTTATTAAGATATCCGTTTTCGTTACGGCTTTGGCTTTCCTTTACAATAAATTTTATATATATATACAATTATTGTAAAGAGGAGGCTTGAGTCTTTAAATCTACGGTAGGTTCATTCGCGAAAAAAATTCTTCACTGGGTTTTGAGTCACTTCAATTGGTAGCATTTTCGAAAGAAAATATGTCTTTAGTTTTGCACCTGCCACATCGTAGAAAATTATCACAGGTAAAGATTAATAAATACGTTTCTTATATCGTTTGGAAACTTATATAGTTTGGAAACTAAATAATATTGTTTATATTTTTAAATCATGAAATAATTCTTATGTCACATACAAATTGTTCGCATAAATCTCTTCCAACAACAACTGAATGTTAATAAATGAATTTACCGAATTGGTACATTCACATAAGTGGTTAAAAGAAATATTATATCGTTCAAATTTACCGCCAATATCGATTGGTATAACCTGGATCGTGTCAAATACTCTCAGTGTAGTGACAGCAAGCATTGTCGACGCACGCATACTGCGTTGCGTCACGATGCTCTTATTCAAATATTAAATCACATCAAAAACAAGTACGCTAGTTTTATAAATAATAGTTATAAACTTTTTGGTCAATATCAATGATATATTTTGAAAATTGTTACAATATACATATTTTTACAGACGCAAGCAAATACATCTTGAAAATGATTCAAACTAGAATCGAAACGTCGATGATTATTTGATAATCTGCAAAATTGTTTTTGATTTAGTAATTGATCGAACCGTAACGCCGAAAACATTGGAAAATTATTAAAGATTAATAATGTTTGGCAAGAGTCCCAAGCTTTGAACCGAGACTGCACTATTGCATTATTTTTTTAACGAAAAATTATCTTAATTTGAATATCGACGATTTCTCGAGAATAGAAAATTCAAAAAATGTTTGAATTCGCTGTATGCCATGAAGAAGAAACGGAGATATAAATTTAATACATCGATGTGCTATGTCTTACAGCAAATTGTTTCCAAAAATACACATCCTCTTTCGCGTAGTGCATATGCAACGTTCTCAACAAGCTGCCAAGCTAACACAATTAAGGGCCAATTCGAAATTCTGCAAATGTCGCGGCAAAAATTTGAACTCGCACGTCTGTACTCTAGTTTCTACATTGTCCAAGGGGCGAAGGAATTGAGCATGACACGGTTTGGACTATTTATACAGAATTCCCCGAGCACCGTCGACTATCGCGCGTTAACCAGTCGTTTCAACCCCTCGGCGAGCACTTCCGACAGGAGTTTAATTTCCTGCGAATTATGAATTTCGATACAAGCCAGTCGCGCACGCGCTCTAGAAAAAAGTTCGAGCGATAATGAGTCTCTTATTACGTGGCCGGCGAGCGTCGGAGAGAAAATATTCGAAAATTTGTCGAGCGTCGAATCTCGTTGCTGCAAGTGTAGTTGATAATGCTGGACCGAAGCATATTTAACAGAAGACAGGGCGAAAATAACTGCTGCGAAAATATTCTCGATGCTTTGTAGGAAAACTCGGAATAAAGGTAAACAAACGCACGTGATAGTTGGACAAAACATTTGCGACTGAGTTGCTTGTAGAAGTCTGCATTAATTAATTCAGTTTATTATTTTGCTGTACACATTTTCAGTACGTTTTTGCATTAATTACATCGATTCTAAGTTGTAATTTCTTTTAGACTTTTTACAGAGGTTCGAATTTGTAAATTTTTTTTTCATGAAACATGGGTCGTCAGTTTTCCCCTTGCTACATCATACAAAAATTTCTTGGAAGGAAAAGAATACTTGCGTGTGAAGTAGAGACTCCAAGCTTTGAAACGAGTCCAGACTGATGGTTGCACTATTTATTTCTACAAAATTAGCAGAATCCAAATATCGAGGATTTCTCGGTCGAGTGCTAAATTACTTTCAGTTTGTGGGGTTCATCGGGGCCGATATTCGGAAGTCGACGCGTTAATCCAAAAATAACCGTGACCAATGGATAACCATTTCCTGCGCACATTCCACGGGAACGAACCGTTTGGCGCGCGGGCGGGCGGTCAGGAAATCGCCGAGCCTCTTCTTTGTCGCCGTTCTCGTTAGCTCGTCGTTTTTCCGAGCTGTCATAGATGACACGCTCCAAGAGGCCACTATCTACGAGTGATGTCTCGCATCGAGTTTGCATGGACGCGGGCGGCGAGAGTGAAAAAGCAAAAGCAAACCAGACCGACCTCCCGCGACCTCCTCCGGTTCCCTCCGCACCCCAATAACCTCTTAGAGGCTGTCGGTAGTTGCTGAAAATGACAGGGCCACACACAGCTCCATGTATAATGCACTCCAAAGCGTCGGCTAATAGAATTACAAGCTAAAAGCTTCGTCAAATTTTTGTCCACGGAGTGACCCGTGCCTGCTTCCCTCGACCTCCTCCACACCCGTACCCTTGACGGGGGACGAAACGACATTGTTTGGAAATTTCGTTATTTTTCATGATGGAGTTACGCGACTTTCCGGTCGATCCACCATGTCGATGCCGGCGTTACGTGGAAATAATTAGGTTTCCCAGACGTTTAGGTTTCCCGTGACCGCCGGTTTCAGCGGAGACCGTCGCCTGCCCCGACATGTTTGCATGATACATGCTCTTTTTCTTGTTTAAGCGCGCTGGAAATTGTTCTGAAACGAAATACTGGTGCTGCCACTTCGATGAGTGAGGGATAGACGAAACAATCAGGAAATAATGTATATAATTAATATAAAATAATGTATTAGCCCTGAGTAAACTATATTTTTAATGTTTAACTCTCATTCGTCCCTCGTTTCACGAACTGAATCTGTGCCTCGGTGCAAATTGACATAGTGGTAAAAGATCGATGCAGTAACGAGATAAACAGTTGTGTTTCGATGTTTTTTTATTCGAATAGATGAGTTAAAATTTACATCTTAGGGTTTTTCGGTTATGTATTTCGCATTAAAAAAATTAAAGTCACGAAGTTTCAGGCAAATTCACCTACAACTAACGGAACAGTAATACTTATTTCAGGAAAACTGTATGAAATTGAGACGAGGGACGGATGAGGATCAATTATTAACCCTTTGCACACGGAACTATGTTAACACGTAAATCTAACGTTGAAACGAGCACAGGCCATCGTAAAATTATTTTACACGTAGTTGCAGTGGACTGAAGATCGTCGTTTCCTCGATCCCAATTGGATCGTTTAATTTCGTGGAGTACGGTATAGAAATTGTTGCTGGCTAAAGAAACGTCGATGGCAATCTTGGAGTAAGAATCTGAAATCCGTCGTAATCAGAAGCAGTGTCTCGTACACTCGATTCTTTGTCTCGATAGTCGCTCGCAGCGGCGGCGGTTCTATTACAGATGCTTATTGTTCTATATTTTCCCAGATACCGATATTTCCGTCAATAAAGATCGACTGTGCTCCCGATGAAAACAGAGGCCTTTTTAATACAGCACCGATGCCTGGCATCGAGAGCTCGGCTGAAAAAGAAATCTAGATCAAAATGCAGGGCGAAAGCCTGGCCTGGACGCGCGTTCTCGAAGGAGGATTCCTTCCATTTCGAACGTCGCGTCGTCTACGCGTGCTTCCCAAAGTTATGCGCGCTCTGTTTCGCCTGATACGAACTGGTCCCGACTTCAAAGGGAGAAACAAGTCTCTCGAGGCGCGTGTAGTCACCAGTTTCTGTTCGCGAAAATATACAAGAGTCACCTGAATTCGCGTGACCGTCAGATATATCGTCGTCACCAAGGAATCGCAACCTAACAGCTTCTGCATTTTGCGACGATTTCGCGAGGACTCGTTTTGTGTGTCTCCTTGTCGCCAGATTTCAACTCAGCTTGTCAAAGTCTGTGAAAAATTGTTGCACGCTAAGAAACGCTAAACCGAGAGCAAGACTTCATCATTTTTAGGGTATATTTTTTTAATTTTTATAAAATTTTTGTAGAATATCTTTATAAACATTTCATAGTGTACATATCCTGGAGTAAGTTTCCTCAATGTTTCATTAACGAAACTTTTAGGAAACAGGCACTTGACAAAATGAAAAGGAATTACATAAAAAAGTATCATAATGAAGGAGTTGACTTTCAGTGGCAAAAATTTCCAAGTCCAGTAGATCGTCAAATCCAAACTGCAATTTCTAGAATCAGAATTGGGCACTCCGAAATAACCCATTCATTTTTGTTAAACAAAAAAGAAAACACGATCTGCGATATATGTAAGGTACCAGTCAACATGAATCACCTAATAATAGAATGCAAAAAATATGAGAATGAAAGGAAAAGTGCTAAGTTGCCTGGATCCTTACCCACTCTGTTAGGCTCTGAGGAGTATATCAAAGATACTAATATGTATAAAATATTATAAGAAAATGTACCGTGTTGCTAATGACCTCAGATGTTGAAGCAACATTAAATAAATAAAGTAAAAAAAAAAGATATTAATATTAATATTAACACAGTAGTTGATGAAGTGTGCGAAATTGTGAATCGCCAGTGATAACTGATGGAATAAAAGATCCAATAAAGTCTGTTGAATTGAAATAACAATAATAGCTGGTTTCTGAAAATATAGCTTCGGTTAAGCTAATGCAATCAAGTCGTTCATTTGGACAGTGTCAGGATCGAACAGCTGTAAACCGCAGACATTCCATCAGGAATAAAAGTGGCAATACATATGGAACTATGAATCGCCTCTGTCTGCCGTCGCGACTCATTGTTAATACTATAGCAGCGCCGTTGAACTCGGCGGCATCGCGATTTAATTTATCATCGCGATCAATTGGTGGCTCGTCTCGCTCGCGTCCCGTTCTAAATACAAGTCTAAATAGCAGCATCTGTCCAGGTCGGTCCACTTCAAGTAAGAGCACACTTGCCCCCGTCGTCGTACCTAACGCCTCTCGCCACTTCAATTTTCAACACAATCGATCGAATTACCTCGCAATTGGAAGTTCTCGCTCGCGATTTCGACCCTCGCAACACCTGGACTGTCGGCGGCCTCGTAGCACTACGATTTGTTGTTCGCTGTATCGATTCGTCTGTGTTTGGGTTGTTGAGTTGATCGACAGACTGCGGGTTTTGTACGTGTATGACAAAAATGAGTAGGCGGAATTTCAAACATATTAAAATGATAAAAACAATTCTATTTAGCTCTCGTATATTTCAATTGATACGCAGAATTTTGATTTTGCATAAAAATCCGCAGTCTAAACAATGTTTCCAGCCACTTAAAAATCAGAAAAATTGCAATGTCTGTTGACATTAACGATTGAGTCCCAAGAATATACCTGAAGATGTACGCTTAAAATCACATTTTAAATCAATGTTTTGATTCCTTCGTGGTCTAAAAGGGACAGAGTCCATTCCAGAACAGTTCTGCTTGCAATTAACGCTGAGCAATTAACAAATAATGGATTTTATTTCGTTTTCACGTCTTCGGACTGCCGAGATCCTCTCCACGAAATCGACGTGACTAGTGATACACAGAATTTTGATTTTGTATAAAAAATCCGCAGTCTAAACAATTTTTCCAGGCACTTAAAAATCAGAAAAATCGCTGTCTGTTAATATCAACTCCCAAGAATATACCTGAAGATGTCGTAATTCAAATCACATTTTAAATCAATGTTTCGATTCCTTCGTGGTCCAAAAGGGACATTGTCCATTTCAGAACAGTTCTCTTTGCAATTAACGCTGAGCAATTAACAAATAATGGATTTTATTTTGTTTTCACGTCTTCGGACTGCCGAGATCCTCTCCACGAAATCGACGTGACTAGTGATACACAGAATTTTGATTTTGTATAAAAATCCGCAGACTAAACAATTTTTCCAGGCACTTAAAAATCAGAAAAATCGGCTCCCAAGAATATACCTGAAGATGTTGTAATTCAAATCACATTTTAAATCAACGTTTCGATTCCTTCGTGGTCCAAAAGGGACAGTGTACATTCCAGAACAGTTCTCCTTGCAGTTAACGCTGAGCAATTAACAAATAATGGATTTTATTTTGGTTTCACGTTTCCGGACTCTCCGAGATGTGCTCCATGAAATCGACGCGTCTAGTCATCCACTAAAATGTCGTGAGGGGCCCGGAACGACGGGACACAATGCGTATAGTGAAATATTGCATGAAGGGGACCAATTTCCAGGTTCTCGAGGGCACATCCGTCGAAAACAGGGGGCGCATCTGCGACGCATGTGCGGCAGGAGGTACCCCGCGGCGCTTCGCCTCGGTCTGCCTCGCTCAAAACGAAATTTGTTGCGCTCCGAATTTGTTTTGGATCCTTCCCGTGTTTTCCTCGGTCCTCCTCGAGTGCTTGCCTACCTATTAGAGCCGCGGCTGGGAATCACGAGGCCTCTTTTGTAACGGTTTCCTACGAGTGCTTTCCTTTCGCCGTTCCCTTTTTTCTTTTCTCCCTCTCTTTCTATTTCTCCCTGTACGAATCTCCGCCCCGCTTGTTTCGACTCGCTGCGAAACCCGGCGAACATCGTTCACGAGTGTTTTTTCTATACAGTGGCGAATCTGGCGAGGCCGGAGAAACATTGTCATGGGAAACGAGGGAAAAAGAAACGTTTCAACCTCGCCCGCCGCTGTATGGGTCCCTTTTGTCGTATCGAACTGTAATTTATTGAGTCCCGAATGAGAAACTTCGGCATATACTTCTTTGAAGAGTCTCGTGGCTTCTGGGAAGCAATTCCGTGCACTGGGACGGAGTGTGTTTGTCACGACACCGCGGAGAGTGTCTGTTCCATTTTATGGTAACATGTGGCGTAATGGTGGCGAAATGATACAGAGAAAAATTAGGTGGAAATGAACCGTGAACGAGCGGGTCTTTTGAACACTTGAAATGGGAAGTGCGCTCGCCGTTGCTCGAGTGTGTGCTAGATTCCACTATGAAAATGCCTTGTTTTCTTAACGATTAACTGGCGCAATAATTTCATCATTTTCGCATCCTCCGTTTCGTTAATTTTTCAATCAATCTTATCGAATTTATACACGAAGATTAAATTCAAACATATGACTTAACTGCATTTATAACTGATATAAATTGCATTTAAATAATCGGCACAGAGTTTACATTACAATGCAACGTGCAGTATGTGTTCTCGATTCGCAGGCGCAATTTCGCAATGTAAAGACGTCCATCGTTTCATATATTGATTTTATGCCATCGTTGTTAATCGTTGTTATGTTAAATTAATTTCAAGAAAATTGCGACTCTGCTGTATAATTCCAAAGCGTAATAAGATAAGTATATAATATAAATATAAATGAATATAATGTTTATAATAACAGTGTTATATCCGGCTACTAAGTTATCGACATAAGGATTCAATGAAATGTCTGTATGTTGTCCAAGATATTAGGGGTTTGTTCCATCCGGAGATGTGCAATCTATGAAGCATTTTTGCCCACGTCGGATCGCGTCGATAGCAAGAATGGAACAGTTTAAGCGAGCATCGAGGATCCCGGTTGATTGAACGCGGCGTGACGGTAATCGGAAGTATCCGTGTAATGGGACAATTATTTGAATCGGCGCCACGTACTCCGATCCGAATCCAAAACTTCCCTGTTTCCGCCGTTTAATCAGCCTCCCCCCTCCCCCACCCCTCTCCCCAATCTCGGGGCGTAATTCATTTCGCGGTCGATAATTGGAAAAGCAACGGCGGGAAACGTCATACGCGCAAGGGCACGTTTAGTATGTATTCAGTATTTCCACTCGTGTTACCTTCCTTTGTGATTCTTCCCGTGTGTCCCGCGCTCGCGGAGAAACGATTTCATAAAGAGTACCCACGATATAGAACGTTCCGGAATTTTACATAATGCTCTCGTTAATTAACGTCCCCCCTCCCGGAGGATCGAAGTAACGATGCGAACACGCCCGACGACTTTATACGAATCGATTTTAGAAAGTTTTTACCGCGAACACCGCCGACGACTTTCTCGTGAATTGCGATTTAATGCCAACATTGTTATTCTGATTAATTTCGTCCGAAGATGACGCGTTTTTTTAATCTCGGGCAATTACAAAATTTTCTGCAGAAGGTTATCAAGTTCTGCATAGAAAAGAATTCAAATCTGCTTGTCAGCGATTCACTAAAGAAGAATTGACTTTCTTTTCACTCACTGAACACGAGGAAATGAATTCCATGTTGGACCTTGCAGAATTTTCGTTTCTTCTTGCAGAGGATGCTCAATTTCCGGAATCTGTAATAATAATTAAACAGCGGATCTTTATGCAAAATAAAATTTTTATATGCAAATTACAACAAATTAGAGTGAAATAAAAATTTATTTCCTTTCCTAATATATTTAATAGGTTGAAAATAATATAACAGTATCTTTAAATTTTTCTAATATTATTACTGTTTTAAATTGCATATACTAATTTTTGCCCTAAACACATAAAATCCGCTGTGTAATAATAATGTATACTTATACGGTTCACATAGGCCTAAACAATACAATACAGTCTCCTTCCTATTGTTTGTTACCTCTTTCTACTATTCGAGTATACTAAGTAACTACCTAACTACTTATTGCACCTCTTTATTCTTTGGTTTTTCTGTTCCCCTGTCCCTTCATCCCGACATCCCTTCCTCCTTTCTCATTTTTCTTTCCGTATCCAGTTTCCTTAACCAAACGTCCAGCCCACCTAAAAGAATAAAAATCTGTGTAACACCGAATCCACGATCAAGAAAATTATTGTTAAAACACCACAGTGTGACAGTTGAAAATAGCGAGCAATGACGCAGACGAACGTCCAGCGATGAAACATCACGACAATTGCGTAAGGATCGCGCGACAGGTCCTCGAGTCCTGTTATTAGTCCCGGCGTTAAAGAGCAATCGACAGAGGGTCGCACATGTTGCTATTGCTTTTGCGTAAATAATGCCAGGCACTTAGGTTGAATGGCGTCATTCGTCGCAGACCGCAGCTGTCCTGTGCAGAAAACGGCGTGACGCCCGCGAATAATCGCTCGCGCCCCGGGTAATTGTAACGAAAATGATCGGCGGCCATTGTGTCGCGAGAGAGAGAGAGAGAGAGAGAGAGAGAGAGAGCGCTCCGTTTAATTTCGGCGTTAAGGTTTACTCGATTGATCCGCCGCTTCCGTTCCGTTTGGGGATCGGGCCTTTGCTTGTCGTCCATCGGCGGTGTTTGCTCGAGGCAGACCGCACTCGAACGCCGGCGCACAATGCAACGCTCGCCGCCGCCGTGCCGCGCCGTTCTGTAATTCGAATAGACGATTACGAGTGGTAATTATTCCCGTCTAACTCGCTTCGAAAGTTTCTGCTCGGCAGAAAATCCCGCGGTATCGATTGTGTTCGGATTTCTCGAGGGTTGCGTGCGCCTTTCACGCGGACAGCTGAAACACCAAGCGCCGCGCTGTTCTGCTTCACGAGTGTCCGTTATCGTCTGCACTTCCGGTCGGGGTCAGGGACCCGAACTCCGAGCTCTCGTCGAGGGGGTTCGGCTCTTCAAGCGAGGCTATTTTCCGGATTTTTTTTAACTCAAATCAATTCCCGAGCCTTAAAGGGGCTTCCCGAGTAAATCAGGAAAATGTAGTATACGGCGTGTCCCGAAAATGTTGCACGCCCTTAAAAGGGTTGATTCTTTAGGTCATTTGAAGTAACTTTCGCCTTTACGAGAACGTTCTCCACGGCTTCGTTAAGCAGTCATTAACGAAAATCACGGACCAATCAGAGGTTACAGCAGAGCGGGGCACTGGCATTGGCCGAGCCGGAATCCATCAACAGTAGGGTGGACCTTAATTTTTTATCAAAATAATTTTTTACTCTCACCCCTCAGAATTGCGACAAGTGTTAAAAAAATAATCTGGAAGAAATTTGAAACTATAAATTGGAAATTGGAAATTGGCAATTTGAGGTTGAAAATTTAAAATTTGAAAATTTAAAGTTTGAAAATTTTGTCCTTTTTGTGAATTAAAAATTCAAAATCTCCAAATTTATGCGTGTCGAGTTCCCATGATGCAATTAGCCCCTTTCGTCTAGATCGTTTTCTCAACACTTGTCACATTTCTGGGAGGGGGGAGGTTAGACTAAAAGAGAGCTAAGGTTCACCCTAGTCAACAATAGCCGCTCTCCAATTGGTCCGAAAAAGTTACTTCAAACGGCTTCAGGAATCACCCTTTCAAAGAAGTACAACATTTTTGGAACACCCTGTATATATAGTATATATATAATAGTTAATATAACATATATATACTATATTAATATAAATATAATATAACTATTCTGTTCTGTTCATCTTTAAACTGTGGCAAATTGCAACTATTCATTTTTATCAGCAATGCATAAAATCCGCAGTCCAATGATGACGTAGATGATATTTACAGTTCTCTCGAAATTTAAGAGCCTTTTCGAGTATACTCTTGAAAGGTCCTTCTTATTGGAAAAAAAGCATTGATGAACTTGTATGGATTTATACCCTGTAAAGAATTAAAGAGGGGTAACGATATACAGTACCTATACAGAAGCATCAAATGGAGGGGTATTAGGGTAGATAACTATAGCATGTCCTAGCCTAAAGACTTCTGCTTGAGTGACTAATTTTGGGAATTCGGGAGGATGAACTTCGCTCTGTACGAAGTTATCTCACTGTGGCGAACGAATTAGTCAAAGCAAACTAGTCGAAACAAACTAGTCATCCAACAAGGGCATAGTCTAAGTTTGTTAATTCGTTTAATTCATTTACTGGAAAAACAAGTTCAACTAATTAGTCAGCCAACAGTAGTTTAAATTAGCCTGTAAATGTCTTTACTTCATTTTGCATTTGTATCGAACTTTATGAAATCAAAATATTATAAATACATAAAATTTGCAATCTATTACACAGAGTATCCCATATCATTGGGACAGCTGAAATTATTCATTATTATGCTTATTATTAATAAATAGAGAACGATGACAGAAAAAAGAATGAATAGGTTTGAAGGAACGAACATTGTGGTATGCAACAACTTTTTTTCATATTTTCCGAAATTTCAAAGTTTTTAAATGAGACTATACATTTTTATTACTGTCACGCAATCTAGACTTGCACGAGACCTTTAGTAACTATATACCACCTGCATAATACTGTTTTTAACATATTTACATGCATACATTTAAAAATTAGAGACAGTAATTATATTATAAAAGCTTAAAAAAGCCATGCTGTAAACCGAAACGAAATTTTTGCGTGGAATGTAAAATCACAAGAATTTTAAAGAGTTAGTCTAAAAACATATAAAATCAAATTCGTAGCAAATCAACAATTATTTTTTGTTATCACAATTTCTAAAATTTCTGCCCTAACGTTCGTCGAAATTAACGTCTAGAAAGTGATGCGGATTTTATGAATTCATAATAAATATCAGTGAGTTTAAAACAGAATCGCAGTTGAGAACATAGACGTACCATTCTCGACTTGTTAAAATTATTAATGAACGACGAAAAGAAGCGAACTATGTGCAACGATCGTACGATACACCTTAATTTGCCGGCAGCCCTTTGTGAGGTTTGCGCGGATTCAACCGGTGGCCCGCGGAATACCGCGTCGATTATGCGACGTTGTCTGACAGGCGCAATTAAAAATTATCGATGCCGCGTGCAGGCGCTCGCAGCTTTGTCAACAGCGTTGATGAATTCAACGGAACCGTGTACTGACCCCCACGGGTAAACACAAAGAGCCGCGCAATGAAAGCGTGGAAACTGCGACAGAGGTGGAACTACTCGCCAAGAAAGAGGGAGACCGAGCGACAGACGGTTTCGAATGGCCGACAGAGAGAGAGAGAGAGAGCGAGAGAGAGAGAGAGGCAATAAGCCAGCACAGGGGCCAGGAACGAGAACGCAGACGAACAGAGAGAGGGATAATTGTCCGCAGTGTCTTCTCATTTACATTCTATTCCAGACGGCTGGGCGAAATCTCAGTTACACTTTTGTGCGAGGATAGGGCGAGGTTATTATTTAAATAACCTTTACTTTCAAAAGGCAAACGAAGGGAGGACCTTCTCGACTTACTCGTTACGGGCCAGGAAAGGGACTCTCCGCCCCTGCGGTGCGTGTGAGATGTGGAGAAGAGCTAGGCGGAATATGCTAGCCAAGGATGAAAGTACCGCGAAGCCTGCGGAATTATTCAGGGAACATGATCCTGGCTCGGCTCTAGACTCAGACTTGTAAGTACGTCTGGATGCGACTGCGGTGAAGCAACTTTCCTGTTTGTCGCCATTAGACGTTGATCTATCGACGAGCTAACTCTGCAGATCAAAAATTAAGTGGTTGTTCTAGCACGGAACACAGAGTATGAGAGGTTTGCGCAATTGGAGCTGCTAGGAGTTTTAGTTCAGTGTGATAATGTCTCTCTTCGTGATCACTGGCGGTAGGGCAAATTTGAGTTAGAGAGCAATTAAAGTTGCCATTCTTCGTGTTGACCTGATTTATTGAATTGGTCTCTTAGAATTTGATCTTTCATGCAGCGATTCGCGTGAGTGATTGAATGCCAAAGATGGCTAAGAATGAATATTAGTGACGATGAAAAACTTCACCGTCATTTTTTAAGAGAATGATTAAGCTTTTGCCGATGGTTCCTTCTGCGCTTTTTATATATAAATAAAAAGAATAGAAAGAATTGTTTACCTTTTCACCTCAAAATTCAAGGTCAAGGTTCGCGGCACCTTTCTTACATCAATGTCCACTAAATCAAGGGTGTACCCTGTACACATTACACTTATAAAACGATCATCATCCATGACGACCATCGACGTACCACGGCATCTCGCACTCTGGAAAAACTTGCCAGACATTTCTGGCCCCCAGGGCGATCCTTATTTCCAAAGCTTAGCCTCCAGAAAGTCAGCGACCGGTCCCAGACCAGCCACCGCAGAGAATTAAAAATCTAAAGCCGAGGTCCTGCGACTCGATAGCTACCGGGAGAGTCTTAGCCACCCCGGGAGTCCTCGAGGAGCTATATCGCTAGTTCCTCGGAGCTTTGTGATGGCTGGATGTCCTCGGTAACCTTGCTAGTCCTCTTCTCGCCGGCTTCCGTAGCTTTCGAAAAGCTTCGTCGACTCTTGAGAGCCGGCTTGCGCCCTTGATCGCTGTTTACCGGGCACGAAGGGTCTCAGGGAGACCCCGGGGGCATTCGTAATCCCTGGAAGATCCTCCGAAATCAATGTATCGTCATGATGAGGGACATTGCACTGAGCATAGCGTCCGACCACGTCACAGCTACATGTGAAACACGCACAGTGTGTAACAAACAATGATTAGAACTTATTTATCCTTTATGAAGTTTCTCAGTTCAGGATTTAAAGTTACTTCGATCTTACAGGGTCAACAGAGCGAAACAAATTCCCGAAAGTACCGATTAACTCCTCAATTAATATAATTAAACTGAATTATTAACATCGTTGAGGTAATCGGTTATTGCTCCCGATAAAAGTCCGACCGCCAACAGGTCGCAACGACGTGACAAAATATTCCACTCTAGAATTCAGCATACTCAATGAGGAATATTACAGAGGAACGTACGCGGCTGATATGTGTAGGTACATGTGTAGACAGGTTTGTATTATGTATACCTCGTCGCGCTCGCGCCCACGCTCGTCGGGGCCAAGCATATGTGCACACTTTCGTGTCCATGAGCAGAACGTGTGCGCGTACTCGAGCCGTAATATATACTCGGGCCTTGTCCCTGTGTGAGCGTGTAGACGGTTTTCAGTATACGTGCGGCGCGGTGTGCACGGTGGCGCGCGGCTTCGTGGAGAGAGTGCAAGCAATTTTACGGACAACACACCCTCTCAGCGGTCGCAGGAGCCCCGAGTAACCGTGCTAGGGTCGAGGAGGGTAAAAAGCTGCAAAACCATCCCCCGTAGAACGCACTTACCCAATCCTACCTCCACTCAGCCGTGTGCATCCCGCACTCCTGTTAAATATGTTGCTCCACGCGAGCTGCCAGCGACGATCAAAAGTGCCGTCGCGCTCGCTTGCGTGCCACTTATTGTGGAGACAGGCTTTTTCGAGCGCTTCCAAGCCGATCCCGGGCTGCTCGCTCTCTGTTTGCCGCCACTGAATCCGGCAGAATGCTACGATGGCTGGCCAAATGGTCCACGCCACGTTCGCAAAGATTATTTTTTTTTTCACCCCGGGACACGGCTGACTCCTCGCGATACCTTATCGTATATTTTAGCGACGTTGTTTGCTGGCGACCGCGAGAGCGTCCAACGTACCGTATGATTCGTGTTTCTTCAACGGATTTCTTGCTCCAGCTTTTATTAGCTTGTTCTTGGAGTTTTATTTTTATTAACTACTGTTACGTGCGGAGACTTTTCCGTGATAACCCTGTGACCCTTCCGGAAGATAAGTGTCGGCACAAGGGACTCATTGAGGCACGAAGGTCTCTAGCAGCGATGCAACGAGTTATCTAACTTCTTGGAGTCAATTTAGAAACAAAAAGGCACACATGGCCCCCACCATATTTCAGGATTGATTTTGGGGATACACAGGGTGGCCCAAAACTCCTGGGGTGATTTGAAGCAACATTTTCCTTTGCAAAAATGTCCGCCGGGGCTTCGTTTAGGAGTTATTAACGAAAAACACTGACCAATTAGAGCGCGACCTAGACGCGTGTTGGCAAAGATGGTCCGGCGCACCAGGCGGATCCCCTCGCTGGAGCGTTAGCAGTCCATCGCGAAGAAGAAGTGAACAAGTGAAGGAGTAGAAATTTTGAATTATGTATTGTAAAAACTTATTTATTTAGCCGTAAATCCACTTGCTGCTTGGAAATGTGGGTCACTGGGCTACTCAATGACGAACTACACAGCTGGCCTCAGGTATACGATAGTGCCGAACGGTAAGGGACGTACGGTCAGGTCAATGAACGTCACAACTGGTAGTGAATAGTAGGTATATGACAATTTAAGGCCCAAGTCAATGATCCGGTCCTTCACTTCCACTGTTCAAACGATAAATAAATCGTATGATTCTTTCCCACAGATGCCATGAAATTTTTCCACACTCGCGATCACTGTTCAGACTTATCAACACAGCTATGCACGTAATGTGGACTCAGGCCCTCCTCAAAATCGTGTGAATCAAGAGTACTAGAGTCAAATGATATTAGTCCACGACGCGAGTAAACTGTTAGCAAGACCGGGTAGCCAAGTCATTGTCAAAGCAGCGTAGATCTGTACACGCAGTACGTATACTGCAAAGATCGCAATAAAACACTCGCGCATTTCTCGGTGCTTCAAAACTGAGAGTCAATTTCATATAATCCGCGGCAAGCTACACTAAACACTTGTAAAACCCGGATTTAGTAATAGAGTGCAGTTACTCTATACTAAAATATTAGAGTCCTTGTTATTCCTGCAATCCCTTTCGAATTTCCAATATGTAGTTGGTATTCTGCGACGATACACTTTTGCCACTCGAGGTGTATCAAGTTCATACGAGTTGAGACAAAGAAACCACAACCCCTTTATTCCATAGTGGCAATCTGGTGACGAAATAAACACAGGCCAGTCCACTAGTCCTACCGAACCTATAGTGGCAACCGGTGATGAAATAAACATCGGCTAGTCCACTTTTCCAAGACAGCGGCGACCAAGTGATGAAATAAACACTGGTCAGACCACTGCACCCTCATGTCACACCCTAATCTCGACCAGGACTTTTCTCTGAAACTATTTCTATCTTAGATAAGATAAGATAAGATTGACCGCCCAAAACTACCTTTAGATAATTTCTATATAAGATAGACCGTCCGTTTTCCTCCAAAACTATAAGATGAAAAATTTAAAAATCGTGACATCATAAAAAATTATTTACACTTATTAGCTAGTAAACTAATCCCTCTAACGCCTAAAAAAAAGCTCAAGCTGTTGGGTCGAATTTTGAAAAAGTTATTCATTTTTAAAATCTGTACGAATACTTTGTACACTTACTACTGTATATGAATTTCTTTTTTTTAATTAAACAAATATGTCGCCCTGTACTTATATTTTATTATAATTATTGCTCAAGTGACCAGCCCATTCTCTCCTACCCGAAGAGGCGACGTTTTGCTGCACCCTGTACATACCCTTCGCAACGCGACGTCTTCTCTTCGATGCTCTGCGTCGCGTCCAAAATAAACTGACCGTGCAGAGATTTTCACGTCCAGCCGGGCTCGAATTGGGAAACGTCGGGCGGACCGTCGAGTCTCGTGGACAGGGACCGGTTGGAAGAGAAACACTGAGGGGAAGGGAACACCTCCAGGGAGGTCCGTTTTCTCCGAGATCTTCTCGACGAGAGAGCACCGGGCTCCGGTCCATTCACCTTCGATCAACGGCCGCCGACTTTTATCCACCGACTCGTTCGATTCGCGAGCAGTCCGAGCACCGCTCAGCCACGCGTGTGTTTTCACGTTCTGTTTATTTATTTTGTCGCGGTCTCGCTCGAATTTTTTGCTCGTCTGCCGCGCCCGCGTCTAAACATTTCGTCGGCCGTGATTTATTGCGTTTGCAGAGGCTTTTATGCGGCGCACTATCGCGCGCGGCCGCGACGACGCGACGTGCTGATCCGGAGAACTTGGTTTCGATATTAGCTCCGTTTCGTAACTCTTCTAGAGCTGTTTGCTGTTTCTATTGTTCCTAATGCTGCGGCTCTTCATAGAATTCGTTCGCCAAAAACTCAGTAGCAATTGCATCACGATTTTGATACCACGAGATTAATTGTTTTTGTTGAAGCCTGTTGAGATGCAATTCTTTAAATGTTCACAATTGACAGAATAAACGCAATTTAATTGAAATTATAACATAGGAAAAATATATTTTAGGAACAACAACAGCGAACGAGATTTTACGAAAAGCTAGCAGGATAAACATGAACAAAAGACAATAACGATTTCGACCATACATGGAAACACTTCAGCCATTTTACACTTCAGCCAACAACAATCGAGAACATTTATTAATCAATCGACTAGACAGCTGTACATTTCTATCTGTTTATCCGATAGCTATTGTTACATTCTTTATTCGTAGCATCGAAATAACTTAACTCCAAGCGTTGCACCCCTGCTCATCAACTCCTGGCCCCTCGCGCTGTCTTGTATCTAAATTGCGGATCTTTATGCGAATATAAATTTTGATACAGTAATTTAGGGACATTGCAGCGGGAGGGGCGTTTTTATTCTCCACTACGGATCCTATTAGATCCCGAATAAAATAAAAAGTTTATCAACCCCCGGCACCGCAAAACAGACCCACTTCTTCTCTTCTTTATCTTATAGGTGTTCTATATTTTGCTTAAAACAATTGGCAACGCCAGATTTTTTCCCTTGTATTTTTCTGTGTTTTTTTTTTTTGTACCTATGTAGATATTATCCAATGTTTTGCTCTATTGTCCCAGTTGACATGGTGAAAATTCATAAAAATTCCAGTCAAGAAGTTTCTTCTGTGAACTAGAAAAAAATTCTTTCATAGTCAAATAAAAATTCAATTCTATTTCGTTAGCGCGCACATTCCTTTTGATTTCCGAATATAGTAAATACATACACATTCTCAGTCCAGCCGTCAGTATCATCGACAGACACGTAACAACAATCGCTCTGCAATAACAATAACAATTAATCATGCACAGTCGGACACGAATCACCACGTTTATGAAATATTACATTTAAAACTGTATCCAGCCAACACAACGCAACAATCCCCATCGAAAACGGTATAGCGGCATTACAAAACGTTCCAAGTGCATAAAAGCGCGACTCGTCGCGGCAGACAATGCGGAAAGCATGGAGGGCATTTATTCTGTATTTTCCTAACATTCTATTTGTCGTGTTGCACACACTCGAACGAAAAAAGATAAAAAAGCGCTTCAAGCAGATCATCGTCCGTCCGCGCGCGGCTTTCATACTGAGGAGACATCGGGCGCAACAATAAAATCGTTAGGAGTACAATGGCCATTGAGTGACGCGAAGTATAGAATGCACTCTCGATTATTCGGGCGTAGCAATGGATAAAAAAATGAGAGAGAGAGAGAAAGAGAGAGAGAAGAGCGGACCGTGAAAAAATAAAAACTCCGGGAATTCGTCTAAAATGCGAATGCTTTTGTAGAGATGGCCGTGTTTACCGCTCGCAATTCTCCGCGAAAGTGTCGCAATTTTTAATACGCTTCTCCCAAACGACCGAGCCGCGCGCCAGGGTCGAAATCGCAACTGCGCGTTCGCGGATGTGCTTCGCGGAAGAGTGATTTGCGTCGGGCCGGTGGGATGACACGCGAATCATACATTAGGGTTGGGAGTTTATATGTAAAGAGGGAAGGACGCGGATCGATGCTGTGTGTTGCCGCACGCCGCGCCGCGCCGCGCCGCCGGAATGGAGTCGTCGACTCCGCATCGAGAGCGAAACTCGAAACTGCGACGCGAGTTCCCCGAACTATACTTGTTCGAGCGTTTAATTAATTAGCGGTTTTCGGATAACGCGCAGTTTTTGCCGACGATATTTTCGGGCCGAGCTAACCCTGAAATTTCTTGATCGATATTAATTGAATATTCTACGGCCCGCTACGCACGCTTGCTCGTACATTATTCTAACAACAGTTCGAACAGCTAGGAAAAGTTAGCCTCTCGCAACGAAGCTTTATAGTTACAGACATTTTTACTAGTTCGTAATTCACGCGAACGGCACCGCGAATTTATCGCAGCGAAACATCCGGCTGTCGCCACGTGAATGTTCGCGTTGGTCTGCAGGATCCTTTACGCTGTTCGCCGGAAAGTTAGCACTCATTATCGCTGATAATGAGATCCACGCAACGGTTTGGAGGAACCCTTCGAGGGAGGAAGTAGGGTGGAGCTTGAGAAATGAAACTTTTCCACGCGTGGGGTCGCAAGGTGTGCCTAAAATTGGTGTGCAGTGTACACGAGATAATTATACGGTTTTTGGATAATTATGTCGCGTATAAAGAGGGCGAAACATAATTTGTAAATTCCGCCTGTGTCTGGGCATAAATAAATCTAATGATGAATAATATTGCGTTTGGACCGTCAAAAATATGGTCGTGGTATTACGCGACCATTGGATTTCCGACCTTCATCGGAAATGTTACAAATTCAAACAATTCTTGTAAAAAGAAGTATCCTTTTTATAATGAGCTCTCGAAAGTAAACGTACGAGTCTTTGTTGCAGTTTTATTACACTTTAAACTAAAAGTGTGCCTTCGCCATTACAGTAACTCAGAGAATGAAGGAAAACAACTTCAGTTCAAAGTTCAGAGATCCACAAATTTTTAAATTAAAATATTGCTTAGTAGCATAGATTCCGAGGGATCGTTATAAAAATTTATGGGACCCACGAACATCATGGTACGAGTCTACATTACGACGAAAGAAACGATCAAACGTCGTCGCCTATGATGAAATGGCGATCGATCCCCATGCAACATGAAGCGAGAGGAACGTGCGGCTATGTTCACCAAAAATTAGGTCGGCAATATTATTCCAAACGATTGAAGGTTCGAGAGCGAAGGGCCGCGAGGGCTCGCGCGCCGCGCCGCTTGTCAAACGAAATTACGGAACTTTAATTTGCAGTATACTTCCTTTATGCCGGGACTCTTTCGCGAATATTTTTCGCCCCGCGGGAAATTCATATCGGAAAAGACATTAGAGCCGGAGTCGCTTTGAGATTCTGGGTCAACGAAAGCGCTAATTAACATGCAAATTGTACGTATTAATCTTGTAAGGTTTCGTTTCCGGCCGTCAGGGAAAACCTTTAGCAGGAGCCCCGGTAATCAGAACGCGGCGACGATTACGCGTCACTGGGCCGAATGCAAATATGCAATTCGCAGAAACGCGCCCTACCGCGATTTTCCCCGTTCGGTTTGACAGTTCCGCCGAACGGCACGAAGAAGCTCCGTAGATTGGGCATTCGAGCCGTCGCGTTTTTATCGATCGTTTTATTAACCCTTGTCCGCTCCGTCCAATTTCGCAGGAAACAGATATTTCATTGCCGACATTCCTGCGGATGGGACTTTCAAATCAGTTCTGCGATTTTCTACGAACACGGTTGATTTGTGTCGAGTGTGCTAGATTGTGACTAGCCTGTGCATCCAAGGCGAATTAGACTGTTGATCTTTAGGCATTTATAGCACTTTAAGATCTGTGAAAAACAAGATAATATTTCTTCAACATTAACCCTTTGCACTCGGACCTATTTTAACAGAAAAGTTAAACGTTTCCTCCGACCTAGAATAACTCCATTCTACAACGGATTTCTTTTTAATTTTATGGGTATGCAATTAATATACCTCATACAATACTTAAATGTTTAATTATTGATTAGATACCAACATATTTAATAATGAAAACAATATTTTGAATAATGGTACAGCAATTTCTAATGGCGACTGAGGGTCGCCTCTGAGGGTTGCCTCTGAGGGTGCAAAAGATTAATGCAAAACGCTCTTATCTATGCTGTTTCATCGTTTCCTAAATGTTAAAAACGATTTAAAAAGATATAAGATTATACAAAGATTATTTAATTAGTCAATATCGACGATAATAAAAAATGTTTCTAGGCATTTTTACCGTTTAGAGGTAAGCAAATCAATTTTTTATTTCATCCTGGATTTTATAAAACATTGTGTGAAGACGAAATACAATTCGACTATTCGCAGAGATTGAACAAGTACAAGACAACGTTCGTAGACATTAGGACGGACTACTCTGGCTGTGGAAAATTACTCCGTCGAACGCTGTGAAATACTTCAAGGTCATTAAAATCAGCGAGAAGGCTCCCGGATTCATTCCAACGCGCGGAAGCTCGCTGGTGGACGCGTTTTCACAGTTGGCCGTTTACCGAAATGATTTTCGCGCGCAAACGAAACGCATTAGCGGGCTCGGCCGTCCGGAATTTTTTCAAAGGAGAATAACCGCGGTTGATTCTATTTACGAGATTTCCGGCGCCCGCCGCCGCGCGGTCGCGTCGTTCGTTGTAATGAACGCGAATTACCCGCGCGTACGAATATTTTTATAACAGCGACGCGGCCGGCCGGAATAAAGATATATAGAGGGGGCGGCCGGGCCGGGCCGGGTCGGGCCGCGCGCGCGCGCACGGCTCTCGTTTGAATAATGGAGAAGCAAAACCTCGTAACTTTGGCCAATGTTATCTCTCAAAGCTTTGTCCCGCGGCTGCACCTCATCCAAACTCATTTTCATAATTGCGTGCCATGCATACCCCCCTTTTTCGGAGTCCTATTTCTGCCGCGTTTTTCCTACCCTCTCCACCTAGACGCCTCAGTCTCCACCCCCGCCCCCCTACGCACCCTCGAGACCCGCTCATTTTTCAGGGACACCGACGCCGCCGCGACGTTGAAACATTTTTAATCACTTTAAACTCCGCTCCGACGGACGTTAATCGCGAGCGTTATGGGAAACGTTGATCGCCAAGCGAGGATCTCCTTGTTCTCTTTGAGATACCGAGAGGGGGAGGGGGGATCGCCATGAGACACATAGTGTATGAAAGTAATATTCAAACACTCGTTAGAATATGTTATTTAAAATCGTCGTGAGCGCTGTTCAACACGTCAAGCGCCGAATATCAACAATCAATCTAATTTAGTTAACACTAACCGTACCACGACCGATTGTTTCACATTTTTTATTTCTTAATCGTTGAAATTACAAAGATTCTTCCATTAGAAATTATTAAATGGATTCTTCCATTCAAGCACATATTGTTAAAAAAATTGCGAGAAATAAAATCTGTCTCGTAATTTTGATAAAACAACGTACACCGGTCATAGTTTATTAATGGGCTTTATTAATTAATGTATCCCACTGTGCGTAATTATCAATGCATTTTTGGGGGATGATTGTTGCGTATCGAGGCATTTCGACGCCACATTATTTCGTGTAATAATAATGATGATAAGTATTGGTCACGGTAAACCAGCCCCTGTTTACTTTTGTTTAAATCCGCTACCACTGTTGCACAAGTACGCCGGTGTTACGGGGGTGTTTACCTGTATCTCATTACGTCTGTGTGGATAATTAATGCTCCAATTTATACTCACGCATATACAGTACTCCATAGACTGACGAGGCTCTTCAGCAGTAACTAATAATCATGGTTTGTTGCATGCTTTCGGTTAACCCTACTACCGCTGCTCTGATAATGGGAAACAAAGAAGGGTCTGTTAATGACTCATGTCTCTCTCGAATTTCTACAGATTCGTAAAAAAAATTGCTATTTTAATAACACTGAAATTCTTGTCTACTGACAACGATAAAATATATCTTAGTTTTTCTACAGACTCTGCTAAAAATTCACTTTAAAATTTCAGCAACTGATTCGTAAAAAAGATTGCTATTTTAATAACACTGAAATTCTTGTCTACTGACAACGATAAAATATATCTTAGTTTTTCATGAATTTTTATAGATTTCTTTAAAAAGTAATAAAGTATTTATAAAGAAATAAATTTAATATCATCTGGGCAATGTCTACTAAAAATTCACTTTAAAATTTCAGCAATTGATTCGTAAGAAAGATTGCTATTTTAATAACACAGGAATTCTTGTCTACTGACAACGATAACATATATCTTAGTTTTCATGAATTTTTATAGATTTCTTTAAAAAGTAATAAAGTATTTATAACGACATAAACTTAATATCATCTGGAGAATCTCTACTAAACTTCCTTTTAAAATTTCAGCAACTGGTTTAACATTGCTAGTTTAGCATGAGCAGATTGTCATTAACCCCATACCTAACGATTTATTTTACGGTTTCAGTGATTAGAACTTTTCTGTAGTTCGTCATTTCCTAGAAAAGGAGAAAAATTATATCTATTGTATGCCTATTATATTCCCCAATCTAGATCAACAAAACCAAAGTAGAATTTCATTTCTGTTTAAAGGAAATTAATAACATACATATTTATTAGACTTTGTTCAGAATCATCATCACGAGTCTGACAGGATATTGTAGCACAAGGGGTTAAAAATCGTGTCAGAACGTGGGAGCATCTTGCACCGTCGCCAATTAAGAGCTTAAAAAAACGTCCGCTGCGGATAATGGCGCCTAACGAATTCGAATTCATCGGACCCACGAAGAAATAAACACGAGTCCCCCCTCCCTCGTCTGCAATCCGCGCCGAGGGTAGCCGGAGATTTTTAATCGAGTTTCGTGACATCAAAGTGCTCCTGTCATCGTTCCATCTCTGTCCCTTAAGCGCCCCTCGGCTGCCTACAAAACCGACACCGACGGACTCGTTTTCATGGTTCGCTCGTACCGTCGTTCATCAGCTCGTTCGGCGCTGGAAATTAATCGTCGCTTCTGAAAATAAGAGGGACGACCCCGAAAAAATCCGTGCTAGTCACACCGCGAAAGAAACTCGACACTGTTCACTATTTATGAACCCGCGCGCCGCCAGTCAAACCTAATTCAAATGAAAGATGAAGTGCCGCCGCGGAGAGATTGAGAATCTGGAATAAGGGGGAGCCGAGTTTCTCGGCGAGCGAAAACATTTAAACGCGTCGCTCGATCGCGACGAGAATCGCGTGCGAACGAAGCCAACCGATGCTTATTTGCGGTCTGAAAGAAATGGCGATGGGGGCTCCTGCTGAAATAATTACAGTGGAGACGGAGTTTGTGCTCGTTGAGAACGAAATTCCACTATTGTTCGATTTCTTTCCTTATTGCTCGTCCGCAATAAAATAAATCAACTTTTCAGCCGTATAACCTGATTTTAAGTACAGTCTTAAATATGTTTAACTTTTTTTGAACCTTCAATTCCATTCTTGCGTGAAAGCATAAATAAATGGAAGGGTAATTACTATTTGTCACATTAAGTGCAGTTCCATATTGCCCACACTACCCGCATCTTGAAAATTGATATTCGCCTAAATCACTCGCGCAATTTCGCAAAGATGGGAGAGCGGTTTCGCAACAGATTCGCGGTCGGATTTGTCCGGAGACGGGCGACGGAATAAATCGGCGAGCTTTTCCGCGCGTCGTTTCCATTCGCGGTAAGATTTCCGTGCGCGGAAATCGGTCCGCGGTCCGTACCCGACATTTTAATTCCGCTGCGGGTGACGTAGGGCCGTTGTAAATCCATTTAGGCGGGTCGAAAAATTCGCGGGGTGGGTATCGAGCGTGTCTTCGGCCGATAGAATGACTCGCGTCCATGAAATTTTATTGCTACATATTTCAAGCGGGGCTGGAAGGGTGGAGGACGCGGTACATCGTAATACAGCGGCGCGCGGAAACTACCGTTGCCGCAGCGGTCGGTGCCGCCATTGTGGCCGGCTCGCAATCAGTAAAGTGCCATACACCGCTATTGAAACTGCTGCTAATGAAAATTCCTGGGGACGCAAATAAAACTGACTGGTATTCAGGTATTCCAATAATTAATGAAATAAAAACTGCACGCGCGCGGTCGCCGGTGCCCGCTCCCGCGCGTCATCTCGCCTCGAACCCACGGAAAATAAAAAGATACAGGACGGAAACAGGACTCTAATTTTTACGTCGAACTGTTTGGTTTCGGGGGGACAGCTGCAACGAGCCCGAGCCAAAAGGAAAGTTGGAAGGCCGATGTTCGTTCCGGAGACAATCGCGGTGACGAATACCCAGGCGCGTTCGTCCCTAATTAAAACGAGGAACCTATCGCGATGCGTTCTGCTTTTACGTCATCAGACAGCGGAGAGAAAAATCCCGTGGAATCGAAACGGTGCGTGCGAAACGCGCAGTCTGTACATACTCCGTGGTAAAACCTCCAGCGAATAGACTGGCCGATAGGCAGTCGAAGAATTTAATTTCATATGAAACAGTAATGCTGAAAGTAATTCAAGATTTATGGAAAATAGTCTAATAACATTAAAGATTCTGTTTCATTAGTAAAACAATGAGTGCATCAATTATTCGAATTACGTTCGAGTTAGACCGATTAAATATTTTTTGAATAAAGATTTTACAATGTCTGCGAAAAATGGGTCACTTCTTGCTTTTAAACATTGTCGAATAATTTTTCTCCGATTCTATTTATTATATTTAACAAATTACTTTTTATTATACATCTTAATTTTTACCATTTCAAAAGTAACCTGACACCCTTATTGCACCTTCAATTCTAACTGCTGTCATTCAGGAAATTTATTAACAAATCCTATATATTGTCCACACAAAAACCATTATATCCACTATTTGAGGCTCTTTTAAACAATGATGCTACGTCTTAATATGCTGAAAATTAATACATTTATCACTACGTTACATTTAACATTATATTAACACGAACTAAAAATACTTAATTTTTAAACATCTGTAACATTGAAATCGATGAACATTTTTTAATAAACTTATACTTGGAATCACCGAAGCCGCGGCTTTTGAAAGGGCTTCGTCTCGTTTCGATACGACCTCCGGTTCCCGAGATATCATCGTGTAAAGACAAACGTAATTTTTCCTAGTCTAGCATCTCTTTTCCCTCTCGCACAATCGGAACTCTCACTCGCACTCGAAGACCGATATGACTCTGTCACGTGGTGTACGAAGCCTGTTTATGAATGGGTGTTTACTATTACTATCACTATTACTGTTACTATTACTGCTATCGCAGCATACCACCTGGAGGTTGCGGCAGGTCAGGGTTCAGACTCCCATTAATTATTTGCGAAACTTTAAACGCTTATATCTGAAGAATCAATTGAGATATCGAGATGGGGTAAAAAATGTATTTTGTTCATCATCTCCGCCACGTGTAGAGTGCTGTTTCATACTCAGTTAATGAAATCAATTAACAATTATTAGACTGCAGATTTTTATGCATTTATGCAGAAATTGATTGGGTGAAATAAAAAGCAACTATATATATAAAAATAAAGTCTGAGAATATTGTCGTTTTCAATTTAAGAAAACTGTTAGGAGGTGAAATGAATTTTTATTTAACTACAGCGTCCCACAATCGACGGAGATTATTTTTGTTTTGCATAAAAATCCTCAGTACAATAATTACACATCTCCGCCACGTTTAGAGTGCTGTTTCATTATCAGTTAATAAAATCAATTAACAATTATTAGACTGTGCATTTTTATACATTTATGCAGAAATTGACTGGGTGAAATAAAAAGCAACGAAATAGTATAAAAATAAAGTCTGAGAATATTGTCATGTCGTTTTCAACGTAAAAAGACTGTTAGGAGGTGACATGAATTTTTATTTAACTACAGCGTCCCACAATCGACGGAGATTATTTTTGTTTTGCATAAAAATCCTCAGTCCAATAATTACACTACGAGTGTCAATGTCGGAAAAGAAGGTAGTTCTATGGAACCGTGAAACACAATTAAACAAAACATTGCAGATTGATTTTTAGAAGAACATTGACGGCTTCCACTTGCGGCAGATAAGTCCCGGAAGATTTCGCTCTGGAGCGTTCACCGACTTATTCACAGTATAGCTATGTCGTATAGTTGGTCCAGCATCCACAGATACCAATAGCGCCGCCTAAAACTCTCGGCAGTGAATGGATCCCGAGTAAAGAAAAAGCTACACGTAGCCGAGGGTAGTTTTTCCTTCCATCGCATCGCATCGGCGAGATGAGAGTTGGCGCACGACGCCTTAAAAGACCGGATGCGAAATAAACCTAGTTTTGATTTCAATCGGAGCCGGTGCCCGGGCGAATCTGGAGCATCGCGATGGCCGCAGATTTCGCAGCCGGGGGAAAAATGGAGTAACGAAATTAGAGAGTCGCCTCGTCAGGGAACGGACTCCATTGAATCAACCGATCCTTTTCCTTCGCTCCTCGCCTTCGACCCTCGGGGTCCTCTTCGCGAACTTTTTCTCCACCGTTCCTTCCGGTCAGCCAGCAATCTAGGAATATCTATGATTCAACGGCACTCGTCCCCCTAGCGTCTGCTATCCCCGCAGGAACGACCGCTCTTCAAGCTGTCCCCGAACACAAAGCGATCTCTGTTCTTAGGAAATAATGTTTTTCGCAGCGGCACGGTGCGGTGGTGGTGTCGCGTCCCGTCCAAGCAGCTCTCGAGCCGTTAATACCTTGCAGATGCCAGATACCAGAAGGAACGAGTGCGCTCGATGGGAGCCGAGCTGTTTTGTTCGAAAACCTCCGTCTAACAGGTGTCGAGTGATTTGACGTAGAGCTTCCAGCCAGCAACTTCCGAGATTTGGATCGCGGGAATAGACCTCGTTACGACGACAGTCAGCTGTTAACGATAAGCTCCGTCGTGTAGAGAGATGCTGGGTACCGTAGTTTGTGGATAGTGGAACCAGGTGCTGCGATGGGATTTCATAATTAGTTGAATCCTCATTTATGATTGAAATATATATATCATATACATATACAGGGTGAATTCGATAAAGCAGGACACCTAAATATCTCCGTTACTTTTCGTTGTACAAAACAACTTCGTAGGACAAAGTTACACTGTTTGAAGGGCCACATATAACGGTGTAAGGGAAAAAAATTTCAAGGTCATTTTTATGAGATTTCAAGGTTATCGATGTTTTTTTTAATGGAATGATATATTTTCGTTAACGTAATGTTGTAGCTGACAAAATAACGAATTCATGCATGTAACACAATATGACCTTCAAATGACCTTCAACCCAGAAAAATGGTATAAATAAAATTCAACGTGTAAGATTCATTTGATGTATTTCTGTTACGCCAAATGTTCAAAAATATTCCCTTTGTACGTTTTTCATTTTCGACACTACCAGTTTCACGGAATTTATTTATCAAATTGGAGCAAACGGAAACTGATGGACAATTACGATTAGGAAATCGGTCCTTGTACAGCTGCACGGCTTCTCTTAAACACTGTCGACTTTCTCCATAAATGAAAATCATATCAATCTTATCTTCCTTCGAGTAACGCATTGTGAAACGTTCATCGTTTACGATACCATATAATTTCGGTCTGATGCATTTCTTCCTATCACCAAAGCAGCAAAGTTATTCAGGTGGCCGGTTTTAAATGCCTCGCCCTGGATATATTTGTGACTAAGTTTTCTAGCTAAGCAACTCGTCATTATGTTAAACGTTTTAAATAGGTCCAGCACAATACTGTCAATATAGCAATATGTACCAGTAGTTGACCAGTTAGGAGAAGTCTGTCACGCGAGTAACCAGTTGCTCTGTCTTTAAATAGCGAGATTAGATACCTGAAGACACTCTTCAAGTTTTTTAGATTATGTAACAAGGCCACTTTTTAAAAGAAGTTAAGTTACACAGAAAGATATACTTAGAAAGTCATTAATTGCTTCAGAAGTTTGCCATTCTTTGACCTTCTCTTCGTTAGTACTTACACTAGAAGGAGGGTTAAAGAAATAATGTTGGGTATCATATTAGTATCGTTTAGTTTCAACAATAACTTGTAATTAATTTGTTTTAAAATTTAACTGACAGACGTCGTCGCATCTGAGATTCACTTTCATCAAAAGTGGACAACTTATAGATATCCTATTTTTCATGTTTTTCTAAAAACTGGTCAACTACTGGTACCTTTACATAATAGCCATAATGAATAGAGTAGACTTCCAACTAGGTCCACGTCTATGAAAAACTTGTACGATCTGTAAAAACTTCTTTAAATTAGTAGGATTATTTTGATGCAGGTATTAAAGGCTTTCTTGGGTATTTTATCAAAGGCAGTAGATGGTTCCCGGGAATTAAAGTGCATCGGATAGCAAAAGTTTAATGGGAACATCAACGGGTACGTTCGACGATCCTCCAGCAGAGATCATGTTTCATACTTTCGATCGCATTCGGGGCTTTCCACATTCCGAGGGATCGTGTGTAATCCGGGGCCCCGATACTGAAGCAATTCGCGAAATATTAATTGCCTTGTCCACGTAGATAGGACGGGAATTGTATTTCTATCTGTTGGAAACTCGAACGGCGGCGGCCGGGCCGGGGCAGATCCTTGATCGCGATCAAAACCGTGAACGAAGATTGACGTTCTGCCGGGTCGGACGTGGGAAATTGCTGAAATTTTTCGTCCCCGAGCGACAGGTTTATCATGGATCCTTGTAATCGTGGCCGATTCCTGGCTTTCGAAGATTTCAACGGGGTTCCTCCGAAGGCGGAAGCTCGGCTACGTGAATTTTAATTCCGCGGAAGTTCGAACGGGGTCAGTGGCGAAACTCGGCGAATTAGTTCGTCACGAACGTTCGATAAGTTCGCCCGTATTTAAAGACTGCTCCCGCCCCGACTTCCAATATCCGGCAGACCGGCGAAAAATTAGTCATAACGTCCGCAGTCGACCGTTTTAAAGCGATATACCTTCCGTTCCAACTTCCCGGACCGACAGAAATATTAATTCCCTCGTTCGACGTTATATGTATACCTACGCTTTTTATTCTTCAGACTTTGTTTATTACCGGCAAAGCAAACGTGCATAAAAATACAAGTTTGTAATACCTTTAGTTTTACCGTGAAGAATCTTTCCGACATAGCGAGGACATTTTTCTTTATTTTAGATTTCATAAAATTATGTGGTGAAACTAGTTTACTAGTTATGGTACTTGTAATTATTCCATACATTGGTGTAAGCGACTTTTCATTGGTGTAAGGAAGTATTCTCTTAGCGAACGAAGGTCCATTTCAGATAGCACAGAAACGTCTTAAAGACGTCTGTTGTTAGATATTCGGACGTTCTAAAGACATCCTAAGTCTCCGAACGTCTCCTGTACGTCTTTTGTTACAAACCTTCTAGAATTATATCAGATAAAAAAAGTAGTCGAACACCTAACGCGCTGACCCAACCGGGCTGATGGAAACACGGTTAATACTTTCAGATGTAATGCTCTGACGCAATAGAAATACTATGTATGTAATGATATTTGGTCCCCTCAGGGTTTCAAATCCATTCCACCACCTCTCCCTTTACCAATCCTCAACTATCGCCTAATTTCCAATATCAGCGAGACCTACTTTTTATTAAGGTGGGTTCCGAACCACCTATTTTGCCAACAACACGTGAAATGCACCCAGAGGGCCACTTCCCGGCTTTTTACCGCGCGGTCACCCATCCTAGTGCGTCCCCCGCCCTACGCCGTTTAACTTTGTGATCGAACGAGAACCGGTATTTTCAGCGAGGCAATGGTCGTTGACGCATTAGAAATACTAATCAAGTTGATTTCATTTTTTAATTCTTCCTGTGAGACGTTCAAGGTTTATCAGTGTCTAATAGACTTATAGAATAAATAAAACGTAACAATTTCAAGGTTAGTTTAGTTTTTTAAGGCGGACGAAAACGTGGCAAAAACCGGTTTTTATTATTTTTAACTGCGACGCCGCGGACTTAAAAATCCGAAAAAATTGATAAACCATATTAATAACAATATATCGGTACTATAAAAATTTATAGATTGTCACTCTAGAATTTCCATGTGAAATCTGCATCTTTAAGGCGCCTTATTTCATACGTTCAAACGGCGTCTCTAAGAAGACGTGTTTAAAACGTATCGAAAAAGATGTCATTAAATCGTCTTGAAAAAGACATCTTAAATAAGACATCTCGAAAAGACATCTGAAATAAGACGTCCTTAAGACGTCTTCAACGTCTTTAGGACGTCTATCTTCCAAACCGCCATCTCCAAAAAGACATTTTCAAGATATCTTAAAGACGTCTATTCATGACGTAAGATGTCCAAACTTAAAATGGATGTGTAGCATCCGGTCGTACGCACAAAGGAGAGTTGTTCTTTCGTGCAAACAGCCAATGTAATTTACGACTCTCGTTCGACGAAGCTATTTTTGAGTGGACAATTTCCAGACCCCTTGTCATCGCGTGTGTAGTAGAGTCTTCCCAAAAGTCCTCAATAGCAATCAGAGACCGTGACAAATTCATCTCCTCCGATCACCTCGCCGTTCCGAAAACAAGCACGCCAAGGGCGTAAGAAATAGGCGGTTAGACACAAAAAAAAAAAACAACTCTGATTGGAAGAATCCATCGTTCGGGTTGGCCAATCAGGGTTGTTGAGGATTTTTACCAGGGCAAACGCGGAGTGAGGAAGTGTTAAGGGAGTTAGCCGCGAGTCGTCAGGAGAGATACATCGCGAAGAGTCGTGAAGACACAAACTAACGACCATTGTAAATAGTCAATTAATGACATTTCGCTCCACACAAGGATTCATCATTAGCTACCCACAGACCTAAGGAAGACGTCTTTAAAACGTCACGTGCTATCTGGGATGTGTCGTTCGACGGAGTTCCACCGAAAAGTCGAAATTTTTCCGAATCCCCACCGCTCAAGAGGAAACTTTTTCTGTATCGGCCCTAGACCGATGTAGACTACAACATCAAACACTTCAACAAACGACAAAAAAAAAAGAATATTTAAAAAATAATGTGCGTTGAATTCTCTTTCTCGCGTTCTCCACAGCCTTCGTCCCCGTCCGTTATTCGAAACTACGTCTATGACACACCGTATCACAAAATTGTACTTGGTTCGCAAGTGGTTTAATAAAGTCTCGCCGACAAAGTCCTCGAAGCGGCCGCGGAGCTGTTCGCAGTGGCTGTTCGGCCGCTTTTAAAATTTGCTTCCGTAACAAACGGCCGAGTTACACTCGTCGAAACACAGAAGCCCCCGGCCACAGCTTTGAAACGTTAGAACGATCCTTCAGCGAGATTTGATTTACAAAGTATCCGGCGGGAAACAAAGTTGCACCGTAACGCCGCCGCCAGGTGCGTTAATCCCTCTGATTAGAGGACCCGGGTTTCGAAGAGCCCGCCGAAAATCTAACGAGCCTCGAGTTTCAGCGAGCTCGCAAAGACAATTTGTGCCTCAAGAGCGGCATTACTGGTCAATTACTGATCAATTGCCCTGGTTCTAGCCCCTCGAATGCCGATATAGTCATCGGACCAAGGTGGCCGCGTATAGAGCAGCCATACTGGGAAATAAAATGAGCTCCAGTGGCGTCGCTGGTACAAATTGGCGATGATCGAACCGATGTAAAACTCGTGCAAACAATCGTTGGATGAACAGGTGCATTTTGTAAGCGTAAAGTTCCAGCTTTTATAGTCCTTAGTCCACTTTTTTCGAAAATATTTTTTAATCTCGCAGTGGATACGAAAGTGAAGATACTCGAAAAATTTTTCTCTGGATTGAAATGGAAATAGGTTCGAAGATTGAAGTTTCCCGTTAAAAATTGATTTACGATTTTTTGTCAGAATTTCGTTCAACAACGAATGAACAATGTTAAAATTCGGTCTATCAGAAAAGGTTTACGATAGGCGTGCCTATTTTCTAGATTTTAGACTCTTCCAGGTTGATTCCCCAGGATGGTTTCGCTGGACGTCACCGGTAATTTCCTCTCGCGCGACATCGAAACTCGATTTTTTTCTCGGTTTGTTTTCCGCGATGCGGCGTGGCGCCGCCGCGCCGGGAATTAAAACGTCATTGTTCCGGCCGGGATTTTTCCTGTCGGCGTTCGCTTATCTGGAATTCTGCGTGGATAGATTCAGCGCGTGCCCCCGGAACGGTACTCGTTAATACGAATTGTCTACGCGTGAAACGATAGCGTCAGGTGGCAAGAGAGGGTGGCCCGGCCACCACCGAAGTAGCCGAGTCAGTGACGGTGATTTATAACGCGGTCGGGCAAGTTTGGCAGCGGTGGTCTGTTGTAGTCAGCATGACGGTGATTCCAAGTCACGGCGCGACCCTTTCCCAGAGTTAATAAGCAGCAAATGTAGCTGGTTCGTCGAGTTTAGGGTATTCGGCTAGGAATGATGCTAGGGGGTTTCTTGGTCGAGGGTCAAGAGAGGTTCGTTTTGCTTTGATTGTTCCCAGACCGAGGAAGGTAGCCCGATCCTGTTCAATGTGAACATTAGGAACTAATAAAAATATGATTCGATTAACCCATTAATTTAAAATCACGTCTCTGGGATGTCATAGATTTAACACGTCGAGATTGATTATTTTTATCTTTCCATCATTACGTGACGTGGCATGTGACAGCAACTGAACGATTCTACATAATTTTTTTAATCAATGCAAATTAGTTTATTTTGGTCCATTGTATGTAGAGCGTTGAGCAAAATGAAATGGTACATTTCAATTTGGTACTTCGTTTTCATTTTAGAAATAACTTCTTGGGTATTATGGGTTATATTAAAAAATGCTTAAAATATGGATGTATCATTTGTAACTTTTAAAGCCGTTAGAGAAAGAAGAAAACTTCTTCCTCGTTCTAGTTAGTTTCACTTGATGCAGACAATTTTTATTTTGCATAAAGATCAAATTGTCAATTCCTACATCAAGAATTTGTATTAAATAATATGCATGCAATTAGATGCATTAAATGTAACTTCATATATTACAATATATTATACGTGTATTTTCATATATTTATATTTCATATATTTGAGACTATCCTGTGATGTAGGCAAGAGACTTAATCACTCAGACATCCTGTTGAATATGAGTACTAGTCTCTAGTTGGATATAATTGGGTACATTAACTGTATCTTCATACAATATATTCTGCTTACATTATCTTGAGATGTAGGCAAGACACTTGATTATTGATTCATCCTGTTGAATGCGAATACTAGTGACTACTTGCTGAAATACATTTTGAATTAATTCTAGACAATGCATGCTAACTTTTGTCTTCTTTATCTCCGCCGACAACCGCAAAATGGAATTGTTCTCTTCGTTGCTAAGCTCCGTTTTGTGTTTCATCTCTGCAACACATATATTAGCATGCTTCGTTGATTTCAAAAAGTCTGTTGCTTTTTGCTATTAAGCTTTTCCTGAGAGCTCTTGGCGTGGTTTCCAAAGTGCCTTTGGCTGCATTTCACGCTTGCATAAAATTGCACGTAGAAGGTGCAACACAATTTTTTAAAATCGTTAAAAAGATATAATAAATCACTGTACTAAGACTCGTGGAAAAATAGGGAAATATATTTAATTATTCGAACAATCTCTTCACAGATTGTTAATATTCCAAAACTTCTACGAAAATTAGTTATCTTTAAATTGCTTCATATAAATAGCGAATAATTCAATTTAAATCTAAAGACCAGTAGTAAAGATCAGCGTTCAAAAACCCATGGAGGAGGACGTCGCATTTCCATTTTTGGGAACAAGCGGTGCATTGCAATCAATTTTGCAAACATGCAACTCGGTGTTCTGAAAAACCGCTTCCAAGATAAAACCGTTTGGATAAAGTTGCCGTCGGAGCAGAAAAATTCAAGAAAATTGCAAGCGATTCCGGAGCGATTCGCGAACTAGAAGGTAGTTCGCCTTCTCTTCAATTATTCTTTCCGCTTTACGTCCGATTTATTCTGGACGCAACGGAAATCGCGTGCTTTCCAGCGACGGAACACGAGGGACGGCGGGAGGGGATGGCGAAATTTCGTTAAAGATCGCGGCAACAATGAGCCGGTTCGAGAGATCGAGTCGACCCAGTTTCGAATCGCGCAGGTTTTACGGTCGAATCTAACCCGACGCGATGCTTTTCAATCACCTGGAGCCCCCGGAAAAACCTTCGACCGGTGCGCGAGCTGTGCGAGCAGATTATTTTTTTCGAGGCCGCCGCGGAATAAGGTCGCGGCTGCCGAAGGAGCTAAACTGTTTGCGAGATTATACGAACGGAACTTCCGGGGGACGCTTCGGATCTCGCTAATCCGGTTTCATTCGATTCGCAATCGGATTTCAGCTCGTTTCGAGAGCCACCTCGAGCCCGGATCGAACTAATGTCACCGGGGAAATCCTTTCCCGTGACCAACCGGGGAAAAAAACGACCTGCTGCTATCTCTCTGTCGCGAACAAGTTGGCGGGAAAAACCGGACCAACCCAGCTTCGAAGCCGATAGGATGACGATTCAGCTGCGAGCGTCGACGGAACACCGATTTATGTACACAGCTTTTCCGAAAGCCCTCCACTATCTTTTTTTGTCGCCGTTTCTGCGTGTCGATCTTTTTGTCAAATTTTAACCGGCGACTGATATCCGTAACTTCGTTCACTTCTACAACCGAATATCTCGAGAAGTATGAAAGTTATTAAAAAAGTGTAAAATACGTATCCAAGGATTTCGAAGGGGAAAGAGGGGGCAGTATCAGTTTTTTATATGGTTGGCGTTTTCAAGATCATTTGAAGGTCAACTCTGTTTTTTTAAATGGAATGTTCTATTTTTTATACCATAGATCGACAGGGTATCAAATTCTGAGTACAAAAGTGTTGACCAACATCGTTGAAAGTAAGTGATCCCATTTTAAAAAATGCAGATGTTTTTCAAATTTCTAAAAAAATAACAAAAATAAATATTTTTATGGCATTGTGTGGGCCTCACTAGGCCATTCACATCGTCGCCTTTCAGTCATTGGACGTATCTTTGAAAACAACAAAGATATTTGAGGTGCAAACGTTAGGTAACTCACCCTGTATATAGGGATCAGTGACGGATCAGGTAGAAGCGGCAGAAGTATAGCCTATTTGTGCATCTTGTGGCCAGCGTAGGTGGTAGTTTTAGTTTTAGTTTTAGTTTTAGTTTCATGGTTACCCCGGAGACGAGATTCGGACTCTCATCGTTTCCTTATCCTACGCTTTTCGGTTCATGACCTGTTTTCTATAGCCCGGGCCTAATTCAGATACATAAACTTTACTAAGCGGGACGGTCATCATTGATGAAACGGCCATTCTACCTAATTATTTGTGTTTTTGAGCTTTTTACGGTTCGGAGCGTACGTCGGACCGTCTCACCTTCAGACCTGCAGGGTATCTCGCCTGCCCATATTTTGAGTCCCCCCCTTCACTATATTCCCATGTCGTATGCGTCTACTTCCGGATAATCCAGAAGCTTGCCCTCTCCCTCCCCTGACACAGCGTAGGTGGTAGCCGCCACAAAATTATCATGACTGTTTTACTCAAAGGGGAAGGGATACTTGGCAAAACTATGCTCAGTGTGTGGCTAATTCCCAAATGGCTTGGTGGTCGTTCCTGACGGAAAAAATGGCACGAGTGGACATTTACGACAAGATAGAAGGTCAGTTGCTTCTGTCATCTCTCACGCAGCCCCTAATTAGGCGGTCGAAAACGACTCTTCGAGAAGCAATTTCACGCAAGTGGAATGAACGACCGATGGGTCGGAGAGACGGAACGGGCGGAGATGGAGGAAAAGCGATAGAGAGTGAGAGAGAGAGTGAGAGTGAGAGAGAGAGAGAGAAGCTAGGAAAGAGAGGTAGAGGAACGCACAGCTGTGCAAAAGCGAGAGGTCGTTCAACGGCAATCACCGGGGCGTAGACTGGTCCCTCCCACGGGACCAGAATGTCCAGTCTGTCATTCATTCAAATTAATCTCCTGAATGTTTCAACGGGCGTCGTGCGCGTCGTAAAACTCGCCGGTTTATAGGCGGTAGAGGCGGACAACAAAACGCCGCGACAAATTCGGGTTAATAAGTCGTATATACGCCGTTTAACGAGGTCACGTGTCCTTTGATTCCGCACGGCTCTACCGAACCCTTTTCGCGAACCGCCTAATTGGCGAGACGCGCTCTCATTGATCGACACTACTCTCGGTTCTCGGCGTGGTTCTCTATTTTCGGAATAACACCGTATCGTTCCACGCAAATGCGAATTTAATTACCGCCCGTAAATCGCTCAACCCGATTTTTGCAATGCCACTTTGGAAACGAGTGCGCAGATGATGTTACAATATGCAGCATCACGCAAACCTCCGCGATCGAAAGATCCGATTAAAAGTAGCAACTTTTTCCTCGAAATGTACAATTTTCTGTCTCGTGCTTTGGACCTAATTTGAAACAGTGAAATTATCAGAAGAATTTCAAATATATTATTTTCAGCACGTCGAAATTAACAATGACACAAATACATATTTTGTTAGCTCCCGTATCTGCTCAATAAAACAACTGCGCATTCTTTCGGAAATTTCATCTCCAGTTTGTACAGTCGTTTCTCGTTGCAAAAAATGAATTATGAATGCACAAAGTTTTACAAAGAGTGGAAAAATATATTTAATTATACTCGAACAAAATGCGACCCCTTTGACTCACATTTCGCACCGACCAATCGGCACATTTACAAACCACATCCAGTGACCGCTATTTTCCAAATTGTCACGCAACAGAGTAATCGATTCGAACGCAGCTGCTAGAATTCTAGTCGATGAGCAGCGAGCGATTGTTAGCTAAAAGCAGAAAAAAAAGAAAAAAGGAAATGTGTTCCGCGCAATTAAATACCGATGGTAACAATTACCGGCGATGCAGCTGCACGGGGCAGAGGGGGAGAGACCAGAAATTACAGGACGCGAAACCGGAAGGAGACCGAATTCGGGACGTCGTCGCAAAGTTTTCTTGGAGGAGCATCTAATTTCGAGAAATCACAGGGAAGTAGTGCCGACTTTCGAACCTCCGGGCAGGTGCTTCTGTAATTTGTGTCAACCGCTTATTAGATTCTGAACGGGATTACTGTAATCGGCCCGGGGAATTTCCGGCTCTGTGGCGAGGAACTTTCGGTCCCGGAATTTTTCCAACGTTTGTGTGCGAGCGTGCCGCGCGCGCGAGTCATCCCGAAATTGTTACCTTCCAATTCCGGGCGGACAGGTATATGTCCCCACTCGTTCTGCTGGCGCGCTGACTTCGATATTCTCGAAAATAAAATGAAAAATACCTCCGGGGCGTCTATTTCCTGGTTCATCGAGGAATCGCGACCTGGATATCACAGGGATCTTGACAAATCTACGACCCATCCTTTTTAATGCGACCCTCCGGTCAAATCTTCCGTATCTTCCAAGCATAAAATCTCAGGAATGACGTCTGCAGGTTAATGATCCAGATAAATTATTTTATATACCATAAAAAAACATTATGAGAACGCAAGGAAAAGGTTTCGAACACATTATTCTATAAATATGATTTTTTGAAATGGTAATCATGGTTTTAATGGATTCGATGAAGTGCTTACACAAATTTTTACAATATCCATTAGTTCATCCATCTATTTATAATGGGATTCACTATGTCGTCATTTTTTAACCTTTTTAGAGGGTCTTGTTCTTTTATTGACGTGTTGAGAAAATAGTACGAAATACATAGGCAACGAAAAATCGAGGGGAAAATTTTTTCCCATTATATCTTAAAGAGCGTGCTAATGGAATTCAAAAGATTTTTCTGAATCTGTTGTCGCCTTTTTTAAAAGAAATATAAAACTCCTTTGAGCATAATTAAGATGTTTTTACATCCTTTAAAATCCGCTAAAGCCACAGAACGGTAATAAGGAAAGTTGATATCACCGAAGTAGTGTACATCCTCCCACGAAATCCAAATTTCGCCGAAACCCCGGTGAACAATAATTAACTTTGGGAATCTGCACCCTTAAACGGCACTTGACGTGGCGAGCCGGACAGTTCCATCGAAGCACAAGCGCACGTTGCCTAGCAAATCACCAAAACGGAAGTAACGGCGGTTGTCCGGTGGAATCGCGGCGAGTCGTCGAGAAGTCCGCGGGCTGCAGCAGTCGCGTGTAATTACTAAACCGAATTATTCGCTAGCGAGAAGGTAGGGTCGGTTTAATTAGGCCACCGATCTGCCGCAGATCTTCGGTGGGACGGGATCCGCGTGCAGAACGGGACAATAAGAGTCGTGGACGACCGGTATCGGTGTGTTTTCGTGGACGAACGAGTGAACGAGGACCGGCGCGACGCGGCGCGGCACGGTGGCGTCAAGTGCCTCGAAGTTCGAGAGAAAGAGAAAGAGAGGGAGAGTTGGACGAGGTAATAGAGGGTGGCCGGCCGGAGTAGACCCAGGGATCATTTTCATTAAGACCCGGTCAATTAGATGTGCTTCGAATGGCGTCCGGTCTCGGGTAAACTTGGACAGAGCTCGCCGCGATACCTCGAACGCGATGGTCCGATAGAGCTCTGGACAAAAGGGGAGGGAAAGACGTTAGCTCGAAGAGATTCGCGGGTGGCGGAGGGTGGCAGAGGGTGCAGGGTGGGAGAGCGAACAGACCACTCCTACGGCCTCGACACGAGAAGCCCGCCATAACCTCGCCACTAGTAATTGAACGCAAGTGGTTGAAAGTACTTCTTGGCTCCCGGAAACATCTCCTCCTCGGCCACCACTACTCACAGCCTTCTTCATTCTTCTTTTTCTTCCCTCTCTCTCTCTCCTCTGCTTCTTCTTCTTCTTCTTTCTTTGGGGTTTCTTCGCCAGTTTGCTTTCCACCCTGCACACGGTCTTTCGCGACTACATGCTGCTTCATCTTCTTCCTTTTAACAGCCCTTCGTCACCACACTGTTACGCGGTCGTCTAAAGTCTCTCCGTACACTGACAGACCACCGTGCAGATCACCGAGTGTTTACGTGTAATCTGAAAGGGATTGAAATTACTCTTCCTCTTTGGATGGGACCGTGGAGCACTGCGGTTAATTTCGTGTACGAGAAGTCTTTGCGAAACACGACAGTCTATTCGTTGTTGACGATAGTCATCGGGTGTACTGAGAAATATTACTGGCGTATTTTCTCGTAGCTGCTCATATTCATGTTTCGAGCGAAAGTAGACTTCATAGTTGAGGAAGAGGTACTTATTTTATGAAGCATCCTGACTGTTAATCATTTTGACACATTAAAAACAACATAACGATATTGTTTCATCCAGCCAATTTCTTCATAAATGCTTAAAAATCCGCGGTCTAGCGATGAGTACACAAAAAACGGGATTCGGTGGATTCCTCTTGTCGCAGAGGAGTCCTACGCGAATTCGCGGATCTGAACCGCGGCCTATGTAGGTATGTACCTTCAATCGAGCAAGGGAAACGACGTGTTTTACGGTCATTTACGTCTGCAGCTTCTCGTTGCTTTTTACGATTCTAGGCCGAACTGGTTCCCTTATCGTTCCAACGTATGCATACGCTCGTTCCCATCTTGTTCCGCTGGAATTCCCTTAACACGACGCTTAAGCGATCGTGAAAACAACTTGCGAGACAAACGACACTCTCGGATTATGATCGCGAAGAAATTGCTGACGTTTCTGCGAAGTAAAAAAATGTTCAAATTCATTGAAAACCCTCGTACAGTTTTCGATGTTCACCACTGTAACAAAAATGTACGGAACAGAATTTGCTGTCGTCGCAAAATAAATTGAATATGTCGAAAATACTTCTGTGTTTGTTTCCGCGTACAGCAGAGCTTCAATATTTTCTGTCCACGAATATTGATAGTATTTTGTTTATTCATACATTGGCCGACATAGTTTCAAATGAACGAAGTTCTTTAAAAAGTATTTGCTTCTGTTCGTTTGATTATTTTGCTAATTGAAGGGACGAAACGATACAGAAATTGTCTAAATCAAATTCATAAACTGTTTAGAGCTATCGATATTGCTGTTTTGCCTTTAATTAGTTTTTTAACTTACTTCAATTTTGTTCCCGTATAAAATTTTAATTGGAAATTAGGAATTACCAATCGAAGTGAATTGGAAGCTCGTGACCTATTTATAAAATTCTAATGCAATACTTTTCCCTGAAATTCGTCGGTGATTTTTATCTCGCTTTTTGGAAATAGGATATAATGAAAATTTTATTTCTGGTTCGTTATATTAATTTTTAAAATAAGCAATATACATAAATATTTGTGTTCGACCTAATAAAATGTATTATTAGCATGAGAACAAATCTTAGTATCTTCAGTAACGGTATCCGTCAACATTAGGAACAGAAGAACAATCAAACAAAGTATTGTACCCAGGCTGCCGAGAATCATGCAACCACCCTCGACACGCCTAATCTCGGCGATCATACGTCCAGAAGTCACGCAGCGGACGCATCGCCACGAGGCCATCGAATCAGGCGCCTCAGCATCAGCGATAACAACCGTCGCGACTTGCCGACGAAAACGGCGGACGGTATCAAGCCGAATTACATCAAACCCCCCCAAACACGTTTCCTCTCTCACGAGAATTGCAGCTTATCAAAGGGCGAGGACAATTATCGGTTATCTCGGCGACTCCGACGTAATCTGCATTCGTTCGGAGAAAGGAGTGTCCAAACGAAACAGCCACCTTCTGAAGAACCTCCCCATTGCGTTTTATGCGTTTACTTCGCCCTTCGCATTACACAGATTCAAGATTTCGCAGTTACGCTCCCCACATAATCGCAATTTCTCTTCCACTGCTTTAATAGACTCCATTTAAAACGTAAATCGTGAAGCTTATTTTTAATAAATGTTCTATACCGTGGATTTTTATACAGAATAAAAATCGTTTGCATCGGTAGCAAGGAATAGGGGACGGTTCTTGTCTGCAAATAATTTGAATAAGCTGAAACAAATGATATCGTCGAATGTGCAATTTAATTTTCCCACTTGAGGAATAGGTGTTTGAAAAAGATGGCGATTCATCTGACTAAAGGTCAGGGGTTGCGAGGTGTCCGCGCTATGTGGTCCCTCCTCTGTCTGTCCCAGAGGGTGTTTTCTCGCGACAATAAGTGCTCGCGTATCTCCGACAGCTCTCGAGCGATCCGGCCTCGTTCATTACGCTCGGTTTGTTTATCTTTCCATCTGTCCGAGCCGGTGATCCCTTAATAATCCTCGAGCACCCCATTCACCGGGTCCTCTCTCCCTCGAAAACCGAGCTCCGAAATTCGCTATTGGCTCGCTCGGTGAACGGTTCATGAACGTTCCTCGCGTAGCCAGACCCGCTTTCGAGGACATCCTGATCGAGTTATCGAGCTTCGTCGTCGTCGTCGTCGTCGTCGTCGACGTCGTTCTCGTCGTCGTTGTCGTTCACGGGGCCGCGTTCACCCCCGAAGAAAGGAAGACACCGCGGATAGGGTGGAAAAGGGTTGAAGGAGAAGAACGGGTGCAGGGATCGAGGCGAGAGACGCGACAAAGTTGGCTCTGAAATCCAATTAATTCATCCTCTGTCGTAGACAATACGGTCACCATCTTGATTTGGAAATCTAATTTAGCCGCTCTTTATTTATGATAACGCCCGCCACTTATTGTACCCACGCTGGAGTCCTTCGACAAAAGGGTTGAAGGGGGTTGGGGGCAAAGGGAACCGTCACATTCAGCTTACCACGAGAGCCGGGGTGAAAATCGGTTTTCAAATTATGCTAGAACTCGGTAGGGTCGCTATACCCTTGAGAATAGTCTTTGGAATGGATCTGGATTTTTTGGAAATTCTAGTTTCACGTGGAACATAAACTTCTGCTTCTGTGTATTCGAAGATGAATCGTCCCTGATGCGATAATATTTTCATTTCAAATATTTCATTCTGAGTTGTACGTTATTAATTAACTCTTCGCACTCGAAGCCGAGACGAATAATCAACCCTTTGCACAGATAATCTCTGTTCCACGTAATTTACTTCCATTTCTGCATATGAAGTTCATTGTTCGTACTTGCAATAATTAACGGTAAATCTACCGAGCACTAAAAGCGATTAAAATGTTTTAGCTCATAAAAATGACAAGGCTCCGTTTTTTCCAATTTCGTGTAATTTTTATTTCAATATGTGCTTGAAAAAATTTATGGAATTAATTTCCATGTAAATAACTTCATAATTTCAATAATTGTAATATGATGAATACAAAACCGGTATTTTGACCGGCAGTGGTTAGCGTTAAGTTTATTGCAATTCCTTAAATAGAAACAAATTCAGTAATGTAAAGAATAGTGCAAGTCTAATACGCCGGAACCGTGGCTCGCAACCAGTGCGCGGCCGGTCGCTTAATTGGACGATGGTTTATGAAATTTTATGGCGGAGTTATTCGGTTCCCGGCCGATTAACGCAGCCCCGGAAGATTAATATTTACGCGACCATTGCTCCTCCACGTTCCTGCGTCTTCCGCCGCCTTGTCGGCTGCGTTAATCAATTTCCCGCGCACACCACGGTCCATCCACTTATCTGTTAAGGAACGAATACTGGCTCGCCATTAAAGAGATTTGTCGCCAATAAAGCATGCGCAACGGCCGTCCCCGTATCTTATTGCCTTGCTTTTCGGCCCCGCGCGCGGAATCCACCCCGAAATTACTCGGGATCGAAGATTAGATTATATTAAGGGCGACGATGCCGATTACTATGACTGCGAGCTGCCAGACGTTCTATGCGATAGCGCCATTCTTTTGTGCAATCTGTACTAATTAAAGCAGAAATTTCTTTTCCTTCAATCCTGTAGAATAGTCAACGACCATTGCCTCGCTGAAAACACCGGTTCTCGTTCGGACACCGAAGTAAAGCGGCGTAGGGCGGGGGACACACTAGGATGGGTGACCGCTCGGTAAAAAGTGGCCCTCTGGGTGCGTTTCACGTGTTGTTGACGAAATAGGTGGTTCGGAACCCACTTTAATAAAAAGTAGGTCACGCTGAAATTGGAAATTAGGCGATAGTTGAGGATTGGTAAAGGGAGAAGTGGTGGAATGGATTTGAAACCCTGAGGGGACCAAATATCATTACATACATACAATCCTGTAGAATATTCATAGCTGAAATTCGGCTACATCGATTTTGAGAAAAATTTGATCGACCACGCTTAGTGCTTTATAATTACTGAATTGAATTTTAGTTGAAAACTGATCTGTGCTTTGAGGCTAACGTCAAAAAAGCAGACAATTTTTCCCAGCAACCCACTAAACTTGAAAACGTAACTTCTTTACGAGAACAAAATTGCTCAAATACCGAGGACGGTGAATCAACGAAGAATGAGAATGTACAAGAAAAATCAATGTCGCGGAATGTCATAAAAATCGGCAAAAATGACTGACGGTAAAGTCTGAGGACGATGGGAACGCAATTAACAGTGGAGGCCGACGCGCGGCGCGGCGATTCAGAAAGTTCTTCGAGATTCGAATCCGGTGCTTGCGGATTAAGTTCCAAGGGAAACTTCCCGATGATTATCTGTTGCTCTAACCGCGGTGGGCGGGTCTCTGCGGCCCCCGATGGTTTTGATGTTACCGCGATACTCGCGAGGCCACCGCTCGATCCAGATTAGCACGTGGAAACTCCGGCTCATTACTGAAATACTGAGGGATACCCTTGGCAAGGTCGTTTGGGCCGAATCGGACCGAGACGGGCCGAGGCGGGCCGGGGCAGGTTTGAGCGGGCTGAAGCGAGCAAAACGCTGGCAGCGTAGGGCGCGAAGAGGATTCGACAGGGTGAGGGTTCGCCGAGGGTAGCTTAGGGGTGGCGGAAGATCAAACCGCGACGAAACGGTAAAGCTAAAGGCCGCCCGAGCCTCGTGTATGCATTACCGCAAGGTAGATAGAAGAAATACGAAGGGGAGGATGAAGAAGCCGGTCACTGAGTGATTCCAAGCGGTTCTAGGTCTACTTTGCTACACTCCACTCTGCCTCTTCTCCGTCTACTCCCTTCCCAAACGCCTTCTGACAACCTTGCCCTCTACGCTTGCCTCCCTTTAACCGTAGTGACGAGATTGGCTTGCGACGCACAGTGTGTCCAAACGGCGAAATCGTGGCCAAAACTTCAAAAATGAACTTTCCGGTGGGGATACGGTAGGTACTATTTTAGATTCTTTAATATTGTGCCTATTGAAAAGCCGAGCTGCGAAGGTTTCATTACTTATACCTGAAAAATGGTGAAAGCTCGAAGTTTTCGTTCATTAGTCGTTCAGTAATCGTGTTGTGAGGAACTGTCTGAAAGCGAAAAGTGAAAACTGCATAATTCAAAAACGGTTTATTTAATTTGAATTCTGTAAAATGGATGCTGTTCCTGGAAGTAAGTAGAATGTCTCTGACTAATAGTATATTTGAAATAGTTGATGGTTACGTTGTATAATTATAAATGTTATTAGAAGACGGGAACAGAAAAGTTTTAAGGACAAATTTTAAACATGTAGAGTAAAAGTTGTGTACAAAACAATATGAAGTTATAATTTTTGTTGGAACATGTAGTTGACACTGTCATCTTTCAGTATTTGCAAAAATTGGCTGCCCAAAAGTGTCACACAATGTTTTGTAAGACCATTTTGTAAATGCAGAATGAAGCATCGTCATGCGCGTTTTCTCGGGAAGCGTAGACGATATTTAAAAACTCTTAAAATAAATATTAAAATTATTATTTATTTCAATATACTATTAAGGCACACAAATAATATCTGAAAGTCCATATTGTTTCCAGGCTCAGTTAGGGCTAATAGTGGACCGTCCAAAGCCTGGGTTTGGTAATACGATGGGAATACAGCCCGTCGTTTTTTTGAAAATCATAAGATATCGGCATTAATTACTGGTGTCGACGAGCGTTTAATTATAAGGTTTTATGCCATTCTCCAAGCTATTTCAAGCGGTCACGAAATTAATATATTTGAATTTAAAAATTATGCCGTTGAAACAGCTAAACTGTACGTAAGTTTATATTCGTAGTACTACATGCCAACTTCAGTTCACAAAATTTTAATTTATGGTTCGCAGATAATAAGTTCGGCATTATTACCTATTGGACAAATGTCTGAAGAAGCTCAAGAGCATACGAATAAATATATAAAAAAATATCGCCAAGATTTTTCTCGCAAATGTTCTCGTGAAAAAACGATGAAAGATGTATTCTTGCGGCTCTTGGTATCATCCGACCCATACATTTCACATTTAGGAAAACGCACAAGAGAAAAAAATTAAAAAATTGACACCAGACGCATTGGAACTTGTCTTTCTAGCGAGAAACACTCGAAAAAATGAAGATATTGAAGATGATGATAATTATTACAGTTCATCTGATTCGACATAGATTTTTATTTTTTATTGTGTCATATTTATTTCTTTTCAGCGTATCTTTTTCGCATTACTCTAAACATTTTTTAGAGGAAAATACAACTTTTTGCTATACATATCCGCCATATTGGATTCCCTACTTTGTTTTTTATACTTTTAAGTTCAGATTCGTAATCAGCGACCCAAAAAACCCTCATGTACCAATTTTTGTCCAATTTCGTTCAGATTTGGTTTGGATACACTGTGCGACGTGCGTGGCTTCGTTTAATATTCGACGTTATTTTGACGAGCTGATGTGTGGATTGATTGGAGAGTTGGTAACTGAATGGGTAATGTTAGAAAGCATCTGAATATTTTTCAATGGAAATGAACTTTTTCATCTCGTTTCGCGAGAATCTCCTCGTAATGAGAGCTCGAATCTTAATGGAAGTTCGACGGACGCAAAATTCTTTGGCACGTTGTTTCGACGATATCGACGAGTCGGACGATCTTTCTCGAATCGAAAAGGACCCACTCGGTGGCCTTTTTCACTCCCTTTGTGAGCCGGCATCGAATACCTCCTCTGCGGGATTCCCCGCGAGCCCTTGACACGACCGGGCGAGGAATGCTCGCCTCTAATCCGCGATCCTTCCACTCGTCGAGTCCCCTGGCCACGAATCATCAATGCGTCGTAATTTTCGCGAGTGACTCCGCTGATTCTTGAAACGTTAATCTGCCGTGTCTAGGGGACCGCCACTCGAACCCCGGGGAGAGAGAGAGAGTGACTCGAAGCCTTGCGAGAAGGAAGGGTTGAGCAGAGAGAAGGGAGGATTGCGTTTACCGCGTCTGCCAAGATAGGGGCTGCATAATCCTCTTGATGAGCTGCCTTCCACGAGAGCACCCGAGCTTTGTACCCACTTCTCGAATGTATTTAGCCCGAGGGATCCCATCTTGGGGTCTAGCGACCGTGTCTAGCGGCCCACAAAACAATTTGGTTTCGAGGCTCGAGCTTCGATCCTGCGATCCACGCCACCTTTTATTTCTTTACAGCCTGTAAACGATCAAAGAACCAGTCGCTGCGGCGGAGTCTCGAAAATTGATATGCTCGAGTTCTTCTTACATGCACTTAATGGTCCTTTGGTACATAGGCTGTCGATCTTTATGCATTTATAGCGCCAGCGAATATGCGAAAGAGAGAAAATGTTTCTATCGACGGCCATTGTGTGACGATTTTACTTTATCTTTATTGTAACGAGAAATTTTTGCAGTAGTGAATCCTGTATAACATTTCCATTTGATTTTTATTAGACAATTTTTTAGAAACGTATAAAATAAGAAGAAACTTAAAAGATAAGCATTGTTCACAAAAATATTTTTCAACTGCAAGACAAAAGCTGAAACGACTTCTTAATTGTTTTCTTGATAAGCTCTCTTGACTTCCAAAGCAGAAGAAAAATAATTCGCGCTGAAAGGATCTGTAGCAGGAATCAGTTTCATTATTCTTATCGTTAATCGGCCAAGTAAAAATGATGACAAGTGGTTAGGTACTCCACAGTGGAAGATCCGTGTCACGTTTAATATTCTTGCTGAAACTCGTAAATGACCTTGTTGCGTGTCCTGGAACCCTCCACCATAGTAACCATTTGTACGTGTCGTCGAACATACCGAAAACCGCGGCCTGCTTCCGACCCAGATAATTCGCTTCTAGATTCGAACATAATGACCTGATAACGAAAGTATGCCGTCTAGCAAACAAGTTCTCTCTCTCTCTCTCTCTTTCTCTCTCTCTCTCTCTCTCTCTCTCGGCGTTTTCCATACTTTTATCGCAGAGATGCCACCACCCGTTTTTCTGTGAAAGTATTCGCTGAATGATATCTGGCTACGCTTTTAGTTTAACCTCTGCTATCAACCACCACTTCCAACTGTCCGCTTAAGTATTCTCTTTCGAAGTAAACGTCCCATAAAATTTTTAGCACAATGCGCGCCCTCGGAGGAGTGAAAAATTGTCTGCGAACTCCTGATGTCCTGGCACGATTAATTCACAGTACTATAGTTGCCTCACGGTTTTAATAATGTCGACATACATTGTCACAGTAGCACCAGTAAATCTAAAATTAAAACTGGGCAGCGGATGCTCGTACGAATTCCCATTTTTCCAAATCACTTTTGAGAAAATTAAGGCGACAAGTCTTCGTTTTTGTGGGAAAGCAGAATTTTTTCGAGACCTGGTGTGCAGTGTTATAATTAGACAGCAGATTGTATGCATTCATGACAAAAACGAGTAAGTGTAATTTAAAACAGTAGAAACATTAAAAGGATTTAAACATATTGTTATATTATTTTCAATCTATTAAACATATTAAGAAAGAAAATAATTTTCTGTTTCAGTCCAGTTCGTTGCAATTCATGTAGACAATTTTTATTTGACATAAAGATCCACTGCTTAGTTTAATAGTACTTTAAAAAACTTAAATTCAGCAGAATTTTCTCCAACCATAATTTTTCTGGGAAAGCATAATTGTCAAGCTGCAGCTATAACAATTGTCTACTATAATAATCCTAGACTGATAACAAATTTTCTAAAAAATGTTTTCAGAAAATTAATTCCATTTTCTGTGATAATTTTCGTGAAAATTAGATGGATAATTTTTCTAAAGACACATAAAATGTAACAAAAATTGTACTAAAGTCAACTTTCAACTTCTCTGATTTTAAATTTTGCTGAACTTTCAGTGAGTCTTCAATTGGTGGTTTGCAAAAATGGGCTTATTAATTCGATTTGTCTGTACATGATCGTGAGAGTAACAAATAAAAGTTCAGCGTCAAACGGTAGTCGAATTGAATATCCGAGCACAACTTTCCGGACGAGGGGCTCACGAGACCGTATGACAAACGACCCGAAGTTGAAGTTCAAGTTTCGCATGAGCTACCGAATGCGCGGCTCTCGTGATAGCGCCGCGGCGCGGCGAGGTAAATTACGCCGGGAGACGGCTTGTTTAGCGTGCAACGAAATTGTAAATGCTAATATCGAATGATCGTATATCGTCTCGAAGGTTGTTCAACCAGAGATCGCGTGACCGTCACGCTCGTGTGTTGCGTCACCCGCAGAGTAATCATCCCCCGAACTTCGCGTCTTTTCCCCTAAGAGCTCGAGCAAACCACCGAGGCTTTCGGTGCAATTAAATGATTATCGCGAACGTCTATATAATTCTCAAGAAATTATAAATTCTATTCCTCCTTAGAATAAATTCTGAAAGATTTCTTTTATAAAACATTCCTCTATCTTTAAAAAAAAATGATGCTGCCCTGGACACAGTCAAGAAAACCTTTTCTGTTTAGTGAACGAAATGTGTCTATAAAAAATTATATATCTGCATACAGTAATTTTTAGTAATTTTCATGCATTCAAAATTTCTACGAAACTGAAATAAAAATTTGTATGGAAGCTGCTACTTCAAGAAGAATTTTATTTTACTCTGGATGCTTTATTCTTAAAACCGTGCACTAGCAGAAGAATCCATAGAGAAGCAAGAATATGAATGATGCAGTCGACGTGCTCGAGAAATTAAAAATGGAGGACTATTATAGTCGTATGAAATTCAAGACGCTTATGAAAGTCAAAAAACGGTGACTGAAAGTAGTCGTGAGTCGTCGAAAAAAATGTCGCGAGTCTCTGTATGTACGTTCTTTCCTCGCTGTTTCTCTTAACATGTCAAACGAATAAGAAATGCTGACAAGGTGGGGAGATGCATCAAGACGGGGTAGTAGATTTCGACGGTGAAAATTCTTGCTTCTTGCGCGCATGAATTAATGGCGGCAGTGTATGTCCTGTACGTTTCCAGCTCGGCTGAAAATATCTCCCGACGATATTCACTTAGCGTCCCGTAAACCGCTTACCTCGCAGGGTAATCAAATACACCCCTTCTACCGTGGAGAAATCTTAATAAATTCTGCAATCGTCCCAGGAGCAATCTCCGCCACTAGCTCGCTCCGTTCTCGCGTGCACGAGGACATTAAACGCGAACGCTAAACGTTCCCCGTTGTTTCAAGGATCACGCGACAGACCCCTATCCGTTGGTCTCGTCCTGCGAACGGATTCCCAGGACCTGTTCCAATGCACCCGCCAGATTACCCCGTGCCACCGAATATGTGCTGTTCGCGTAGTAAGGATAATGACCCGTGCGATCCGGGTTTTTAATAACGAATAAATGCCTCCTCGGTTCTTTTAAATTGAGGAACAGTTCTATTGTATTCTGCAACACGATTCGGTAGGGTTTATTTATTCTATAGTTTAACACAATTTTTTTTTTATTGATGCAATTTGAATCTCAAGGAAGAGATTATTTTGCACTACTGTAGCGCATACGTTTTAATTTATTAGAGGGCCGGAAATCAATCAATATTTTTTTTGCTGGCGAAAAACTTATTAAAAATTTATTAAAGAAATTTTTACCATTTGATTACCGTTTTAAAAAAGTCCTTCGACACAGACTAAAGTGAATGAGCTCATCGAAGAAATTTTCATTACTTTTCGGTCCCCCTAGTGTTATAATACTTTACATAATGCAATAAAAATTATAAACAATCGTATGCCTACTAAACGAGATGTACTGTTATCTTAAATCTTTAACTCACAGTCATTCAAGAACGAGTAGGTCAGTTTACATATCTCCAGCGTAGGTCTGAAGGTTTAACACAATTTTAAACAATTTAACACTATACAACACTCTTGAATATCCCGACGAATATAAATTCACTTTTGTTGTTAGACGCAACCTTCGACTTCCCATTTCAAGAGACTATCCGCTGAAGATTATCATTTAAAATTAAAAAAGAAAAATCGTGCGTATAATAAATCACCAAAGGAACTCCGTAACCGCGCCAGAGCAAAATAGCAATCGAGCATAGTAAGGAGAAAACGCGTCCCTCTAACGTCGTCTCGTGTAGAGCTCTCGGGGTAGAATTAATTCCGTGCGAAATAAATCGGCATTGGCGCAAAGGGTGCTGTTTATCATCGGTCCGCGAATGATTATCGATGCCGTCTGCGAATTTAGCCGGTCGTGCCTCCGGAAGAAAGCATCAAAGGTTTTACGAGTATTTATTAAAGCCGCGACTTTTTTTTCGTCGCGTTTGTACACGGCTCCGGGGGAAAATAAATTATTTCCCGCGCGCCGTCGTCGTCGGCGGCGTCCTCTCCTCCTCGTCGTCGGCGTCCTCTCCTCCTCGTCGTCGGCGTCGACGTCGTCGTATCGACGAGGGGTGAACGTTTCAGCTTGAAACGAGCACCGTGTTTTTTCTTTATTTTTTTTTTGGCAAAGTAACCGTATTAATCTGATTTCGCTGTTTTTATGTTTCAGGTACGTAATTCCCCTTGCGAGCCACTTTGCTATTCGCTGGGAGCCGCAGGGGCGAAATGCCGGACGAGGTAAAGCTTTCGGTTACTTTTTGTCACTGCCGGGAATATAATGTTATCATTTTTAATTGAAGAAATTCATTATTGCGCGCTGTCCTTTGGACGCGTACAGCGTATCAAAAAGTATTTGTAGGCGCAACTGGTTTCTGTTTCATACAAAGCGTGACGAATAAAATCGCTTGAACAAATGTTGGTAAAGGACCATCGCTTGCAACGAGTGGCCAGTAGTGGCAAGGCGCCATTTTGCATACTCTAGCTCATACATACATCCAAGTTTCTCGATTGTTTAGTCGAGAACTGGCGCGCTAATCCATTGTATTTAGCAACCACCCTATAAATAGTTTACATCATTGTAACATAAGCCGTCCTGGAGCTTTTCACATCGGTTCCCAACAGTTGCGCAAACATGGCCCGGCTATCTTTGCCCGACAATTATCACTTCCTGGATCCATAAATTTCGAAAAATTCCCAGCCGTTTAACTTCCACGAAAATACACACTGTTATCGGCTCCTCAAACAATAGAACTTCTAAATATTCATAAAGTAACAACTGGCCTCTGTTTGAAGTCCCCATAGCGGGACACAAGCTGGCCCCTGTTGTAATCTCGATAACAGAATCAACGAACGGTGAACTTAGAAGCTGTCCGACTGGAAGACGTCTATTGTTTAGCCTGCTGATAAAACAAAGCAAATGTTTTACAAAAATGTACATAGCATGTGGCATACCGTTGTAAATCTAAATAAATATTCCCCTTCGCTAGGAATGAAAATTAGAACTTCTTTTTCAAATACAAATGCAACGGGTAACTGAACCTTTGAAAAAATCGGTGTGTAATTCTCTCAAAAATACTATAATTTTTCGAGAGTTCGTGTATGCGAGACATGTCCAAAGATTTTCACGCGAGTTCCCATTTCCATAGAGCATTTCACGAAAATCGGAGCGAGCGAGAAATTTCTTCAACAACAGAGAGATTCTATCTGGTCAAAAATAAAATAAAGATGCTATTGATTTTCTTTCAACGTGGCAGTTTTCTTTCAACGTGGCAGTTTTCTTGCATATTACGAATTTTCACAGGGCGCAAATGCATAAAAATCCGCAGTCTGCTAATCAGCAAAGTCGACGCAAGCGGATTGGGTAGGTGCTTCCCCGTAATTTCGGGAAAACTATGTCAAGCCTTACGAACTTTGAAGACCGAGTGATGACTAATGGCGACACGAGTCTCTCTCTCTCTCTCTCTCTCCCTCTCGCTCGTTCCCCGAACAAACACAACAATGGGAATTCACATCAGACAATTTTGAATCTCGGAATTTGAACAGCAAGAGAAAATAAAAGCAGATACCAGGCACAATTCCTCTTAGTCCTATGTAGGTCGTCGGCGTTATCTCCGGCCGGGAAACCATTATTATTTCCTTTCTCGTTTATTATACGCGTCATTGTTATATCCACAGCAGCCTCCTTATCGCGACAGCTGGATGTCCCGTCAGGGTTAAGCCATCTATCTTGAAATCTCCGACCCCGGATCGTGTTGCTTATGTTTTTTTCTCCTCCCTCGGACAGGGGTGGTGTTCCTGTAACCCGATAGTTTCGGGACGATCCTTGTAGACGACCTGCAGCTTGCAATTATTCGATTTGTCACGGGAGGTAGCGTCCCTTCGTGAACATCGACCCCGTTGTCGCTCGATTGATGCAAGATTAAAATAAAGGAGGGGAACAAGACTATTCGCTGGAATTTTTTCGCGCCATTTGAGAAGCCACTTGGGTAACGTGATCGCTCGAAATTGCAATGGTGGATTGACCGATCCATTTTGAGTGAGCTGTAGAAAAGTTCCACTGATTTCGATGAAATTTTCAGAATGTAGAACGGAGACAATGTGTCTACATAGCAGGGTGCAGGGCTGGCACAAGGCACGATGCAAGTGATGCACAACATCGGGACGCCTTACAAGATTATTTTTAAGAATTAAATATACGCTGTTTTCAAAAATTTAATTATTTCTATTACTCAAAAATTAGCCATTATTGTTTTTAAAAAATACAGGGGCGCAGAGTGGGTTAACATTTGTGGTGCAAATAAGTTTAGGGTAACTGCACAGCTCGAAATACGACGAAAGAGAAGAATGAGAAAATTCGGTGATGCTAGTGTTTCTTGTTAACCTAAAATCTCTCCGTTAAATTCATATACACGTTCATACGTCTCTTCGAAAAAATTGTTGCCTTGATTGGCAACCATTTTTTTTTTCATTGTAGCCCGCGAACGAAAATATTTGCCTGTCCAATGACGCAACTATTTTTGCACATCGTTTCGAGTATGGCACTCGTATCGGGGCCAGTTCAAGCGGAAAAAACAAAACTCGAGCCGGGAAACAAGGTCACCGTCGCGGTATAAAAGGGGTGACGAGGATCGACGAGCGTTCCATTTGCGATTTAGTTACCAAACCCCCTCCCCCCTCCGGTCCCCCAGTACTCGCGTTTCATTCGAGTTTCCCAGAGCTCGTCGCGTTCTGTGCTCACTTCGACTCTAGTTTAAATTTATTCGCGGTCTTGCTCGTTTTGCGCCAAATTATAAATATTAGATTTCCTCGAGCATTTTAAAGGCACGTCGCGCGGGAGAGAGAGCGAGAGAGAACTTTGTCCATAATTAATCCTGTTAGCCATCGTCGAGGCCATTGTGGCCGCACAAATTCCCCGTCTACGTTTGATTAAATGAAGGAGAAGAATTTTATACGTCCCGGGTAATTATCCGTACTGATACCGCTCGTTTAAACACAAAAATCGCCACTGCCTGAAAATGTACCGGTGAGGAGCAATCTCTCTGACGACTCTAGAGGAAAAAAAAGACAATTCAGTCTCCAATTCTCGCTAATTCGCTTTTGCATTATAAATTCTACATTATTCTACGCTTTTCCGTCGAACTGACGTATTATAGACATTTTACAGTTTATAATAACAATGATTTTTGTAACATTCTCATACCTGGTATATCTTAATAAAATTTGGTTTACTTAATTGTACTAAAAAATTGATTTTCAAGTTCCCTGAAAAAAATTTATCAGTCGTATATATGACAGATGTGACACTCGAGGAGTTAACTCTTTGCACTCGGAGCTATATTTTAACGTGAAAATTAAACATTTCTTCCAACCTAGAATATTTCCATTCTATATTATTTTTCTTCATTTTATGGATATGAAATCGATATAATACCTCATAAAATACTTAAATATTCAATAATTGATTAGACACCAACTTCTTTAAAAATGTAAACAATATTTTGAATAATGATACAGCAATTCTTAGTGGCGACACCGAGTCGCCAGTCGAGTTCTAAGGATGAAAGAAGAAAATTTTCTCAACAGATTTCAAATATCAAGAAATTGAAGACGAAGCGAAAAAGCTGCGATCGATCTCTGTAAAACACCTTCCACTCCGACACCGTTTGTCTCTGAATTAGATTCTCGAAAGTGTTTCGCTCGACGGAACCAGCATCGCCCTCTTATTTCCCGTTCGCAGCGATTCGCTCTCCATTTTCTCGAATAATTTGCCGGTCCGCCGGTATCTCTCTCCATTCTTAATTCATAAACCGAAAACAATTTGCAGACCGTTTCGATCTCGTGCAACTTGTCCGGCAAACTGCATCCTCCGGACTCCATTAACGAGCGTTCCGTTATCGCGCGGAGGCGGATTTATCAGCTCGTCGGACCGCCGATAAAGATCCCCGAGAATTTTTCAAAGGACACGGGCCCGCTCATAGGAGATTTACCTTTGACCAGAACATGAAAGGAATTAAAGCTAATAAATTTTCGGGCGCAGCCCGAGAGGTTCGTCCCCCCTCTGCGTTCGATCCCCTCGCGATTCCACGGAGTGTATCCAGGAGACGGCGATAATATACGATCCAGCAGAGCGCGCGAATCGAAAATAAGCGAAAGAGATTCTCCGCGAAAATTTCTCTCTTTCTCTCTCCCTCTCCCTCTCTCTCCTGTGTTCTCTCGCGACGCGAACGCGCCCTTTGATCTGGGCTCTCCCTGCGAATTTCATTCCCTTCGCCGTGGCAAAGCCACCCCATCTTCCCGCTTAATTCTTCTTTTTCCTATCGGTGACACGGTCCTGCTCCGTAATAAGCGATCCTGCGTTCTGAAAAAGCACCCTCGAGTTCTTACTACTAGACACGAGCCTGTTGAAATAAATTCGCTATTTGTTGGGCAGTCGAATAAGATGTCAGCGAGCTAAGTGTAAATGAAGCAATTGTTCACACTGAAACTACCACTGCCGGTTAAATGACCGGTTTTATATTTTTCATTTTGCAAATATTGAAATTATGAAGTTGCTTACATGGAAATTGAATTGATACATTATTTTATCCAAGCACATATTGAGTTAAAAATTGCACAAAATCTAAATAAATAGAGCCTTGTTATTTTTATGAGCTAAAACATTTTAATCGTTTTTAATACTCTGTAGGTTTCGTGTTAATAAAGAAATTCGCTATGCAAGCCACCAGTCATTGAACAAATAGGAAAATTTTAGTCGTCGATACTCGAATCGCTTTTTCCCATCAAATTCGCCCTAAAAAATAACTAAAAGGGAAAATACATTCTTATCCTATTTTGTGACTACATACATTTTTTTATTGAAACAGGTATTGAGATAAAAATTACACAATATCCAAATGAATAGAACCTTGTCATTTTTATAAGCTAAAATATTTTAATCGCTTTTAATATTCCGTAGGTTTAGTGTTAATAAAGTAATTCGCTGTGCAAACCACCAATCATTGAACAAATGGGAAAATTTCGGTCGTCGATACTCGAATCGCTTGTTGCCATCAAATTCGCCCTAAAATATAACTGAAAGAGAAAATACAGTCTTATCCTATTTTGTGACTACATAAATTTTTTTATTCAAACAGATATTGAGATAAAAATTGCACAATATCCAAATGAATAGAACCTTGTCATTTTTATAAACTAAAATATTTTAATCGCTTTTAATATTCCGGAGGATTAGTGTTAATAAAGTAATTCGCTGTGCAAACCACCAATCATTGAACAAATGAGAAAATTTCGGTCGTCGATACGCGAATCGCTTTTTCCCATAAAATTCGCCCTAAAGAATAACTAAAAGGGAAAATAGATTCTTATCCTATTTTGTGACTACATAAATTTTTTTATTCAAACAGGTATTGAGATAAAAATTGCACAATATCCAAATGAATAGAACCTTGTCATTTTTATAAGCTAAAATATTTTAATCGCTTTTAATATTCCGTAGGTTTAGTGTTAATAAAGTAATTCGCTATGCAAGCCACCAATCATTGAACAAATGAGAAAATTTCGGTCGTCGATACTCGAATCGCTTTTTCCCATCAAATTCGCCCTAAAAGATAACTAAAAGGGAAAATACATTCTTATACAGTTTCTTAGAATTGACTTGGTCACTGTAGTGACTGTACTACTACAGTGAATTCTGTCTGTACGCGTGCGTCTGTGCACGCAATATCGAAAATACTACAAGCTACACGTAACCACGATTGCTCAGAAAGGACAAGGTAGCCCGACCAGCATCCGTCCGATGACAGGTCCCTTCGCGACGCATCCAAACATGCCGGGGATGATCCTCCCTGAATGCAACTCGGTATCATCCTCTGAAGGGTCCTGCGCGTCCTCGGAATCTCCATAATCTCCGGGCCTTCGTCATCCTTCTGGCATCGTCTCTGAACGCAACACAATGTCCCCTGGATCCCTCTATTTTCCGTTTTCGAAAAAAACCCTTGGAAAGATGGAAAAAAAACTCGTGTCAATCAAGGCGTACCAATGGCGAGGAACGTCGTTTGTTCCGTGAGATAAAGTCCGGAGCGAGCATAATTGCGAATAAATGTTTCTCCCCCCCCCCCTGCTCCCCTGGAACGCCACTGACTGCGAATCGAGAGAAAGCGATCCTGACAATGAGTTCTCTTCCAACCTGCTTGCATTCTGCAGATTCGAACCGGGCGCACTAAATGTGTTAATGCGAAAAATTTATTTTTGAATGTGGGAAAGTTTGTTTTGGGTCCACGTTTCACGCAGGTACTGTGCACGCGATTAACTCGAATAGAGGTTCTACTGTATCGTTGATTAAACGAGTTAATATGGTTGAAATTGTATTCTGTTCGGTATCATTTTACTCGGAGAAACGTCACGAATATGTTGCTAAACGTTTTGTGGTAAAATAATCAGAAAACGAAAAGTGTTGTGACTTTTATGCATCCACGGCGAACAGGAATAGACGAAGTGTTGAAACAGTGTTCTAATCAAAATAACGTAGGAACGTCTACAAATTACTCTCGACTTATTAAAATCATAAGCGGGTAGAATTTTAAATAAAACTGAAATAAAAAATTTCTATTCTGCAGAAAGATTCGCTGTCTAATAATTGCGAATAAATAGCACCTGGTCGCACCCTCTGGCTCCCGTGGAACACCTCTAACAACGAATCAAGAGAAAGTAAGCAGGGATAGTAGAGGTTCTACTGTATCGTGGATTAAACGTGTTAATATGGTTCAAATTGTATTCTTCTTGACATCATTTTACTCTGAGAAACGTCACGAATATGTTGATAAACGTTTCATGAAAAAATAATCAGAATAATTGCCAGACAGTGCATTTTATGCATTCACTACAAACACGAGTAGACGAAGTGTTAAAACAGTGTTCTAATCAAAATAATGTAGGAACGCCTACAAATTACTCTCGACTTATTAAAATCATAAGCGGGTGGAATTTTAAATAAAACTGAAATAAAAAATTTCTATTCTGCAGAAAGATTCGCTGTCTAATAATTGCGAATAAATAGCACCTGGTCGCACCCTCTGGCTCCCGTGGAACACCTCTAACAGCGAATCAAGAGAAAGCAAGCATGGGAAAGAGAGAAAAAGAGAGGGAGAAAGAAAGAAGTACGGTGGACGAAGGGATTGGAGGGTTGAAAAAGCCAGCCGCCGACGAGATTCGCGACCGATCCTCGGACGGGATAGAATGAAATAATTCTCGCTGTCAGTCGAGTTCGAAAGCGACGCGCCCAACCCCCGTGTTCCACCCCTATTTCAGCCCCGTTCGACCGGCGCGTTTCGTATATTCGCTTGTCGCGGGGGTGGGAGCGGCTCGCGACTCGTTCGCCGGATAATTCCGCGGAAATTAAATGCCAGAAAAGAGATGGAAATTACGTCTAGATCTGTTGGCCGGTTTTCGCTCGTTTTTTCCTTCGGCGGCTCGGCGCGGCGCGACGGGTCCGCGCGATCGCACGGTTCTCGCATAGCTCTCGCAAATTCCATAAGTTCGCGGGGGATGGTTTGTCCCTTTTCAAGGGACACGGGAGAGAGCCGATCGCCGCGGGATCCACGACGAGAGTTCCGCGTGGCTCTGCCTATTAGCGCGTGGAAATTGCTTCTTTACTCGGGCCCGTTTCGCCGATGATTAATTCTTATAGGATATTGGCTCGCCTGCTTTCACAGTGGACGCACGTTTTTCGCTCGGTCCTTGGAAAATGAATAATAAGCCCGCCTTCCTCTTCCGCAGGATCGATGCCAATCCACGGACAGAGGAATTGTTGTAGAGTCACGCGCGACCCTGACCACCCGGCAAATCTGTTGCGGATCGGTTTCGGACACGTTCTCACGGACAAAATTACGGGATTTATGCAAACGCGCGTACGACTCCGTAAATGCTCGTGGCTACCTGCTTTCCCCGATGTATTCTTCTTCTTGGGCTCCGTGAGAGTTTCACGTCTCTTTAGGTTGCGAGGAAAACGCGGGATACAGGTCAATATTTTATAAGCGCTCTCGTCGCTAGATGCGGGAACAGTTTCACTTTAAAGAAAGCTTTCTGTAGCTGTTTTTGGGACTGCCGTGTGATTACCGGGCACGGCGTAATTACTAGACAGCGGATCTTTATGCAAAATAAAAATCTTCAGCAACGATTGTGGGAAGCAGAAGTTAAATAACAATTCGTCTCATCCCCTAATACTTTCTTTTACACTGAAAACAACATAACACTATTCACTTAGATTTTTCTAAATTTTTCAGTGTTTCATATCTCACCTAGCCAATTTCTTCATAAATGCATAACAATCCGCTGTCTAGTAATTACCTAAAAATTCCCAGTCTACTACTAAAAGTGTGAAACACAACTTGAAACGACTAACGACAAAACTAGAAGTTAAAACGATACATTAAAAACTCGAATAGCACCTCTTAAACAATTTCACCAACCCAGCACCTCGATATTTCATCGGTACCTAATTTCAAGAGAGCAGTCTAGCTCAAAGACTTTAGCAGCGTGGGAGTAAGAGTCGCGAGACGTGTATACCCAGAAAACAAAAGCGACCGAGCAACTTTCTGTCCAGCCGTAATAAAGGATGATGGAACAGCACAATATTCAGCGAGAAATTATTACTCCCTCCAGAAGAGCGCCGGGCTCTTTCCTCGGCCGAAGAATAATACGCTGTCCGCGTCTGCAGGGGGTGGGCGGACTGGGGAAAGGGTTTAATAAGTTTTCCAATTATTGTCGTTCGATATCATCGCTCCCGCTGAATTAGTTCGTAGCGAATGACGGGCAGAATGCCCGTGCAATAGTTGGAGGGATCGAAGGGCTGAGACAGACTGTCATGGCCACGTGCTCCAGCGGATTGGTCACCGCTTTCAACCCCCTCCCCACATTCCCCTACCTTTCTACACCCCTGCTCGCGACCATAGACGAATAAACGTGCTCGTGGTGAGAACGACGCCGGACGATCTGTTTGTGAAATAAACAATTTTCGTGGATCGACCGATGACGAGTCGTATTCCGACGGCTTTCGGCGGATTTTTCGCTTCGGGGAGGGTGGACAACCACCCTGAAGATTATACTGAACTGCGTAGAGGCGGGCTGTATGGTTGCTGCTCGGTAGATCGCCTCGCGGTGTCAGGATCAATTTGTTTTTGACGTCCGTGGTGAAACAGACAGTGGATTTTTATGGTGATATGGATTTTTTGATACCGGTTCAGGGGAAATGGGAGACTTTGTTGGTAGACGCTTTATTGGTAGACTAGATTCGGCATTTTTCTTTGTGCAGTTATACAGTGACCGAGAAAGTATTTGAACACTATATTTCAAACATCGACCGTTTCGCTTAAAAAAATAGTGCAACGATGAATCTCGGCTCTCGACCGTCGTGTATTTAATTTCTAGAATATTTGTTTAACAACGAAAATAATTGCATTCTACAAACGCCTATAACTATTCACACTTTCACACAAGAATTCACACAAATAATTCCCCACGCACGTTCTACAACATTTACACTCGAAGGAAATGCAAAATGGGAAAAATCGATTTTTTGAAAATCAAAGATCAGAATGCTCCCTTAATAACAGTCGCCAGTGAATCGACGTGGCGCGAGATTTATCGCGTGTAACTCGGGGGTGGAAGCATCGCGGGACCACCGCGAGTAGCGGAACATCGAACAACTTGGAAAGAGTAAAAGTTGCGGGACGTGGACGTGATTTCGTGGCTCCGATGGGAACCGGTCCGGTGCACCAGTCCGCGGACCAGTCCACGGACCGGATGAACGTAAGAAGCGTAGCCGACACAGCTCTGAACGCGGCTCGTACGTCCGCAGTATCGACAAATGCCGGCGCTCCTCTGACCAGAACCAATATCCATCCGTGATTCCAGTGATTTATCGCGTTACGGGGAATTTTCGGTTTCCACCGGACGCCGGAACTAGGTTATGAGCCGCATATTTTCCCGGCGAAATAGCGCCGCTTCTGCCTTTGTTCAAGGCGGTGTGCTCTCGACGCTTCCAGAGCCGGGCTGTTTCGATGCCCGAGCGGATCATAAAGACCTTCCGAATTCGCTCCACCTTTGTGTCGGACTCTATTCACGGCCTCTCCCGGAACCCGTTCGAAACTGTTGCGCAGAATTTTCATCAAATATTAATCGGCGAAGACCCCGACCGAAACGATAATAAGTAAGATATAATAGAAATCGGTGAATTCGGGTCACGTTTCTATTTGAGGATGTTGGAGTTGTTCGATTATAACCTTCGGAGCCATGGAAGTGGGCCAGAGCAGCTGATTTGTTAATATACCGCTGTGAATTTTATTCGAGCTCGAGAGCTGTGCGGAGAATTTAAATACGAAGCTTTATGAAATTTGATACTGTTTCGATGAAGTTTTAATGTAGCGTTGGCAGTGATAGACTGCTTATTTGATTTCAGTAAAATTCTTCGTTTCGTATGAAATTTTGAAGTATAATGTGCGTCTAAAATCTAAAATTAATATTGGCCGAATTTATTTCTGTACTATTGTTTTTGTTTTTGCAAAACTATCACACAGGGTACAGTGTACGTAGCACATTGAAAATAAAATTGTAGAAAACTTCAGAAAAGAAACACGATCTTTCCCTAGCCAGCACAGCAGAGATAGAGACCTATCAGTTCTCAGATCATCGGCATCCTCTTCGTCTGTAAGCTCGTGAGTCGCCATAAAAAGATTCTCGAGGAACTCCAGAGTCGATTCACCGATTAAAATCAGTGTGGCAGGGAAAAAAGGGGCGGGTGCACGCTAAGCCACGCACTCGAGATCGAGTTTTCTCGCTGCGAAGAAACTCGTCTGGCTCCGGTTTTCTTTCATAGCCGGCTCGAAATTAGAGATACCGTATCCGCGTGTGACGCAAGGCGGGGGCGTGCTAACAAGAAGCCTCCGCGGCAAAAGGAATCACGAGGAGGCCGTGGATCGAGATCGTATCTCCGGGTATGTTAGAAACACATCTCAACGCTTGTATTACACATTCTCTCTGCGCGGGGCAGATTTTAAAAAGCTTCCCAGATACGGAGCGGCACCGAGGGAATCTTTATTTATGAAGTCAAGTAGCATACTACACTTTACCGGATCCGCCGTGTCCTTTTACGGCGATATGGCGGACGTCTGCGACCGGTTGGATTGCGAATCGCAGCGTCTTTTCGCGAGTCTATCGCGTACCGACCCGCGGTCGGGTACATTAGCGAATCATCCGACACCGTGAGTAGTAGCAAAAGCGGTCAGAGATTGGTTCGGGGATTGAAGAAGAAGCTCCCTGCAAACTCCAAACAGTATTGTTGCATTTGTTGAGGTTCGAAAATCAATTTTAACGCACTTCATCTTGTGGGACCACATATTTTGGACTCCTTTTTATATAATCCTGTAGATTTTGACGAGAAAATGCCAAAAATCCAAGTTTTAACGTTAGGAATTCACTGGTTCAAAAGTTACGCGCTTCTAAAATTCGTGGTCCCGTAAGGTGAAGTTTAGCCGACAGATGAGGTAGTAAAAGTGTGAAATTACGATTTATAGTATACATAGAATGTCGCAGATCAAGGAAGCTACTTAACAAACTACTAAAATATTAATTTTACTAAAGTCTTGAATAGTCTGTTTGTTTAAAACATTTATTTTTGCACATAACGCCGTCACCTGATCGTGGATCTTTATGCCAATATGAATTCGTAAGGCAGTCATTCATAAAATTAAAATTTGCTGGCATTATGGTAAACGTGCTATTGTTCAGAATATTTGTGTGTGCATTAATTTAAATGCATAGAATTCAGTGGTTCCTCGAGTTATTGAACTTTCCACGAATGATTTGTTGCCAAGAGAAGTTTTTGTTCCACTGTCAGAAAGAGAGTCATAAATTTCCGAGGCAATATCTTCCTCTCGAGATCGAATTATATTAGAAGAGAAAATAAAGACGCCTCAGACACGGGGGCGTTAATAGTTAACGAATTCTTCGGCAGGTACCATCTATCTTATTGCACCTATCGCTTAATCTTTCTGTGAATGACGAAGAAACAGACTGTTCAACAAATTTAAACTGATTCCCTCTGCGAGAAACGACTCTAACTATTGTTGTCGGACGATTGGTTTCACAGCAATCGGTTTCTAATAAGACAGACATATTCAGAAATTCGTAGCGTCAGTATATTAATTATTTTTCCGAATGTGTTATTCCCAATGTTTTTCACACTCGAGATAGCTCGTAAACTATCTTCGAAGTGTACAATAATCTGAAGCAAATTATCTTCTGATTTATGCTCTTCCTACTACATTATGAAATTCCACTAGTTTCTATTTTAATTTTAAATTCTTAATTAATTTATTCTATGGCATTTGAATACCCAGGGAATTGGAATTTATGTATATGCGTCTCGTGTCCACCATTTTATAAAACAGAGAATAGAAACGTTCCGTAGGTGTTTCAGTCGCAAGACAAAGCTTTTATACGTCCAGATCGGACATCCCAATTAAATTATTACACCTGTGATAAATTCTCGAGATCATCGTCCCACGAAGATTGAGAATGCTCGAGGTAACAACGAACGAAGGTGGATAAAAAATATGGAGAACGACGCGGTATAATTCTCGTAACGTCCTGCTGGGAGGGGGACAAGTATCTCTTCGATCTGACCGGCTCAAGCTGTTCGCTTTACGCTCGTGCTTCGATTTCTTTAAAACATAGTCTCCGCTTGGAACAATATTTCCGAAGAGTTTGAACGCTCCCTCCTTGGAGATACGATCAGGGCCTTTGAAATCATCTGAATGATAATGTTAACCTTCTCGTCGGGGTGACGAGCCAACTCGTCGAAACGTATTTCCTAGTCTCTCTCGGTATTTTTCCTTACAATTTTTCATTTGTTCTATTTGAATTTTTCATTTCGTTTAAACAACGACCCTGGCTTGTAAGTGTACTTTAATGTATTAAAATCTTCTTTCGCTTTTAAGAGGAAGCTTATATGTAATATTAATACCATGAGAAGTTGACATACAGTGTACTTATTACTGTACTGAGAGGGACTGGTTAATTCACGATTAAAAATTTTAATGGTATTGAAAAATTGATTCAGAAATCCTTTGCCGTAAGTCAGAAGTTTTGAGAAACTATTATTAATAAATGTTAGCAGCTGGTATTGGTAGACTGCAGGTAAAATTATTCTTGAATTAAATATTTGGGTTGAACTTTTTGAGACTTTATAACCAATGTAACAGTGTAGCATACCGTGTGTATAAAAAATATTGCATTAAAACGATTTTTATTAGAACCAGCATGTTCTTTCAGTGTCAAAAAACTAATTCCTGGAATAAATTATGATTTTCTTGTTTCAATTGTATTACCAAAATTACTTTGACTTTGTTGTGATATTTTTGAATAACAGTTTGGAAATCAAGGTGTTAATATAAATCCCCCTACGCGTCGGGTCGGAATCGACACAGGCGCCGCCACAAGAGGGTTAATTCGCACCACAGAGAGGGAATAGAACATTTCCTCGTGAAAAAGGAGAAAGTCTCTCGTAGCGTTCGATACTGTTATACAAACCAATCGACGGGTCCGCTCGAAGAAGCCTTATTATCCATCGAATTCCGGGAACCGTCAATACGTTCGATTCTCTCGTTATGTCGACGCGGAAGTTCTCGATAAAGTTGCCCCACGCCTGAACAGAGGAATCTCGAATACTTCGCGAGAAACTGAAAGGTACACTCGTCTCGAAAACCGAGTTAACGATTGCAATTTCTGAAAAAAATAATCGTAATCACAGTCTACAATTAACTAAACGTACTAATAATTTTGTCTGTATTTTGCGTATTATCATCTAAACAAACCAAGAAGTTCTTTGTTTTTCTTTTCGATGTTATTGATAGGTATTTTTTGTACATGTATAAAAATATTTTATACGTGTATATCTTATAGTGAGCGAAAAAGTGGATGTCAGTATACTTGAATTATGACATTCAAATGTCCTTCAAAGTTAATAGTGCGATAAAATTGCATTCTTAAATTGGACATTTTATTTAAATCGTCCTAATCATTTATTTTCCCACAAATCGCGATAGTTAACACTGTCGAGCCGCCAAAATTACAAACTTCAAATTTCTCCTTTTACAATTTGTGAAATTATAGTTCAGTATAATTCAGAAATTTCTAGTTACCATCAGAATTCTATGAAATCTGAATGTATTCAATCGTGTTATTATTATAAACGAATGTACACGAGTTTCGGCAGTTCTGGTATTAATTTACTTTTCATAATGACTGTATATAGACTCGGTGGTGGATGCGAGCGCGAGACGAAAAAATTTCGCCGATAAAAGCCCGCGAAGTTTGTAATTACAGCGCACCAGCGATAGATCGGCCGGAAATACGAGATCGCCGGCTGAGAAAACAATCTCTCCATAATTGTGTACGGTTTCACCGAGACGAGGCATTGTCATTCAGATATCGAGTGGCTTCTTCTTCGTCCCGCTCCGCTCTGCTCCGCCAGGCTCCGCTCGGATCCGCCTCTCATTGAACGCAGGCGCCGAGCACGATTACTTCTAAGTACTCCGGGAGGAACTTCCGGGCCCGTGCACTGCACCAGCAACTTTTATTCGCTCCTATATTACTCGGAGCTTCCGACAACGGTCGTCGAATCGCGCCGAACAGGAATCCCTTGGAAAAAGCTTTGCTGTCTGACTTGGGAACGTACTTCGAAATGCTTTAATTAGCGAGACAACCGTTCGTGCTCCGATCAAAATGCAAGCGCTGCGCCTCATCGGTCATTGCAATTACTCGGCATTCTTCTCTTTGATTTGTTGATACACCCATCTGTCTGGTTGTTTGATATTTTTGGAAAATCGATCAATTCATAACCCGGATAGCACACGATACGTCCATTTTAGGTCTGAAAGTTTTACGTTCCAAAAAGATGTCTTTTTCAAGACGTTGTTTTAACGTCTGAAATAAGACGTCTTAAAGACGTTTTTCGAGACGCCGCACAGTGAGAACGGGGTAAAACATCAATTTTTCGAATGATAGATAGGGTTTTCATTACAATTTCATTTATTAGATAGTTGGGGTATTTAAACCAAGAAAAAGTTTTTATAAATATAAGTTATTTCTCAGAATATTATGACATGAAAGTTAGGAAACAGGAAACCTACGATTTTGACTTATAAATGCGTCAACATATAAACGCAGCCACAAGAATCTAAAACATTAAAACACGTGAACAATATTATAATTTGATTATGTTTATAATAGATGATTTAATTAACGTAGATATAGTTAATGCAAGTGTAATTTATTTACCTGAAACACAAATTGTAGAAAGAGGTATTTTGAATAGTAGAATTAAAGTTTAATTTGACGTAACTTTTTTGCGACACGATAAAACTTGTTGCAAATTATGCAATACACTTTAAAGTACATATCCACCAGGTTTTGGCTGCGAACTTCTGCGAACCTGGCACTGAGATTCTTTTTCTAAGTATAGTCAGTCGCATCCGTACAGTCTTTAAAACAGAATAACTTTTTTTAACTTTTACCAAACGACCTGATGTTTTGTGAGAAGCATTTGTTTACTAAATATGTTGTTTACTAAAGATTGTCGACATCCACGCGACTACCTGTGTGTACGGGTGTCGACTATAATCGACAGTTTTAGCGTAGTGGCCAACGCTAGACAAAATTTAATATCCACACTTTTCGGCGTTGTACCTCGTTCATTGGCGTTGCTCCAGTGGAGCGGACTGCTGTAACGAAGACGTCTTTGTGCTATCTGAGAAGTAGACTGCGTATCTTTAGGCAAAATAAAAAATATTTCCATTGTCCCCCGGATCTCTTCACCGTCCACATTGGAGAACAATGCTAATGCACAGTCCAGTCAATCGGTTCTTCAGCTGAATCCCCATTAACTTTACAACTCCGCCCTCGTCAAAGCCTCCTTCTATGTCAGCCGCTCCGCGAAGCACAGTGTCACGGCGCGTCGCACGCAAAAAACAAACGCACCGTGCGTCTGCTCGGCAGGAACACATTTTTCCGAAGTTTCAACGTTGATCAGCGATTACCATCATGGAAGTGTCAGCGTCGCCTTGTTACAAGACTGTCAAAGAGACAGAGAGGGAGAGAGCCTGGCCATTTAATTCCCGTGAAACCCACCGATCCATCGGGACATTGCCAATCAGCGGCGGCCGCGTAAAAAGCCATTCTTTCATGGCGTTGCAGCAGCTAGACGGCCGGCGAAGGCGGAAATAACATTGATTTCACGTCCCGGGCACACCTTGCTGTCACACGACCGCGTTTCATCCTTTTAAACAGACCTGTCCGCGGTGCAACACCGGTGCAACACCGGTGCAACCGCGCTAAAATGCATTCCGCGTAAAATGCAGCCGGGGGTCGCGAGAAATAGGCGCGGTACTCGCTCCCATTATGTCAACGGTCGCTGCGCCGCGCCGTACCGTACACCCCGTCGGCGGCAATACTTAACGTTTCTTTATTCGAGCGGGTCAGAAGTCCGACGTGAACACTGCGGAAATAATCTGATACAGTGGCGTGCAACAGTTAACCAGAAACTTGTAAGTATTACTTTCTCGCTTTCGCCGAGGAAATTAACCCCGGGAAAAACGAACTTTTGCGGGTCATGCGAGTAAGCAGCCTGTCCGCATGCATAATTGTTTTGTTATCGGATTAGGCAGTACGTTCTTTTTTTTTTGAAGATTGCATCTTTTGGGAGAAATTCGGAAGAATAGAAGTCTGAATTTTTTCGGTCGATTTTGTGTGAATTATAGAGGAAACGATAATGCGTTGTACGTATGTTAGAGGATTCACACTTTCAATTTGTTTTCAAAACGTTTCGTACATTCTTAACTCCTTGCCGTACCGTTTTCTTTACGGTTACAGTGATTAAAACGTCTTTTACCCCAAAAATGTCGTAGAAGAGAAAAGAAAATATATATTTTTTGTATGGCCAGATGGATTTTAATGCTGAAATATTGATTACGAACAAATCAAATTTTAATTCATCTAAAATGAAAGGCGTAACATTCGTATTTGTTAGACTTTGTTTAAAATCTTCATCATGAGTCTGCCTCGTTAAACTATGGCAAGGTCAAATGACCGGTTTTATATTTTTCATTTTACAGTTATTGAAAATATGAAATTGCTTACATGGAAATTAATTTGATAAATCACTTTATCGAAGTACACATTGCGTTAAAAACTGCAGAAAATCTAAATAAATAGAGCCTTGCCATTTTTGTAAGCTGAAACATTTTTATCGTTTTTAGGTGCTCGGTAGGTTTAGCGTTAATGACCATCAGCAAAATTTCTATATATTTTCCTCTATCCCGAGCGACTATAAATTGATTTACCTTTGAGGTGGAAAAATACAAAACCGTAAAGTCCGGCGACTGCAGCCGGTTGTTGAACGTTACAAAAAACTGCTGGTCCAGTTACAATTTCCACTATGTTTCATTCGATCCGAACCCTGCTCGATAAACAAGCCGGGTAAAAATTAATCAATTCGTATGAAATCGCAGGTCGCAGGGGTTGCGCCCCGGGGCCGCAGTGTAATCCATTTGGCAACAGGCATTATCGGATCAAATATTTTCGCGCGAGGCTGTTGCAAATCACGAGAAGGTGGACCTACCGAACGTAGAAAGGGGGAAAGAGAAACCGGCGGATAAAGGATAAATACCTGTTCGCGAAACGAGCCGCTACAAACGATGCGCACGGTTTTCCAGCGTGTCTACCTGTTAGCCGATGTTCCCCGCGCTCGTTAGGATCCGGCCGCTTTGACAAAGAGGCGGACGAAGACACTAATTACAGAGCCGGACTACTTCCTGGCCGGGTTCTGTCCTTCCTTCGCGAAACAGAGAGCCCGGCCTAGAGGTGTAGAGGTCAGGTGATCAGTCCGCAAGCGGTGGTTCGCATCAGCGGCCGGATGCCAGGGCGACTGAGTGGTTTATCCCGTTGCCACGTCCGTCCGTGGCAATGCACATCAAAGACCAAGATTTTCACCGGTCCTCCCTTCTCTTTTTTTCACCTCCTTTTCCGCTTTTCCCTTCGGCCATTCTTTTCCGGGTGAAAGATGGTGTCCGCCGCCCCCGGTAATGTGATGACTCGAAACTTCGAGCACCGCGGATCAAAGCGACCCTCGTTTCTTCAGTTTCGGAACGCCGTTTGATGGATAGCTGGATCGCGGAAACCGACCGGCCTTGCGACCCTTTTAATCCTGTTACTCATTTCTGGGTAATTTATTAGAGGCGCGAATCTGTGCTGTTTGATTGGGAGCTTCGGATCGAAGCGTGCGAAAGATTGGTCTTCTTTAGGAATTTATTACGGGGAAGGTAGATGAGGTAGAGTTGAAATATTTATTTGGGATATGTTCGAACGTTATCCAGTATTATAGACAAATTTTACCTCGAGTCTGGTTTTGGTCATGAATTTGAAAGTACGTTTTGAATGTTCGTTTGACGGTTAAGAGTGAAAATAGGTTCCTATTTAGAGATCGCGGTTTTAAACGTGTACACGTGGTACGTGAATCGTGTAGTACGAATTTAGGGATCCGTGAATATGAATACCTGTGTATTTTAATTTCAAAAATATTCGTGTATTTTACATGTGTATTTTAATGTACGGTGATATAATGTCGAATAATTTACCGCGATTATTTTATTGTCTCACCTCTAACACCGACAGTCGAAAAGAATTCGATCGAAAATCAATAACGCATCCGTTAAATTCCTACTACACGGATCACGTATCACGTGTATTTCAATTATACAATTATCCCTAAAAATCGAGAAGAAAGTGTTTCAGCATCGAAACATTTAATTTTCAGTGAATTCCTATTATGAAAAATCTGTGGAGTGTTGGTCTCTATGGATGCGAAAGGCATTTTGCAACTGAGAGATTGAATGGAACGGTTGATTTCACGACTTTTCACCTTACAACACCGTACATATATACTTCGCCCTGAGCATTGAATATGGCCCCCATTGTGGTCACGATCGTTTTCAGTGGCGCCGCGGCGCTGCTTCGTCGTTCCCGTCCGATCGAAATTGATGTTGGACATTCTTCAATTTTTAGTGATCTTGCAATGACTTTCGGTTTTGACGGCACTCAATGGAACTGATACACTGCGAGTAAGAGAACGGCAGCCTGAGAAGCAAATGGATCGTATGAAACTGGGTCGGTAGCGAGACTCTTTTACTCTTGGAAAATGATTTTTGGTGAAACTATGATTTCCAAAAGTTGTCAGAGATAACTAGGACATCGTTCCAATGTGGAGTGAAGTGTTAATTATTAACAATATTAAAATTATAGGGTTCGAGCGCAACTGCACCGGTTGTTCGTAACAATAAATCAGCTTTTCTAAACCACAGGTTGCAGAACGAATCAGTTCCGCGTCGACGTAATTTACGATCGAAAACCAAAGATCCGGGCGTCACTGGCGCGGGAGCGTGGCGATGCAAATGCGAAAATTACAATCGTAAAAACAGTCTCAAGACGGCCGGTGCTGACCGAGGTAAAAAAAAGGGTCCGCGAAGGTGAGAATAAAGAAAAAGGAACCGGCCACGTTATTATGCGAGCACCGCGATCTACATACGTTACATATTCACGAGCGTTTTACATAACTTGTCCGTAATCCTTTACTTTACGCGGCAGGATACCGGCGCTTTGTAAAAGAGTTCCGTACAAATACGCCGTATGAATTATATATCCATATATTCGCCGGCCCCCGTGTCTTTGCGGATGTTTCATTTGGAGATAGGTCGTTTATTATTTCGAGGGAGAAGTTTTATATTCCTCGGCCCCGCGCGCGGATCGGAAAACTCGCCGACGTCTTTTCACGGACGCAATGACGCGCGGAGTATTTAAAAAGTTGTGTCGGTAATCCATGGGGTACGCTATGGTTTCTTAGAGCTTTGCACACCTCTCTTCCCATTTCAGGTTTAATCGGCGTTAGGAATATTTAACAATTAATTGATTTTATTCTCTTTGGTTTTACACGATTTTGAAATAACGAAATTATAATTACTGCGGATTTTATGCACTCATAAGAAAAAGCAACAGGTTCTGTACATAACTGAAAAGACAATTGAAAAATTTAAGCATATTGTTATATTATTCTCGAGCTTTTGAGATGATTGAAAAAGAAAATACATTTTCAATTTCTTAGAACTGACTTGGATAATCTTTATCTTGCGTAAAGGTTCGCAGTCTAATTACTAATGATTAGATAGCGGATCTTTATGAAAAATAAACATTGTCTGCATCGATTGCAAGAGATAGAAACCAAATTGAGTATTATTTCTTTCCTTAACCCTTAAGTGGGCGCGCAATAGCACTGAGTGCTCCGTTTGTAGTATAATTTTTATTTCTGCTAGTTACGATTGGCACGCCCCCACATAACCTACGACTGTAGTGTCATCCCACTAGAGCCGATATGGTTTTCAGTTATCAAATTATATTATCAGTTATAAAATTTCATAAGAAACTGATAATGAACAGTGATATACGTAGTTTTAAAGGATGGTGCACAAAGTGCTCCGCGCGACCAGTTATGTAACAAAAATAGGCGCGCCCACTTAATGATTTCAATAGAGGAGAAATCATATGTTGACAATTTCAATTTTCCAAATTCTCCAACAATTGTGAATTTCATCCACTTAATTTTGCTATAAACGCATAAAGATCAGCAGTCTACAACTGGCAGTCGCAATGTCCATAAATTTCGTTTTCCTCCGACACGATCGCGCATTATTATTATCCACCGATACTTTTATCGGTAACAAATCCGTATAATGACCTGGCCAGCGGCTGTAATTCGTAAACCGGAAGCTCCAGAACGATTTGCAGGCGCGGGAATCAAGGAAACGGATCAAACGGTCAATTTCTTCGGACCTTGACGGGAGAAGGTTGCAATAACATTCCCATTAAGGCGGACGGGAGAGTGCGATTCCGCGTACGAGACGAAAAGAATTACGTGCACGCGTGCCGCGATCTCGATCGCAGTCGCGTCGAATAGCTTCGCGGAACTGAATCATCGCATCGATGGACACCCGATTCTCACCGCGTGTTCCTCCTTCTTCGTACAGCTGATGTACGAAAATTCGTTCCGCACGCAACGAATTTCAAACAATCTTTAATGACACGTCTCCCTGCTTGCGCACGCCCCCACTCGCGAAAACAGACAATTTTCGACGGTACCCGCTCATTAGGCTCGAACCCCGACACGAACCGAACGGACAGTTTTTTCCCGGTGCCTATTTCGCACGCGACATTGCTGAAATAACGTACGGAAACGGCGCCGCAGAGACTGCGTGCTCGGCGTACCCCTTGGCAGTGCGATGTGGTCAGATTGTCGAATAGGTCTGGTGATTTTTCAATGTTTTACAATGTCGAATTTCTCTGTATTATTCTAGAAGAAGAAAAGTCTGTGTTGATAGACGGATTTTTATGGAAAATTATTAACATCCACCATAATGCAATAACGCGGCACACCTCGGCCGACAGTAGATCACTATCCTAGTCTAATTTACACAGCAACCTGGCATCGAAGCGGCCAGCAATGTCCTGAATCCGCAAACGTGCAGCTGCGAGAGAAAGACTGGTCTTATTGCCGGGACTTTTGCCGAATTCGCAACTGCGCGCGTACTCTAATCCACGAGACGTAAGACACCAGATGTATCGCATCCGGCGTTCGGTGATCTGCTCGCTAAGGGAACAGAAGCAGAAACGTAGGCTGCAGGAGGATCGGTGGTAGCCTGTTCGCTGGCAAACAGCCCTTCCTTCTCTTTATCAGCGTTCTGGCGGTTGTCGCTTGTCTGTCTCTCGTCTCCAGCCGCTTATCGCGCTCCATGACCTCAGCCAGGCCAAGCCACGCCAGGCCAAAGCTCCTCTTTATATAGTTTACACCGCAAAGGAAGTCGTGTCCCGCGAACTTCGCCGGATTCTCTCAGAGGAGACACGCCGAGCCGCCCACCGTCGACGCCGGTAAACAGACGCGGATGGAGCTCCAAATAGGCGGCACACTTGCGTCAAGTTGGATGGGCTGCCACCCCCTTCTGCATCGTTCTCTCTTCGTCTCTCTTCTTGCATAGAATGGGCGGCGGAACTCAAACAGCGCCGCGGTTCCACCGCCACGCCGCGAGCACCCTCGATGGAATTCTGCGCGCGAGTGCAACGCGGTGGAGCCGTAGGTCGCGAGTTCCACTTTGGAAACATTTAGTGGATCCAAAAAGTAGTTGTACACGTTTCTATTTGGATATTACTGCACCTAAAGAGGCAGTACTTCGCTCGTCGTTATGTCGCGAGCAATACAAGACGATTCTTAGTTCGATTATAATATAAGGTAATATTAAGGATTTTATCGATCGAAATTTTTATATTATATATGTGAAGAATTATCGGCGCAAGGTTCGATCAGTTAAAACAATTAGCTATGTTATGTTCTTTAGAACGTTACGATTCGGATGTGAATCTGTACAACGTTTATTTGGCCACGTTTGTTAAAAATTGTGAAGGAACAGGAGGTGGTGTTTCGTCCTAGACCAGCTGGAGGATTCATCAGTAAGGCTATCTAGCGGGCCCTGCCTTAGACACAACCGTGTCGAAAGACTTTTTGAAGAAAGTTATTAATATACTGATTGATGACATTTCAGTAACTAGCGAGAAAGGTTTCGACGATGTGTACCTCTTGCGGTCGGAGTCGAAACTAATCATTCTCAAACTCATTAAATTTTTTCGCCATTTATGAATAATATTAAGGATTCTGTCGATCGAAATTTTTATATTATATATGTGAAGAATTATCGGCGCAAGGTTCGATCAGTTAAAACAATTAGCTATGTTATGTTCTTTAGAACGTTACGATTCGGATGTGAATCTGTACAACGTTTATTTGGCCACGTTTGCTAAAAATTGTGAAGGAACAGGAGGTGGTGTTTCGTCCTAGACCCGCTGGAGGACTCAGTAAGGCTATCCAGCGGGCCCTGCCTTAGACACAACCGCGTCGAAAGACTTTTTGAAGAAAGTTATTAATATACTGATTAATGACATTTCAGTAACTAGCGAGAAAGGTTTCGACGATGTGTACCTCTTGCGGGCGGAGTCGAAACTAATCATTCTCAAACTCATTAAATTTTTTCGCCATTTATGAATAATATTAAGGATTTTGTCGATCGAAATTTTTATATTATATATGTGAAGAATTATCGGCGCGAGGTTCGATCAGTTAAAACAATTAGCTATGTTATGTTCTCACCACCTCCTGTTCCTTCACAATTTTTAGCAAACGTGGCCAAATAAACGTTGTACAGATTCACATCCGAATCGTAACGTTTTAAAGAACATAACATAGCTAATTGTTTTAACTGATCGAACCTTGCGCCGATAATTCTTCACATATATAATATAATATAAGGTGTCATTAAAAAAACCAAAGTGGATCTTCATAAGTCCTGAACCCGTCCACTTGCGAAAAAGCTAATAACACCAGTATGCGCATCTCTTGGCATAAATCGAGAAGGTAATATCTGCCGGATCACGCTGTACAAGCGTCCCGAGTTCTGGAACTGTTCTGCATTTCATAATTTTTTAATTAGAATGTTTATCAAAGCCGATAAAGGACACCGAAAGCGATCGTTAAAAGCGGTCAAATAGCTCGCTCAGACACCGAAAATATTGACGCGTTACTGTGAAGGTAGTTCTTTTGTTCAACTAGGAAAAAGCGATAAACAGTGGCGCAAAACGATCGAAAGAGGGAACGTCGGTCGGACACGCTCGCAATTAACAGGAATCGAGCCGGATCAATAATCCCCCCCAGTTGGCTTGTAGCGTCATAAATCCCCCGGCCCCGTTGTGCTCGTCTCCTTTTGATCGGCTCGGAACAGCACAGCGCACGGAGAGTTTCTCATCCCGACAATGAGCCCCCCGGTTGGAGGAGCCTCTGGAAGTTGCCCCGCTTATCGGCCCTTGAAATTTTTGCGGACGAATGCCGAAACGTCCCGCGGAATTAATTCCATTCCTTTTAAACGGCAGATTTAATAAACACCCCTCCGCGAGCGTATCGCATTCCCTTTCAATATGCCGGCTCCTCGCCCTCTCTCGCGCCACCCCATCCGAGTTCCGTTTCGTTCTTTTCCACGATATCGCGGCAGCAGGCGAGGGGTTCTTTCGACGGCTCTCTCATTTTTTTATTTCCTCCCTCCCCGTTCTTTTTGTGCTCTTCTCTCCCGGCTTTTCTCTTTCCCGCGAAATCTCTTCGCGACGCGCGACAGAGCTCCGGGAGACATCCGTGAAAGATGGACCATGAAACTGAAGCCATCGAGCTTCCCTTCTGGACAATTAACCCCCGTGAAAATGATCCCCAGGAGTTGGACCGATCGGTATCGGACAAGAATCCTCCTCGAGTATGCACACGGTATTCACCGTGAAATCGATGACGGACCGGCTGGGATCGAACGGCATTCGCCGAGTTCTCCGGCCACGGTGTGTACACCAGCAGCATTTAATGTGCCGTGGCGACTGGGCTTCTCCATCAGAAACAAGCCGAAATTGCGGGACACGGTTCGCGTGAACCGATTCGAGGGGACCGGTGACTAATATACTAGATGAGTCACGCAACGGTGATACTGAAAATCATTTTTGCTTTAACTGAACACGGTTGCCCGAGCAGCTCCGTGTCCGGACAATCGGACACCGTGCAAGATACAGTGCGCGATTAGAGTCGCCTGCATAGACTGGCGATTTTATATTGACATAATTGATTTCTCAATGGCTCTTTTCATGGGCCTCTTAAAAATTGTGAAACAATCACCGGCAGATAATATGTTTAAAAATTCGATTGGCTCTATATTCCGCGTGTAAAAATCAAGAGAAAATCACGGGAATGCTGAATCTAAGTGTTACCATCTGAACAATCGAATTGAGACGCATCGTAGGCCAAGTAGGAGATAGCCTCGATCCTAAATTCGTAAGCAAAGCAGCCCTCGATTCGATAAAGACGACCTCCGCTTTATTCTATTCGACGAAACCCACAGGCGAAGCATTAAAAAAGGGAAGAGGCGAGCGCCCTTCGAGGCTAAAAACTCACTTGCCAGGGGCAGATATTGCCCATTTAACAGGGTATATTTTCAGCCAGATACTTTTTTACGGGGAGCTGTAGTCGGCTGTATCTCCGGCGAGAAATCTCGCAGTCTCTCTGTCGCTCGTTCGACGGCGACCCGTAGTTACCCGGGCTCCCCATCTTGCATTTTTATCTTAATGCACTCGAGGACGCAACAGGCCTCTCGTCGTAGATGATATCGCGGCCAGGGTGCCTTAAGAACGCTTAAATTAATATTGTCCCCCCGAGTGCCGCGGGAAAAAACCGTCTGATATCGTTGGAATCGCGCACGAAACGACAACGCAGTCTAGATGATAATGCTCGGTGTTCCCGTCACATTCGGCCAATTGAACCGAATAGTCCCCGTGAAAGCCGGGAATAGACAGAATATTTTGTCGAAAAGTCACCAGACGCGGCAGTTCCAAGAAAATTGCCCACACGTTCTCTTTATTTTCTTGGAGCCGGCTCCGTGCAATTGTCGTCGCGGAGAAATTACTTCTTCAAGAATTTTCTCGGGAAAAACCACAACGTGGATTAATTCCGATATTGCCTTAATGGAAAGAGCATACGCTGTTGATTATTTAAGAAAATTGTTAATTTTTTTCCATAGAGAAACATAACCAAAACTTCGTCAATTTTTGAAATTTCTTGTTGAAACTTCTGCAAAATATTCTTCTACCCATGTAGAATTAATTAAGTAGAAGATCCGATTTTTGTTAACTTCACAAAGGTACAAGCGATGCTTTGAAGTTCCCTAAGGGTGTCTTCTTTACAGACACCTTCTTGAATAAAACGAGGAGTCTTTTTGCCGCCTCTGTCCAAAGGGAAATAAAACTGACCTTCGAATTTGCTTTACGGTTTGCTTTACAGATCAGGTTGTATCAGTTATATCTCTTTTACGCTTTAGATGAGAGTTTCTCGGTCGAGTTCTTCTTCGGGATCGTCCAAGGTCAGCTCCAGACTATTTCTGTAATATATTTTCAAACGAGCGATTTGTTATGGCCTGAGAATGTTCCGTTCGAAAAGGATGATAGCTCTGGTTATTCATCAAAATGGAGCACCTATAAATTTTATACTTTCCAAGAATATCTCCTGAAAATATCGGTTGAAAGTCTTGCTACAAGAGTAGCGAAAAAACGTGGCTTCGGGACTCTGTTCAGCTTCGAAATTCGAGCTTCTTGATACTCCTCAGTATAGTCGAAAAGAACTACAACAGTGTCCACTATCCGACAGTTGCAGTATAACACATTTTCGATAATGAAAAATTAATATTTCGGACTTGTGCTACAAGATTGTAGTAACACAAGTAATCGACAAATTCAATAATTTTTAAAAATATTATTAGTGAAAAGATGTCGTTAATAATTTTTGTACATGTGAATCAATGTTACGTCTATGGCGCAAACAAATTTTGAATGAGAATTAAAAATCCATGCGTGTCAAAAAAATTAAATTTTTAGCAAAGATTTCGCTGTCAAAATTATTGTTTGTTTCATACAACTGTGATCTTTTACACATGACGAAACGTTGAGAAATAAGCAACACGATCATTATTAACAATTATCTTATATAGTTTAATATGAGACACCCATCTTAGAAAAATGACAATGAATCTACAAAATGAATGTTCCACAATGATGATGTCAAAGTAAAATACAAAAGTGATCGGATCAGAGAAGACCCGAAAAACCAGCAGGCATAAGTATGTATGAGAAATTGAGACATTTCTTTAAAATTGTATTAAAAATGCTCGTTGATATGAAATTGATTCGAGCATTTGGCGTTGATACTGCTAAATGAAAGGCGGGTCAGTGTTTAGCTAGGTTTATAATTGAAATAGAAAGGTACTCATTGAAGATTGTCGTGAATAATTGTTTCGCTGTAATTCGGTCCGATTTCGGATCAATTAAGCGATCCTATTTACGGTGTCGAGCGAGTCGGGGGTTGCAGTGAAAATTTTAATTACGAGGTGGGGAGTCCGGCGTTTGCTCGTAATAATTCGATACGCGGCCAGTTTTCCCGTTGAAAGGCGATAAAGCGTGATGGCCGTGAAGTCCTGCGCGAAATTAATGCCGTCATTAGGTTTGATTAAAGTTTTTACGAGGTGTCAAGCGTGGGCGTCGGGTCTCGCCATTAAACGATACGCTATTCCTGAACTTGATCCATGTTGTCATGCGGCAACCTTACACCCTCTATTTTTTAAGCATATTACAACGATGTAATATAAATCCCGAATGGCGTCTGGAACCATTTGCTACCGGGGATATCCGGCGACCCTAGACCACCCTGTCAAATGCAACAAAATAGCGCCATCACGATCAAATTTATTTAACTCTCCCTCGGCCATAACGACGGTCACCCGTTCAGCTAAAATAGCAAAACCAAATACGCCAGATTTAAAAGATAAAATCTATTTAATTCAAACACAAAATAGATGAAAATAATTTCTACATATGTACACTTTAAATAAGAATTTATCCGTCACATTGAAAGATTAAAATTCTTCAAATTAAATACGAAACAATTTTTAACTTTCTACCTACAATTTTCCACGATTTTAAACAGGAAAAAGCATGAAACATCTTCAATGAAATACTTGTGGTGGAAAGAATACGAACAAAATGAAGTATTAACGATGATAAGCATTATTCGCGAATCACAATCTAATTGAATATAAATTATTCTTTACTTATTATTATGTAGAAATATTAAGATTTTCAGGGTAGTATATATGATCATACAACACACACCTTTCGTTGATTGTCAAATTATTCATAGAATCGTCGAAGATGTACTATCGAATATCAATTTTGTGTACCTACCCGAAAATTGCAATGGCGACCGGTCAAAATTTGCAGTCCGTCTCGACTCGACTATCACGAGGTGCAAGGGAAGCGTTTCCTCCCTGTTAGGTTAATAGGGAATTATTTAACAAGGCACACACGGGACCGTTTCCATGTCGCCACGGATGAAGCTTTGTCGGTGCGTCGTCGCCGGTGTAATTTCGATTCCGGTGTCGGCAGACGCGTATTTCGCGGCGCTGTATATTGTATTCCGTTTCGCGGGGGCGTTACATTTTTTATGCTTCCGGACAAACGGAATCGAGGAACGTTTTATGACGAACGCGGGACGCCGTGACGGGCCTTTGATGTTTCTTGCAGGGACTTTGTTGTTGCGCAACAACGCGACACCGCCTCTCCTTGCGACTTGTCTGCTCGTGTAACAAGCCCGCGAGATTCCCTTGTCCTGCGGTTCCTGAAGAATCAAACACAATTTTGGGAAACTGCAGACGCCCTCTGGGGCAACTATTATACATTTTTAAACACATTTTGAATTCTTGTCAAAGGTGACTTAGAGGCATTTTTTAGTTTAACTTTGTGCTCAAACGTTTTTTTATATGCCCGTAAATAGTGGACATTTTTATCTACAGTTTTATCTTTGAGACATACGCAGAGTAAATTATAATTTTCGATATTACAAAATTAATTTTGCAATGAAAAAATATTCTCTTTGAAGAAAAAATCTGTCCGATTCTTAATAAAAAAAGAATCGAGATCCATAAAGCATATGGGTACATTTTTACCTCACAATAACAGTAGCGAAAACGACCAACAATTAAAATAATTCAAGAATCTGTTTAGAAACAAATATAAAATCTCTGTCTATAGCACCGATAGATAAATGTTAATATTAATAAAAAATTAAAGCATTATTAATAACGTCAATTTCTCATTTCTGTGTTTCAGGTACGTTATTCGTCCCAGCTGGCAATTTCCCGGCATGTTCAAAAGAAAATCACGTGTATCGAGGTAAGATCGACGGAAAGCCAAAATCGTCAGGCAAAACTACCCTATTCCGGTCGAGGGAATACCTCGGGACGATTGGCAAATCCCCGGCGAAGACACGTGTTTATGCGTTCCGTTTGTCGATATCGTTCCCCCGAGGAGAGAAACGAGGTCTCGGTTTTCCAGTAGGCCGAAGGTCAGGCGGAAGTCCTTTGAAACGGAGAGGGTGCGTGGGTCAAGGACGACCCTTATTTTAGGGCTTCTTTCGAGGCTGGTTAAAGATGCATCGGCTAGCAGAGAAATTGTAGATAAACGTTACTCGACACTAGACTCTCCGGTTTTGGGTTCTGGGACACAAGGGAACACGTGTTCCTCGTCGGGAAGCTGTTGTAATTGTAGAACAGGCTGGTCTTGTATTCGGACACGTTTCTTCCAGGCCATAACTTCTTTCCTGTTTCGTTTGTTCTGTGAAACCAAGTTTAGGTCGCTGGCAAACTTATTGGACAAATATTGTGTTAGCGAGATGCGGAAAATCTTAGAGGGAGGCTGTTTAATTCTGTCATTTTAATATAACAGAAAAGGTTTTCTCCGAACGGTGGGAACTTGGAAAAAATCTCGTCGAAGAGCACTACAATTTTTATCGTAATACATATGTATATGTCCAAAGAAATAAATTTAATTGAAAATTGAATTAAAAAATTATGAATTCACCATTCTGACAAGCCCCGCACTTCTAGTATTAAATTATGAAATTGAATTACACAGAATTTCTATCTTGATTTCATTAATTCTGCTTATGATTAAAATAATCTATTATACATGTTCATCAATTCTATATTCATCACTGTTTGAAATGGACCGTTGCAATTTATTAGGTAGGTCGTGCATGCTGATTCATTATCTGCCAATCGACCCAATAATTTTTAATTGTATTTTACCTAAAAGAATATTTCAAGCAATAGTTCTATGGTAGAGGCCTTACAATGTAATAAGTAACTTCAATTTTTATTATAATTTCTAAAGCATCATTTACGTTAGAATACATGTATAATTTAATAACTTTATTGATGACCTTTTTCCATCTTCAAAACACAGCCAAATATCAAAAAACTTATTATTATGTTGCAAGCTGCGTTTGATGCTGCACAACTTCAGTTTGAAAAATTGTTCGTATTTTCCTGAGCTATGCAGTTTCATCGTCTAAAGTCAAATCGTCACGAAATCACTTCTGATCTTCGCAAATTATTGGCGACACGTTCTTCTCGAAGTGCATTCGCTACACCACATAAATCTCCCTCCACTTTTGCAGCATTACTCGTTGAAATTCCTGTAACATGCAATGCCGCAGATGCACCTTGTCAGTTGACATCTTCGCCGAGCTACTTCACAGTCTACCTATCTTGACAGTCAAATTATGTCTGTGTAGCGTGGGATCACTGAGAAACTGAAGTACGTAGCAATAAACATTTATTGCGTTTCCTGGATATACAAATGTATCTTCAAGAGACGTTGCCAAAATCGGGATAACAAATTTAGCTGCATTTTTAGTACTTTTAGTACTTCTACGTACATAAATGTACCGAAATGTTTCATATTTGAAAATCTGCTAACACAGGCAAGTTGCAATTTACAATTACAGAAATTGCACATTGAAGTTCTCATTTACGTCAAGTAGTTTATTTCGCTGAAACACCCTCTAACCATTTAATGGTTATTTTCACCTTCCCAGCAGAAACATGTAATCAGGAAGCAAACGGAACAGCTCTGTACCCAATAATTAAGAGACACTTACTAAAAATCGTGGCAAAGGGTGGATCGAAAGATTGCATTACGCGCTGTAGTATCTCCTTAGCCTCCGAGGAAGGAAAAGAGGGAGGAAACAGGCAAATCAGCCAGGAGCAGCGCGAGGAAGAGGCGGCGACCTTCGGTAACGATGCAATAACATTACCATTGAAGTTCAAAGCCAAATGAATGGATGTATTCCGCGTGTGTAGGAGTTTCTGGAAGGTAGTCGAGCAAGGGTAGCTTGCGCGTCGGCAGGACCGTGGAAAATAAAAGGGCGCCGGTAGAAAGAGCCGCGTAATAGCCTCTGTTACCTGCCCCCGCTGTCTGCGTCCTCTCTCCACCCACACTCTACGTTTCATGTTTTCCCTTTCACCTCCCCCCCTCCATGCCTCCCCCACAGGAACCCCTGCCGGCACTCATCTTCTCTCAGCCTCCGCTTCGATAGTCTTTGACCGCCATTTTCTCCTACCACTTTCGCGTTTCTATTGCGTATCGTTCGGTTACCTTTTTCGGTGACCTTCGCCCACACCCTGTCACACCCCTAACTGTTCATTCTAACCCTCTGTCTTTTCCACGGTTCGGGTATCAGGACGTGGCAACGAAATGGACCGCTTTCGTGGCACCGAAATGATAAATCTTATTCACAAAATGGCGGCATTTTTAATGAAAATTTCTGATTTTTTTTATACTTTTCCTCCTTTCACATTCGAAATGTAGTCCCTGTTTGCGTGGAAGTTTTAAGGTCGCCGCCCGTAAATTCGCTCCCCGGTCCCTCGAGCCTATAATTTCTCATTAACGAAGATCGCCGGCTCAGTCTTGCGCCTAACAGCTCGAATCACGCGATCGAATTTCCACGAGGAAGTCGACTGCGTTTGACGTTCACGGAGCGCAGCTTGAATGAGCGGGTTACAGCCCTTCGATCACACGTTCCTCGATTTACTCTGCTCGAAATCATTAATACCTGCGGTGAGAAGGGACAAAAGCGAGGATCGAACCACGTCGGTTCAACCCTAGAACCCCTGCATCGTCTCAAAGACTTTTCACTTCGTTCTTATCCTTGACTAACTTCCCCGTCTTCGTCTCTTTTCTTCTTCCTCTTTATTTGTTAGTCTCATTCATACCTGTGTTTTAGGTCTTCATTATTCTTCTGTTTCACTTTTAAACCCGAACCCTTTGTCTTCTCTTTGTTGCACGCCCTTTCTTCGAGTCTTCTTTATGAGTATCGCACAATTACCAATTATTTCACCTCTTTTTATGCAAACTTTCACGAATCTTCTTACCCCATTGCGGAAGATCGAAAAATTTAAGGAGTTCAGACGAATGAAGTTCGCGTTGCTGTAGCTTTTGTAATAACCGCGAGGGATTAATGAAAATAATGGTTTGTGCGAGTGTTCGATCTGCGAAGGGTTATTATACTATGAATACAAAGATACAAAAAATAATTCATTGTAAATGGGGCACTTCAGTCTTCAAATCTATGGAAGATTCATTCATGAAAAGAATGTTTCATTATTTTCAGAGACGCTTCTATTGGTAGTATTCTCGAGAGAAAACATGTCTTCAGTTCTCCACCTGACAGGTCGTGTAAAATTATTGTTAGGCAAAAATGAATGATAGATAGCAAAAATAGTAATACAATGTTGTATCGATAATTGTCCAAAGCACGGGTCTGGCCAGAGACAATTATCCGCCAGGGATACTATTCTTTGACTTCTGCCGAACATAGAAAAGGATAAAGAAGCCCGAGGGCCTTGGTCGCCGAAACGCGCAAACATAACTAATCCAATAACGAAACTTCTTCATTTCTCATTATTTTTTATGGAACTTTGACCAACCAAGTTTTGTCACTGGATTAGTAGTGGTCTCACACCAATATACCCGGCCCTTATTATGTTACACTTCTCGACAATCGCAGCCTCTCGAGCTTCAGAGCTCCTTACGGGGCTCTATACCCCGCTGTAGTGGGAACAATTATAGGCCAGACACATGGGACATTTATCGATAAAACACTGTACTACCTTGAATTTACTTGGAACACCCGATTTTGAGGAGGACCCATGTCCCTTATGTCGGTCTAAACTATAGTGGGAGGCCACGAGCAACAATTAATTAGATTCGGATTCACGGAAGTGATGCAACTCATTGCATCGTCAAAGGAGCCCTAGTTCTTCTCAATTTTTGAGCAAGCCCTTAATTCTTAAATAGACCCTCTGTTCCGACACATATCTCCGGAGGGCTCAAGAGTCACAAACGGAAACGTCCGCATACATAACAAAGGCAACACATACCAGCCATTTTTAGAGCTCGGTAGGTTTAGTGTTAATAAAATTCGGATCCCAAGCGGACCAGACCGGAATAAAGGTGAATCCCTTAAATTCCGTTCCTAACACAATGTTAGAAATGATCCGAACGCGCCGATATTTCCGCGATATTTACATCGCACGTTCCGTCGTTTTCGTTGGGCAGAACGCGCGCCGGAAACGAGCGGCCTCGTCTGCTAGGAGTAATTTGCTCGTAGCATGTGCGATACCGGTGTGCCCTCATTATTCCGGCCGTTGTATCCAATATTCACGGCGGCTCGAATCGTTGTGTTTCCTATTTCGTTATCTCTTTCGATCCCCACCTCCAGAGCCCGTGCGCCCGTGTTTCTCTTTTCGTTCTCTCTGCAAAACGGTATCCGATTCCGCGCGCGCGATAATTGGCACTCTCGATTGAATTTCCGCGCGCCGGCGTCGAAAACGCGGAATATTCGACACGGAACGTCCGTCGACGACGTTGACGCCGGCACCAGCGACGACGCCGACGACGACCTCCGGGGAACGATGGACACGCCGTCGCGATTTCCCGCGTTAAATTCGCCTAACGCTGCTTTGCAATTCAATGAAAGAATCCAATCCGTAGGAAGGCCGAGAGACGCGCGGCGTCTACGGGTTCTTCTTTCCTCTTCGGAGGAAAGCGAGAGGAAAGATTCTCGAGAGGAGAAGCAACCTGACGGCCCACACCTCCCCCCCCCGACCAGTCTGCTGTTCAACCCCTAGCTACCACCCCCTCGATCTCCAGAGGACCTCGTAGCCAACCCTCGCGCGAATTCCTAAGCTCCGGCCCGTACACGCGAGACGGCGAATTGGAATTTCGTGAGGATCGAATGCGGTCGATGGAGAACGCTCACCCCGGGTCTAGTCGCGATTGTTATTGCGATTGAATGGAGCTTCTGTTCTCCTGGAATTCTATCTTGGAAATTCATTTTTACAAGGCTCTCTACGCGCGCGCGCGAACGCCCAGCTAAGTCGCGGTTATTGGAAGAAGACCACTGAGAAAGTACATACTTCGTTGTGCGGATTAATTCTTTCTTGAAAGAGGTGTTAATTGTAAATGCTCGCGAATTAATCTAATCATTTCGATTGGGATTATTATGCAAATGAAGATTTTTTTAAGCTTCTATTTTATACAGCACAATTATTGAAAATACTACTAACACATTACCGACGGGGAACGAGAATTCTTGTTTTCTTATTCGAGAACTGTTTCACTAACAATAAGTATGACATAAGAAATAAATTCTAATATTATCTACATATAACTTCTGACAATTTCAATAAAGTGTATTAATTACAAAAATAGTTATGGTAATTATACATGTAGAAGTTGGTCTTCCTCACCGATTTTGATAACCTTGAAATATATTGTTAAGGTTATCATTCTGAACAACTTTTCTCTATAGAGCAATGCATGAATCCAAGTAGTTTTTGTACTAACCTAACCTATCTAACGTAACCACAACTTATTCTATTTGCATGGTTCTTCCATTACTAGATTAAATTCTGGATGATAGTTACAATGCAAAATTATGTGAATAGAGTTGTGAATCAGTGAAATCGGCGAGGAAGACCAACTTGTCGAAGGAATTCTATATCATTAAAATCATCCATCGTATAGGAAAGTGTAAATTATTTTTAACACTTTTAAACACTTTATTACGCTTTTAAACAACTAACAATTTTAAACACTTTATTTAAATAGAGTGTTGAGAAAGAAAATTTTCACACCAGTTTGTTTTAATTCAAGTAGAACATTTTCATTTTGTATAAAGATCCGCAGTCTAGTAATGAGAATTTTGTTATAATCGACTGAAGAGACTAATTTATTTACATTATCCACAGTATAACCTCGTTTATCCGTACATATTGGGATACAGTTCAAGTAACCGACGAGTTCGGTTAATAGAGGTTCACTAACCACTCCCACTTCCGGCTTTTGTTTGTTTCGATAACACCGGTCGACGTTCGTATAGTAGAAGTTTGTTGTTTTCGTACATAAAGGTCGTGTGACTGCCCGCAACACACTGCGTTATTCTCTGGTTTGTTGGAATCGGTGCGCGAAGGTCAGTCATGCTCTGTGTACTGTCCGTCGGGAAAATGATGGCTAGGCAAAGTGTTTACGCTGTCACTCTATCCTGACTCCCCTAACAGCGTACGCATTGTTGCTATTAGCCGAAGACGATGTGGAAAAACGACAGAGGGTATATCGCCACCGAGTGAAATGGCACGATGACTTTCCTGAAACACTATGCCTGGGAAAACATACTATTGGGATGGAACGAAAGTTTGTAGCGTTGTTAAATTATAATTCATACGTCTGTAAGGAATTATATGCGATAGTAAGGGACGGAAAAGCCCGTACTATACACGGTGGTCCGTTTCAATAAGGCCACATAAATATCTCTTCAGGTTATTGTAATGCAAAATATATTTGCTACGTAATGTGCATAGTGTCAATGGACCAAATATCTGGCACGAATATTTTTTTCGGAGTTATCAAGGTCATTGATGTTTTTTTATACATAACGACATTTTTTTTTATTGCATTGTCTAACTGGTCTAATGGAAAAAAAAGATATATATAATAACATGACTTTGAAATGACCTTGATCTTCGAAGAGTCACTTGAAGAGTGACCTATCAGCTGACTTCTAGTCATAAGGACCCCCTGTTGCCAGCATGCTCGCTACCTGACACTCCCATGGGATTTCCCCGAGAAGGGTACGCGTCGCGCTCTGGAGCCGCACGCTGCCCACTCTCGACATTCCGTCATTCGATATTTCTTACACGTCAAATTATTTTTTAGGTAACTTATCACGTTGAATAAACCTGTGAATAAATATCATAATTTTCTTTTTCAAATTGTAATTAATGCTACTCACAATCGAAATAGGAGTCTATTTTTTATAGTTGCAGTTTCATTAAGTTGTAAACAGTGTATAAAAATTCCCAAATTTTTCAAATCGTTCTACTGTTTGAAATTACACCCACTGGGGTTTCTGTCACTTTTCTCAGAAGGATCCGCAACAAAATCTCGCTTCGATACAAAAATAATTTCTCCCCTTTCGGTGAGTTCTTTCGCCTACTCTTTCTCTTAATAACGTTCGCCGCTCGTTTCTCGGTTCCGTCTGTGTCCTCCGGCCGCTTTTTCCTCTATCTTCTTTCTTCGGAGCCCCTTTTCACGGTTTTCATCCCATTTTCAACGAGTCGTCGGAACCAGGAGAACGGCGTTGGGGGGTGGAGTAGGATCGATCGCCACGGAGAGAAAAAAAGCCCCGATCGAAGAGTGAAAGTGCAAGAGCGGGGGTGTGGGCGAGATAGAAAGGCAGGAGGGTGGCAAGAACCGGGCAGATGTTTTATTGACGGCGGTGGTGTGATGGATCGTTGCGATATTATTGCGTTGCGACGCACCGCGGCCAATCGAATACGTGCGCGCAGGGTGCAGGGTGCAGGGTGTAAGGTGCACCGGAGTCGCGCCGCCCCTGCGGGCTGCGTCATGCATTAAGGGCGCCACGACGCGACGAGACGCGACGCGACGCGCCGCGCCGGCATCATTCGATCTCTGCTAGCATAATGCGCCACCGCCAGAAAAGGAGGGCAGAAAATGCGGATTCCACTTTCACCAGCCGATTGTCTTTTTCTACTCACTCCCCCACGGGCTTTGTCTACCATGGTTCTTCTCCGCGGCATTGTGAGTCACGACGCATTTCACCGAGCCGCCGCGTCGTTGCGTGACCGCTCCCTCCGTTTCCAAGGTGAATGCTCCCGTAATTCGCTCCTCTTTGATACTTGGTCTCTCTGGATTATTTTGTTGATGGCATTCGGCTCCAATTAACATATTCCTATCATCACCGTCGCACATACGGGACGTTCGCAGTCTTCCAATTTACTTGAAGATGACCAAATTCTTTTATGCACTTTGCTATCTAAAATCGCGGCGCACGCCAAATCTTCTGGCTCTCTCCACTATTTTGCTGATAGCGTTCGACCCCACTTCGCGTGTTCCCATTATCGCCGTCACTCATACCCAGCTGGCGCGCGACGTCTTAGAGACGTCCATTTTAGGTCTGAACGTCTTACGTTCTGAATAGCTGTCTTTAATACGTCTTAAAGACGTCGTTTGGAGACATCATTTCAATATTTGAAAAAAGACATCTTGAAGACGTCTGTTTTGGGACGTTTTAAAGACGTCTTTGTCGAGACATCGTTTGAACGTCTGAAATAAGGTGTCTTAACACTAGAACTACCGACGTAGTTCTGTATAAATACTGCATACTGCATAAAATTGTACACCAAAAAGATAAAAAAAGAAAACTGTTTCACAGAATTAATTATTTGCATATCTTAGAAAAAGTCATACAAAATTTTAAGAAACAAAATGTATCTAAAATGAGTTATAATTATAAGAAATGCCACACAAGTCATTTTGACCCCCTTGGTAGTTCTAGTGTTAAAGATGCATATTTCACATGGAAGTGCTAGAGTGACAATCTCTAGATTTTTACAGCACCGATATATTATTATAAGTATCGTTTATGAAATTTTTTAATTTTTAAATTCGTAGCGTCGCAATGAAAATATATAAAAACTGATTTTTTAAATATTTACTTCAACATAGTAAACTCACTTTACAGACCTGGGCTATTTAAGCTTCGTGAATAAAAGCAACGATTTTCTCCAGTTCTCTAATTGGTAAGAACCAATGCAAATAAAATGTGGGGAATCGCTTTCTTTTCGATAGTAGAAAGTTTAACAGGTCAACGTAGACTTTCACGACGAACAGTGTGTATGTACAAACGAAGTTTCGTGTCACCTGTAGAAGTCAATCGTGGAAAACGAAGTTTCGGGGAGCCGGTATTTTTGACGCCGGTCACGACAGTCCGCCGGAATAACCAGCTTGGTAACTTCCCGGGATTGGTAACTCCGGATTCGAATACGGGACGATGGGAAGACCTCCCCGGAGCTTCTTCATTTCGATGTCTACTTTTCCCCCGGAAGATTTCCTTCGATTCTCAAAGGTGCTCCCGCGGAAGAAGACTTCTCCCGAACTGTTCTACGGGTGCTTTCGACGAGAAACGGGAACTACTCCGGAAGTTTACCGAATGTTCTTCAAAATATAGAGATGGCTTTAAAAAGAATTCTGAAGACCCGCGCACAAAAGAGTATGTGACGTTCGCGAGCTTGCGAAAACTGAGTCGCGCGTCTTATCGAGTCGAAAACCGAAATAACGAACGAACGCTTCCGAAAAATCCAAGTATTCCTCCCTCTCTCCCTCTAGTTGTTGGGATATTGTTCCTATTCCAATATAGATCAGTCTTTCTCAATTTTACACACTTTCCAATGCGCTTCAATTTGTTTAATTCCCAGATGGTCCGTAGGATAATTCTATATCAATTTTTATTTTACTCTTTATATCGGCCAACTAAAGTTCGCATATGGTCACTATTTTATTCAAAACAATTTTCTTTGTTTTTCGTAATTGACTTGAAGTTTGTTCCACGCTTCGTGTATAGACGATTGCGGTATCGTACGCTAAGCACGATGACGACTGCATGTAGCGACGATTACGCGACGATGACGCTTCGTGGACAGGCGTTTATTATTTTACATTGGTTATAGCACTGAAGTGTACAGCAAGCGATATTTTGCCTCCGTGGGCGGCGGGTCTTACAGTGTCTGCAATACAAAAATGGCTGAATTGAGGGATGTATGCATACACAAATGATTTTAGAATAATGCTTCACACATTTTTGCTTTATATTTTAACTAATCACATCAAATATCATTTATTATGTCACATTCTAAATAAATACACCTTACAATACCAATAGAAAAAATCAAATGTTTTGCAGTGTCTATAAATAAAAGCTTTTTACAGATGCAAAAAGGATTCCGAAATGATGTAAGGCCGCGTCGGAGGAATGCAAGAATTTCTCTTTTTCGACTGTAGGATATTCTTCCTTGGATACAGATCAATTTTTCTGAATTGTATCAATTTCTTAAGCTGGCTCGATCTTTTTAGGAGAAACGTGCTTGGGAAGTTCGGGGAATGCTCTCCGAAATATAGAGACGGGTGTAAAAAGAATTCTGAAGATCGGCGTATGGGGGAATATGTGACGTTCTCAAGTTTGAGAAAACTGAGTCGTCGATTTTATCGAACAGACATGACGGAAGCCTGCGTCGGAATAATGCAACTACGTATTTCTTCTTTTACGAGACATTGCGCTTATTCTCCAAACCAACTTTAGAACACAGCCATTAAAAATAAAAATACGCTTTAATCCATAAAGGTACGTTGGTTTCAAGCGTCGCCATCCTAAAATGAGGACATTTTTTCAACTGACTATCCTAATAATTAATTTTTCAAATTTAATTTAACTTTCGGCCAAAATCGTCATAAATAAGTAGTAATCATTCAAAAATTTAAAACTAAAAATTTTGTACGTAACGAGTCAAGGGATTCTCAATTATTTCTGAAATATTATTAACCCTTTGCATCGGAGCTATTTTAACTTGAATATTAAACAGTTCTTCCAACTCAGAATAATTCCATTCTATATGATATTTTTACATTTTATGGATATGAAATTGATATACTACCTCATAAAATACTTAAATGTTCAGAAATTGATTAGATGCCAACTTATTTAATAATGTAAACAATATTTTGAATAATGGTACAGTAATTTTTAGTGGCGACTCTGACTTGCCACTCGAGTGCTAAGGGTTAAACTACTAGCAGGAAGACTAACACGTCGACGCCGAAATATAAACAAAAAACCTATCGAGCACTAAAAGCGATTAAAATATTTTAGCTCATAAAAATGACAATGCTCTATTTATTTAGATTTCGTGCAATTTTGATTTCAATACGTGCTTGGATAAAGAATTTATCGAATCAATTTACATGTAAGTAACTTCATAATTTCAACAACTGTAAAATGAAAAATATAAAACCGGAAATTTGATCGACATTGGTAGGTTTAGCGATAAGTAATTCCCGTAATTCCAACATAGCACCCACAATTTCCAAAAATCATCATCCCTCGCGAACGCAAGGTACCGCGGCCTTGAAATTTCACCTGCACACAGCGAAACCCGCCGTATCGTTGAAATTGCCGCAGCAGAGCGAGCGTAAGAGAGAAATAAATATTCCAGGAGGTTTTTGCGCACAGGTTGGGGGCGGGGGAGGGGGTAAGCGTGCATCGGTCGACGAACCCAATCTATTTTTTCCCTTTAGCGAGAGAGCTCGGATCGCATTCAGGAGAACGTTGCTCGCGTTAGGTCTGGCATCGATGACAGCTTTGAAAACAGTTTCGAAATGGAGGCGAGAGCGCCAGGGAAGAGCCGTAGACTGCAGAATTTCTACATCGGCGCGTCAAACCGCGTCGCGTGCCGCTGACAGTTCTCGTCTGTCGTTGGAATAAGTGCGGAACAAGAGGGGCCACGATTACCCTCTTTGTTCTGTCGTCGATGGGACGTAATGTACACGTCAAAAATAGCGATCCGGGGTCTACGACGATGAACGATTCAGCGGAATCGATCGCAAACGCGACGCGAGACGTGTGTTGTAACGCGTCGCCCCCTTCGAGACGGTCATTGGGACTCGCGCTTCGACGCCGTTGTTTTGCCCGCCCTCGGACGTTCTCCTCGGCCTGTCATCAGCCTCCTCCACGGGATTGTCGGCCCGAGAACGTCGTTAGATCTACCGGATGATAGCCAGGTAGCTTTGAGTGCCACTTATAAGGTATAAGCCACTTCGACGTACAAGAAAACTTGAGTGGAAAACGACTGGATCCGCGTTTCCCCCCGAAGACCCTGGATAACTTCCGAGTAGAAAGTTTTTTCTCATCCAAATTCAACCGGCCACTTCCCCACTGAAATTGACTTAATGCCAGGATTTCGTGGACTTGATCGCTGCCAAATGGATCGTCGACAGAGATCGTTCTTGACGCGGATTAACACTGTTTTACAGTTCTTTATTGCTCTTTGATGGGATTTGTTATAAAACATCTACGAGAAATCGTACATCCAATTTTTTCGGTTCATTGTAAGGAAGAGCAGGATTGAATCGCAGGAATAATTGTTCGAACTCCACACAGATATTTAAATTTGTAAAATACAGAGAAGACCATCTTCAAATTCCTTATCTTTTTCATAAGAAAGCCGCTTCCTTCAAAACATCAGCTTCGGGAGGTAAAAGTAGTTTGCTTTTCAAAATGAGTCTAGGTAGATTGTTGTCTGATTTGTTTTTTTAAGAAAGTTAGAACAGCTTGAACATTAGAAATTTTTGAGACAGTATTTGGTAACTCTTTAATTTTGATTATTATTAGTGCACATTGTGTGCTTACAATTAATGTACCATGTTACCTAATTAATTGAGGCAATGGATGAATGGACGTTTATTTGATCTAATAAAAGATTTAGTTAGTAATTTATAATAATATCGACAACAGCGCTGTACGTTCTAGTAATGGATCCGTATATTAAAGTAATAGACGATCCCCGAAAACATTCAACTACACCGCCAGGCCATTGATAGACGAAATAAAAAGGTCCCGTGACGCTGTTGTCATGACATGAACGACGGCGCATCTGTCAACGAACTGGGAATATTAAAAGCAATGACGAATGCGACACAAGCTGACGAATTACAGACGTGCCGGTGAAATGCGTTTTACATGATTCGTCACACGAGGCCAATGATAGCCAAAATTACTTCTGAAATGAAAGCAAATTGCGCAACTAATGGCTTCTTTATTTACAAGCTCTACTCTAGCATACAGCATCCTTAAATATTATTTTAGATACGTATGGTTCCAAGTAAATCGAAGAATGTCGCGCAATAGATAGATAAACGCTTACAGCTTGTTTGATTCTCTAAATAGGGCGTAATAAGATTATTAAAAAAGATTCATGATATTTTTTATGATTTTTAGAACATGATACGATCTGTCATAAAATAAAAATATAAGGGGAACAAAAAGTAATCAACATTTTTTTTACATTTATTTATTAAAAAAATCTTGAAAATCTTACTAATCAACAAAATAATTTCTATCATTTTCTAAATTAGTTCATCGAAAATATTTTGATTACTTTTTGGTCCCCCTAATATATTTTTTTAGGAGACCATGGCCAAACCAGAGTCGCCAGATTAAGACTTGTTTCCCCTCTCTCCACCTTCCCCTCTTACGAGTCTTTTCCCCCACGCTTTGGCCCAGTCACGTGACGCGTTCCGTCTCTATTGTGCACGTGTCACAATGTCACGTGACTAACCCGGTATCGGCAGAGAGGGGGTAACATTTTCCCCACGATTCAAGTCTGAGCGTAATTCTTGCAGCAAATAATTTTCACAGCCCTGAAAGCAAATAAACCCAATGAAATTGAAAATTCTTCGAAATTGACGTAGATCAGTATTACTTCTAGCGTTCTTCGGCCGGCCATTCGTCGAGCGTTAATGGACGGGAAACCGATGCCGAAAAAGGATCGAATGAACAGGACCCGGGTGAAACGAGTCGGTCTCGACGAAGCCCCAATTTCCGGAGGCGCATTATTCTAGCGTTCCGCGTAAACACGTTTGGAAGGAGACTCGCGCAAAGGCGCGTGTGCACGTGCAACTCCTGAAACACGATACGGCCGTGCGCGCGCGCTTGGCGCGAGGGAAGCGAGGGAAGGAAGTTCCGCAAACTCGGCTCGTTCCAGCGCGTTAGGCGAGACGTGCCTAATCCCGGCGGTTGCAGATTCGTCCCAGGACCCCTCTAGGGTCGCGAGTTATCGCCGCTGGGCCAAACTTCGGAACCTGGCGGAGCACTGATTTACCACGCCGAGAATAATTTCTTTCGGACCCTCCTAAGGACTCCTCTCGTCCGTCTACCGCGCTCGCAGTCATTGTAAACGACGCCCTGACTGCCCTCAATCGTCAATCGTCCCTCCCTACCGTCCGCCTTTGAATATTCATCGGGACACGCTAATTAGAGGCTCTTGGTTTCAACGAAAACGTTGCCAGCCTCTTCAAAGTTGTCTTTTTACTGATTTCGCGGATGGGGTTGTTACACTTGTTGATAGAGGTCTTCAAGATTTTTAGTTTTCATGCAATTCGGGGCATCAAATATACAGGATGATACACCTAAGGTTTGCACTTCAAATAGATTTGTTGTTTTTCAACGATACGTCAAATGTCTGTAGGACAAGGTGAATGGTCCAATGAGGCCCACAAGGTGTCATAAAAATATTTATTTTTGTTATTCTTTTTTCTTTTAGAAATCTGATGGTGACCCGCACTTTTTTTAAACCGGCTCATCCGTTTTTAAACACCTATGATGACAGTCCCTTTCATTAGGAATTCAGTGACTATAATTACTCCAGGTCATTGAAGGTCACAGACAAAATGTTTAAACGGGGGTGGTCACGTTTAAAAAATAGAGGTGACCTTGAGATTTCTAAACAAAAAAATAACAGAAACATTTCTATGGCATCGTATAGCCCCATTGAACCATTCAACTTTGTCCTTGACATATCTTTAAAGACAACGAAAATATTTGAGATGAAAACGTTAGGTGACTCACCCTGTATAATCAATCATATAATACAAGAGGTTTCCTATTGTAAGACAAAGATCAAATTTTCATATTTTTAGAGTTGATGGACATTTTACATGAAAAAATGTACGTACAATGACAAGCACACAGTGTCAACTACATCATACGACACAACAATTATGTGCGTAAAAATAATGGAAAAAACTATGAACGTTTGTGAAGAGAAGTTTACAAAATGACGTTCGCGTAAACATTTCTTCCATTTGATTGAAGCCCTAAATTCATTGAAATCATACGGGAATTATTTCTCGGATCATCGTAGTTGAAGAATATAATTAGATAGTCCGTTTTGCGTTGTTTTCGCACTTTTGTATTAAGAAAATGGAGCGCCCCGCCGATGCATAATGACTCGATACTTGTTGCTCGAACCCAGGAACAAACAGAGCGCAGATAGCAGTGTTTCGTGCGAAAGAAGGGAGTCTGTGAGTTCAATGGCTTCCCCTGCTCAGTAAATAAAAGAACCAGCCGAGAATCATTACCAGAACAAACACTCGGAGTGAATTGGAGGAAAATTGCTTAGAAAGTCCCCTTATTCTCGCCGAGCGCACAAAGAAGCGATAAACTATTATTATCGACAAACCCCACAGTCACACCTTCGGGTACTTTGCGACTTCTTATAACAAACAATCGATTGTTCCAGCTGAACAAACTGCAAGACCCGTGATAGATTGCATTTATTTTCATTTCGAACGGCTCGGTCGTATGGCTACTACTTTCTAAGGGATGACCTATGCAAATGAACGAGACTATAGCTATGGGGTACAATGATATTCGTAAAAGCTACAATGAGCGTTCGTTAACCCTCGCAAGATGCATGTTGTCAAACTCATAAGTTCCGCGCATTTGTTCTTAATAAATCAACAAACAGACCCCGCAACGCGGGGAGGCTTAAAGTTTTTGCATTTGTTATGTTGTAATTTTACTAAAATTATCCCTAATACATGGTATGAAATTTTTCGCGCACGGTTCGATCAGTTACTACAATATAATTAGCTATTTTTATGGAAACTTTTAAACGTTAACCATTCGGGTTTGAATCCGTTAACGTCATTTAGCCACGTTTGCTAAAAATTGTTTTTCAATTGGAGGGACAGAAAGTGGTGTTTCGTCCTAGACCCGCTAGAGGACTCATCAGTAAGGCTATCCAGCGGGCCCTGCCTTAGACACACAAGTGTCTTTTTGCAGAAAGTTATTAATATACTGATTGATGACATTTCAGTAACTAGCGAGAAAGTTCAACGATTTTGTCCGTCTATCGGACTGTCCCTCCAATTGAAAAACAATTTTTAGCAAACGTGGCTAAATGACGTTAACGGATTCAAACCCGAATGGTTAACGTTTAAAAGTTTCCATAAAAATAGCTAATTATATTGTAGTAATTTCAAAAATTTCATACCATGTATTTAAAAACAATTTACGATCAATATAACGTTAACATTTACTATCCCTAATTGTTTTTTTACGTAATACAAGTTCTCTTTCTTTATGTAATATAAAATATTCGTTTCTTGGGGCCGAAAATTTGTAGTTCCGCCACTGAGAAAGACTCTCTGACCACGTCTGCCGATGGAGTAGTCAGTGTCCCATCACGAGGTCCGTTAACGTCACCGCATTACAACGCAGCAAACACGAAGGCAGTCCGGAACAGGAGCCAGTAAATAAATTTCTCGTTCCCCTTCGACGTCGCGAACTTATCACGCAGCTGGAGGTCCTCCCGTGCGATTTCCGCGCTCGTCAGGGGGTGGGGTGGAGGGTGGTGGAAAGGGGTGTGGGTGGTTGGAAAAAAAAGTAACGTCTCGTTTTTCCGAGCTTTTCCCCGTCGTCCGCACCCTATTCCCGATGGCGCGACGGCCGGACCCCCCGTCCAGAAGAATACACACAAGGCACAAGGCACAGAAGGTATATGGAGAAACGGCTGCGCGAGACGTAAACGAGCGTAGCCGGCTCCACGCGAAACAGAGGGCAAACGCCCGCATTCATGGCTGGTACGTACAACGAGTGACATGTGCATGCAAAGGGAGAGAGAGAACACCGTAATCCCGCGCGGCCGTTTGATGTTCCCTGAGAACTTTGACCCCGCGCAACACCCCCGCAGCCGCAGCAGGGCCACTCGCTGCTGTCGCGTTTTCATAGTGTCCTGCATAGCAGAGGCTCTCGAGCCCTTCCAATGCCGTTTCGTTTCCGAACGCGCACTTCGCGACGCCGCGCCGCGTCCCGTCGAGCCATTTTAAAGAACCCGATTTCTACCGAGTGTAACAGTGCAACGCTATTTGCACGATTAACTGTCCGCTGCTTTACCACACATTCCAAAAAATTGGGACCGTGGACAGAAGACACAAGTTCTAGCATACTTATGGGTGCATTTGGAGCTGTCAATTTTCGACAATTTATGAGATCAAAAATAGTTAGGTTATCATTGGTCAAGTGTTTCAAAATTTTGCATACAGTGTTGCAAGGAAATTCCATGAAATAATTTTTATAACTTGAAAAGTTAAAAACTACGTTTTGCAGATCTGTATCAACTATATACACTGCGAAAATTTCGATTTCTTTGGAGCGGGATATCCAAATAAGATGTTCATGGACACCACGTTTGTTAATAATTCTCCGAGCAGATTTCGTCCCCGGCGTTCACCAACAATTGCAGAAACGATCGATACGCACGAGCCTGCTGCGCGATGTTTTATGTCCTTCCAGGAACAGGGTAAATTCATTGAGGGGAATATTCCATTAGCAACACTATAAATATGGTAATTCCTCGAAATGATAGTGCAGTAATATTGTTGCAATACATAGAACACGTTCCCGGGTTTGACGTTAATGACAGTAATGGTACCCCATCCATCAATCTGCACCTGTACTTTGTCTACACTCTGTGTATGTACTTACATTTCTTGTTACCGTTGTAAGAAAGCAACAGATTGGCTATCTCGCAGAATTGCTCATGCAAAAAAGATGCTACAAGCTCTTTAACCGTACTATAGAACGTCTAAATTGACTTGGACGATAGTGCGACTCGATCAAGCATATGGTGTCTTCCCTACTTTGGACAAAGTCGATCGTCGCAAATCGACCGTGACACTTACGCCCCCATTGGGACGTGATTCCATTCATTATTGTCACCGTGAAAGGAGACAATTTATTCATGTTGATCAGAGAACTTGGATTCACTTCGTTATGACCCATGAATAAATGGAGGCTCAGAAAAATAGACAATATAGAGGACAAATCACATTATTGTGCTTCACTATCGACTAAATATAGATATTTGAGTGCTGAAACTCTGCCAAAATGGCGCGTTGAAATATTTTTAACTTTCGATTATCCGCAAAACGGAATAATTTCTTAAAAATTCTTCTCTCTATGGGCATGGTTTATGGACAGAGGAGACGCTTAGGATGAAAACTTCATGAGCGAGACTATTTACAACTTTCGCTTTTTTCGTTATCGCGGCAGCGAATTAGAGGGTCCCGGTGACTCGGCGGACCATTCGGAAGTCGCAACGTAATAAATAGAACGCGTTTAAAGTGGCTCCGGCTTTGAGAATGGCCCCTTAATTCTCAAAAACGGTTATGAGTCCCGCTATTTAGACAGCCAGTGTCTAGCTCGTTGTTTTTATGGTTAACACCCATTACGCAACAAGGTGAGCCTGCACACTAAAGAGCCTCGCGAACTCAACCGTGCCCTAAACATGTACTTGAATGGCAGAGGGTTAAGAAGAGGGTAATTCTCCCTGCGCGGGAATGGAGTCGAGGGACGAGAGGGCTGAGAACCAGCCCACGATGGGTCGAAGCTAGATTATCATGTACCGTGGCGCCCCGCAGACTGGTTTATTAACGGGCCGGTTGATGTCGCGTTGACAACCGATCGAGACTTTGCCACGACAGTGCACGTCTGTCGCGTGTACGAAAAGTATCAGCGACAGCTTCGGGGACTGGCAGAAATTATAGACCGCGCCATTTGTTAACTGTAACGCGATACCTAACCCCTGTGCAAATCACAGAAATCCCAAACGTATGTGGCATTCAGCCTGTCGAATACAATGCTGAATTATTTACGAAATAATTATATTACGATTACATTGTTTTCCATAATGAAAACTTGTTTCTCTCACAAACAGAGTCTTAACACTAAACCTACCGAGCACTAGAAGCGATTAAAATGTTTCAACTTACTCAAATTAAATTTTGTGCAATCTTTATCTCAATATGTGCTTGGATACAAAATTTATCGAAGCGATTTCCATGTATACAGCAGGACACCTAAATATCTCCGTTACTTTTCGTTGTACAAAAAAGTTCGTAGGACAAAGTTACACTGTTGGAAGGGCCACATATAACGGTGTAAGGGAAAAAAAATTTCAAGGTCATTTTTATGAGATTTCAAGGTTATCGATGTTTTTTTAAATGGAATGATATATTTTCGTTAACGTAATGTTGTAGCTGACAAAATAACGAATTCATACATGTAACACAATATGACCTTCAACCCAGAAAAATGGTATAAATGAAATTCAACGTGTAAGATTCATTTGATGTATTTCTGTTACGCCAAATGTTCAAAAATACATCCCTTGAGCTGCTATACATTCAAATGTATGGCAATACACAACATAATAACAGATTCGGTGTTGACAGGAGGACAATTATGATATACCTTCACCTATACGTTCGTACAGAATCGTGTTTATCCACTACTAATTACTCAGAAGACCTTCTTGCTATCAGATTTCCAGTTTCTAAGATTTCTCGATCAGTTTATCGATGAACGTTTCACAATGCGTTACTCGAAGGAAGATTGATATGATTTTCATTTATGGTGAAAGTAGACAGTGTTTAAGAGAAGCCGTGCAGTTGTACAAGGACCAATTTCCTAATCGTAATTGTCCATCAGTTTCCGTTTACTCCAATTTGATAAATAAATTCCGTGAAACTGGTAGTGTCGAAAATAAAAAACGTACAAAGGGAATATTTTTGAACATTTGGCGTAACAGAAATACATCAAATGAATCTTACACGTTGAATTTTATTTATACCATTTTTCTGGATTGAAGGTCATTTGAAGGTCATATTGTGTTACATGCATGAATTCGTTATTTTGTCAGCTACAACATTACGTTAACGAAAATATATCATTCCATTTAAAAAAACATCGATAACCTTGAAATCTCATAAAAATGAACTTGACATTTTTTTTCCCTTACACCGTTATATGTGGCCTTTCAATCAGTGTAACTTTGTCCTACGAACTTTTTTGTACAACGATAAGTAACGGAGATATTTAGGTGTCCTGCTTTATCGAATTCACCCTGTATATATAAGTGACGTCATAATTTCAATAATTGTAATATAAAAAATATAAAACCGGTCATTTGACCGGCAGTGCTAGGTTTAGTGTTAAATCAAGAAACTGTACTTTTCCTTTAATTTTCTGCGAGGAGTCATCATATGGATCTCAATTGCAGTTGAACGTACACGGAAGTAAGTATATCGATCAGCGACAGCGACGATTGTTCAAGATCGCAATACTTTGGAACCGTTCGCCGAGCGTGTTCGTAAGAGAATTGCTCGGAAATGATGTTCTTGCACGAAATTCATGGGGCCGGCCGGCGGCGACGGCGGCGTTTCCAATTCCTGTCCCTTTCCTCCGATATTCACGCGGGAAAGTTGCGTCGGTGTTCGATGGGCAGAGGTCAGTGAACAGAGAAGGCAGGAGGGAAACGGCTGGCGACCGGATCGATCGCTGGTCGAGGCAAACAGTCGATCGCGGCGAATTGATGGTACGTTCTCGCGAGACACGGGTACGCATAAAGCAACCTATCGACCCTGTCGGTGCTGGTAGTTTACGGACCCGCCGGTGGCCGACTCGTTAATAAGCGATATTCGATGATAGGGGTTGCGTTTGTAATTGCATCGCGGTAGAAACTCCGGGCGGACTGTTCTGGGACAAGAGCCGGCCCCCCGGAATTGATGGAAATGTAACTGTAAATCGAAAATTCAATATTAAAAAATCTCCCCGTCCACGCTATTGACACCCGGTTTTTTCCTATCCGGTTTCCGCCTCGATTTCTCTGACAGCCTATCGACAGGATTTTTCGAAAATCGACACCCTCTGGAAATGAACGCTCAGTCCTCCCGCGAACGTAATCCTTTGCGCATTAGAAAAATTTAAAAACACCGTTATATTATTTTCCATCTGTCAAACACATTAAGAAAGAAAACTAAATTTACTGACCGTCGTACTTGTAGTGCACATTAACGCTTATGTGAATAACCAACTACTATTTTCAATGATATTCTACGTCAAATGTAGTTTATTATTATTTATTAATGAATTTTAATTTAATTTCTACAAATTTCATCCTTGACGACATATCAACAAAAATGTGAAAGAAGTTTTAACGAAAAATTGAAAGTGGATACCCGGTTACCCGATTATTCCCATAAGGGTTAATACTTTAAGCGTCGAATTTTCAAAGCTAAAAATACAAGTGGATAGCTACGGCGTTAAGATTCCCCGTGCCCGGTCCCCACAATTAATTCACGAGCACCGTGCAGGTTAGCTTGCGGACACCGCTCGTCTAATCGAAGACAGTGTTTATACGCGATTCATAACGCGGGGCGACAGCGTCGTGGCGCGATAAAGCATGACGAAACAAGGGGTTGGGGCGTGGGTGGTTAGGGGCGAGGCTAAGGGAGAAGGCGGCGATGGTAGGGCAGGATGCAGATAAAGTTAATGGGATTTTATCGGAACGCGTTGCAATCTTAGGTTGCTGACCAGGCTGGACGTGGTCGGTGGCCGCGACAGTGTGGAGAATCCCGTTAGAGGCTGAAGTAGATTCGCCCGGGTACTCTTCTCGTTTCCAGCCGGACTCAATTAATAAAAGGGCTTTCTCCCGTTCCCCTGCCTCCCTTTCCCTTGCGCCCTTACGCAGGAGAGCTGGGTCCACGTACGATGGTGAGCAATGAACAACGAACACAGACGCAACCCCCCCCCCCTCCCCTGCTGCGAAAGAGCCACCACCAGACCATGGTGAAACGGACCTACCTCCTCAGACGTTCCGGGACGCTACCAACACCATGATAGCGCCACGATCCTACGATCGACAACGATGCCGCCTGTTATCGCCGGCAACGACCGACGGATCAGCCTCGGGCAGCTCCGAGGGTGAAAAGGGTTGGGGTAATTGATAGACGCGCAAGGAGACGCGGATTGTTTACCCGAGGAAGGATTGACCATCGCGCGAAGGCACTCAACTGCCCAGCGATCCTCAGACCAGCTTGTTTCAGCCGGGACCGTTCGTTCCCGCGATGCCCAGTGGTCGATTCTTCAGAAAATCAACATTAGAACGTTACCAAAATTATTTCAGAATTTTCAGGTCTATGGATTTTCAATGGATCCTTCGTGCAAAAGAAAAATTCTTTCCATTAGTTGCGGGGTGCAGCTATACATATGTATAGACATTTATGTCTCGTCTTGATCGTTTCTAGTAAAATAGTTGTTATATAAAATAATTTATGATAAAATAATAATAAAGTTATATTTTACTGTAAAAAATCGAACGTTTCATGCACAATAATGTCTGCGCTTCATTCTTGAAAAAACCGAGCACCGTGCAACGCCCAGCAAGCTTTGGCCAGCCAACGAGAGGATTGGCCAGCGAACGACGCGAACCACCCCTTCTCGCGAGGGTCCCGTAATTAATGCTGCTAATATACCTCGGATCTCTCACCCGCTTCGACACTTGTCCCCCCCCCCCTCTCATCATCCCCGAACGCCAGTCCACTCCCAGATCCCCGGGATGCTGCGACCCCCTAAAGTGCCGGCACTGCCCGCGCAATTTCCATGGGGGTGGATGTTAATTGCATCGGCGTCCCCAGTTTCCTTGATTTTGATCGACTGCCGTTGGAGAGACGCCTTCCTTCCGATAAGTCCGAAGAATAACGCCTACCAGGACCTAGCTGTGACGGGACTTGTTGCTCGCCGAGGATTTATGAGCCACATGCCTGCGCAACCCACCCCCATGCAGCTTGCGCTCTGTCTTCTCCGAATCCACTGCATAGTTTGTGTTTTGAATTTTCTCGGATTTCTGGTAGGTACTTATTCTGTTCCTTGACACCGAAATGTAAAATGTTTTAGCAGACATCCGAAAGTTGAACAAGTCATTGTTGTAGATGATGAGGAATTGTATAAATTTTGAGACAGTAATAATTCCTCTTTATTGTGTACATACGTATAACGAGTAAACGTATTTAAACATTTTTGTAGATGAAACCGAGAAATAAAATAGATATTAACATTTTTCACAATAGACCGTTTAATGACTGTATTTAAACAACACGATGATTTTCTTTTAAATAGAAATTTCGGAAGAAGTTGCTACATTATTAATTTGTTGATAAATTTTAAAAAGTTTGTTAGAAAATTGCTGGTAAGTGGAGCATTAAAATACTGACTTATTCAAATGCCAGTATATCAATTACTGTTTCATGACTACTTTTTATTCGAAACGTACCCAGCTCCGACATTTACCGTGATTTATTTCACAGCAGATTTGATAAACTTTTCTGTAACAATCTAACAGAAGGTATCCAAGATTGCAGGCACAGTGTAATCAGTGTTCTACTAGTGGAGGAAGTTGAATTTCTTAGGGAACAATGAATCCCCGTGGCATGAACTCCGTTAACTCGATCACGGAAAAATAAATTCTCGAACTCCCTTCTAATTATGAATCACTAGTCGACGCGTCTTAATCGTCCCAGTTTCACCAGGTCCGTGCACCAAAGGGGCACTCGTTAATCGGTCCGCTCGATCGCGAAAATTCGCCGGCGTTCAATGCCAGTTGAATAATTACGCCAATTAACGGGACGTCGATCGTTTCGCCTGGCGTCGAAACAACGCTCTGCCGAGACATCGACCTTCCATTTTATCGATTCGCGAGCCCGTTTCTAATTTCTACCGAACGACCGGCCCTCCGACTTCTGTAAAAATATAAAACGAGCTGACGGTGCGAGCATCTTATTAAAACTAATGGGAATCGACCGTCGACTCGAATTTTTATACTGGGCGACCGCCTAACAACCTTACTTCATTTAATAAACAGGTTGGTCTATGCCAAAATTTCTATTGCAAAGGAAAAATTAAATGCTAAACACTGTTGTCTCCGTTCAAAATTTGATGACATTTTTATGTCGACTTATTTAAAAATGTTAATTTTCTACTTTAATTTGCTAGAAAAAATGCTGTTTATAACGTTCGTTATTAATTTTCATCACCCCTGAGAATTATAATAAACTAAAATAATTGATGAACGAGTCACAGCGTAGACATTTTGTGTCAACCCTGTCAAGTTAAATATTTTTTATGAAAATAATAAATTGCAATATGAAAACGCTTTCATCAATTTTCACGAAGAAATACCTCAAATAAATTATAATTCCGGATAAATACGTCAAAGTGTACAAATTGTTTCATTAATCCTATCGAACACAATATTTTTACTGAAATCAATAGATAGCAGCACTAAGAAATAAAATAAATTATATATTAATTGGTAAACAAGCGACACAATACCAAATACGATATTTCCATAAAAGAAATCAGCATTTTTACCAATCCTGACAACAGCAATAAATAATAACAGCCAATAAAGTGCACAGCGATCGAAAATGACAAACGACAAACGCCACGAGATGGGAATTTTTTTTAATCACGTCTAATCCTAGCGAATTCGATATTTTCGCAACAAACAAAATGACAAATTATAATAAGTGATAACATTTCATGCCGACAATTTATCGAGAAGAAATCGAAGAAAAATTCGCCGGGGTTGGCGTTATTTTATTTATCGGGCGAGAGGGAAAATGTTGAAGAGGTACAACATTATAAATTATACATAGCAGCGATTGCATTATCATAATCGCGGAACACACTGCCGCGGCATTTTAAATCGTATATTATATATGATCGCGCGCGGCGAATGCGAAAAACAAGTCACGCCCTTATGCGCGCCGTCCGTAACGCGCGGAATTCTTAACGAACGTGACGGGAACAATCGAGCGATCTGAAACGGAAAAAGGGGGTGGAAGAGGGGAAGGGGTGGGGGCAGCTGGACATCCTTTCTCCGAAAATGGATGCTTTCGGCACACGTGCCGCCGAATCTCCGATCGTTGGCCGCTCCGTGAACGTGGCAGGACTTTGCTCCTTGCAAAACTATTGTTGTTCGCTACACTGGGTCAAAAAATGTTTACACACTTTGTGTTCCTAGAGCGTCTTCATGTCGAATATTAAATTGTTACTTATTTGCCATATTTACGTGGATAGTTAATAATGAAATATTTTTGTAATCTTTTTGAAATTCGCTGTTGTAAATTTGTTGTGAACACGTTTTCATTTTATTTTTCAAGATAACCTTCAGTTTTGTAATTATTCCATTTCGATGAAAAAAGAATTTGTCTTCATATCTACTAAGACAAGTACTAAATGATTATAGATTTATCTACAAAAAATTGCAGTGACCTGGAGAATTTTAAAAATTAAGTGAAACACATAATCAGAATCGCACCGCTCTTCCATATAATTTTATGGTTTGTGGAAAAATAAGGGGAAAATGTCGAAAACACCGATGGTTACGGAAATGTTAATTGCAAATTTGTTTTATAATACCGTCCACCTCATAACTTTTTGAGTAATTATATCCGGTGTGTTTAATATTCACAATCTAATAACGGAACATTTTTAACGATATGACAAGCCAACCCTCTGAATAATTAAATGTACTATGTGTAATGTTTAATCTTCGGTTACGAAATTCTCTTTAAAATATTACAATACGAGCTATCAAAAAATTAAATATATCACATTTAAATATAACGAGGATATGAGCAGTACGTATGACACATTTAAAACGAGCAGCACGTTTAATAATACGAAAGGTAATTTGCAGCGTTATAAAGGAACAGCTGTACCAAACAATTCATTACCCATTTATTTTTGATATTTCCATAAAAAATATTTAATCACGTCAAATATCGATTCACAGTACTAAAAAAGGAATCTACAATAAAAATTTCATACATTGCGGGGTATCTCTGTATTTTATCGATTTTCATCGACTTCATTGAAATCGAGCTGCAACAAATGAGTTAAATGACCTTGAATTGACCTTCAAGTCGATGATACATACTGATAAAGAATTGAGGCACCTAAATTGGGTATCAAAGTAAACATTTGATTTCCAAAGGTCAAAAATGCAATGGTCGGAAGGGGTGAGTTCAACGTCATTCGATGCAAGGAGCAGTGACCTTGGACTGCCAGAATCACTTGGCCAGACAGTAGCAAATTCGTCAGTAACGTTACCTAGGGGACTCGTGTTCCTCAGACGCGGGGACGTTCGGCTGGAGGAATGGCGATCGATTTGAAGGGATTGGTGGTTAGAGATGAAACTTTCATAGAACAGTGATTTCTCGATTGGCAAGGGAATCCTCTGACGGCGAATATGGGAGAAGCCAGACATTAATATTTGATATTTCTTCTTATCGTGATACACAAACCGTAACGATGCCAGAGCATCTTCCCAGCATAAAATAAAACATGCAAAATAACCCATCATGAGTGTAACAGAATAATCATCAAATCATTCCTCGAGGAGTGCGACAGATCAAGAGGAAAATACATACATTGTATGAAATCAGATATTCAAATTACGACTAAGATGATTAAACTAATAAGTTCATTAAACAGATTCAACGATGAAAACAATACTATTTGTATCAGACGTAATTCACAAAAAAAATTCTATGCTGTCGTTTCTACTGATAAAAATAAAGCTTTTGAATTCAAGGACATCTCAAAGGCATAGTTGGATGAAAATGGGTGGATGTCATTTAAAATAGTAGCTTGGAGGCTATTTCCCGCCTATTTTCCTCGAGATGTGCGTGGAAAATGAAAAGACAGCGAGCTCGGCAGCGAATAGACTGTTTCAAGCGTGCACGCACGAGTCGCAGAAATTTTTGCGTGCGGCCCGAGGGAATCGACTCCCTCCATCGTCGTGCGCACGCTAACTGCCTATAAATCCACGCATCGACCTTTCACCTCGAAATTACGCGCGCGGTGATTTAAGCGGTAAGCGGTAAGCGGTTCGGCCTAATATGGTTTCCTAAGTAGAAGAGTGTCATCGAGCGTGTGATTCCCCGTAATGGTCTTTCGCTTTCCGGGCCGTTAACCAGCGACGCGCTCGGAGGCCAGCGCTGGATCGAGGATCGCTCTTCAAGCAGTTAAGATGTCGTGCCGTGCCGGGGCTAACCCGTTTCCTCTTTTTCAGGCTACCTCGAAATGAGCCCGGCGTTTCGAGAACCGCCAGCGACGCAGAACCACGATTCCAGCTGATTCCGGACTTTAAAGACTACTCGCGGGTAGAATCATCGTTCCACGGCCAATTTCGCCGAGCCTCGATGGCTGCGAATATTCCACCGCAGAAGCGGAAAATTCATTTTTCTATCGGCCCTCCAGCCCGTTCTAGACACATTTTTAACCGAAGTTCATTTTGAAATGAAAACACGATAAATAAATAAATGTGGATAGTTTAAATGAAAATATCTTTGAGCATTTACAAATGGAAAGTTCTAAACCTAAACCTAACACCAATGACCGGTTCCAGATTTTTTATTTCACAATTATGGAAAATTATAAACATGCTTGTGTGGTAAATAATTAAAGAAATATGTTTAGTAGAGCAGAGATTATAATGTGAACCGCACAAAGTTCAAATAAATTTAATCTTGTTATTTTTATAAGGCAACATGTACCGGCTACTTGTAAAGCTCGGTAGCTTTAGTGTTAGTAGATTTAAAATAGTGTATTGGCATGCTTCAATAGTTCTAACCCAATCGATAAAATGTTTGAATTTGTAATTTTCGACGAAAATCCCCATATTCGATTTTAAACAATTTTAAAGTTATTTTACTAGGAGAGATATTGCGATTGTCAAGTTACGTGACGAACAAACAAACCAGAAATATACTAAGTATCTGTACACTTGCGCACTTGACTCCAAATGAGTCTAGACTCGATGGAAATACTTCCAGGTATCCAAGTCGACGACGGACAATCGACTGTAATTGCGAGAGGTATAAGATAATAGCAGAGAATGATCGCAATATGCTGCCTGGAAGAATTAGCAGTCAGAATTGCTTGGAGTTTCAAGCGAGCAACTTCAAAAGTTGATGGAAAACTCTCTCACACCTGACTAATCGGCGAAGTTTATCGTCCGTGTTTACAAGCTGGGATACTAGAAAACAATTTCGCTTAGTTCTATAAATATTTCGTTCGCGGAAAGGGGTCGAGCCCACGGACCCAGGAAAGGTTATAGGGGATGATCGAAGAAAAGTTTATCTGCCGAGTTGTAAACATTTCAAGGTCCCTTGGGCTTTTTGTTGGGCGAACTTCTCAAGGTGTTGCACGGTCGATTGATTTTGTTCGACCTAGCAAGTTCAAGATAATATTTTTAGAGGTCGGCTCGTTGTTTTGAAGGATTTGAAGGACGCAGTTGTTGTATAAACAGAAATATTATGTAGGTTAAAATAACAGAAGATTATGGATTCCGTCCATAGGAAATTCAGCAACAAAAAATTCATAAACGTAAAAATACGATCTTCTTTCTTGAAAATAAAGTTTCTCGGAAAATTATACGGAAAAACAACTTTCGAACTTGTTGCTGACAATCGAAACGCAAAATTGTCGATGGCCGATGCAAATGTGGATCGCGGGGAACGTGATTTCACGGTTTTCTAGTCGGTACAGTGTTTGTCGCGCACGAGTTCGAGCAAACCGCTAATACACGGTGACTCTACTCGAGTCGTCGCGTCGCCGTTAAGCGATCTTGACGTAGGTGATCCACCAGTCATTTTCGACAACGTAAACGCTATTCGTTATTTACCGGCGCACGCTTCCAGCTACTTGCCAGCCTCCGTTATAATTCATGGCTCCGCGGCGAGATGCAATCGATCTGCGTGCCGAGGGAAACGCGCGCGCGGTGCAACGTGGTGCGGCGCGGTTGCATTTCGAGGAACGAAATTAACCCCCCGGTGTTCGGCTGACACTCTGCCGAACCGTAACAGACACCCGGATACATCGATCCTAGCGAGTGTCCTCTCTGTATCTCTCGTCCTCTTCCTTCTCGGACACCGAAAGTAATCATTGTTCGATCGTAATGCCGCCCCCGCGCGACACAATTTCCACCCCCTCGCGCCGCGGAACCCATGAATCACAATTAAAACCCCTGGTTAGGGCGCGACGCAATAACTGGAGCAATCCCGGGTAATAAATTAATAGAAACCGGCCGTAAGCTAATAGAAAAAATCGATCACACCCCGTCCGAAAAGACGGAGCAGCGCGGATAGCAACCCCCGAACCGTTCGCCTCGGCTAACGCAATAAACTTTTATACATGGGGGGTCGTGCCATTAGGAATGGACCGTCTGAGCGAGGCGCGACGGTGCCTGGGGAACTATGGGGGTGTCTGCGATTTTGCTACCTGCGAGAGAATGATCCCGGGAAAATTAACTGTCCCGCGAGACTATACAGCTATGAGTGGACCGTGTTATTATTTATATTACGAAGTGATCGAGTTATTTGTCACGCTTTTGACCTTGTACGACCTTGTGTGACCTTCAGGGCCATTGTATCGTACGTGATTGTATTTATCTTGATTAAAATTTTAACATTCTTCAGTTGAAGAGCAGCTTGAGGATTTCAAGATGAGAGCAGTGGACATAGTAGAAAGATTTAAGGAAAACAGAAAATTTTGGAATACTTTTTGGGCTATTGGCGCCAGCCCATACCCTAACCAGAGCAACGAGGTGCCAGGAGTTGGCTCGTGCATCGTTGGGAGCACACGCCGCGTGCGGAACAATAACGTTTTTATAACTCGGCGTCTGGAATGTCGCACTCTTCCGAAGGGAGGGTCTTCGCAGAGTAGGATGGATGAGCCTGTAACGCGCGCCCACGGTCACCCCCTAGTCGCAATATCGCGCTACGGGGAATACGAGGGGGTGGAAACCGGACTGTCTGATTCCTCTGGCATCGCATATAGCGCCGGAGATCTCGGAATTGTGGAATTGTTCCAGGTAGTGATGGGAGTTCGATCCTTTCTCGCGTGGGCGGCCGAGGATCCTCGATTATTCACCTATCGTCGAAACTTTTCCCAACAAGACGCATCAAATAAGCTGAATCAGGCTGTTGACTTGTATTGGGTTCGGCTCTGAGTCGCGATAAATTGTTATTAGATCCGTTTCCAAACTGCGTTGGCAGGATTGCCTTCTACGTTGATGCATGCTACCTGCGACTTCAGACGAAACTATCGGCGCTATAGATTGACCAACGTGAGAACTGCAAGCTATTGTAATCCTAGAATCTCTCCGCAAATGAACGATTAAACTATCGACTCCATACGTTGACGAACTTGCTCGCTTGCGATTCATTGCGACTCGAACCCATCGCTACCGTCACAATTCATTTAGAATCTCTCGACGAATTAAGGATCTTCTTTAAAAACAAGACTAAAACTATCAACCTCGTAAATCCACGAACTCATCAGCGATTCGCTGCGACTTAAACCCATCGCTACTCGAGGACTGCGAGCGTCCGATGCGCAACATCGCGGACCTTTTCGCCCTTTTTTTCGCTCGGCATTTCTCGCCCGTGCCACCCTCGCCGAAGCGAGAAGGACGAAGAAGAGTATAGGGACAGAGAGAGAGAGAGAGAGAGAGAGAGAGAGAAAGGGAGACGGAGAGAAATAGTCAGCCAGTGGAATCTGACAGCCGTAGGCCGTAACGCGGTGCGACCGCTTATTAAAAGGAACGAGCACGGTTTATTTCGCGGAGGGAAACAAGCGGCAGAGTAAATATGTCGAGTTGATGCGGGCGCTTGTGTACATCCACGTTGTTGCGGAAACGTGTGTGGCGCCCTTCGAGTGGTCCTTGCAGAGCCGATAGGCGTTGATGCCTCGTTTGCTCTGTGATTGAACGGTCCTCTCTCGGCCCGTCTTCGTAATTTCCGTCGTTGTGTGCGGCTCTCTGCTACGCGTGTCTCTCTGTTTATTAATTCGTGACGCACTCGAGGATACTTCGTTACGTTGCCGCGTATATCGAGCAACACGAGCCGAGAACAGGCGCCATTCTCGCCCAGAGCCGATGCGATATCGGTCCGAGGAGGGATTCCAGCGATAAAGAGGATCCATATGTCTATTCGCGTGGATAGAAGGCTCGAGACGCCCATTACTTTCCCCTTCGTACATTCTGCTGCCTTCCTTTCCATTCGTTTCCTTTCTTTCCTTCGTTCTTTCTTTCTGTTTGAGCGCCGGCACTGTTTGAGTTACGCGCTGTTTATTCTGTATTTCGGAGAGTAGCGTACACACCGCGCTCCACCGAAGAATACGCGGAGAAGTTCTGCCGGAATTCGTTGCTTTTACTTTTACTCGTTTTTCGGCGGGTTTTGAACGTTGCTCGCATTCCTTCGGTCATTAGGAGACTGCGGATCTTTGTGGAAAATACGGGGTGCCTCGCCCGATTTTGACACTTTGATTTCTTCGCTGTTGGAAATATAAAATCGGTATTAAGGTCCATTTATACTATCAGCATAGGCACATTCCGTATCCGATCAGACAAATATTCTTCAATGCATTTAGGTACAAGTGTTTATACTATCCGTATAGGAACGGCACCGGCACGTATCGGCACCGGTCTGACCGTCCAACATTCTCGCAAAGAATACTTTAGCGGTTGGTGCCGGTGCGAATAGTAGTATACATGCGTTCTGACTCTGTTCAGACTAGGCTGAAAATCATGAGTCAAATGTTTGTAGATCCTAAGATTAAAACTTGGACTTTTGCATTTTCTCGCCAAAATCTATAGGATTACATGAGAAAAAGGCAAAAATTACTGTTTACGCAAGGTACAGTGCAGCCTAAGATAATACTCGGAAAAAAGGTGGCTGATGTGAGGGTTGAATTAAAACCAGTATTGACGGTGAAGCCGTCAAAATCCTTCGAGATTCGTTCATAGGTCACTAAAGACTACAAGATATTAAAATTTGAACGGAACGTGTCTTTGCGGATAGTAGAAATACTTCTGTCCGAGTCGGAACGGTGCCGATACGGATACGGAACGTGTCTTTGCGGATAGTATAAATACTACTGTCTGAAACGGAACGGTGCCGATATGGATACGGAACGTGTCTGTGCTGATAGTATAAATGGACCTTAAATCGGTAATTCTTCGCTATAAAATCGGAAAGGACAGCCTGTATAAACCGGCAGCTATTGCGAAATAGACTGCAAATAGAAGCTTCGTTTTGTCTTTAATTGTTTTAATTGATCGGAAATATTCACCTTCTTCACCCACATAGAAAAAGCATAAATTTTAAACAGTTTTTCATCATATTATAAGGGGGTCTACACTTATCGAGAAGGTCCACCATCCCTCGGTGAATTTAACTTAAACATCTTTTAATTAGCCACAATAAAAAGAACCAACGAATCTACGCGAAGTACTTTAGAAAATCCGTTTAGAAAATCGTCGAACAGCTTAAATGGAGCTGGACGCATCAAAAGCGTCCGGCTTTCGAGCTCTCCCACGTTTCGAACCGCTCGAAAAAGCCGCTATCAAAAATCAAAGAAAATCATTAAAAAGGGGGCGAAGTAATATATAAAAATTCAAAGAGAGAGAGCTCACGAGAAATGTTCTTCCCGCGCCGAAATACCAGGTAAGGTACCGGCCGGCGTATAAAGGGGTCTCCTCAGGGTCTTCCTTTCAGCAAAAATCCTTCCCCTGAAAACACTCGTCGAGCACAGTGTGCAGGAGGAATGAAATTCGCCATTGGCACGAACAGCCACGAACGCCGGTGATTTAAAGAAGAGGAGGACGTTAAGGAGGTTCGGCGGTGGATTCATTCGGTTCGCGGCCATTGTCTGCTGCTCGATTGCCCATTAACCGTGCAACCGGCATTCGTCGAATAACGGATCGACCTTTCAATTGTCGTAGGCCTTTCGGACGGTTAATGTCATATCCTGGCGGATATTATGACGTCTGCGCCCGAGAGTGGCCACCTTCCGCTTATGTCGCACACTCCGGCCAGCTATCGACCGAAGGAAAAACCGAAAGTTTCGAGCTCCGAACCTTATTCTACGTAAAATGTTTGATTTCTTTTCGACTGTTTTCTGAATTGATGGATTTCAATGAAATTCGAGATTACCCGGACCTTTTGTGCCATCGTTTTCAATCTGAAAATTTATTATAATCATTCGAGGTATATAGAACATTGACGGAACAAGATTATGAACATTCCTCGGTACAGATACTGTAAAAACCCTTGATTTCTTTCCGACTGTTTTCTGAATTGATGGATTTCAATGAAATTCAAGATTACCCGGACCTTTTGTGCCATCGTTTTCAATCTGAAAATTTATTATAATCATTCGTGATATATAGAACATTGACGGAACATGATTATGAACATTCCTCGGTACAGATACTGTAAAAACCCTTGATTTCTTTCCGACTGTTTTCTGAATTGATGGATTTCAATGAAATTCGAGATTACCCGGACCTTTTGTGCCATCGTTTTCAATCTGAAAATTTATTATAATCATTCGTGGTATATGGAACATTGACGGAACAAGATTATGAACATTCCTCGGTACGGATACTGTAAAAACCCTTGATTTCTTTCTGACTGTATTAGAAACTGATGGACGTCTCCTAAAATATGAAGGAAAGAGGACCTTTTGTGCCACTTTTTTTAAAATTCAACCATTTGTGATAATTAGACCGCGAATCTTTGAGCGAAATAAAAATTGTCCAAGTCAATCATAAGAGACGGGCGTTGAAATGCATTTCCTTTGGGTTTCTTCGAAATAATTTGTGAAGCGTTGCAATATGGAGTCTGCCGAGATCTGCTCCTAATATTTTCATAACCGAAATTTCATTACAATTTCGTCGAACACGGTTGGTAGCCTGATCACCTGCAGAGCAGTTTATTAAAACGTCACCGTTGAATACGTTCGCTCGTAACAGCATTAAAGGTTTTTTGATTTGTCGTATTTGCGACAGGTGACAACTACGTTATGAAATTCTCGACGGATTTTAATTTCTCGTGACGCTTTAATATTCTGACAGTATTTATAATGGACAGGTGCGATATTTTTGAAGCGTTACGCAGAAATATTTAAACGGTAGTGCGTCGTTTATTAAAAGAGCGAGTTATTTTCTTATCCGACGCATTTTACAGATTCTACGGAGTGCACGGGACACCGCAGAATATCTTAATCAATATTTAACGGGAGCTTCGTTTCTTTCTTCAGCATTCTGACAAATTTTATTTCCTTTCGATTTCGCTTCTCTTCAAATCTTCCATCACGAATGAATTCTTAAACCACGGATTTGAAATATACAGAATCCGACTAATTCCACCATTCAAATTTCTCCGAGCTCGCAAAAATAATTCAATATGAATGACGCAAGGGAAATTTGGCACCGGTAGCGCTGATTACCACAAGAACCGAATAAATTCGACGGAAAAGTTGAAAGGGAACTCTTTCTCGATGTCCGAAGGGAAACGAAGACAATAAAATAAGGTCCGAAAAACCTGGAAATCACGGCGCAACGGCACGCGATCCGTTTCCAAAGTCAAATTGCCAAGAGACAAATGCAAAGGAAGAAAGAGGCGGGCAGGGCCAAGAGAGAAATGGTCGAGGCTGGTCGAAAGAATCCTCGGCTGAAGACGAATACGGGATTGGCCGTGGTCCAGGGTCTGTGTTATCGCGGACAGCCGCAAGATAGAAACGGAACGAACGTGCGAACTCGTCTCGAATCGTGCAAGCGACATAGTGTATGACGAGTGGTACATCAGTTTTCGATATAATTCGGAATAAATCAAAAGTTGTTCAGTATCTAGGCGAATAAACGTCCAGTACCTTGTTTAGTCACCGTAAAACATGTAAAAATAGCATTGCAAATTGATCCGTATACAGAAAATGTCAAAACAGGACTCCGATAATCGTCTGTTATCTTATTTGGAAAATAATTATTGCAAATTGTTGAATAAAAACAAATAATTTAGGCAATATTTTACGTATCAAAATGAATATTGGTGTGTACGGGAAGTAAATCGATTTATGTTCAATCGTATCACGAAAAATTAATTCCGTGAGGGTTCGTTGTGGTTTTCGATGTCGGTGGTGGTGAAACCGTAAGTAAAACAATTATTTTTAAGATCACTTAAACGATAACTCTTATTTATTTACCAATTATGTACACGTGGTTTAACAATATTAAAACGAACTAATCGTACGATGGTTGAGAAGTATCTGATTTTCGGAAAAATATCTTGGAGGTTAGGTGGGTTTTTTGGGGGTGAAAAAATGAGTGGTGGGAAACAGTAGTTGGAGAGAGGGAAAGTACGGAAGAGAGGGAAAAGGTGAAAGTGGTGGTAGCGAAGAAAAATGACGGAGCAAGGTTGCCTGAGGAATAGTAAGTTGTAAAAAACAGATGTGGGCCTAGAGCTATTGCTTGGGTTTTTATGATGGGATAGTACTTAAAATTATGGTGCTGCGTGCCGAATTGTAAAATTTGTGCCTAAGCACGATTTGGGACAGAGACAATAAAATAAACGTGGTCGGGTATGCGAGCAAACCCGGACAATTATTATAAATCGTTAATAATAAATTTCCAGTGTTATTGGCGCTACGGTTCGATCAATTAAAAAATCAATAAACAATTTTGCAGATTATCAAATAATCATCGACGTTTCGATTCACTTTTGAATCATTTTCAAGATGTATTTGTTTGCGTTTGTTTTTTATGTGAACTAATATTTGAATAGGAGCATCGTGACATCACGCATATGCGTGTGTTCACACTGCTTGCTGTCACTACACTGACTAGCGCCAATAACACTGGAAATTTATTATTAACATTATACGATCGATAAAACGAAACATATTTATTATAAATCGTTATTTAGAAAACAACGGCCAGAAAGGTTGAACAAAATTGCGTAATTCCAATTGTTCGTGCAAAAGCGGTCAGCTCGCGAATATTTACGCGAATGCGAAAGGGAGGTCGTGGTCGCCATTTTGTTGGTTTACCGTCGGTAGGGCACGTGATAGCCACGCGAGGACAATTAAGAGCCGTCGACGGTTTCGCGCATTACCCGGCGAACCGGGTTTGCGCCTTTTAAATCTCCCCCGCGCCTCTTAATTCAATTTTAAACTAATTTCCTTAAACCGTTCTATATGCATGGATATTGTCCAGCTTCCAATCTTCCCGCTAAGTTTTTTAATTTAATTTCAAACTAATTTCCTTAAAGGCGGCGACCCCTCGTTTCGCTCACTCTCGCTGCCGGCGAGTTACATGCGAGCCGCAGGCTCGCTTAGTGGCGTCATTAGCGTTGCATAAAAGGAAAACGGACCAAGTGGGAAGTAAAGTTATTTTTATCGACACTTACTGCACCGATGCCGAGTATTACCTGCTCACGGTGACCGCCGGCGACAAGCTATTATCTGAAAATAACACCGTAGATCCGCGGCGCTCCCTCGTTAACGCCCGGAACACGGCGAATTCGCTAACTCGAGAAAAAAGGCTATGTCTATCCGAGATGCTGGTTAAAACTGCGACAGAAATCGTTGCAAATTATCGCGAAAACGCTCTGAACAATTTTCAGCGCAATACCGAAACGGATAAGAAATTGGTAAAAAAAGTTTCAGAACATACCTCAAATGTCCACAAACAAGTCTGCAAAGTTTCATAAAGATACGTTATTTTCTTTCTTGAAAAAAATTCCCAAAGCGCATCGCTCAGCAAGTACACTCTAACAGTCATGGACCTAAAGGACGAAGCCTGGTACTGTGGTGTTGAAGCGAAAGACGGAAAGGGAGTCGACCTTTAAAACGTCCTTCAGAGGTTAAAGTTCAGCCATATTGGTAGCAAACCTACTAGTAGCACGCTAGTAAAATTTACCGCGGCATAACAGATGGCAGCACTAGGTTTGCCTACTAAGATGGCTGAACTTTAACCACTGAAGGACGTTTTAGAGGTCGACTCTGCTTCCGTCTTTCGCTTCAACCCCCAAGTCTACTTTATGCACCGTCCTTTAGGTCCATGCTAACAGTATCAAGGTCGCTACAGTGAGCTCTAGTATAGCGAGTGGAGGGGACACAAAGCGCGCTAGTGGCCGAACGCGAGTCCCACCAACCTATGATCTGTAAAGTATAGTTACGTACAGTGTACAGTTTCTACTGGCGGGACACAATGCTGGCACGGATTCGAGCCGCTATTAACGTGTCGCGATCGGGCACTCGTTATGTTTTTTCGTGTTTGTCGCGGGTGTTCGGGCAAACACGCGGCGTCAAGTATCCGTGTTTCCCATCGGTCGCTAGTTCGCCAACGAGGGTCTGGTGTACAATAAAAAAAAAATACACACAGCTACACAAAACGCGCGGACACACGTATATACACGAGGTGAAACAAAACAAGGCGTCGCCGTGAAAACGGTGCTCGCTCGTTTCGAGTGTACGCGCGCGACGGCCTGTATGGGTCGCGTCAGCACTTCAGAAATGCAAACGTCATTGTCATGGGAGATTTGACACGCTATAGCGAACGGCAACCGGCGGGCGAATTAAGGAAGAAAGGAAAATTGCGATATCCGGGCCCCGTTGTTGGAACCGCTCCGCGTTTACCTTTGGCTTCAACTTGCTATGCTCATTTAACTTGATCGATAGAGATGCCGCTGCTTCTTCCGCGCGGATCATGCTTGCTGCAGCCAGAAGCACGCCGTTTGCAGACTCTAGGCAATTTTATGAAACTACCTCTACCAGGCGCTCGTAATCTTTTCCTCGTATTGCCGAGACGTTTCCAAAGATTGACTTTGATTCTTCGCTTCTTATTTTGCAAGATTCGTTTGACATTTTTCTACATTTTCCAATTGGTTCTGGAATGTTAATTTCATTCTGAAAACCATATCTGACAGGTCTCAGATTTTTCATGGATTTTCACCTTTGAATCGATATTAATTTTGTTTATTTGAAGATTTCGTTGGACTACGTATTTTATAGGCCTCGAATTTTACGCGAAAGTTAGGCACGGTGCCTAACGCGTCTATTGCATAAAGCGACCCGAGCAGCAATTTATCTTTGAAGTATTCTGGCTAGCAAGGTACACAAAAGGAGAACAAAGATAGGAGCAGATAGTAGATATCACAGTGCTGTTGAATGTGCAGTCCATTTTGTGCCAACTATAGTAGAAAAGAAAGATAATAGTCTGTTGGACATAAATCCCGAAGATCGTCCCGAATGTTCGCTAACTCCCGAACTTGCCGTGGAAAATCTCTTCGTTAACGTTGTACGGAGATTTCGTACCCGTAACAATCACGTGGAATGGTCATTTTCGACCGTTTTCGCAGAATGTATAGCGCTTTAAACGATCCACCCCTCGAAATTCGAAGAAAATGGCTTCGATTCACTGGTACGAATATAATGACCACGCACATAACTCTGCCATAATAACAAACGCAATTTGATTCTCCGGCGATTTCGAAATTCCGTTAATCGGCTGAAACGGGATCAATCTATCGATATCTTTGCCCGAAAGAGAGGGAAAACGAGGTGCAGGTATATGTTAGCCAGATTTTCTCACCGCTTTCAATCAACCAACTGGAACACGAAGGCCATTATACATATCCATTAAGTACTACAAAATGATAAGAAAAAAGTGTACATCCAATTTAATGGCGATTTTAAAAAGGGAAGACTTCAATATACAGATACACTGTAATTTCAGCCATAGAAAAAATTTGTCGAGCTTCATAGAGATATTTTCTTTCCAATTCAGATCAGAAATAATAATATTCTATTTTTTACTATACTTTTAAACAAATGGACCCTATACAAATCTGCTCACATAGTCAAATTTCATTAATTTACATAATTCCACTATTTCCAATAGTTTTCGAGATGTTCAGTAGGATATAAAAATATGTTCCAAATTATGTCATGTTTGGACTCATTTTAATCGGAAAAATATCACAAATATACTGGTAAAATTTTCATGGAAAAATCCATTTAAAAAAAAGTCATTCTATTAGCATCGTCTTATTGACATCGTGCTCTAGGCTCCTCAAGGGTCCTTACACTCCTTAGTAATGAGGTCAAATTCTTCACAAATATCAGCGGATCTCTGTCCCGTGTATCGAGACAGTACCAAGTGTGCTCATTGTTTCCCAGGAAAAGTGTGTAGCAGCATTTTTCGAATCACCCTGTATACCCGCGGTACGAAGGGCCGCAATGTATTCACCCAATTATCTCCGCATCGGCGTGCCGAACGTCTGCCCCCCCCCCCCCCCCCCCCCCCCCCCCCCCCCGGTTCAGCCGCCTGGTTCCCCGTGTGCCCCACCCCCCGTGCCGCAGCCCCGTTCCATAACCCCTCGACGGTCCTCCTCCCCTCGTCTCCTACCACCCCCCGCCCCCGGAGCATTTGCATGGAATGCATTCATATGAAATCGACCATTCTTCCAGCGACTTCTCCGTCGGCCTCGTGTATCCCTTCCATCGCGTCGGTGCTCTTTCTCGTCTTTGCCCGCCCGCGCGCACCCTATGCCAGCTACGGTAAATCCCGACGAGGACACTCGAGATGTAGTATTCCGTCGTAGAAAATTGGTTCCGGTAATGACGACCTATCTTCCCGAGGCTCGTCGTTCCTCGCTCGACATGCCCTGGTATTACGAGTCGACGATCTCTCTCTCTCTCTCTCTCTTTCTCCTTGCCCTGCTCGTAGCCCTTTCTCCACGGAGGGCCACGGCGGATTTAAGGTCCGCGAGGACGAAACGTAATACAGATGTCGGAATCCGTGTAAGTGGAACGTGTACACGCCGAAAACTGTACAAACTGTACGAAGTGTACGAAGTTTCCGTGCTAACGCTGGAATAAAGCCGTGCTCGCGTGGAAATGCCACTTTATTGTTCAGGGGTGAAGCACACCTGTCTGGATACGGATTTCGCGTAATTTGTGTAATTTGATTGATTTCGTACACATGGTTTTAAATACGTATCTCAGAGATTAGAGTGTTAGGAGCGCTCGAGTGGACTCTGAAAATTTTAGAATTGATAGGGGTAGGTTATACGAAATAGGGGTTGAATAAAGATTACCTTTGAATAGGGGTTGCGAGACACGAAAAGTTTAGAAACCATGCTCCGAATTAATTGTGCTCTTGCGAGCGCTCTCCGTTGTCAAGTCAGATGCTCTTCAAGGCCAATTTTTGTGAGGGTAGTCGCAGGAAGTCAACGAGTGTCACAGCAGACTATGAAACGATTCGAAATTTTTGAATAGTTTCACAGCGTGTGCAATGAAACTTCTGTCTAGTATTTTCAATATTTTAATGAAACCAATGTATGTATCTATCACATTCAACAAGTACTAAATACAAAATTGAATTCTGCTCATAGTCATTTTATTGCGTCGAGCATAATGCAGCAATATTCTTAAAAGCTGTAAAAAGAAACACAATGTACATAGTACGAAACCTAGTAAACATTTCGTAAAAGAGAATGGGGTACCCACATCAACTAAAACAATTAAGATCCGCTGACCGAGTAAGTTTCTTCGCAAATTAGACTCGAGAATGACACCGAGCACGTTTGCTCAGCTAAGGGAAGCCAATCTTCCTCTCTTTCTCTTGAGTCCTCTTTTGTGTCGCAGCAAAAGTTCCTATCTGACTGGAGATCCTCTGTACATTCAATTCTTCTTGCACTTCGATTCTTTCTTTTCATTCGCCAAGAGAGCCAAGTATAAAAGTAAATGTAACTACTCTCTAAAAATTGAACGACGAAGGAACACAGTATATGTCTGTGTGTGTACATCGAGTAGACTGAATTAAAGTTGAATAAGCAGAGGCGATGCTTTTTTCGATGGGATGCCGACACTTCACCGTGAGAGGTCAAGAGTTAAAATTTAACATAATCGCATTTTTCAGAGTGGACCTATACATCATTCACAGAATTCCTGTAGAAAAATAGTCCACCCGTGGAACATGAGTCGCTGAAACGGCCGCCATTTTGAATGTCATTTGCATAACTAGGAATCTGAAAGACTAACTTATAAACTACTTCAATTATTGATTAGCGTGCACTAGCTTCGATGCCGCTTTGACCGAAAAATGGGAGTTAGGGAAATGTGTGAGGAAAAGCAATTTTCATAATGATCAACGGATTTTGAAAATTTGCAAATCTTTTTAAGCTATACACGTAATAACTTTTGCAATATAATGATCTTGCTGGATGTCGATTGGAATACAGTGAAGTTAGGTTTCCAAATTTTTAATCTTTTCTACAAAAATTTAACTGTGCTTAAAGAAGTAAACATTACCAGTTGCTTCATACACTAGCAATCGTTGCCACAAAGGATCAAATTTAAGCTTCGAGTCAACTGTTCTTCAGGGTCACAGCTACCATTTCGTTCTCAATTGACAGTCTCTTTCAAACGTCAGTTTCTGCTGTCACGAAGGACAGAATCTAGGCTTCAAATTAACGCTCCGTCAAGAGTCCCGGCTAACATTTGATTCCCAATTGTCACTCGTCTCCAAACAACTGCGTAGCAGCTTTGCTACGAAAGATTTCAGCTTAGCGTTAGCGGGTCCTTTAAAACCTCGGATAACATTTGATTTCGAATGGCCACTCTGTGCAAATAACACGGTTAACAGCCGGCCAATTTCGCGGCAGCCAGCACGCGCAACCTAATCGGAGACGATACGACTGCCCGAATGGCAGTAACAGCATCAAACGGTGTTTCCGTAGCGTGTAACCCAAGCATCGATCTCACGGGTCGTAATTCATCATAGGGTAATTGAACGGTTATAGTTCATCCAACTCCGCGGTATTACAGGACGACGTCTCGTATACATCTGAGGATCAGTTTACCCAAATCCAGGAATCAACGACCCAGGTACAGCGAGGAAGGGAAACGTGTAACGCCTGTATCGATTCCCCAGGTCCGAGTAGAGAGTTTCTGCGCTCGGAACCAGAAAGAACTAGTTCTCGCGCCATAGAAATGCGACAATAATTGCATCCGCCTGTATTCATTAACATCCTGGTTCCGCTTACCCCATCCCGAATTGCTCCAAGATCTCCGCACAACCTACCAAACGCTCAAAAGCAACAAACAAGAACTTTTTCGACTTACCCACCGTTAAAAATTCATTTCCAGCAACACGGCGTCCAAATTTAAGCACGGAAATAATCACTCGTGGCGCGTCGAAGTTAGAAAATTCAGAACGGAGCGTTCGTCGACTAGAGCAGGGTGGCCCGGACAACTGTACAAATTTCGTTCAACAAACGTCCGCTCACAAAGGGCGAGTTAACTCGCGCTTACGGGGGGTGGTTCAGGGGAGGGGGCGGCGGGTCGGTTAAAATCACAAACGCCACGGGCAGTCGGGGTCGTTTCTCATAAAACGAGCAGAAATTTCGCACAATGCCCGCAGCGTGGGCGTCTGCAGCAAGAAACGCGTCCCCGTCAAAGCGGCCGCTTATCGTCTGAAGAACGGCTATCGTTCGTCGATCTATCTCGAAAAGAAGTCGGCGCACGCCGGTTCCAGCTCGTTCCACCTTTCCTCTAGCTCTCTTCGGGGTCTGGGCTCGCGAATGCAAACCTCGGGAGCGCGCGATGCAAATTCCGTGAGCAAGACCAGAATGAAAGAAAGAAAGAAAGGAAGAAAGAAAGATAGAGAGAGAGAGAGAGAGAGAGAGGGAGAGGGAGAGAGCATAGAGTCTTCCGTTGCTCCACGTCCGCCTCGTTTCCAAAGGCGGAGAAGTGCCTATCGAGGCAGATAAGGGGAACAAATGAGTGCTTATGGCAGGGACAGAAGGGGAACGTTGGCTGGCCAGCTTCGAGATGAGGACGATATCTTCATCGTCGCGAAGGCTGACGGTAGTCGCGGCCTCTTCAAAGCGGCCAGGACTAAAGGACTAAGGAGATGCGCGCGGGCCGATAACAGTGCGGCGGGTCTTGAACGAGGGTGGAAAGAGAGAAGATTCAAAGACGTACGACGTGCTGTGAAGGCAGACGAGCGTAAGAAGCTAGCTGCCAGAAAGAAAAGGAGCTGAGAAAGGAAGGAAGGAAGGAAGGAAGGAAGGAAGGAAGGAAGGAAGGAAAGACGGAAGGAAGGAAGAATCTAAGCCCGGGCTCTTGCTTGGAACAGCAGGGGCCGACGTTTTCTGTTTAAGCGACATCAAAGGCCCTGTCGCGAATTTTCCTTTCGACCCACCTGCGATCATCTCTCCCCTTGGCCCCATCCCCTCCGCCGAAGCTCGCGGGTCATGGCTACAAAGTGCTTTGCGTACTTGCCTACAAGTGTATATAGTGCGGTTCATGGTTGGAGGAAGAGTATTGCTCCGAGAGATCGCTGGGGCTCGTTGGATGTTGGCAATTTGACTCGTGGTGAAAACCATTCTTCGGCATTAGACCTGCTTAATCTTTTGACACAAAGTAATTCTTACAAAACAATTCCATACGTATATTTTTATTAGTCGCCGTTTACGTTGAAGGGAGAAACAGTCCACAAAATGGAGCATCATATTATTAAATAAACAATCCAGCAGTAACTTTTGAAAACCGCCATCTGTTTGAATGACATATTAAAAACAAGCACCGTTCCATTAATTTCTCTAATTAAACGTGAATCCATTTCCTGTCGATGTTCTCCATTCCCGTGCAGAAGAAGTATACTCAGGTAAAAAAGTCGGGACAAAGTGGACTTCTACTTTCGCATGGTTACTCTGCTGGCTCCTGTGGAGCCGAAGGACCTCGAATTTGCGCAGCGAATCGCGAAGCTCCATGAAGCTCTGGAAAACATCAAGTGCAGGAACGGTAACCGCAACATTCCAGACATCTTAACAGATTCGGTAGGAGTAGGAGCAGCAGCATCAGCATCGTCGACGACAGTCGTGGAGCCTCGTCGTTTCGACAACTGCGACGTCAAAGAGCGTGATCCTAGGTCGGTCGTCGATTAAATCGCACCGAAAGCATCCACTTCAGCCGATTAGCGCACGCACGAATGAGAAACCCCGGGCGAATATCTGGCCCGAGACCGACTCTCGAATTTATAATTAAATATTCGTAGGTAATTTCCCTGGATCCTAGATCGACGGCCCCCGTTCCCGTCCCCCATGATCCTCGGCACCACCCTTTTCCCTATCTAGGCATCTTTACAGACGCGTCGAGGGTTATAGAGATACTATTGACTCTCGAAGCTATTCCCGGCGAGAGAGAGCGCCGCTCGTGAACGCGTTCTCCGGGAAGTTTAATTATCCCCTTCGGTACATCCTGCTGGTCGTTGATACTGACGAACAATCGCGAGCTCCGGGACCTGCTCTCCACGTATCCGACGAACACCCCCGCACGCGTATCCAACGGATCCTGCGTCGATGAACCAGACACCGAAGAAGGGACAACGCAAGATGGATGGAGAAGTTGTTTTATCCGAAATCTGCCCGCCGTGCTGCCTCTGCTTCTACAACGTTTACCCTTTTAACGGACCGCACCCCTTGCAACCCCCTTACAACACTCGCGACCCTCGCTATTCTTCGATGCAACCGCCATATGGCGCTGGGACGGCTTGCTGCGCAGGAATTTTGCGATACGTGTGCTGGCTGTGTCTTAACGCGTTGTCTATCGGTGTACCAACAACAAGCTAGACAACATTCGTGTCTATTTTAATTATACATTAGTAATTACCAGACTGCGGATCTTTATACAAAATAAAAATTACTTACCAGAATTGCAACAAACTGGAGTGAAATATAAATTTATTTTCTTTCCTATTATATTTAGTAGGTTGAAAATAATATAAGTGTATGGTCAAATTTTTCCAATGTTTCTGCTATTTGAAATTACACGTACTCATTGTTAGCATAAATGCATAAAATCCGCAGTGTAGTAATTATGAACAGACCGATTTTAGGCGATTTTGGGCTCGTGGAATCTAGTTGTTTCTTATTTTCTGGTACGAGAAACTATCGTTACACAACCACCCTTATGATGTTTCAATTTAATTAAATTGAAACATTTTTTTACGTAGTACATACTTTACTGATAAATCTAAAAACATTCGGGAGCTAGAACCATGGAAATTTTGCAGCTACTGTAAAAATTTAAATTTCATCCCCTTCAGATTTTCATGAGAAATCGTAATTTTCTCGTGGCAATTTTTTTCATTCTAAAAGATTGAAATAAATTCCTAAACAATTGGCTTTTACGTAGGACACACCTTACCGATAAACCTACGAACATTCGGGAGAAGTAACTATGGAAATTTTGAAGCTACTGTAAAAGTTTAGATTTCATCCCCTCCAGATTTTCATAAGAAATGGTCATTTTCTCGTGCCACTTTTTTTCATTCCAAGAGATCGAAATAAATTCCTCATTCTTCGACACGCGTGCTGCACTATTATAGTGCTCGCTTATTAACGAACTGAATTCGCAGAAACGTTCCATCGTAAATGAAAAATGGTCCGTGTCGCATGTGCGCGACCTGATGCAAACAGCGCGGATATTGAAGGCGTACAAAGTTATCGGCCCGGGTCTGTATTTGCATCGGAGCATAGTGGTTGTTCTAATGAAAGTCAACTGACCCTCTGCCTTTGTTTCAATCGACGGTAAACGATGTAACGGTATTGATTCGACTACCGGCTCCGTTCACCATGAAACAATTGTAACACGATATTACTAATTATACAATACAATGCTCGCAATTAGCACGCGTCAGGTAACGCGTTAATGTTTGCGATCGGGATCGTAATAGGACCTCGTTGCCCGTTCCCATCGCCTAGTCTACCGAACAAGATGCATTTCCGCGATAATTAATTAAAACCGGGTTCGAAGAAACGTCCCTGCAGGTTCTAAACGCTCGCGAAAACGAGGGGACGATCTCGCGAATTAGAAGCTTGCTCGTTGTCGCGGCGAGATCTTCCGCTGGAGCTGTTTACGCGGATGCTGAGCCTTTCTTGCATTACACCCGCGTATTCGCTCCGCGATGTTCGAATAGTTCGCAGTCTACGCGGTGCCCGCAGTCTAAAGACTGATCTCCAAGAATATCTCCGGGCCTGTTAGACCCGAGACTTATTCTTGCGGGTAAGCGAAACTGAAACCGACCAGATACTCCAATTAGGTGTGTGCGTTTAACCCAGAACTGACTCGAAATCTCGGAAACTCTGAATTTCTCGACACGTTTACCATCGGCAGTTCTTCGATAGTAATTCAGACACGGATTGTACTGGATTTTTTGATAAACTGTTTGATCACGATTGGAATTTTATCTATGAACCCCTGATTCTAAACTGATTTCATTTATAAATCAACATCTGATCTTGTATTGCTAATGAGTTCTTTCGAGCTTATTATTTTACAGAAAATTATTAAGCTTTTCAAAAGTCTAGTTATGACATACGAGATGAACCGCAAAGTCTGATCACGTTACACAGATTGTCATGTTGTCAGTAGTACGATCAATAATACACTTATGCCACGCAATATCCTTCAAAGGAAGCCCTTAAAAGACGATCAGAGCACGCTTTTCATAAATTCTTTTTTCCTTCCAACTTTTCAAGGGCACTATCAATCTTGCAGACATCGCTCTAAACTTTTTTATGAGAAAAACTTATGTTTGTATACACTTCAGAATATGTTCAATATTTCTGTTCAATATATTCTCTAAAAATGAACGTAACAAAACCATGGATTTACCCACAAGAAAATAACAAATCGCGTTAAAGAATTCGATAAACAAGAACTGATAAAAAATTGACTATAAACAACCGTTCTAAAGATTTGTTTAACTAAAAAGTCATCTCTTTATTGCATCCCCTTTTATCCTTTTTCCGCAATATACTTCCATAATTTCATATTTTTTATTTCTTTTATATGTCCCCCATTTTCCATTCTGTCAGATGCACTCAATGAGTAATAAATAAAAAATAACTACAGTAATAACAATAACAGTAATATAAAGATTTTACAAATGACTAGTAAAAGTGATGTACTGCCGACTTTATCAAGTTACAATATATGCGTGTTAATAAAACATCAGAACATAAAAAAAAAACTAAAATGAAACGCATACAACATAGATTTTATCTCTGCCTTTATTTAACGAAGGTAAATGTTGACGGAGAATAAATATTTACACTGAATTCGCGCGGTTGTAAATCAGTCCGACGAAGACGCCACCTTGCATTAAGTTCAAGAACAAACTTGACTTTACAAAATTGACTTTATTTTTTAACCCTTATTGATAAGACTACTAATAGGATTTCCAACGTTTAACAAAATTGAAACTGCACTATACACAAAAAAACTTGGAAATCTCCTTTCAAAATACAATCACGAAACAAACGATTGAATTACATTCTTAAGGGTGCATTCCAATTGTGCATTTATGACAAAAAATGGGTATGTAGAATTTAAAGCAGCGGACACATTAAACAAATTTAAAACATCGACGTAATTAATTTTATCTTGATAAGAAATTTTTATTTGGCTCCTGTGTCTTGCAATTAACTCGAACATTTCTCATTTCGCATGAAGATCCTCAGTCTAACCCAGAACAAGACTGCCGTTGAATAATCTTTCAAGAAATTACGCTGGTGAGTAATGTGGAAACACGTTAAGCGATAAAAACTGAAATAAAACGCGTACAATATTTCCCCAGCCTCGCTCAGGGAAAGTATTAACCGAGAAACTGTATTTACATCGGACGGCTGTGTTTATAAATCTGCTGGTAAGACCAGGGATTTGCATACAGTTCAGAAACGAAAGTTCGAAAACTCTCGCGGCTCGGTGCAGCTCGAGCGTGGATCGTTTCGGGGATATTTCTCTAGCCAGTTCCCGTGGCAGAATGGAAAGCGGCGGAAACCGAAAGTACGCTATTCTGGTGACTCGATTTCCAGCGATATCGAACCGGTTCGAATCTCGCCTCGATCTTCGACCCTAAATCGTAAATACGGTTCCATCCACAATTCACCGGGGCACGTCTTCGGGTCTCGGGGCGCGTGCGCGTTTACACAACCCCTGCAACCACGGGCTGGCTTTTACACGTGCGATGTGTCTATGTATATGTGTACGTGTCCATCGTCTACGGAGGCTGTTCCGAAAACTTCTCTCGCCGCGATTCTACTCGCCGGTGAATTAATTCGTTCGCGTAAAGCGTTGCCGGCGCGGCGCGGCGAGGCGCGTTTAACGCGCACCACCCGCTCCTACGTTTCTCGCCGCGGAAAACGCGTGAATGATTAAGGTACTCCGCCGAAGTTTCCACAGAGAGCGTTGCGAAATTTCGAATTAGCCTCCTTAGTTCTACGAGTGCCCTTTATCGCTCAAGTCGGGCCACAAGGATCCCTTGTGTTTGCTTGGAGACTGGTGGATTGGTCAGGGCGACCTGTTCTGAATTTCTTGGTCTGTCTGATACTAAAGTTCTACCATGTAGTTTATAAGTTAATTTGGTTATATTAATACGTCGCTTTTCAATGAATTTATTTATGCGCTTCAATCCTGCAACGAGGGTTCCTCGAAATTTTAATAAATACGTTTCTTGTCATTTTTATGTGACATCGAAGATCTAAGTGCTTCGTACTTCTAATGTCGAAGATAGTTGATCCAGAGAGATCATACGAGGGTGAAACCTTGCTTTGGGAAGTCTGCTTTGAAATCTGAATTTTTTTATGTAATCAACAGGATTACGAAAATAATCCCTATAAAATTATGAAAATAATCATCTTCGATCACGTTACTGTTGGATATGTTCAACATTTTCTCGCGTTTACGTGCTTGAAATAGCGACAGTTTAAATACGCGTATTCTATACTGATATTAATGTTACAGCGATCTCAAACTTTCAGTTCCTGTTTCGTTACTCCAATCTGAACTTCTCTCCAAGAAAGTTCGTATCGCTTCTACGATTTCCTCGCTATTAAACTATACATCTCCGCAGTATATCAATTACATATGAGGTTCGGCGTGCTTGAACGAAAACTTATTTAAGTATTGTCTTCTTTGACTAAACAATCGTTCGCAAAATCGCCAAGACGTTGAACTAGAGTTGAAACACTTCTTTGATACCAGAAACTCGAATTAAAAAGAGAAATGGAGTAGAAAAATTAAATTGTCGTAAAAATATTTATCGGTTAGAACCGCGCAAACTATCTTTCTTCCCGTGACTTCGTCGATCCTAGAATGAACAAACGGACACAAAAATAGTCGATCTACCACCGCGCAATTTAGATCGTTGCGAATAAGTAATCCATAGAGCCTGAAGACAACTCTATTACTAAACAAGCAACCATTCTACCCACTTCAAAGCGCATACTAAAATCGTCTAAACTTTCCCAGTTCTCTAGCAATCGTCGACCTCGCAAGAAACACACGCAAAAACAGAGCGTAGCACCGTGCAACTTGGATCGTTGCAAAACTATAATAGAACCGGAAGACCATTCCGTTCAAAAATAAGCTACAATTTGATCCACTTTAGCAGACGTACTAAAATCATCTGAACGATCTCAGTCTCCTCGTAATCATCGACACCGAGGAAGACAAATGCAAAAACAGGGTATATCACCATCTAACTCGGACCATCGCAACAACGTAATAAAACACGAAGACCACTTTATTTTTAAATAGGCAATACGATACGATCCACTTTAAAGGGTGTACTGAAATTCCATAAATATTTTTGATTCCCCGACAGTCATCGATTGCACGCGAAACAAATGCGAAAACCGGCAGTATCACCGTGCAACTTGGACCGTGAAGAATCTGTATTACACCCCGAAGACCACTCCGTGTCAAAATAAGGTAAAACTCAATCGAGCTAACCACGCATACAAAAATCATTTAGAACTCCATGCCAGCACGATTCCCGTCAATCTCGCACAAAACAAATGCAAAAACAGCTCGTATCACGGTGCAATTTCAAGGTTAATATTAATCCATCGCTCGTCCGGGGTCTCAGCGATCGCACTGAGAGGGTCGTCGGCTCCGCTCGGGGTTAGTGTACGCACCCCCCGCGTGGCGGCGTTCCATTCCAAGGGTTCGTCTCGCGCCGACTGGGCTCCGTCGGGGGCAGGGAGGGCTCTCGGGGTAGCGATAGACGTGGTGCGCGTGCGCAGAACTTGCCCCGTGGAGGGGACTTCAGTGTCATTCGGTGCCGGGCGTTGCGGCGCCGTGGCCCTTCAGTCTTTGATCCGCAGCTGGCGCGGTTGTGTGCGTTGCCCTCGAGCGTACTCGAGCCTCGAGACACCGAGAGATCGTTTTCACTGTTCCGTGCGCGAAAGAGGGGAGCAAAACCCGAGCGAGCGACCCGGTGGTGCAGTAACCTTTCAACCCTCGCGAAACACGGTAGATCCGCGTGACCGGAAGCCGGTGGAGGCGGCGATCGCAGGATCATTGCAATCCCAACGAACGACGATCATTTTCGCTGCTGAGATAGCTACCTTGCTACTAGCTGGGCTAGCTTGATGGTCACCTGGAGAGTCGCGTTCGATTGGGTCTTATCTCATCGGAGTTGATCCTAGGAGGTGATTCGTTCCAACCCCCTTCGATCTTTGCTACCTTGCTACTGGGATACCTTGATGGTCACCTCGGAGGTTGCATTCGGTTGGGTCCTCTATCATCGTAGTTGATCCTGGGACATAGTTTAGGGGTTGTTCCGTCAGGTTTACGACTCCGGTGTCATTTCACCCCCTGGGATTCTCGGGGGCACGCAGCTCACGCTCGAACAGCACGGATTTGCGTGCGGTTCCCGGCCCCCTGACCCAATTAGTTCTCGTGTCGAGAGTGTCTGCGCGGCGTACGGGGACGTCCAACAGCTAGTTACCCGCCGGAGAAACGAATTGCCTCTGTCAACGGGACCGTCCACGCAGCCGTGCACGTGAAACATTGTGTTAACGAGCCTCGTTAACCCGCGAAAAGAGAGAGAGAGAGAAAGGAAGAGATACATAGATACCAGTCCTCTACATTCGGTGAGCGACACAGTGGCAAACTCGGTGTGAAAGTATTCTTCCGTCGTCGTCCAGTGTTTACAGTGTTCACAGTGAAGCCAGGATCCAGGATCGAGGATCCACCGGAACAGGATAACGCAACGAGCACCGTGTTCGCGCGACAGTGAACCCCCCTCGAAGAGCATCGCTCGCGGGCCGGGAGGGTTGAACTTTCTCGCTGGCGTTGACAGATCGATAACAAAGTTTGCGTACGCGAGTTTCCCCCTTCGTTGCCGCCGGCTGCCGATATACGCTACCATTTTTCCGTGGACTGCGTTTACACCGACTACCCAAGTGTCCTTAGGCGACCCCGTATCACCCGAGATCCTAGAGTCGATCGTCTTAGAAGTCGAGGATCTTGGCTACCAGGAGTTTGAGAGAGTGAGAGAGAGTCTTTGGAGTACATTCTCTAGGACCCCGAAGTTCTTTCGACAAGACATCGAATTTCTAAAACAGCCAGACACATCGAATCTATCCTTAAGACACCGAGGACCAATTAGCCGATTGAATTCCTTAAGGATGTTCGCTGGTTTTGGTACCAAGGACCAACTGTATACTCAACAGCAGTCTCTTCTCTGAGTGTCGACGGACTGACTCATTCTCGATATCGAAGAGTCTTCTCAGCAAAATACTCAATTCTTCAGAGATTAGGTTCTCTAGCCTAAATGATCGCCACATCCGTCAGGTCTTGAACAATCCAAGTTACCTTGACGTTCGAAGAACCAATCCTTGGTGTTGGTACTTTCATCAAAACCGAGAGATACTTGCCATAATCTTTTCGTCAATTGTCAGATCATTTACTGGCCCGGCTTTTAGAACCTACAGGCGATCTTTGGAGCATCAGGATCCTAAAATTGATCATCAATCTTCATCACCCAGGTGTCGCATGACAGATCTACTTTAGATCAACTTCGGAAGGTCTAGACGACAGCAGGCAAGGATCTCTAAACAAGCAGATAATCGGAGCTATCTCTTCGACCTTGAAGAGCCGAAATTAGCAAGTGCTACCGGGCAGAGTTTATCAGGGAGATTCGTGGGATCTTGGCGAGCTGAGGTGCTGAGAGTCTCGCGGAGGTGTTGATAAGAGTTTCGTTGATCGTTCTATGCGGGTCTCGACCCCTCAGCAAATCTGACGCCCCGTCGCTCCAGCGAGCGAGGCAGCCTGTCGTTGTCGTTGCCGAGCAAGAGGCAGTACCTGGTGAAATACAAGCGTAAGGAGGGCAGACAGGGAGAGGAACGGGGCTCCGCGTGGCCCGGTCTCTCGGACGATCGTCGTAAAAAGTGTGCAACGGTGAAGGGTAACGGTGGATTCGGCGACTACTCGGCCGCGGGCGAGTTCGAGGTCTGGGGCGAAGACCAGCACACGACGGATGGTGTAGATCGGCAGGTGCGGCCGCCTTCGCGGCAGCAACGATGCGAAGGCGGTTCGTCGCTGAGGCCGTTGCTACACGTAGCCCATTGTGAGCTACACTCGCCAAGGGATCCCGAGCTGCTCCGGCTGGACCATCTCGAGGCCCTGGAGCACAAGTCAGCCGACCACGACTCCTACAACATGATGGAGAACTTTCGCAGCCCCGTGCCACCCCCGCTACCGCGACGCCACGTTCGGTAAGAGATTGTTTCCTTTCGTCTATTACGGGACACGGAGCCAACAGCTGTGCGATCATTGTGGTTCGATGTAATCATCGTGATGATCGTGATGATCGGTTGGAATTGTGGGTTTTTTTAAGTATAGAAGTTCTGGGAGGGTCTGGGGATCATTACGCAACAATTGGTGAAGTGGAAATGTTTTGAGACATTTTTAGATGAAATGTGTTTTACGAGTGACTTCTTAGAGGATGATGGTTAGGAACAGATTTTTTGGAGTTCCAACGTTTTGCAAGGTTTATGGGATCGTTGTAGAAGTGACAATGTTTTCAGATCGTTTTTTATGAGATTTTGTCGAGTGCTGTCGTAAGGGATGATGTCAGGAGTACTTGAAGAAAGTGGAAATGTGTATCTTAAATTGTATCTTGTTCGCCTGGCAATTGTTCTGTTTGCAAGTAAAATGTGCTCGATGAGTTGAATTCTTAGGGAATGGTGGTTAGGAAGAGATTTTCTGTGGGTCCTAACGATTTGAAAATTTAGGGGATGATTATAGAGCAATGAATGAAGTGAAAATGTATTACACCCTTTTTCTCGTATTCTTTGGTCCGCCGCTGTTGTGTTCGTGAATGAGGTAATTATTAGAGGTAATTATGAAATTGCTAGTGAATCTCTGTGAAAATTACAATAGTCATGGCATATTTTATCAGAATCAAAGATTCGTCGACAGGTGTCATCTCACAGAGGATCATTATAGAGCACTTGACGAAGTGAAAACGTTTAACTTTCTTCATCTGCATTTTCTTCTCTCCGACACTTCTCTCGTCGTGAATAAAACGTGTTCATTCGTCAGATGTCGTTTTGGGGGATGATAATGGACTGCGCGGTGATTCTCTGCTAGAATAGTGATGATCGCGCTACTTCTTTCTAAACCCAGGAGATTTGTACCGGGACGGGAGATAAATTTTTATAGATTATCAAATGTTCTTCAAGTGTCAGATAAAGAAAAGGACAGGTTTAATTCCTCTTTCATTCGGTTAGTTCTGGAATTTTTCTATTCGCGAATAAAACCTAAAAGATGGTGGATATTTTTACAAAAATTGTGATGCTGATTTCCACTGGGAAAAGTGAGAAATTCAGAAAATGGTCATCGATTTGTGAAGTAGAAAGTGTTCACTATACTTTGACTGAATTCTTTTTATATTGGACTTCTGTTCGCGAAGGAACTGCGTTCATTAAAATTTAATTTAAGGGAGGATTATAAAATTGGCGATCGACCTCTCTCAAAATCGCGACGATTAAACTTTGCAGAACTCTGTGCATTTATATGTAGAAGAAGCATAGAAGTTTCGAAAAACTGATAAAATAGAAAATCCGATGAAATTATATCGCTTTACGTTTTATTTCGAATTTACCGAAACCGCGCGTGAAGAAAGTCAAATATTGTTTAAAATATAAATAATATAAAATAATATAAATATAAAATATAAAATACTGCAGCCTCCAGCAAAATTAATGTGAAATTGTCTAGAACACCAAAAGTTTTCCGCAAAGTGTCAGAATTTTTCGAATGTTCGTCAGGTGTCCTTTCACAGAATGATTAGTAATTGCTGAAGCGGAAAACGCGGAGACCCCTCTTGGATTTCCTCGCACTGGAATTCTTCCGGCGAACAAAACGCGTTCGTCAGATGTCGTTTAGGGGATGATTACGGGAGCGATCGGTGAAGTGGAAATGTTTAACCCCCTCCGTTTCGCTGGTGGAATTTCTCTGTTCTACGAATAAGTCGTGTTTCTCCGTGGTTTCTTTAATATAACAAGCGGTGGTAAAGTTGTATTAGTCACCGGGCGAAAAACTTTTATAACATAAAAGTTGCGGGTGTAGCGCCCGGCGATTCTTCCCGAGGAGAGAACGTGATGGTTGTTCGGCGCACGTGGAATGCACTCGTTATTGAATCAAAGTTTCGAGTCGTCCGATGCGTTCGGAAAGTTCGTTGCCTTGGATCGAAATAGTTTCCGTAACGTTTCTTAAGAGATTAGGCCAATTTCGAGGTATAATTCATCGTTTGTATGCAACGCTCGGGGAAACGCGCCGTTCCTTCAACGAGATTCCTTTAACACATCGACTGGCAACTCTGTGGCTGCGAACACTCGGTAAAATTAAAGCAAGTTGTTCAATGAAACAAAAACTGAGAAATTTGGCGTACTCTGTTATCACAGAAATGAATTGTTCAGTCCGGGGAAAATAAACCTGTTGACCGCATATAGGTATTCGCGATTTCGTTCGGTATACACACAGTTTTCAGTAGATTCTCGAATTTCCGCGATACTCTGAAAATAATCAGCAGGAGAGTTAAAGGGGCGCGTTTCCACCACACTCAGCTTCTCGTACACGAGTGTCGGTGACCCGCAGGAATTGCGGTGAATTTTCTATTTATTGGAAACTTGATTTCTCCGAAGACTTTCGTCGCTTCGAGCCCCGGGTTTGTTCGATAATAAAACCGGCCGACTTTTCATCGCGGAATTGAATCGTCCGGCGCATTCGGGACCAACTTCGAGTCGCTTGATTGAAACCGACTACGGGCTAAACTTTCGATCGATCGGTGACGGTATAAACAATCGCGAAAAATGCATTAACCTGTTAATAATACCGCTCGACTGTGAAGTCGTTCAGCCGTTTCATTTTTAAAGCCTTATTTTATTTTCCTGTCACAATCGCTTCATTGAAATTCATATCACATTGTACACTGTTTCTTTCAATTCGAAAAGGTTGGGTCATGTGGGATTGAAAATAATTTGATTCGTGAATGTGTGTTAATTAGACCGCACATATTTATGCATTAATGCAAAATTTGAGAATGTATGGTTCGAGCCAATTTAATATTGCTCACGATTCAATGTCAAAATTTCGTTCATTGACCACCGTTCATTGGTGTCTGGGCTACGTCAGTGTCCATAAATTATAGTTAGAATATTTTATTTTGCATAAAAATCTGCTAACCACGAGAAAATCATAATGCTAGAAGAAATTAAACAAAGTCACTAGCTGCATTTATTCGCTACAATTATTTCGACGTTATACGTTCGTACCCTCTGCTACGAAATTTTTTCAAGGTTCCGTTGCAACAATTACTAGTTCACATTCTGTTGGCGTTGTTTTACGGTCGTTTGTTCACCGAAATTACCCCCGGGGTTTGCTAAAGAAACGCTTGTTCGATGAAAGTAAACAAGAATGTGTATTGTCACGGGCAACGTGGGTATTCGCGAAGTTCACCGCCGAGTCAGCAAACGGAATAATGAACGATGAACGACGATATCCAGAAAAGGACCCGAGTCCCCATGAGTGGGACGGTTTGCAGGGGGAAGAGGGGAACTGAAGAAGCAGCAGCGGCGTCAACAATTAATCCTTGAATATTAATCGACAATTATCTTTGAAACGTAGTTCGTTATTTAACGGAGTTTATCGATTAATTCGCGACCGGCGTCAATCAATTCCGGCGGAACTGACTGATAGGGCGTAAATAAATAGAAGTGTCGCAATTAGCCCGTGACATTTTCCCCTCGAAATGTTGATCCTCGATTGCGTCGATATCTTGGGAGCCGGATCAACGTACGGCCGGACATGCTTTTTCTGGTGCACTGTTCGTGTAATTGGACGTGTTGCCGCGGGACTGTGACGAATTTCAATTTCTGGATATTCCGGTGTATTGTGTTAGGTTGTGTTAAAAAAAAGTTTCTTTCGCAATTTGTACGGTGTCACCCACGTTACGCCGTACAAAAATGCGATTGGTGCACGTTTTGTAAAAAGTAAATGATTGAATTTATTTGAATTTCTCGGAATTTTTCTGGTAACATTGTATGTACGAAGAAGATTTAATAATTTCTGATTGAAGCCATCAATTTCAGTAATTATAAGATAAAAAAATTGTGAAACAGGTCATTTTACTTGTGGTACGGTTAACGTTAAAATATGCAACGAACAAGTTTCACGAATATTTGAAAAATTCAATCCTGTAACCCAATCACAGATCCGAAAATAAACATCGGGAACATTCGTTTCCTCTGTCATCGATCGAGAATTATTCGAAAAATTCTCTCCAGCAAACAGAAGCGATTTCCACCCTCTTTCCACGGTCTCGAATATTCTTTCGTTGCTTCTTATTTCCTCGAACGACGATTTTAATCGGATCGATGTCGACCGATAGAACCGGAATCGTATTTACGGGCACCAGGAGAGCAAGAGAGAGAGAGCTCCTTCTTGCAGTGTTCCATCAACGTTCCCCGAAGTTCTCGCTCGCGGCAAACAGGTTGCACGGGGATTTCCGTGTTTGCGCCGATGCAAATGCGCCTCTTCGTTTCGTACTTCGGAACAGGCTTCGAGAGGGTTTTGCCACCAGCGTATCACTTTGTTTGTCTTAGCCCGACGCTCCCCTATATACACCCACTTTCGTCGTACCTTCAGACTCGATACACCTCTCTTTCTCTCAGGTGTGGCGAGAGCGCGAGTGCATTTCGCGAGCGAATTCGCGGGGCTCGTGGCATCGAGAGGTTCTTATCTTGAACGCCCCGGATAAGCGTCTTGTTGTTCTCACACGTTATCGGAGACTGTTAGGTGCACGCCGGGTTATCGGGTTCCTACTGCAGAAAGATTTAAATTCTCCGGCGGTGTTAACTCTTCGCCACGGCCCACTTTCCTGACACAATCCTACGGTTCGCAAAAGTTCGCGCGAAACTACTTGGATCCTTCATACCGGGTAGACAATTTTGTTTCGCCCTGTTCGATGCTTTCTTGGAGAATTTATAATTAATGAGCAGACGGCGGATCTTTATGCAAAATCAATTTTTTCTAACTGAATTGAAACAAACTGTAGTGAAATAGAAATTCATAGGTTTAACATAATATAACAGTATTTTTAAATTCTTCTAATGTTTTCACTGTTTTCAATCACACCTACTCAATTTCGTTATAATTGTATAAAATCCGCTGTCTATTAATGAGGAGTCTTTAGAGCGAGGGGACATAAATTGGAAAATTATTTTTTCAGAGAGCGTTTGAACGTTTCGCATTGGAATTTTGTATACATATGTATTACATATTTTCAAGTGAAAATAATAAAAAATGGTTAGTGTTATATATTTTCTTTTAATGAGTATGGTTACAACCCTTACACTGTAAGATAAGGAAGAGTAGGAACACCAGAGGAGTCTTAGAACAACATTTTATTTCAAACATACGAAAATTATAAATAAATGCAATTTTCTACGACTTCTATTTCTCGCAATCGATACACACCATTGTTATCTTGTACAAAGATCTCAAGGAATAAACAAATTCGCGACGCGACGGCTTCGACGCAGTAATACAACGGTAGAACACGAGAAGAGCGGAACGGCGAGAAGAAGAAATAAACGTGTCAGTGGCTCACACTTTCACCCCAGCAGAAGAGGCACTTGCGAATAAAATCATTTGTCCAAATCAGCAAGCTACGGCGCGAGTAGGACAGAATCGTCGAACGAGAACGAGCCACTTCATTCGCGCGGTAAATGTTCGAGCGATCAAGATTTCGTCCCGCGGTGTACGAAAGAAGGAGAGGGAGAGAACGAGAGAGGAGGATAGCAAGCGGAAAGATAGGGGTGAAACGAGGAAGGGTGAGAGTGGAAACGGGGGTGTGGAGAGGGTCGCGAGCTGGAAGGCCAATATAGGTGGCTCGCACGCTGGAATTGTAGCTCGTTTCGGAGGTTCACGCCCGAAGAACGGGGTTAATGACAAGCCTGCTCTCAAGAGCGTTTCGGAATCGATTCGTGTTCGATGAGAACGCGCTGATTCGAAACGGAAAACTTGGAACTAACGGGGGATATGGCCCTTTGAACGAAGGGCTTGGCAGCGGCGTTATTGTGCCTCGTGCCTCGAGCCGAGCCGAGCCGAACCGAACGACTCCGCGGAAAACTTATCGGTATCGAGGCAATCGGCTTGACTTGATTCGCTTGTCCAATTACCGATCATTTATCCCGACCTCCTCTATACAGTGGTGCAGAAATTTCGACAACTTTTTGCTTCGGATAACTTCCAAACTGCTCAACATTCAACCCTTTGACGTACAAAGGACATTATGAAAAGCTGAGAAAAATTACGTTTACTCGTGATCACAAACATCGAAATATTGTCGTCACTTGATTCGCTTATTCGATATTTAACCTATAAATTATTTATCCTGGATTTCTCTGTAAAGCTTTCGATGAATCTCGACAAGTTTCTGTTTGAAATCACTTTTTACCCTTTCAATAAAAAGGACATTATGAGAAATTAAGAAAAATTACGTTTTCATGAAAAATGGTCACTGGCTTCGTTTGTCCAATTACCATTTACCCTCATCTGCAGAGTGGTCTGTAAGCTTTCGACAACTTTTCGTTTAAAGTTTCCAACTGCTTGGCATTCAAGCCTTTGCTGTGAAAAGGACATTATTAAAAAATCAGACAAAAACGACAATCGCCTGGTATCGCAGACGTCGAGATATTATCACCTGCCCAATATTTATCATGTTAATAACCAATTATTTATCGTGCGTTGATCTACAATGTGGTCAATATTTTCGGCACAACTGAAAAGAGGATGATTCTCCATAAAAAAAGAAAATAAATCGATAGGGGTATACATAAAACCGCGGTAGAAATAGTGTTACACCACCCTACTCGCCATCTCCCTTTCCAAACAAATTCCCTGCCACGTCTACCCTCCACAGAGCCCCGAAAACCGTGCTATCAAGAAAACCCCGCAAAGAATGTCAGAACTATCCTAACGAACTATCAGCCTCGCGCGTCCGAGGGAATTACGTTTCAGGAATCGGGAAAGGGTGTCTAGACTGGCGCGTAGAATCGCCTAGGAGCGACAGTGCCAAGCCAGACCCATAGAGACCGTTGGAAAAAGTGCGGAGGATAGAGTACAGAGGATAGAAGAAGAGCGAGGAGGATGAGAGGAGAGACAGAGAGGAGAGGATCGTCTAACCGCGTCAGAAAAGGCGGTTTCACGCGTATCCCGGTTCCGCGGGTTCTCGCAGGCCGATCGATATGCACGGCGCGGAACGAAAGGTAACGCGGCGTACGAATGGCAAACAAAGTGATACGAGGAGAGAAAGGGAGAGCGACGAGAGAAGGAAGAGAGGATAGAGAGCATAGAGGTGGGCAGCACCGCGTCGAGTATGTAAAAGGCAAGCAAGCAACGCGGGGCGGCTGCTCGGCGCCGACATTTCGCGGTGAAGCGACCGACCCCATAGCCATGAATCACTCTGTCCTACCACCGACTATACCTACTATACCTACCTAGCGAACCTACCCCTCTAACTTCGTCCGCACTTCGCGTCTCTCTTTCCTCTTTTCTGCCCCGAATCTTCCCTCCGCCACTCTCACCCTTCATCCTCGCCTCTGGTCCTCTGTTTCCGCTTTCGTCTCCCTTCAACAACCCCCTCAAACCTCCTGCAACCCCCCCACCTCCACCCTTCAACCATTTTGTTTCCGACTGCCCGCAGCCCCGTCCATTTTTTTTCCACCTTTTCCCGCAGCGTTTCCTATGGTTCGTGTCTTCTTCGCGATTTTTACCCCCCGGTCAACGGCGAACCCCCTTCAGCCGCGTTTACAATGTCGCCTCATAAAGGGCCCGTTGTGTTTCTTCGAGCAATTTGCGCGTTTGTCATCCACTCGCTGCCCTAAACGAGTTCCCGCCTCCCTCTCCTCGTCCCACGCCGCGCCGGTTTTTCCGCGTCATTTTGCCGGCGCGGCGCAACGTTCTACCCCATTCTTATCGGCTACAGGTTCGCGAAGATGATTTTGCACGCTTTTGTTTTTGGCGCGCGAAAACTGTCGTCGCGGACCCCATGGTGTTGCCCTCGGGATAGGGGGTGGTTTCGAGGATGATGGACGGGGTGGTTTTATGATCGCGTGACGAGAGGTGTGCGGGGAACGCGCGGCGACTGACTTGCGTGGTAATGTTTTTGGTCGAGTGTTTGTTTGGGTCGTGTTTTTGTAAGCGGGATTGTTTGTTGACATGACCTCATTCAGCTGTGAAAGTCACTTTTTCAAAATTATACGAAGTTATTCGTTCCGTGTGTACGAACGTATCGTAAATATTTGTATAAATTGTTGCAAGTCGATATCTACCTCTGGTCACAAACAAATAAATTAGCAATAATGAGATAATAGTGAACATACAAATAACATTAAACATCAATATGTTTGCTTGATTATAACGTCGAATATGGACATGTGTCGAATTTGTCGAATTATCGAGTGAACTGAAAAAAACAATTGTTTCACGTGTCACAAGGTATAGCTTCGAGACTTTCGATCTTAAAGCTTTCAAGATTTTTGTTTATGATTTGATAATTATCCGAATCATAAAAATATTTTCTGAATGAATTCACTCTTGTCGTTACTATAAATCAGCATATGTCGATTGCGTTTAGTTTTAAAACAAGTCTACGATTTTTCATATAAAATTCTTTTACACGAAACTATAACACTTCAACTGTCAAGAATTTAATATTCAAATACTGTTTGAATCTACAGCAGTTCCATGACGTCAGCAAAATGTAAATGTCTACACACTTTCCGTCGGATAAGGGGGGAGAAGGGAGCTTCATATTTCACGGGAACGGTCCCCGAATAATTCGACGGGATGATAATTTTGGTTGGGCATTAGCAGGTTACCATTCCCTGTCACTCTATCGAACGATTCGCGGTTTGATAGATAGACCCTATGAAGGATCGAAGGGACAAGAGCACCGGAGGAAGGTGAAGGGAGATGAAGGGAGTGTTCTCACGGCTGAGATAAGGGCTTTACATTCTATGTTATGCCAGCGCCGGATGAGCGATGGTACGACTTTTCTTTCCGCCGGAATACTCCACTCGCTGGGATATTGGTACAACGATGGTATTTTTCTACGAGCAAGGAACGATCACGTTTGAAACGTATATTCGACAAATCGCGGCCCAGGGGTGGGAACGTTCGTTCCTCACCGAGCATGGAAACGCGCCTGAAGGGCTTTCTATGGTGAACCGTTCGCTCTGGTGCTCGGCCGTTAATCGATTCCGTTTTACATGACGGCGGTGTTCTTCTTAAACAAATTCAACGAATCATTTGCCGGTATGGAATCTCGTTGCAGCTCCCCTCGCTTGACGAATAAATTTTAGGTAATTAATCCAAGTAGAACGGAGTGGAAGAAATATTTCAAAGAATCTGCAAAGTGATGAAAATATTCTGTGAATATAAAAATTGAAATATAAATATCAATATTTATGGAGTAACTCACAACAGTTATTAAAAAATATCAGAACAATAACAATATCGTACCAAACATTTAGAGATCTAATGTAAATGATATCGGCGCAAGGTTCGATCATTTTAAAGAAAAAACAAGAAATGTGCAATTATTTAAACATGTAAATTTGTCCTCTTTATGTTTTTGATACAGCAAGTATGTATTTTATTTTTTTTCCGATATCTTCATAGGAAATTACATAGCTGTTGTTTATAAAAAATTTATTTCGTTATTAATTTTTCTTTTGCATATTTTCAGACGCAAAAATGATTCTTTGAAAAAGATCCACATAGGGATCGAAACGTAAGAAACATGTTTAAATAATTGCACATTTGTTGTTTTTTCTTTAAAATGATCGAACCTTGCGCCGATATCATTTACATTATATACTTAAATTTCGATCGAGAAGAATTTTTCTACTATTATTTAGAGATCTCTCGCTCACGATAATCAAACTACAAAGAACACGTTCTTCGTTCGACAAGGAAATGATCGCGTTCCTCTGCAACTTCAGATAATTTCTCGAGATCCTGCAATCTCATCTTCCAAAAGAAATGATTTCATCAGTCTGCAACTTCGTATAATTCTTCAAGATCCTGCGATTTTATCCTCGCGAGGGAAATGATTTCATCAGCGTGCAACTTCGGATAATTCCTCAAGACCAGCGATCTTGCGAGAGAGAAATCATTTCATCTTCCGCTATTGCTTGTATACCTATTTGCTGCGGCACCGAGGAGATTCGAACGCGGTTTCATAATTCCGAGTCGAGGCATCTTCTACCGAACGGTTGGAAAAATTGTTCTCCGGCTCGATTGCATTCGACAAAGGATCCGCACCTCCGGCTGACTGATTATTCAGGTCCCATCAGCACGAATTTACCCCGAGCCAGTCGCCTCGTGTTCCCCTGGTCTCCGAGGCCATCCGCAAATCACTGTCTAGGAATGTTTTCACGGTACGAGCACTTAAGAGAGCCGGGCGTCGTCGTCGTCGTCCCGGTTCTCGAGCGGAAGCGAGCTCGCGTCCGCCCTGTTTACACGCTCCCATCGGCGTACCGGCTGAAAACAGTCCCGGCTGACGTTTCTTTCCAGTTTCTCGGTTCCGATAACATATCTGAGATCTCGGCGGGCGCGGTTTGTTTGCGAGAGCCTCTGCTCTGCTCTATTCCGCTCCGCTTCGTTCCGTTTTGCTCGCTCGCGAGAGACGCCGACGTGGCTGACAGCGCGCTTCTTTCACGCGACACACTATCTTCGTGAACGAACTATCACGTCATTCGGATCGCACTAATTAATTGTGACCACCAGAGTTGAAAACGCAGGTTTCGTGTCCTGCATTCGACGCGTGCCTTCAGGCGGTATTCCAATGTTGTTACGAACAATTATCGGACCCGGGTAAATAAAGAGACGTAGATGTGTAGCGTAGAGAATTTGAAGTTAGCCTTATTGCCTCGTGCTGTGTATGTTTCGATCAGAGTGGCCACACGAAGACTTGCGTCCCTACTCTACCTTCCACGACGATATTCCGGCCACGTGTTTCGTCTGCGTCGCGCGTGTGTCACAATGTCACGTGACTAATCCGGTACTGGCAGAGAGAGGGTAACTCCCCGCTTTCGTCTATACATACTTTCAAATTGGTTGTATCTTTTCACTTCTAAAAAACCGCAGAAAAGTTCATTTTTTTAGTAATGAAGAGATTTTGATAGTCCGGGTCAAGTATGGTCTTGGAAAATGTCGTCGAAGGGTTAATAGGACCGGAAGTGATATTGCAAGGTGGAACCTTTTCGCATCGCATATAAAAGCCCCTGGAGAACTGGTACGAATTTTTCGAAGAATTTTTGCAGTCGATATTTTCAAGACGTCGGAGATGTAGAATGTTTTCTTACGTCAATGCTTCTATTTTTCCACCGAGTGGTCGTCGTCCGGGTGTTGTGACTGTGTGCTTGGATTGCTCGGGGAACTCGCAAAGTAAAAATACGAGATCTTTGAGGGATTCGGGGTCAGAGGAACTGAGTTCATCAATTCGATTGAACTGGCGCATGATATTAACCGCCTTATGACAGTGGTCTTCGCGGCTAGATGTTCCAGGCTTGCTTTAGGATTTTTTTACGATGGAACCATGAAACCTTTATTATCGAACTTCTGGGGGTATTTTTATTCCTGCTTTAACAGTGTTCACAAATTTTTAGACGAGGGGAAACTCGAAATTGACCTTGTTATACACATTGAGACGAACCCCTTATGTTCATATATGGATCTAAATGTTTTCGGCTTGCTTTAGGATATTTTTACGATGCAACCGTAAAACTTTTTATTATTGAATCTTTCAGGCATCGGCAATGAAGGTAAATTTTTAGATGCGGGAAAAGTAAAAAATTAAGCTTGTTACCGGTAATGATATGAGACCTTCATGTCGGTATTCGAGTCTAGATATTATACAATCGTTTATTACCGCAATTTTTGCTATAATTTTTGTTACAGGAAACTATTTCAGTTACACAATCTGATGACATATTTATTGTTATCAACCATCGTCTAAATTGAAGGAATAAAACCCGATTTCTTCACAAGAAACACCAACAAATTCAAAAATCCTCGAATCAGCTATCGTTCTCGTTTCTCATTCGGCCCGCCCCCTGTCTCTCTTCATTCCAGCCTATCTCCTCCGAATTTCACGGGGATGTGGGAGGGAGGGGGTAGGAAACAAGCGTCCCAATAAAAAGCCCAGAAAACGTGTCTCACGGCCGGTCACGTACACACGGGATGACGCTATCTCGGCGTATTTACGGAAAATCGACGTCGGGGTAGTGTCTGTGGAATATCGAAACGCGGCGGCTGCGGGGAATGAGGGATGGAAAGAGAGAAGATGAAGAAGAGAGAGAGAGAGAGTATATCCAGCATCGCGTCACTTAGGCGGGCTAGACGCAGTCTCGGCAATTGATAGGTAGTCACGCTAGGCTGACCTCAAGGGACATCGGTTCGTATAGCCTGCCGCCACCCCCTCTTCAGCCTTGTCGGTCCCCACCCTGGTCTATCCGAGGCTTCACCTTGGTAAAATCTACTCCCGAGCCTTCCCGTAGCTTCCGCCTCGTATCTTTCGCCTCTAACCACCCTTTCCTCATCCCCTTGGCGGCCTGCAGCACTTCACGTCGGCCTTCCCTAGCCCTCTCTCTCTCTCTCTCTCTCTCTCTGCTGGGAGTTTTGCTGCTCCTCCTCCTTCGTCTTCTTCCTCCGCGTCTTCGCCGGCTGCAGCCCCCTCTTCCGACTCGTTCCTCCGGCTCTTTATCCTTTGTGGAAGCTCGGCCCCCGGTTCTAGACGTGTCGGGGAACTACCGGTCGGATATCTCGCTGCACTTTTACCATCGCGGTTAAACCACTCCGTATCCTTTCTTTATCGAGGCCTCGCCCCTCTCCGGACGGCCTCCACCCCCTTGTTTCGAAACCCCGACCCCGGAATTTCGCGATCTTTACGCATTTCGCAACGATCCACTGCTGGCTAACCTTCCCCCATCCACCTTGAGGGGGTTACCTTAAGGGGTCGCGAATGTGTGCGCGTGTCTGCGCACGGGAAGAACGGCTGAACGATTCGAACGAGTTTTCGGTGTCCTTTGATCCCATTCTTTCGTGGATCCATCAGAGCAACCCCTCCGCCTCCAGGTGAGGCGGTTCGATTCGCGGCTCCTTTGGGCGTTTTGTTTGAGATGGAATGCGGGGAGGATGGGCTTGCTGCTGCTCTGCGGGCCCCGCTCGGGCTTCGAGCGTGTGGGGGGTGCGTTTGGAGAAGTGATACTGGTTGGGGATTGTTCGGAAGGCGTAATTAGGTGGATGATTATCGGGCCCTTGGAGATTTCCGTGGCAGGTGGACAGTTGCGGTTCTGGTGGTTGGTTTAGAATTTTGTTCATTGTTTGGATGATTGAGACGATTGGTGTCCGGGTTTGCTTCGCATAGCCGACCGTTTATTTGTATTGTGTCTGTCCCAAACCATGCTTAGGTACAAATTTTACAAATCTACACGCAGCACCATAATTTTAATTACTATTCATCATAAAAAAAACCCAAGTAATAGCTTTAGGCCCACATCTGTTTTTTACAACCTACCATCCCTTAGGACAACCGTGCTCCGTTATTTTCTTCGTTACCACCACCTTCACTTTTCCCTCTCTTCTGTATTTTCCCTCTCTTCAACTACTGTCTCCCACCACTCATATTTTCAACCCCAAAAAACCCACCTAACAACCTCTAAGATTTTTTGCCGATAGTCAGATTTTTCTCAACCACCGTACGACTTAGTTCGTTGTAACACCGTAAAATCACGTGTACAAAGTTATTAAATAAATACGGATTATTGTTTAAGTTATTTAAACAACAAGTGTCTCACTTATGATTTCACCATCACCAACACCAAGAACCACAACGAGCCCTCACGAAATTAATTTTTCGTTGAGCGCAGCGGGATACGATTAAACATAAATCGATTCATTTCCCGTACACACCAATTGGTAATAATTTATATCTCCAACAATCAGTGTTGTAAGCTGTCGTGTTTATCTTACAGTAGGGACACGATTAACAATAGGAAATGTTTCAGTTGATTTTTTGATTGGTTTTACAGGCTGGATTTTTTTTTAGACGATTTCGAGAGATCTTTTTTGAATAACAGGAAAAGTTAAGAAGAGGAAAAACGCTTCACTCGAAAAACCCAAAAGCCAGTCAGGCGCAAGCACGCTCCGCGAGGTGTCAAGTCTTATTTTTATGCAAGAGACGTTACGCAGACAACTTTCGAAGATCCCCGAATTTTAAGAAGCTGTCCGCGGCGTTACAGTCGGTGTGAAATTAACATATTGAGTTTCATGAGTCGGTCGTCGAGTTGAGAGGAGGGGAGGGTTGGAATTCATCCTGTAAGTTCTCCGGGGCTGCGCCATTTCCGCTTTCATTAATCCAAATATTCAGATTCGTCTTTCTCTCTCTCCCTCTCTCTCTCTCTCCGGCAGCTAACGTTCTGTCAAATATTTGAGCGAGGCTCGAGGAGATTTGGAATTTTAATAATTCACAAAACGTCTTAGACTGCACCCCGGGTAGGTGGAACTTGCTACACGTAGAGAGAGGAGAGTGGAGAGAGAGAAAGAGAGAGAGAAGACGTGGGTATTACGTCTCCGGGGCCGAGGATTAGAAGGCAGCGTGGCCCAGTTCCGAGGAGGAACGAAATTTATTTCATTAGAAGCGTCTCTGTGTGCCAGACGTAAACGGATCCTTGAGCTGTTTTCGAGTTAACCTGGCGAGCAGTTCCGAAGGGATGAAATTTTTCGGTCCGCTTCAATGGACCGCGATTAATTTAAACGGAACGTGAATCCTCCGGGATCCAGCGGAGGTCGATCATTCTTTCGGAGCGGAAGAGGTCTTTGCGTCGCCGTTTCGAAACGTCCGCGGATGTTTCCCGGGGTCTGGTCCACGTATTTTTCGGAACTCCTGATGATTCTCGAACTAGGTCACTCGACGAACGGGCGAGTGAGGAAGACAGCCAGAGAGAACAGAATTTTTCGTTCCAGTTCGAAAACCGGAATTTTTTTACCTGCACCACCACCGGAGTCCTTTGTGTGCACGAAAGGGCGAACCTTTATTCGCGGACGCGCCACCAGCCGAACACTCGTGCAAATCTAATTGTAACCATTTCGCGGACAAGTAGTTTCTGTTTGTGAGATCCGTAACCCCCGCCGGCAGTTTTTCGCGCCTGAACAAACTTTTCTTTGTCGATTAGACGGCCGAGCCATCCCCGCACAGCTAAATCGCTCGAGCTTATGATGTTTTGCTTAAGCACCTTCGAGTGACGTTGTCCGCGAACATTTTAATGGGATCTTCCGAGAGTACTGTTCGCAAATTTACTTTGACGCTGCGGAACCGTGCGCGTGCGGTATCCGATTCGGCGAATTTTTTATCCCGCGCATGCAAAAACAACTTCGTCGTGCTGTGTTTAATTATGAAAAATTCTGCAACAACCCAGACTCGTGTATTTTTTTTCTTGACAACATCGAGACTAATACAGTCACATTTACGAGCTTTAAATTCACATTCTACGAAAATGTTTGAAATATTTCGAAGCACTATTTTTCGTTTGGCTCGCTGGTTTTGAAGCACGGTTTAGATTTTTTCTGCGAGGATGAACGGATATTTTTGAAGTCTGCCGGGTTTTAATATCCTCGGGCTTAGCGATAACAATTTTTTGATGTGAAATGTTGTTGAGATTTTTTTAGAGTCGAAATTCAAAGATTTTTGCGATGGATGGTATTGAAGTCTGTAACACATGTAAATAACGTCTTCGAATCTGTAACACATGTAAATAACGTCTTCGAATCTGTAACACATGTAAATAACGCTTTTATTATTGAGATGCCATTAGTTAAAAAATGAATGATTCAGTCGATATTTACAGTCATTTACAGAAAAAATCTCGATTCTTTTCATCGACAAAATTGAAAACTCAAAAAATTGAAACCATATTCCCCATTCACGGGCCTAACATTCATAGCGGCCATTTCTGAACTCTGGGCACAATAAGACAATTTGGTCTCTTCGCTCGAAAATGGCGTGGCTGCTTAAACTGCCGGTATCCCCGTTCGAAATCGCCTTAAACCGTGCAGGCGTGCTTACAAAAGGACCGTTCCATTGGCAAGAAAAGTTTCAAGGGCCTCGGCTCGGCGGCGACCGTGTTTATAATTACAAGAATACAAAGAATACAGGGCTGGAAATTGGAGGCGCCGCGAGGGGAAATTCGCCCGCGCTCTCACAAAGAGGAGAGAAGCCCCTTCACCCCCTGGCCCCCTGTTCCTGAACACAAAGAACCGTTTAGTCGAGAGGGCCAGGGCTCGCCCGCATGCCGGGGCCGAAAAAATTTTAATAAATCTCGTCGACCGTTAAATTACTCGTCGCCTGGTTCGTCCGTCGCACGGCCTCTCGGGATCGATTCTCGTTTGTTTACGCGACGGTGTGTCCACGATCCGCGATTACAGTAGCGCACTGTTAAATTTACATAAAATCTGCACGGTCAAATTGAGACGAGTGAGCGCCACTCTTGTCCCAACGCTTAGTGTTCAGCTCGGTATACAAAAACTGGGAAAATATACCACAACTGGAAAAAGTAAACACTGAATAACGTAAATTTGATTTTCAATAATTGACGCTTTACCTTCATAATTTTAGCACCAATGGATGGAGGAGGTTCTTCCGATTAAAATGAGTCCAAACACGAAGTGAGTCGGACTATTTTGATCGATTTCCGAACCGCTACCCCTACTATCGTGCGTTCGAAGCACGGTAGTGGGGGCAGCGGCTCGAGCACCGGCAGCTCGTGACCCAGCAGTTGCTCAGGACTGGTTAAAATCGATAAAAATAGTCCGATTTACGTCGTGTTTGGGCTCCTTTTAACCGAAAGAATCACAGCTATCCATTGGTACTATAATTCGACAATTACTGAAAATGAAATGTCCTTTATTACACGTTTATTTTGCCGACTCTCATACCGATCTCATACTAAAGAAAAAGATGTCTTGCTGACGGTAATTGAACTGATGTAAATTTAACCGTACCCTATTGTATCTTTCTTTTAATCTCGCAATTAGAGCGGCAGGCTGTAGGCTGTGCCGTGCGACAATTAATACAGAATCGCAGTAGGCGGTCATCGTAAGAGGAAGAGCAGTCGGACCACCTGCCGACCGTAAAACCGATTTGGCGACGCTTCTGCGCCTGAGAGCCATTCAACCGGCCGTCTGCAACGGACTTTGTAATTTAGAGTCAATCTCCTTTATTATCCGTAATGCTCCCGCCGCTCCTGCTCCGAGATTCTTGCGTAAAATCTATCTCCTGGCCTGCCTTAGCGAGGCGAAGTCCACGAGGAAAATTCCCTTGACCCGGGGACGCGACGAGACAAGACGACGTCGTCGACGACGCGGCGGGTTGCGTCGACGAACCCCAGGGAGAGATGCTCGATAAGAGAAGCTTCGGGTTACTTAATACCGTCTTGTCTCCCAGGAGCTGCCCTCTCTCGCTGATCGAACTCTCCTCGCCTCTTCCTACGGTTCGGATCGGGTGTTGGCCTCTCTTTCTCTTTTCAGCCTCCTCTCGCTTCTACGTTCTTCTCGTTTCTACGTCGGGGTCCGACCTCCTCGGTAGTGCCACTGTCGCGAAATTGCATCTCGATAATCAGCGAGCCGGCCGGGCCGCCGTTCGATGAACGACTGCGTCTGATTTGACATCTGATCTCTGATTACCGCGAGACCTCTTTGTCGCCGGAGCAACCTGGACAAGGCCTTTGTAGGATTGATCTGGGACTTGCTGCAGCAGACGATCACCGAGGATGGGTCGAGGATGGCAGGATTGTTCTCTTTCGGAGGGAGGTTTTGAATCAGGCTGGAGGACAGGCCAGGAGTTATCGGTGATTTTTTGGTGATTAGTGTCCCGGATTGATGAACGGTGCTGTGCGGTTTGGGTGGCGGCAGAAGGGTTCGACCGGGCTCTGGGATTGATAGGTAGCTAACTTGTTGATGGGGTCAAAAGGAAGATTCGCATTAACATTTAATCCTCCGCCTGTCACCCTTTCTCTTTTTACTGACAGTTTACTTGACAGTGATATTTTTTTTTAGATTTTGTAGCCTTGAAAAGAGGGCTGGTTTCCCTGGTGATTCCCAAAAGATATCCGTGCTCGGGGTCCCGGCATCGATGCATAATGAACGAGGTACAGCCGTTATCGAAAACAGAGGGGCCGGAAACACCACGCAGAGTAGAGCATCGGCTCTCTCTCTCTCTCCCTCTCTCTCTCTCTCTCTCTCTCTCTCTCTCTCTCTCGTGAATGTTGCATCGGCATTAATACGCGGTGGGTCGGCTATGATTCGTGCCGGAACGTCGCCACCAAGTGCAAACGGCTGAATAAATAAACGGGATCGACTGCGTGGGGGCCTCTGAATTTCGCGGATCCCTAGCTTGCGAATATCCAGCCATGACGGACTAACGCGCGGGACGAGCGAGCCCGCGTATCGGCAAGTTTATAAATACCTGAAGACAGTAAAACGGATACCGGGCCGCCGCGCCGCTGGGCGAAACAAAAAGCCGAGAAACGAAGTGGAACGACGAAGAGAGAAAGGAGAAAGGAGAGCAGTGCGGAGGTGGGCCGAGACACGCGTACAAAGATTCCGCGATGGATGGCAGCAGATCCAGAAGGTTATAAGTAATTCATCGCCCCGTAGCTGCGCCGAGCGGCCCGTGTAAATAGCGACGACGCGAAAACTCGCTGGAACTCCACTGACATCCGCGACTGTATCTTTGGCTCGATGTTCTAGACTACCTTCTTGCTTGCTTTCTTTCTTTATTGCTCGCTTTCTCTCTTGCGACTTGTTTCTCTTCTTGCTTTCTGTTTGTCTGCTTTAGCTTGACGGAGGAGTCCTCTAACAAGAGGTTGCGGACTTTCTGTTTTAATCCTTCAGTGGACGGTGACCTGCAAGTTTTTTGACCCTTGAACAGTTGGCCGGGCTCGATGATTTTTTGATAGTCGTAGATGGATCTATTTAAATTCTTATCTAACGAATCTTCTTTTTTTCATGTTATCGAACTTACTTGTTTGAGATCCACGTTAACCCTTACCACTTGAAGGGCGATTCTCAGGCGCCACTAAAAGTTGTTCACCGCTGTTTAAAATACCAGGTACACTGTTAATCCCTTGCCTTACGATTTATTTTACAGTTTCAGTGATTAGAACATTTTTGTAGTTCGTAATTTCCCGAAACGGGAGAAAATTGATATCTGTTGTATGCCTATATGTTCTCCAATAGCTGTACATTAACAAAACCAACACAGAATCTTATTTCGGTTTAAAGGATATTAATAACATACATGTTTATTGGACTCGGTTCAGAATCTTCAATCTCGTGTCTCACACGATATTGTAAAGCAAGGGGTTAAATTTGTTTGTATTTTATTTACTAACATATTTACGTATTGTTTGAGATATATCAGTTTCATGTGCATCAAATGAAACAATATCAAATATAGAGTGAAAATATTCAGCGGTAGGAAGAAATGTTGTCAAGTTAAAGTCAAGGTCAAATAGGACACACGTTCATACTGAACTATTTCATTGCTTTTCTGTTCTCTATTCACTCCCGAAGTGGGTCTTACACATTCTGAAACACCCTGTACAAATTCATGATATCCTCCTAAGATAGGGGTCGATGAGTAAGGGTGCACAGCTTGATGTTCATCTGTTTTGACGCTATCTGACGCATGACTAACACAATGAAGCCTACTTCGAACACAACCGCCTGAGTCACTAATTACAAGACGATCTTCGGAGTCAGCCATCGCAATGCCACAGGCAACGTGTCAAAACTTACCAAAAACGATCTCCCTCGCACGGAAACGTGATTTTCGGAGTCGAGCATCGCAGCCTCGAATCATTCCGCGCGCACCTGCTCGTCGTACACGTGTCCTAACGTAAATAAATGCTCGGTCTGGTGCCGCTGGCCGAGAAAACTGAACGCAGCAATGAGGAGAAAACGCTTACGCGCGCGGCGTGCGCGACAAGAAAGCCGTAGAGTCGAGAGAGCGGTTCGGTTAGGGTGGAGAGGGCGCAAGAGGTGAAAAAGAAACGGGATAAAATGTGACCGAGCGGGCGCTCTTCCGATTCGAAAGATAGAGAAGGAACAGTAGAGAAGAGACTGGAGAGGGTGAGGGTTCAGAGGGTGGCACATCGACACACGCAGACGCAGTTATCTGTTCCAATTAACCTCTTACATTTCGTTCCCTTCCACCGGGGAGCCCTCTTCCTCTGTTCCTCCGGTCGGCCTCACCTTCGCCACCCTCTCTCCCGCCTCCCCCGCACTCCCGCCCCACGATCTTCACCCGGTGTGTCACCCGCTCTTCCACCTCCTCCTCCCCCTAGCCACGGTCTAGAACGGTGAAATTGAATCGACGCTCCGTGTCCCTGCGAAGACACGGCCAAGTATCGTTTCTGCGGGATTTGAAAAAAGAGGAGGGACGCAGAAAAAGAAATAAATAGTCTGGGGAGAAGGAGAGAAAATACTCCGATATTTTCCAGCGCGAAGACAATGCAGCGTGGCTCGCGATCGACGCTGTGTGGGTCGGATCGATGAACGTGGAACCGTGAAACTGACGCAAATTAATTGGTTATGGAAATACGGTATAAGCTACCGGGACGCGGAATATTAATAAGGATGCTGCGTCGTTCCCGCGTGCTCTTCGTTCCGTTTTTTTTTTTTTACCATTTTGCTTTTCGAATCGATCCGAACGGTCTCGCACGCCGATCGGTTTTTATTCGTGTCTTCCAGCTCGTGTCTTGTGTACCTGCGTATGTCTTTGACTCCACGTGGATTTTTATATTTTTTGGAACGCGATTTGACCAGGAAATATTTCACATTTATGCTCGAACGCAATTTTCGGCCGGCAATGCCTAGTTGAACAGATATCCCGAGGGATAATTGAATTTCGGGACCCATGACCCTGTCGATGCGCGAGGATCAAGCGACCGAGCATCGGATGATCACGGGCACGCGAAAATTTGTGTAACAGGCTTCGTTTTACGTTTATGCAGATTCGACGGTTTGTTTATGAATTTGGTACCGAGGGTTGTTAATCCACGGACGGTGCGATGTAACGGTGTGCAAGTGTAACGTGTGTTTTAATATGTTGCAAGTGTGGGAATTTTTTAAAAATTGCTCTGTGGAATATTAGGTCAAGTTGTAAATAATTTTTTTTAGTATGCAGAATTTACATAAAAAATGAATTTACATTTTTATGAATTATTTAAATTTGAGGGGATATATGTGTCCATATTTGAACGCGAAGTATAGATATATGCTGAACTTTCGAATTTAAAACTGACATTGATACTTCTTTAATTTTATAATTACACTTGTTTCATTTAAATTTTGATTAAAACCTTGTTTCACCTGCCTAGGGCACATGAAGGTGCATAAATTCTCATATTTCACTTCTGTAATTAATTTTAACTAGACCCCTTACTAATGAATTACTATAATATGCTAATATTATGAATCCCCTAATGCAGGAAATAAAATCGTGCTCACTTTCCTTTTTCATCAATAATTACCCAAGATTATGAATTTGCATAGCGATTCGCAATCTGGTGATTAAAAAAATTTTGTCGGCTATGTAGAATGCATAAATTTTCACATTCCACTTCCCTAATTAATTCTAACTAGTCCACTCAGTAATTAATTCCTATGGTATGCTAATATAACAAATTTCGTAATGCGCGACAGAAAATTCAGAATACTTTTCTCCTTTGCCAATTTTCATCTAAAATAATCCGTTCACATACAGATTCGTGATTTTGTGATTAAACATTTTTGTTACATATTTAGACAGCATTAATTTTCTTAGCACACTTTCATAATTAATTTTAACTAGTCCACTCGAAATTAAAGAACGTGGTCCACAATGGACTAAGATAATATAAAAGGAAAATATTAAATTTTCGGTATGTTATCATTTCTGTAATTGGATTCGTGATAAAAAATTGTGCAATTAAAGAAAGCTTCTCTATTCTGCAGCCTTCGGTTCCCAAAACATTCTAGAAAATATACTTTTCTATTTTGTGGGCTGTTTTTGCCAAAATGATTTCTTTCGTAAATCGTTTAACTGTGTTTAACTGTTGTTACTAATTAATTCCTAATAAAAAGTAAAGAGTATAATAAATAACGGAATAAATGCTTTAAATAATACAGCTCCCTTTTTGCAATTACCATCTAAAATAAATTCAAGCGCAAATATTCGCAGTCCAGTGATTAAAAAATCTTGTCAGCTATCTGGAACGCATAAATTGCATTTGAATCGCGATGCTGCTCGACCGCACGATTTCATCGAGCCTGAACGGAGCCGTGATTTAAATTTTCACCGATCGACATAACTTTGTTGTTTATCGCGACACGAAAGCCTCGTAATTCGCGTCAGACATCAAGCCCCGACCGCGCGTTTTTTTTTGTTCCGCGTACGACCTCTACACCGTGTCTCGTTTTTCGCGAGCGAGCGCACGGGTTTTTCACGAAAAACGTTGCCTGGCGTGTCCTTATGCAGTCGGCAACGGTTCCTCGGGGGGTTAACGTATTCAGCGGCGTGAGTTGCAAATATGCGTCACATTAAGTAAGCCGATACAGTTTCACCATTGCATGCATGTAACGCACGTACCAGCCCCCGTTGTAACGCGGCGGCCTATTCCGTGTGCAATTCTTATGCAAGATTGTCGTGCACGTCTCCGGGGAAAAAATTAGCGGGGCGGTCGCCCTGGGACGAAATTAGGGGAGCACCGGTGCAGGCCGGGGGATGAAATTAGATTCGCTGGAGACGGAATTAGGAATGCATACGGGAACCGAAATTAGACTTCCAGTTCGATTACGAATTTTACCGGGTGCTCCAGGCTGCATTACTCAACAGTTTCTTCAAATTTATTAATCTACTATTTTTTAAATTTTTCTAGTGAAAACGGTATGAATTTTTTGGGATTTTGTGCATTTATGGAAAAATTAGTGGGTGACGAAATAGTGGGAACTTTTGTATCGAGGAATACTGCTCCGTTGTTTTTCGATTATTAAAATGATTCTATTTTTACAATTTTTATTTTGTATAAAAATTCGCAATCTAGTGATAAGCTTTAACTCTGCAATTTTGATTGCAATGGCTAAATTACTTCGATTTTGTAAGGTGTGTTGGGGTTGATTGGCAGCCATAAATAGCACAAAATATTTGACACGATTTTGGCCATTTAAATTTTTATTGTAGATCGGTCATTATGTATGCTGTACGTTGCAATGAGAAAAATGGTCGGTGGAAACTTCATCGTCAGGTCAACGAAGTGCGTCGTCGGTCAAGGGGTCCGCTTAGGTTGATCGCAACCCGAAAACTCGACGAGCCCGCCGCGTCGTTCGCGCTTCCTTGTCCGTCGACGGCCTACGTCGACGTCACATTTCGCTCTCTCCTTCGTCGTCGTCCCGTCTCTCTGTTTTCTATTCCACGGACCGATATTGATCCGACGACGTGACGCCCGGTTATTACTTTGTGCCCGTGCGCTGCCGCCTTCGCGCCTTGCACGTGGCAGGCAAAATATTATGCAGAACTTATTTGCATGCGTCATGACTTTTGTTAGAGACCTAAGGAACGATGCGTCGGGACGCGAGGCCCCGTGATTTGTCGGCCGGCCTCGCGATCCACGACGCTTTTCCTGGATAATTAATTTTTTCCCCGTGCCTCACAGATGAACCACGCTGATTGGGATATTTAGCGCTCGGAATTTCGAGTCAAGATTTGCGGTCAAGCGTTGGGGCCGTTTTTGCGAGTCATTGGCTGCGAAATTATCGTTGACTGGTCGTTGCATTAGCATTCACGAAGATACCTTTTCGAAAATTCTACAAATTTAGAAATCTCTGATTTGTTTCTAACAGTGGACAACTTTTTTGTGGATGAATTTACCATGAACCTGATGATTACGTTCTTTTCTAGCTATTTTATGCAACAGGAAACAAAAAAAAATCGTATATCGAGTTTTAGGAATTTGTAAAATTACAACATAGCAAAATATTGAGAGAATTTATTTTGCCTAGGTTTATCTCGGTTTTGTAGGGTCCAGGTCGATTTGAGCAGGTTTGGGGTTGGTTCGGGTTGCTTTGACCCGACCACGACGCTCTGGAAATATCTAGGGCTAGGGAATTCGAAATTCTCGTCTCAATACCGACGTTCCTGCAACTTGCTCGCAACTTTAGTTTGATCGAATTCTTCGCTGAAAAGCGGAGAGCTTTCCGAGCGCTCCGACCGGGACGACGCGACGCGACGTCGCGAGAAATGCGGGAACGGACGCTTTATTGAAACTCTCGTTTGGGGATTTTATTGTTGCACACGTGTCTGGTTTGCGGCTTCGCGGGATTTCGTTTTAAAAGATTTATTTGCGGTGCGATCTCTGTGACTGTGATCGCTTTTGATTGACTGCGATTATTTATAGATTAGGGATTTTGTATATGATCTTTAATCCTTACATTGTGGAGATCTTTTACGGAATTACGTGAACTTTATGTACTTGATTTTGTAATTAATTTTTTAGTTCATTTTCTATTTGAACTCGCCTGAACAGCGTCCGTATATTATTTAATGAAAATGCCAAATTATAACACAAGAAACAAAAAATGATTTATTTATGAGATCTGAAACAAATCATGGAAAATTTGATACTGTATTCCCAGATCAGCAATTGATATTCGCATACACGTTCACGGTTCGAACCTTACTTCCTTGTTTATGAGGGACTTATAGATTTAGAGGAAATGACATTTGCATTTTAGGGGATGTCTGGAAAGATCATATTTATGCCAAATAAGGGTCCAGGTAATATTTATTCTCGAGAAATGTCTATATCTTCCGAAAATGATCTTTATATGCGAAGGGTGCAATATTTGTACGATCGGAAAGGGTGGAAATATATTGGCAAAGGGTGTACCCAAGAAACCTCCATAAAAATTGTGAATTTGCGATACAATCAGTTCCTGACCGTTAATTAATAAGTAAAACGCCGGCAGCCAGTAAAAAATCTATATTGTTAATTTTGATTTCATTACAGTAATCCATGAAAATTAAAATATGCATAAACTATTTGCATGAGTACATTTGCTCTCCTCGTATACATACTTTTACATGAAAACCTACAGTATTTATTATACATATTATCTTATTTGTTATATTAAGCTGAGTTCAAAATTATTGGACCTCTTCTCTTGATATTATAAAATAAAGATTTAATGGTTTATAGAGTCAAATCAAATGCTGTACATGGTCGGATACACAGTAGTATTGATTTTATTGGTACATGTAAATAGATTAGGAATACCTGACCCGGAAATTCGACGTTCACAAGAGCTTGACGTACCGTCGCAGGCATTGGCTGATTTCACGCTATGCCAGTTTAAAAGCTCCATGATCAACGATTCGTTCAAACAGATCGCTATCCTAACATCAAATGTCCCCACACACAGATCCATTAGATAATCCCACCGACGAGTCCATTAAACGCGCGTTTCCTTTTCATTCTATCATTTCCTTTAACCTTCGCCATCCCACGGACTTTTAGGGATCAAACGGTTCCACCACAGTTTATACACGGTAATTCTAGAAACTAGGACGGGCTGATATAGTTTCCATCTAACCGAAAACAGAGAAAATTGCCGGGGAAAAAGTTCAATTGTTTGCCGAACCGACCAACTTTCGTCTAATGGAGATTTTTCCGCGTTTTACCAGAATTTCCCTTTGACAGTGACAACACCTGCCTGATCAATGCCTCTCTCCGAGCTATGTAACACCAATTCAAGAGGGAATTATTGCAATTAGTTTAAACAATCGACGTTATTCTACATTTATACTAAACTTGTATGAAAAAATTTTTCTTCTGCTTAACCTCCTCTCTGTGTACTGCTATTCTAATGTTAACCATGTATTGGGGGGTCCTTATACATTTTTCAAGCAAAATGAAAGAAACCGTTGTTCTGCATAAGTATTTGTAAAATTTTATTGATTTTTAAAAGATAAGTATACAATGGTATGAAATTTTTGGCGCACGGTTCGATCAGTTACTACAATATAATTAGCTATTTTTATGGAAACTTTTAAACGTTAACCATTCGGGTCTAGTGGGTATAGGACGAAACACCACCTTCTGTCCCTCCAATTGAAAAACAAATTTTTAGCAAACGTGGCTAAATGACGTTAACGAATTCAAACCCGAATGGTTAACGTTTAAAAGTTTCCATAAAAATAGCTAATTATATTATAGTAACTGATCGAACCCTGCGCCAAAAATTTCATACCATGTGTTAAAAAAAACAATTTACGATCAATATAACGTTAACATTGATAAGTATACAATAATTAAAAAAACTTTAAAAAGCATATCGCAGATAACATTCCTAGAAAATTTTTGGAAATTTCCCATTCGTCAGTTTTTTATTTCCGTTTTTCTCAGTCTAGAGTGCATCTGTAAAAAAAGAATGGTGTGAACTGTCGATACAAATTGTTGAAGCAGATAAAGAAACAATCGTGTATGTACTCTCATCAAAATTTTCACAGAAAAGACAGTATACTTTGTGGACTCTTGACAGTATCATAACCACAGTTTACGGCCGCGAATGGCAGCAAACGCTTGTCATATCTCACGATTCCGAAGACTCCGCGTTTAACTAAAGAAGCTAGACACAGGCGCGCGCTGCGTCAAAGAAGTTCTGGACTGTTATCATTCCAGCGTTCCCGAAAAATGGCCCGGTGACTCTGTATCAAAGGCAGGCACGCGAAAAGCGGGCCAGCCTGGGGCCAGGCGGAGAAGATTCGCGTGGCCACGCGGTTCCATCAAGAATCTGCTCAAAGGAGGCTCGTAGGAGGTCTCTGCTAACTTGCAGAGTGACAAACGAGCGAGTCGCTCCGCGGAGAGCAGCTTGGAACAGTTTGGAGCAGGCTCCTAACATCAAATCACGCGAAATATAGGACATTTTTATCAATTTATTACTGGGACATCAAATGACGCAGATCCAAAGAAATGGTCGCAATGTAATCCACGCGAGTCAGTTTGTAGACGAATTTTTGTTAGCGATTCGTGAATTTGTTGATCACTAACTAACAACCAAAAGACGTTCGACTCTCGAATATATTCTGCATTACTTTATTTTAGAAGTAATTCGCCAATATAACATATAAAATTCTTTAATAAAGTGTAGAATTTAATACAAAGTATATTAACAATGTGCAAATGGTACAATGGTACGAAATGTCAATAATTTCCGTATTTGTACTTGGAAACATAGGTTAAATTACATGTCCATTGTTATGACGGTTCAAGTGGCTAATTAAAATAATTTAAACAGCCACCAATTAAATCGGAATCAGAAAATGGTACGCTTAATAATTAAGCATCTACTGAATATTGCACGATGTAGTGCAATCCTTAGTGTTGCGAAAATTTCTATATCGATCGACGAAATAATATTGTGCAAAGAATTTTCGAATTTTTTCCACCGCAATATTTTCCTGCGAGGAGACGTCGACTCGTGAAAGAAAACGTGTCAAAATGGCAGGAGGGTCGCGCGCGAGGGTAAAATCCGCGTGTTTCGGCTCGCGGATTCGTCCGGCATGATTAATGCAGGCCTTTCGTCGGCGCGACGTGTCCCAATGACAGGAGACACGACTCTAAAATTTCTCGGGACACCCTCGGGTCGCGGGCTCGTCTCTCGAGGGGACGCATTAGGTAACGTAAGGGCTTGCGCGTGGGAGGAACGAAGACGAACAAACGAACGAGAGAAACGAGGGAGGAGAGAAAAGAGAGAGAAAGGAAGGAGGAGAACAGAGGAAGGCGAGTAGACTGTCGTGCGACGGTATAAATAGATAATGCGGTGGATAAACGTCGGTGACTAGAATTCGGGATGAAAAGGGGGCGGCCGGGACGTTAATGACGTCCACCGCTCGTAAATTGAAGGATCCCGGGTCGATACGCTGATCCAGCCTTTGCGGGGAATCCCGTGTTCATGCTGCGGTCCCAGATTAAACAAATATGACATGGATTCCGGTTAAGCTTGGTTCACGCGTCGCATTGTGCATTGATGCGCCGCATGCGCCCGCGCCCGGTGCACCAGGCGAGAGCCATATTTCCACGTATTTGCGTTAATACTTAGATAGTCGACGAGCGCTGTTTAATGATCCCCCTCTGCTCGAAGGATATCGGGGGAAAATCGGTTCGTTTACCATTGTTTGGAGTTCCATCGGAGCAATTATCGCCGCTGAATTTATGCAGATACCTTCCCATCACCCCCTTGTTGCTTCGAAGATAGATTCGTTGTTGTTTAATGCTTTATGAATAGTCGGTCCGGTCGAGCAGCTCTTAAATAAAATTGTTCAACGCCGTGATTTATATGTACCTTCATAATTAGCTTGCGGTTGCTTGCACAGCTGCATGTTTTCGAGAATGCGTTTATGAGGATCGATGAACGGTGAACATGGATCTCTTGGTTCAAAATCTTTTGTACCGATTTAGCTTGTCGGTGTTTGCGCAGCTTCCTGTTTTCGATTTTTTTCACGGTGATTAACGTGCAAAGTGAAATTGATTTTTTTTCATTTACACTTTATACGGAAATTTATTTTAAGACTTGTTCCGTGGATTTGTAAAGGCCGATGTTTAATTGCTGTTTATTTTATTCGATTTTACGCAAGGTTCGTTATTGTGCGACGCAACATGTATATCAAAGCGGTGGCAAGATTCCTGCAGCAATGCTAGTTAGCCAGAACGACGGTTCTGAATTAACTCATTACAACTTTTGACTTACTGCGGGCGAACTTCGTAAACAGTGGCTTGGATCTAATTTGTTGGGCTTCGCGTGTTTATGCAATTTGCAGCTCTTCGGAACGAATTTTGAAAGATCGACATGAAGTAGAAAATTATTCCGTCCTCTGTAGAATATTTTTAACGTTGCATAGTGATTTTACGAACGCCACGAAATTCGTATGAAGTAAGATAACTGCTAATTACTAAGCTGCGGATTTTTATGTACTCAGCCGCTTTACCAAATTAAATTTAGCAAAATGTGAACCTTTAATATACTTTTTCATTCAGTACGAACATTTCTTAAAAACGTTCGTGTCCTATGTAGTATTATCATTAATTATTCTGTAAATGTACGAATTTGCATTTCACAGTCTAGTCATTACATATTATTACGGTTCTTCCTTTTTTCTCTCGTTTGTCCTACTTTTTCCCCTGCCACTTTATTTCGGAAAAAAAGAACGGAGTGACAGCTGCGGTAACCGCATCCATTAGTCAACATTTTGTAAGCTGAATTATCGCACAATTCGATATTCGATGTGCACAATGTGATTGCACATTGTTGTCGATTATCTAGGAACTGTTTGTGGAATTGTCTCGGGGGAAACGTCAATAAATGTTGCACGATACGATTAATCGGCAATAGCAGCCATTATGGACCTAAATGTTTGCACGAGCATCGTGTACGTCATTTAAACTTACAAAAAAAAACAATTTTTTTAAAGAAGCAGTCGCTGATCACCAAGGATGGATAGAAATACGTATAAGTAAAAAGTACCTACGATAAAATAAATTCATTTCAGCATTGTTCGTGTATAGTCAACGATAAATATATTGAAGTTAATATACCCAAATTAATTATGTCAATTTCTCCTATTTTTTATATTCAACGTGAAGGTCATGATACATTGTATACATAGTGGTTGAATTCGCATAGATCTCATACGTCCCGACCTTGATCTTTACGATAAGAAAAACATTTTTTTTACCATCACAATCAAATTGTGTCATGGTCTCTTCGAACCTAATCATCCGACATTTGTTTACATTTCCCAAAAGAAGCGACATATTTAAGATACTTATGCTAGTTCGAACATTAGGTAATCTACATGTATGTGTACCAAACACTTAAAAACACCGTCACGCCCGTGCTCCGAATCGAGCAATTAGCCGAACAACGCGCTCCTCCAAAAATCGTGCAAACAATCGCGAACGAGGAACAAGCTGCGAGCCTAAACTTGGCGACGAGTGTCGTAAAGCCATCCAGAATTTATCCCATCAAATAAACCCCTATTTATAGCCAGGTGCAGCTTGAATAAAATTTCGCGCATCTCCAGATTGAACGGAGCAACGTGCAGACCGTTGTGCGCGGGCGTGTGTGCACTTATTAGGAACTTCATTCCGAGATTGCTGGTTGATAGAGCGTGGAATAGACGCTATCAAGAAGTTCCTTCTATTTATACGGGCTAATGGGAAGATATTAAACTCGGGAGAAACAGGAATCCTCGGTGGTATAACGTCGAGAGAGAGAGAGAGAGAGAGAGAGAGAGAGAGAGAGAGGGGTGGGGGGATAGTGAACGTGGTAACACAGTGGCAACGAGGTTAACGACGGAAAACGCCTCGTGGAAAGAAGGTGGCCGCATCTCTGAATAAATCAGAGCGGAACGCAGGGTCGCTTACATGACACGGCTAACGAACCCACTTCGCGGAAAAACAAGGGGTTGAAAGAATAATCGATCATACTTATGTGCAGGCTATACGAGCGTCTGACCCCCGGACGATCGAGCGCCGCGCGATATATTTCTAGATCCAACGGCGACGGAACATGCTAGACAGAACGTGGTAAATCGCTTTTAATAAACTATGAGACCCGTTGATTTTTCCAATGAATCTCTCGCTCTCTCTCTACAGTCGTTGACAGCTGCTGCTGCAGATATAGCTAGCACAGACGGTCGCTGAACGTGACCCGGCATAATTAAATGCATTTTTCGCAGTGTCAATAGTTCCGCGGATGATTGAACGTCTCGCTGTAATACGCGTCCTGAATTCAATCGAAGCGATGCCCCATATTTTACGGGCTCCTATAACGGATCTATGAATAATCATTCCATGCTCGCACGTTATTCCATTTCACAGGACTCGCTGGTACGAAGGTACTTCGCAGAGGATCTTGCAAATCAGTTCTTTCCGATTGGTTCTGTTCGATGCGTTGGAATATTCTTTTGTTCGGTTTGCAAGTGTAAACCATCATCTTGTCAGTACAGTAATTCATCCATAATTGTCTAAAATGTCTAAACGCTAACTGTCTACTCGCCTACCCATTCCAGTGCGGGGCATACCCCGTGAGGGGCTGTGAAACTCAGTAGGCCTCGGCCGCCGACCAATGTAACCCGATACCGGATCGGGTATATCGGTGTGAGACCAGGAGACCACTACTAATCCAATGACAAAACTTCTTTATTTTTTATTATTTTTTTATGTAACTTTCACCAATATATTTGTGGCATTTTTCTGATTCAAATGATACCGATCACGATATAATTCGGATCATATACAAATATGTATATGGTCATTTATAATACAAGTCAGTTCTCTTGACCGGGACAATTCGCGAATCTTACACGTGTAAATATCATCGAAATTATATCATATTTGATATCATTTTCATTAGAAAAATGCCACGAATGTATTGGTGAAAGTTCCATAAAAAAAATAATGAAAAATAAAGAAGTTTTGTCATTGTATTAGTAGTGGTCTCCTGGTCTCACACCGATATACCCGATCCGGTATCGGGTTACATTGCTCGGCGGCCGAGGTCTCTCGAGCTTCGGTGTCGTGTTCTACGTTCGGCAAAACTCAAAGAATAGTATCCCTTTACGATAACTGTCTTTGGTCAGATCCGTGGTATAGACAGTTATGGATGAATTACTGTACTTGGCTATCTTTAAAAATTAATCACTGTTCGAGAAACGATCCCTGTGACAAATGAATATTTTCTCTGTCAATTATTAGCACTGGCAGACGTGTAAAAATTTCTACTTAAAAAATTTCTATTTCATGCGTTCATGTCGCGTCTAGAAACGCGTTTTCGACTTTGCAAAAAGTCGTCGTTCGGCCGCGCGACTGTCATTTGTCCGTCGGGTGTTTTTGGTATCCGCCGCACCGCGCCGCGCCGCGTCGGAGAGAGTTAATTTCACGGGGCAGGGACTCCGGCGAATTGTACTTGTCCATCGTTAAACGCGATTTCGCCTAACCGGGCGAGTGTGCTTTAGCCGAGAATCGAAGCGGGTTCGATCCGGTGAACGAATGTCCCAATTTGGGAGCAGCCAGCAAGCCATTTCGACGACATTATCCGGCCCGGGAATGTCTTGCCTCGTGCACCGGCACTTTTTAAAGGAGATATGGCCCGCGCCGTGGGAACCGATGACTCCACACAGGCTTTATGGCTGCCATTATAGACGGGCGAATCCGACGCGGGACAATCGAAGACCTTGGAGCACCCGGAATTGCTTCCTGCTTCGTAAGCTGCGATATCTCAACGGTTGTTAGGCGCTATCTCCTTAGCATCCGCTACCCGGAGATTAGGCATATTGACCTGATAGACGCTCGCGCAATATGCGACAATTATACGTCAGAGACGTCCATTAATTTTCAATTCGAGCGCAATTATCGAAAAAGACCATTTTCGTGAAATCCTGGTGGGAAACGAGAGACACTATATATCGAATAACTTTGCACAATGTTGGCTACTAAATCTGTATGATTTATGGGAAGGAAGCACGTGTGTCCTTTGCAACGTCTCATTCCTAAACTATTTACGTTTACGAATGACATTTATGAATGACTTTTACGAATGACATGTGTGAAATTTATATCTGCGCAAGCTAATATTAGCCTCATCATGGATCTTATGCCTACGGAAAATTTCACTGACTGTTGTGGTTTCAATATCAACGAACTTGTTAAAAACAATACATTATGTACTGGATATAATAATACTTCACTACCGTTTGTTCTAGTTCAGTTTGACTAGTACGTGATGCAGATCGTGTTTAAGACTCGTGCAGATAAGAGCTAACTATACTACGCGGTTGTACAACGCTAATTTAACCGGTTAATATTTGACTGGCCCTCGTATTTAGCTGCAACTGCGAATTCATTCTGTTTTATCAATACGGTTGCCGGGAACGGTGCAGAGAACGTTGTAAATTAAATTCTATTGCCAGTTTGACCGTAGGTGCAACTACGTGCGCTACCATCAGTGTTCTACGGTTCACTATAATCCTCTTAGCAGAGATACTACTCCCCATTCTACAACGAGATCACCAGTTAACTCGTGTCTCGAGTTTCGAGCGATGCTCCGCGTTGCTATAGCCATTGGCCACCCAAGTCGATCTCTATCGCTGCTTTCTTTCTTGGAACATTATCCGGGAGAGCTGTCGGATCGCTTCGATTTTGATGGGAGCGTGCTTGGTTCATAGAGGACGCCAGTTTCCGATGTGTGCAATATTTAATAAGCAATTGTTTGAGAACTGTGCCGGTTCTTACCGTAGTTCGCGATGTTGGTGAAATATTAGAAAGGCCAAATATGGAACAGCGCTGGAATCGATTCACAATTTATAACCAATTAGTGCTACTAATGACTCGGTATATTTTTCTTCTCCATACTGTCGAGCTATACCGGTCCCGAGGAATAATTCACAGTCAATTAACTCTCCGTCTGCAATTCCATTCTCACTGACGTCGTCTGTATACGTGATCGTCTTTTTTAGATTTTTTTCATCCAAAGCAATCGAACAAAAATTCTTGAATACTCTTCCATGTTTACAGAATACAATGTTAAACATATTTCAGACAAGATTCTCAGAATATAATTATCTCGCATTGAAGTCTTCATAGCGAGTCTCCTACCAACTTGTTATCCTACACCGACGGATTATTCCCAAGAGATAAAGATACCGCAAGAGATAAATTCCAATTGACCTGAACAGTGTCACACCATAATTGCAAGCTACGCATTATCTTACGTAATACTGTTACTACATACTTGTGTAACTAAATAACCCCACGCAGGAACAGCGTTAAAATATATTAATACATGTAATGTTCTTCCACCGTAAAATTAATCCCCGAATGTAATGCACTGTGAATTTCAATACACAAGTACTTACTGAACAGTGCACGAGTAACAAATCGAAAATAAACTGACAAAGGTTTAACGCAATTAACACTAAACTTACCGAGCACTAAAAGCGATTATAACATTTTATCTTATAAAAATGACAAGGCTCTATTTATTTAGATTTTGTGCAATTTTGGATAAAAAAATGTATCGAATCAATTTCCATGTAAGCAATTATTAATAATTTTAATAATTGCAAAATGAAAAATATAAACCGTAGTAGCCGTTTAGCGTTAAAAAAAACCTCGAACTTATTAAACCCCGAAAAATCATCTTAAACCCACCAAGATCCCAATCAAAGCAAAATCTGAGAGTCAAGCCTGTGTCACGAAGACCACCTACGAACGAATCCCATCTGCAGGTCCCATCACACTGAATTTCTCTGGAAGCCTGCGACACCCGGGGGCATTACGAACGTCGAAATTTAAATCACTCCGAAAATGTCGGCGCTCGGGCGGGACAGGTTCCCGTATATCATAGCAGCCATTACGGGCGGCCCCGTAACGCAGCGCCACGGCAAACATTCATCGGTTCTGCGGTCTGCCATCGAACGCCGCCACCACTTGCGCCCCGGAATTCTTCGGCCTCCGAAAACTACCCGGCAAATGGTCACGCGAAATGGTTTCCGAAATGCGTGTGCTCCTAGTCAATTCATCCTGCTAATCAGGGGAACGGTAACACGGGTCGGGCCGGGTCGGGCCGAGTCGGGCCGATGAACGTTAACGGCGTGGTGGCCCCGCGAGTACATATTATAAAGCGTGTGCCCGACAATCGATAGCCCCCCACTGAAACCCCCGCCGCCATATTTACATTACGCTGCCGAGCATTTCGACGTCCGCGGGTGTATCGTCACGTTCGTTTGATGATATTAACGGTTCACCAGTCCCGCAGATACATATTGCTGCCTTGTCACCGAAAGTCACGTGGCTTCACAAATACCGGGAACAAAGGGCCGCGCGCTGTGGGCCATTTCACTACCAAAGCCCCGGTAAAAATCCGCCTTTCCTAAGCATAGTAATGCCTACATACATGTGAAACAGATGTGATGTTTGTCCAAAATTGATCCTCAATACCGTTGTACCCCTTAAAGCTGGCATGTCAAACACGCGGCCCGTCGACAAATAGACTGCGGTCCGAACAAAACGGTAACCTGTATGGTTTTTTGAACTTTGACAACACTGGATTTCTTAAAATTAAAATTATAAATACATACGTGTGTTGCAGTCTGATTTTCGGCAGTTGAGACTTGATGTGTATAACAGCTTATGGACAATAGGTCTCGAAAATTAGACTACAGCTAGACATACACAGTCTGAGTCAAAAATAAGTGGACACTCCTATAAATCGCATAACTTTTTTAAGATAAGACCAAATGACTTTTTTTGAAGATGTTAGACTAATTAGTTTGCTAGAGAATGAGTAAACAAAAATTTGATTCGATTGCATTTGGTAGGAATCATAAAAAAATTAAAATATGATGTTTCTTCAACTTTCTTATCTGTGATTGTAACGACAATTTATATGCATACCGAAAATTTCATCGAAATCGGTCAACATTGCGATAAGCTACAAACGTATAAAGATGAGAGCTTAAGGGTGAAAGTCGTAGATTTATTTAATTTATTTAATTAGATAATTAGCTGCCCCCGGAGTTAACAAAAAAAAATGTGTTTCTTCTTTATTTCGAGTCTTTTTTTATTGCGTCCCCGGAATTAATTCATAATACTTAATGAGGCCCTTGGTGGTAAACGAGTTTGAAATGCCTGCCTTATCTTTCTTTAACCCTTAAGTGGGCGCGCAATAGCACTGAGTGCTCCGTTTGTAGTTTAATGTAGTATAATTTTTATTTCTGCTAGATACGATTGGCACGCCCCCACATAACCTACGACTGTAGTGTCATTCCACTAGAGCCGATATGATTTTCAGTTATCCTTAGGTACTTTAAAGTTATGGACGTGTTATTTATTTGACATAAAATTTGTGATATACGTAGTTTTAAAAGATGGTGCACAAAGTGCTCCGCGCGCCCAGTTATGTAACAAAAATAGGCGCGCCCACTTAAGGGTTAAGGAACTATAACTCTTAAAATTTTAAGTTTTGCTTCAAAAAATGATATTGTACAATCAGTTAATAATTTAATAAAATCCACAGCCTGGAGAAACTATACAGAAAAGTAGGAGCGTGGATCGATCTAATAGTTTTTCGCGGGGATCTAAAAAATTTGCGACAGCCATAACAGCCTGTCCAAATGGCCTAGAATCGTAATCGGCGTGGATTCGCAAGCATTCGTCTCTTTCGAAAGCAGAAATCAACCGGCGGCGCGCGGTTACAGCTTGTTAAAGCGAAATTCCCATTCCGTGAAACGACGGCGAAGTATCTGGTCGCCATAACGACAAGGATCGCGAACAACGGGCGCAGTTTTAAGTGCCATACAGAAATCCCATCGTACGCAGCATCGCGGGAGCAGTTTCCGACAAGTTCCGCCGTAGACCTCGTTACCATAATCGCGTTTTTCCTCCGAACAACGAATCGTTCCTTCCTTAACGACAAGATTGGCCCGGTGGTATCGCGCTCAAGGAACCCCCTTATCCGTTCCAAATAATTATTGTAATCAGCCCAGGGGCTCGTCGAATATTAGAGTATTATGCATAATATTGAATAATTGAATCCTCGAGACGGAGAGGAGCCTGCGGCCAAGATAGCGAAAGCGGCTCCATTTTCCGGTAACCCGAGACACGAGCCCTTCTGATTCGAGGGCTCTCAGGAAATTGTATCGTTTTGTGCCACTTCTAGATTACAGAAACTCACCCCGGTTACACGGGATGTCGAATAAAACTCAGTTTATGTTACATAGATAGCTCATCTACGCATTAAAGTTTGCTGTCTCGAGCTCCTTAAATAATCAATTAATTAATTTTATTTTTTTTACTATTTAATACCTTAGAAACACATCCCCGAAATATTACAACTCAATTCCAGCTGAAACGTCAGTTAGAATTCCATTTTTCTATAATTGACGCTTACATCGATATAACTTCGAAACTAATGATCATTAATTCTTCACAAAATTTCAGTATTTCCATCACACGCCACTTAGCCGTCGTACCAAGTTTGGAAATCCAATGTCCCACACCTTTCTAAAAAAACTTTCTGAAAAATTCCCGAAGTCTCATATTAAGATCGTCAAACCGAAGAGACGCTCTAACGGTCCGTGTAATGGTTTCGGAGACTGTATCGCGAATTATGATACTAAAGAGACGTCCGACCGACTTGGATCGGCTCCAGAGATGAAATTGCTTGACTGATAATCTCTCTTTAGCGTACGCTAATCCATAAAACTGAGCGGAACAGTTCTTCGGCGGGGGCTAATTTTCAGTAAGCAGGGATGAACTGGGTGCCCCAGTGTTTTCGAGCATCGGATCCAGAAGGATCCTAACGTGGTCCCGTTGTCACAGAAATCCGATCCAGCTTTGAATCCCAATCGCCAAAGGGAAGGAGGAATGTGTCCAGACCCCGAAAGTGGCGAACCACTTAACCTTGCATCATCCTAAAGATCCACTTTCGAAGCCTGGCTCCGCGTATCTTCCTGGGCCACTTGAAATGCCTTATGCCCACGGACTCACGGCTATCTGTCGCCTTCTCCGGCTAGGGAAAAGTAATCTCCCGATAGCCTGGGAAAGTCAATTAGCTGGGGTTCGACTTGGTTTATCAAATCCTCAAGATGGTGGATCTTCGGCTCTTAGAGCTGTTCGTTTGTTTTTAATGCGCGTTCGGTCATCGTTTCTTTCGGCTGTACCAAATGTTGAGAGGATTATGTTTCACTTAACGCGTTGTCTGCTGGACGTATCTAATGGACTTTTAAATTTCGAGGTTAGTGGCTGGGTATTGGGTGCATATATTGTGTAGAGTATACTCGTGGTCGATCCTACTGATCGTTCGAGTTGCTCGTAAACTTGCATGTGGTGTACCGACTAACTATAAATGACTATACTCGCAGGACCACTTCCGTCAATGGGAAAAACAAATTGCAAGATTCGCACAACAATACTTCATTTACTAATCAATGTCTATGAGAAACTCGACTGTCGATACACGATGTCTAAATGAGATTAGAGTTACTAGTTCGACAGTCGGGAAGAATCTGAGCACGCAGGATGAGGAAAAGATGATTGTTCCCTCCCCTTAACAATTTCAACGGGTGGGGGTGTCGTTGGGAAAAGGGGAGAATACAATGCTGGCTAAGTGCTAGAAGAGCTGGCCCATGAGTGGGCCCTGGAAAATAAACTAAGGTCGTATTTCGGTGCTGGGTCGACGACGTGAAACTATCTAGATGCCCATAACAAGGGTTCCTTGTTTTAAACTAAATATTTATGTACAACATATCTAAACACATTGTGTGTTTTTAATAGTCGGGGACTTTTGTAGTACTGGACGAAGGAAATATGTTTTAATCTTCGATATTTTGTTTTCAGTTCGTATGAATTGACTTTATTCTTTTCGAAAAAGGAAAAATACCCTACGAAGAACCGTTCATCTCCCACTGTACTTACAAATATTAATATTTATTCACGCTAAACTACCCTTCAATCGTGCGAAGGCTAGCATTGGGTAGAGACCTAACCCGGACCTCATTCCGAAATTTTCCTTCCGTTTGCGAGGAAAGTAGCGAGAGCAAGAACAGACAGAATTCGTCAAACGTATCCGGGTATTTCCGTCATCCAGCGAGCTCAGGGTGCATCAGGGTGCATCAGGGTCCAGCCCCAAGAGGTCACTCGGCCGTCGCGCAATCGCCGGGCGTTCCATCCCCGGTCTCGGTTTCATCAAACATTACGTCATAGCTTGGCGAGGAGAAAAACAGTTTCATCGGGATAGAAGCGACTTTTCGTACAGATTTCTCGAGGGACGGTTCCCGGAACCTCCTGTGGTAGGGGTAGGAAGAAAGTAGATAAAAAGGGAAGGTTAGAGAAGAGTAGGAGAGGGAGAGAGACAGAGGAAGGAAGCGAGCGTGACGTCCGCTAGCTCGAAGCCTGGAAATAAATTAATCGCGTGCGGGCAGACGAAACGGAGCGGCGCGCCGCGGAGTCGGCCGTGTAATTTTCTAACAGGTAGAGAATTCTGTCGAGTAACGAAAGGTAACGCTGGGGGATGGTTGAGAGAATGGGTGTTGGTAGCTGAATCGAGGGTGGAAAGCGCGAGTGGAATGTGCGAAAGGGGTGCAAAATAAGAGCTCGAACACGTGAGCATTATTTAACTCATGATGAATAACCTAGCCATTTAAAAATGACGATCGAAATATGTCCAAATGCGCTCAACTGCTCAACAATAAATATGCCTTATTAATAATATTTAGAGGTGCCCCAGAACAGACAGTCAAGTTCGAAGGGTATTTTACTTTGTGGTTCATAGTGTCAAAATTGAATGTTTTTTTCAAGCCAGAGTGCAAGATGTTAAACAATGTTTGAAATATTAATTTCTCCAAGTACCAACCAGGTTGCCAAAGGTACCAAAAAGGGGTATGGGGGTGTTGGCCGAGAGAATGGATCCGAATTGGGGGTGGCAGAGGAAGAGGGATGTGGCGAGGGGGGTGTAAAACGGGGGCGCGATCACGTGAGCTCCGGGAACGAGCATAATACCATCATTAGGAGGGCGTCGCCGGATTCTTCCGGCATACAAAACTCTACACGGGGGCAGAGCCGCTCTGCCTCGTATAAATAAGGTCTACGGGGTAGGAAGAACGAGGCGAGGAGGAAGAAGACGAAGAAGAAGAACGGAAATCCCCCACTCGACGGTCGATTTTACCGAGAGGCAGCGCAGCTCGCGAGAATAATATCTCGCGGAGAGAGAACAGAGAGGAGAGACAGAGAGAGAGAGAGAAGACTAAAGGGTGCAGGATAGAGAGAAGTGCAGCTCGATAATTAATTGGCTTCGCATAAGCTTCGCTCCATTTTTCTTCTCTCTTCTTCTACACGCCTACTTCGCCGCGCGTGTTCCCTCTTCGCCTTCCTCTTTTCTTATCCCGCGGAGAATTCTTCAAACCACCGGGCTCTGCCGATGGCGGTGTGCCCTTTCTCTCTCTCTCTTTCTCTCTCTCTCTCTCTCTTCCCAAAGAGCCCAGACCGACGAGGAGTGTCTGAAGCGGGGCGAACCGATTCATAATTTAAACGAAAATCTCGGGAACGTCCGCGCTTCATGGCTGCCGGTGTCGTTAGGGGCCGAACAATGAGGCGGGCTTTGCTACCGCGTACTGGGTGGCCGAGAAGTCATGAATCTTCTTGCTCACTGCAGAAAAAACGCATTGTTTCTAGTGCATTTTTTTTTTAGTTTTCTTTGGTACCGCCATCTTGTTCTTCCGAGCCTCCTGTTTAGCTCTTTGACGGTGCGTGAGAGTGGATTATGGGTATGATCCTCCATTTTTTTTTTGGATTTGTTTTGTTTTAATGATTTGTGAAGGACACGCACATCTTATTTGTTTACCTCTTGAAGGACATATTTTCTTTTATTGCGTTTGTTTTGTTTTGATGGTTTATGGAGGACACGCTCACCTTACTTATTCGCGTATATCTTCGAGGACTCTGTATCACCTGTTCGAGATTATGTTACATGTAAACTGTGAATTTTGAACATGTAGCGCACACATGAAGTACATTTTCAGGTTTGTAAATTGGTAACAGTTCTCAGTGATCTATTCCCTAGATAGAGAGACAATTGTGAGCGACGATGAATGCGGGTCTCTTTTATTGCACTCGGATGACACAGTAGCTCAATACCCGTATTTTGGGAACCGGATACTGTTCAAACTTCCAACTGATTGTTCTCAAATACATAGTTAAATTTGTTCTTTCACACTTCGATCGAATTAGAACTCTACACCTGCCGCCACGAGAGAACCGTACCGCGAGAGAACCAGTTTCCGTTCATCGCTGCGCATCTTCGCCCTGATTGGTAGTACATCCTACTCCATACGCTCCCTTCCCAATACTTTCATCCTAATCTGTCTCATGTCTGTACACCGCGAATGTAAATCTTTCGCAGTCGAGACAATTGGGAGTGTGTAGTGGACTGGGGGTTGACGGGCTCGCTGCGATCAGTCGAGCTGCACGAAACGGTACGGTTCTCTCGTGATGGCAGGTATACATTCGAAATTCGTCTAACCAGCTTTTTAGTACCGTCAGTACAAATACGATATTATTAGCTTGGACAACAGTGTCTTCCTCTCTGCGAGGACCAATAGTTTAATAAATAGACTGCGGATGTTCAGGAATTTATACATTACATGCACATGAAAACATGTATAATAACAAACGCTAATGAAATTCTGGAGTATTGTTCTTCGCAATGGATTTACTCGTGGATCTCGGATTCAGGGGTGGCGGCCACTTTCGAGGACTTTTAATCGGAGGTTCAGGGAGGCATATTGTTGACGCCACAATGAAATTTTGACGTACAACACGGATTGGACGCATTCTACGCGAGAAGTCCTCGCGGTGGACCGGCGGCGGATTTAAAGCGGTTCAAAAGCCCTTTGATAGGATGCAAATAAAGACGGAGTTTTCCGTCGCGGTTAATATGGAATCTTAAATCCTATTGGGCGAGGGAACGGGTCGACGGAACGAGCCGGGGCTTTATACCGGGCAGGAGAGAATTTCTCGTGACTCTTCCGCGGAGAACTGTCCGAAATATACTACAGGTTTGCAGGGAAAGTTCGTACAATAAAAACCATAATACCTTGTTAGTGGGGATTTTATGTATTTATAAGAAAAATGGATGGATGAACTTTCGAACAGTAGAAAGATTGAGATTACCAGAATTTATTTCAAGAAAAGCCTTTATCGTTACATTATTCTATTAAATGCAATTTATTATGTACACCCTTGGACAAAAAGATAGCATATGTGTGCTATCATTAAGTTCTCATGGATAGAATCGGAATTTTCCAAGTTTGGCAAATGGCATATAATCAGTACCTTGTAGTAATATGATATGTGACCTTAAAACTGTATCTCCACTTTTCCTCTTGTATTTACCAACAATAATTGTGAAATTCGGTCGGCGAAATGATAGCACACCAAGCATTTTATTTCCATTCCTTAGTATTTCTGTGTATTCCGAGTGGTATAGACGTAGTACAAAGTAGAAGAATTTCATTAGAAATCTTACAAATATCTATTATTTCGCCGACCAAATTTCACAATTATTGTTGGTAAATACAAGAGGAACAGCGGAGATACAGTTTTAAGGTCACATATCATATTACTACAAGGTACTGATTATATACCATTTGCCAAACTTGGGAAATTCCGACTCTATCCATGAACTCAATAATAGCACACATGTGCTATGTTTTTGTCCAAGGGTGTATTATGCAAAATCGTGGTCGTCACGTATATGTCGGTAGCGAACGCTGTCAAAAGAATTTAAGAACATCAGTATATTATTTTTAACTGAAAGTGATGATTTACAATTTTTATTTTGCATAAAGATTTACTTATTACTAATATTTAGCAGTTATAAGTTATTAGAAACACGATAATGGAAGAAATGCCGACCCATCGGATCAGTTCGCTAATTATCTCCGAACACAATCAGCGAATTACCCATCGCCTCTCGGCAATCGCAGCGAACGAACGCGCGTAGCAGTCTCTCGCAGTCTCGACAGCGAATCCCATCGCCGATCGCTCGATTTCCCATCCCATATCTTCCACCCTCCGGTATCGAAACAGCGTGATTACACGCGATCGTATCCTCGCGCTTCTTCTTCCGCGGTCAGATTTCCAATTTCTGGCTCCGGCGAAAGTTCGCTGGCAAAGACGACCGCTGCCAATCCGTCTGCTGGATTTTGGCGTCTGACTGCCGATGCCGAAGCCCAAGCCCAAGCCGCCGCGGGTAACTTCACTGCGTGCACTGTCACATCGATGCACACACCTCCACCGAAGCAGTTTCTATGGGATCTAATCGACGAAGTTGTAATTACTTCGTCGACTCCGGGAGATGAAGACAGACCGCGGGCTCGGTGATGAACAGAAAGAGAGGGTGGCGGAGGGAGACGGAGATAGATCGGAGGTAGTATATAGAAACAGGAAGAAAAGTGGTCGAACTAGATGGAGGGAGTGGGAGAGGTAGAGTGTCAAGGTGAGAGAGAAGGGATGAAACCGAGAGAGAAGAGGGGTCCGTCGTAGTTTTATTTTATCGCAAAGTGATGGAGATATCGACAGATGTAATGCCACTTCTCAGACTGTCCCTCCAGCTCCTATCCGCCACTTTTCCCTCCCCCTGTCTGCCATCCACTTCTTCTTCTTCTTCTACTTCTTCTTCTTTTTCGTCTTAGAGACCGGTTCACGCCCACCGTCGCGAAACCAACCCCCTACAACCCCATACCATGCGAGTGTGATTACCGAACACCTTGGAAATCCATTACTTTATATCAGTTTTTCCTAAAGGGCTCCCGCCGGCGACGCCATACTCGCTACTCTGGGACCTTCAGCCAACCACTCGGCCCATCCAGAGTCCATTTCACCGACCAGCCACGTTATCTCTTCGAATTCCTCTCCCTGGACCCGATTTTTCGAAGCCCCGCCAGCGATAAGCCTCCGTAGATAGAGGAGACTGCTGTTCTTCAGTTTTGACGTTTACTTTCGACGCGGTTGACGGTGGTTGCACTTTTTTTTTCTGGAGTGAGTCCATTGCTGGAGGTTAGATATTCAATTGATAGAATTTCACTATGTTCTGACAAAATCTTATCTCTAAGAATTTTACGTAAGTCGTTTCCACAGTTGTTTAACTAGAGTTCAAGAATTTAGACATTTTCAACAATTTTACATGGTTCTCTTTATCATCTAGAAAATCGGACTTTTGAAATTTGATCGAAAAGTAACAGAATTTTCAAGAATTTCTACACCAAAAAATTGCGTAATACATAGCTACATATTCCCTGGGTTTCATAATTTTTTGAATTTCCTGCAATAGAATTTCTTGTTAGTGCGCTGCTCAATTCTAACAGAATGGTATTCACTCAAATGCACTAAAGCGCTAAAACGATCAAACAACCGAATCTCGTCGAAGTCACATGGATAACGCGCAACGAGGACGTAGAGGCAGCATTCGTAGCGTGGAATCGATCTCCGCAAATGGTCACAATGAACGTCGAACTCGATTTTTGGCTGAGGTTCAAGACCCGTTCGCCCATTAATCCCTCGTCTCGACGTGCAGCGAGATTAAGAGAAAGAAACATGTCCTCGAAACTGGCGCGCCTTCTTAATTCGACTGTTTATCGAGTATTCTGATGCATAGCGAAGTAGTCGAGGAATGATCCCCGGCATCAGAGCCGTTTCCATCTAAACGAAATAAGACGGGGACGACTTTCCAACTTGTTCAATCGCAGCCGAGCCGTCCGCCATCGCCCGAGGCTCGCCCCGAAATGGTTCATTCCAGGGTCTACGGGGTCCTAGGGGGTGGGTCGCGATTTTCTCGCGCGATGAAATCGCGATAACTCGATTCCCGGATAAGCGGTATTCCCAGCCAGAAGACGCAAAGATTTATTCCACGGTTTCCATCGGCGAAATCCTTCTAGATTCACGGACTTTCGACGATTGCTCTCGAACCACTGGCCCCGCCAATCGATTCCGACAAGATGGTGTCGGCGAAACACCATAGAACTTGCTTTTGTCGAAGGAGAAACGTCCGTCTGCTGGAGAATATTTTCACATTTGTTATGGGGTGCGTTCAATTCTTTGTAATCCTTCTACCGTTTAAAATAATGCCTTTTCATGTCTGTAATACGTGGATAAAATTACATACACAAGAATCAATGAGAAACATCAATGAGCTGAAAATAATTCATTGATTTTCATAAATTTTTTTCACCCTTCCACCCTTTGAAATTACACCTTTTCATGCCTATAATAGGTGGATAAAATTGCACGAACAAGAATTACCTAAAATATTATTCTTCCTCTAACAACATTACTAAGCTGAAAATAATTCATTGATTTTCATAAATTCTTTTTAACCCTTCCTCCCTTTGAAATTGCACCTCTTCATTTCTGTAATCAGTGGATAAAGTTGCACAAACAAGTATCACCTAAAAATATCATTCTTCCTCTAGCAACATCACTAAGCAGAAAATAATTTATTGATTTTTATAAATTCTTTTAACCCTTCCACCCTTTGAAATTGCACCCTTTCGTTTATGCAATACGTGCATAAAGTTGCACAAAAAGAATCACCTAAAAATATCATTCTTCCTCTAGTAACATCACTAAGCTGAAAATAATTCATTGATTTTTACAAATTCTTTTAACTGTTTCACCCTTTGAAATTGCACCTTTTCGTTTCTATAATACGTGCATAAAGTTGCACAAAAGAATCACTTAAGAATATTATTCTTCCTCTAACAACATCAATAAGTTGAAAATAATATATCGATGTTCTGAAATTCTTTTAATCCACACTTCGGAATTGCACCTGCCCATTTCTGAATGGATGAAATCTGGAGTTTAATGATAGGATAACTTTCATCCTAATGACTCTGGAAGCGGCCCACGATCCCAAAAATTTCCTCGGAATACCCAGCAACCCCAATGCCCATAATTCTTCGAGTTGCAAGCTGGAATAGTTGCAATCCTGTGAGTTGCGATCGAGCAGTTGAGACGTCCCGAACTACGGTCGCGCGAGTTGCGAGCGTGCCTAATATTACTGCCAAGGATAATTACGATTCTGCGACTCGTGCCCTTCCAATCCCGCGAATTGTGGTCTCGATAGTCGAGTTTCGGTAAGTTGAAATCAGATGAGTTGCGACACTTAAATCACGACGTTTAAACCGTCTCTATTCCCGTTCTCGATCCCACGAACTCCGACCTTTCCGTAAATGAAACGTGAACTGAAATTTTTTAGCAGTCGAATTGTATAAAGTTATTATCCTTCGAAGACTTCCTGAACTGTTTTATGGAAGTTTTGCAGTAATAATTTATTTCGGAAATAGGCGAAACGAATTCAGCTGTAAAAATTCATTAGTAGACCGAGGATTTTACGCATTTATGACTGAACCGCGTTGGCGAATTTTTAAACATTAAAGAACGAGAACATACATTTGTCGGTTATATTCTTTTCAGTTTAATCAAATTGTCAAATACAGACATGAATTTTTTAATATTCAAAGAAGTCTATGTTAGCAAAATTGAAGTTTAACAAAAATTTATTTCGTTTATCAATGGTGCCAATATTTTCACATTCAAAGTGGAAAAAGAATTTTGAATATTAAACATTGCGGTCTATCGGTCACAGTGATTGATAGGCTGCAGAATTTTTTGAAACAGTTCAAAGAAACAGGAACTGGAATTGCATAGCGACAGTGCATTAATAATTCTTTGCAACCCGTGTCTCAAAAATCCAAACAAACTGTACCTGCGCCGACCAATCGTCTCATAAAAATTCAGTTTCGAATTTAGAACAACGAATCAAGTTTTTCAATCCATAGACAAAGAATCGTATCACCAAAATATTCTATTATCTTCAGAGCAGCTTTTCACTCGAATGCGAAACGTATTTTATTTTTCACCGAAGCAAATTGCATTCAATATCACATTTGCCGTTCCATTTGTCAATCTTTCTCTATCGTTCGCCTAAACGACGCAGCCGAAAGCGTTAAACGCGAAAGTTCCGCGAATATTAAAGAACCGTCGCGCAGGCGGTAATCGTGTCCATTTTTCAGCGTGGCGAACTGAATTTTTACGGAGCAGTTGCATATACATACAGGGTGGGCCAGTTTAAAACTTTGCCATCACATTCGATTCCAAAAATTCAGATGAAGAATTTTTTACAAAATATACATGAAATATTATACAAATTACAAATCACATTATTACACTACCATTCACGTTGTAATTCATAATAAACAGGGTAGATATAATAAAGTAATTAAGTGGAAACGGGCGAACGAATGCTTATGTTAACTTAGATGCATTGTGAAACCAAGATCGATTCCTCGGCCGAACAAATAAAAATTATTACTAACTTTACCAGGTAAAGTTAATCCGAGGTAAAACTGGTACACCCAGTATACACATCGAGTGAAACGAGAACGGTACAGGACCGAGTTAAATGGGCCAGAGAGATGTTCTGGTGGCGACCGCCGATATAACGGAGCCACTTAAAGCCACGTATAACAAACAATCAGCGAGCAAACAGATCAGCAGACGCTTATTGCCTTGCGGAAACGCGGTTACGGCGATAAGTGGCAATAAAAAGTTTGGCCGGATCTAGCCCCGGCGAAGACATCAGAAATTAAGAAGGGGGCAGCTTTCCTTATCTGGCTCTCGAAGAGCGCACAGAGGGGCCGGGGGCCGGGGATGGTGCACGGGGGTTGGAGAACGGCGTCGCAGAAATGAGAAAACTCTCTCGCATTATCTGCGAGCATTACTTGGCCCCCACCGCGAACTGGGTCAATCCATTCGACGTTTCAACGAGGTCGGCCATCGACCGTCGACCGTACCTGGAACAGTCCAAAACAAGTTGGAAAAATGGTATCCAGCCCGGAAAAGAGATTGTTGGAAGCCGCGGCGAGGGATTGAAATAAAAATCCTATCTCTCTTTCTCTCTTTCTCTCTCTCTGTCTCTCTCTTTCAGGCAGTTTTCTTCCATCCTCTTCTTAAGCTTCCACCCCCTCGATGTGGATAAACATTATCCGTTCAACCGGCTCTTCTCTATTCCGGCTTACGCGTCCGACGGCGCCTCGAAAATTTCGTTTCTACTTAGGAGACTTAATTATCGATCCTGTCAACCTATCCGGCAAGCAATTCCGCGTTGCGACCCCGGCTCCGAATGGAGACAGACGCGAAAACTTTCTCGCAGAGCGCTGCCCAGGACGAAAGAAACGAGAATCCCGCGAACTACGATGAAAATATATCTGCGATTTGTAGAAATAATATTCAGGTTTAAGTATCTGCGGATCCGCCTGACTTCGAATTCGCCGGCTCAATATTTACATTGGCAATAATCTTTATCAGATCTTGTCGATGCTACTCGACTCTCAAGACGACTCGACCAACTCGAGTAAATCTATGGAAGTTAGAAACTCTCCACCGTGGTTTTTGCGACGGTGAACAATGCAAAAAATCTTTCTCTTCTGCTATAAAATGATCCTATTTCATGATTATGCATTTTCTGCATTTCCACTTTGACTGCGAACGTAACCCAATAATAAACAGTTGCGACAAAAAAGTGTTCATTACCGTATTACACGAATGCACCGAGATAACGGATCAGAAGAAACGCTGTAGTTCAATAAACATGATTTTTGCATCAACCCACCGCAAAAGGTAGTTTTCCGAAGCGTTAAAAAATTCCGAAAGTAGAAACGTTCCCACAGCTGGCAGTCTTGGTTCCTCGAGGAAATTTCGGTTTTGTATAAAAATCCCCTAATCGTGAATCCGGCGCATTTGAATGCAGTCCTGGCCGGGTTTCGGTGACATTTTCGTGGAAACTCCCGGGGATAGGGAGACAGGCAAGATTTCGGGTCGGCCCGAACATTTCCGAATCAGGCTATCGTGGGAGGTCGGATTGTAACGCATTTAAAGCCAAAGAGGTTGTCACGGTTCCTATTCTCGGCGATATTTCTCGCGCCGAAATCTCGTTCGCCTGGTACGCGGCGCATTTCCTTCTGATTTTTTCGCGGGAACGAGGAGCCGAGGATAAACCGGCGAAGCCCGAGGAACCGGAGTCTGCTCTTTCTGGGGCGCTTTTAAATTCGGATTTCCCGGTGTCCCGTATCCCGGTCTGCCCTAGTTCCCGCTGATACCGTTCTGCGTGTAACGGGATGGAATAAAGAGAGAAAACCAACCGAACTGTTTCAGGACTTCAAAGCGGCCCCGTCCCGGGGAATAATGAAATGTATACAATACGAATGATGGCGCATCAAGGGATATTTCAGGTTTTCCTAGGTATCAAGAGCTCCGAGCTCACTCTTTCTCTCTCTCTCTCTCTCTCTCTCTCTCTCTCTTTCTTCCCCGAGTTCTTTCGAATTTGGCATTCTCTCGGGGCCGGGGACACTGTTAGGTGATAAATCGAGCCGCGATATTAACCCCGTTCTCGAGGACGACGCCGCTGTGGCCAATTTGCTCCGTGGACGAAATTGGAAAAAAAAGTTCCGGCTCGGGGAACGTTAATTAATGGGATCTGTGGCTGGTTGTTTTTGTGCCTTTATAGCAGAACTTGGTGCATGGTACATGGTATAAAAATGGTTCAAACAGTTAATGAACTTTTGCCGCGATCCTGTTTTACTCGACATGCTGAAGGAGGTTTTTTGATTTTGTGTAACGATTTGTAGATCTATATGTATAAGACATTTGAATTCATATTTTAACTCAACCAGCAGCGGAATTCATACTTGTGGGGTGAAACACTCCCTTTAAGGGTGGTTTTCTATCCTAGTGTGAAAAATAGTGTAGTGTATATCATTATGTTATTATGTTATATATATATATCATTATTATATTAGCAACGATTCCGATTTTTATATTTTATAAAACAGATTTTGTTTTTTATTCGTATACGGAACGTGAACAGGGAAAGGCGTTTCCTTTTGTGATCCGAGACGTAATCTCAGATCGAGATTCATTCGTTCTCTTATTAAATATTATACTATACTATTTTCGTGTTCGCCGGTAGTTATTTATTGACGTCTCTGATCCTACAATAGTATCAAAATCAGATTCTACGGATTTAACAAACTCCGAATACTGCCCGTAATGAAGAACTTGTAACTTAATGGAAACATGATGAATTTTTCTCTTTAACAATTTATTTATATGCAAATTAATTGCTATGCCCCATCTGCAAAATTACAGAAACACTTTTATCTTGATATAATTGCACGATCCAAACTAAGCTTCGTCGTTTAGGGACGTAAGATGTCCAAACATTTTTGGGGGAAGGTCTAAGTTATAGTGGCGTGGAAATGATGTTAATGGTCTGTTTCGGAAGGGTTGCCTTCTGGATGCATAGATAGAGAGGGGCTCTAACTTTGGGCGGACAGTTATGAAGAAAAATTGCGATGACTGTTTTGTAGAGCCGAGTTTCGTGGGTGTCCCCAGAATCTGGATTATAAGATTACCAACTTAAATTGCTTTGTACTTGAGCCATTATTTAGCAAATTGGGTACAACTGTGGAAGCACGAACTTTGGACAAAATGTTTGTACCGTTTGCATTGAAATTTAGACAATTTCTATTGCATTTTCACTAAATGAAGTTTTTCTTTCGTTGATCGATCAAATAGCAAGGACCGACGTTAAAATTTTTTAACAAACCGCGTACTGATATTATTACGACTTTGCTTCGAAAAATCGATAGCAACATTTTTTAACACTAACAATCCTTAAAGACTGGTTATCATGTGATGACATAAAAAATTGAAAGAATGAAAGAAATGAGTTCAGCGTTCTGTAAAATAGACCCAGGTAGACCGTACAATCTTTGTTCATAAGAGTACAACAATTCTCATTGCACAACTTATCACCGAAGCCCCCTTATTATTAAATTAAATTGAAGATTCTTTGCTCTCCTCTTTAACTTTAATCGCCGGCGTATTTTGACATAATCCCTGAACCACCCTTGCTCCCCCAGCGGCGTCCAAATGACTCCGCGGTCACTGCGCACAAAAATTCATGAGGCCGGGTCCTTTTTTAAAATTTACCCCTAAAGTCAACATCCCGAAATGCCTGAGCCGGGCCATCATCGGTCGCAGCGAAGCGAATTAATCATCGAGAAGGCAACGTTCGCGTCTGCAGTTCCCCCCTTCGGTTCTTGCTCGTTAAGAATGAAAGGAGCTATTCGAGTCCCCGCGTCAAACCGGTGTCTGGCCGGGTCAAATATTTATTTTCTCCGGAAATAAAGAAGTTTCTTTTGAAAGCTGCACCCTCGGTCTCCACTGGAGGGAGAGTGAAGAAGACTACGAAGCAGGAGAGAGAGAGAAAGAGAGAAAGAGCGAGAGAGAGAGTGCCTCGACCCCCTTTCACTCGAGCAAAAGCAAGCTAACTTTTCGGCAAGTTGAATCAGCCTGGAACAGGTTGCATACGTAACTCAGCGACTCTCGCTCATTTCGGATTCTTCTTGGGCCGAAGTTAAAACATGGTCGCAGGAATTATTAGCCTGGACAGGGGTTTCCGGCATTGTTCGCCGGTTTTTACCGGGCCGGTGTAAATCAACGGGGCGACAGGATTGATCCCGGAGCAACCAAATAAATTTACATCCGCTCCAGAAGCTTCCCCCTGGGGCATATAGATGAAGTTCTTGTCGTTCTTTTCCCCGCCGGGCAATCCTCTTACGCGGTTGCCCCGGTTCCTCGAACCAGGTTCCCGCGCTGTAACCCAGATCCGAAGGGGTTAGGTCGTTGATCATACCCTCGCCAGTCAATGAAATCCCGGAAAAATTCTTGCTGGCCGAGGCAAATCGGCTGACAACAGTGTACCCTTTCGCGGGGTACAGGGACCGAGAGACAAACGGACGGACGGACGGACAGACAGACAAGCAGACAAGCAGACAGAGGGACAAAAAAAAAGGCTAGTAGAAAGGGAATCGAGGCAGAGGACAATGAAGGAAACCTATCGGCGCCGTGTTCTAGGCTGCATCTGGTCGCATTGTGATTTCGATGGGGCGGCTCGAATAACCGTGAAGACCGTGGCTAACGATAACAATACGATGATGAATGCTCACTAACTAACGACCGTGCAGTTGCCCCGAAAAGCCTCCGTATTGCCGCTTTGTGCCTCGCAACCGTGTGTACAGGCTCGCCTCTTGGATCCTAGAGTGTGTCGGCACGCGCTCGCGCTCGTGTCTGTGTGTGTGTGTGTCTCGTTTAGTATCATATTCTCTCCGTCTATTCGTGCGGTGTACACTATACTTGGCCTCCGGGAGGGTGTGTCACCGTAACGACTAAAAAGGATACTGATATATTGCCGCACTGACAGCTTTACGAATGATCGGACTGTCGCCTTGTTATCTTCGCTGATACAGTCGACGCCCCCAACGGACCACCCTTGTAATATTTTTTCCAGATGTCGCGGAATAACACCGAGACGATGCTGCTCGTGCTGCGGCTCGGAACGATTGGGAGATTAGGCGAGCGATGGAGTTATCCGTCAGGGTGGCGCGCGGAACGCGGAGAGCCGAGGCTTATCTTGGGGATGGAAGTGAAATTTGAACCGGTGGAAGTCGAAACAGTATTGATTTCACGCGATACGAAATATTTGTGATTATTGGGAACGTTGTTGTCTATTTGAGAGAATTCTATTGCGGACCCAATATAACTGCCGGACACGAGCAATAAATAAAATAAAACCCTCGATCCGTCACGCCTCGGGGCTTTTTTCCGCGGCAAATCCGATACTTATTTTCCGTCCCATTTCGAACGCGCAACAATAACATCGGGAACAAAGTCCGGAGTTACCCTCAAAAGCGGAAAGTTACCGTTCCGCGCGAAAATAACCCCGTTCCGTTTCGCTGGACGGAGCCGTTGCGCGCTGTCCCGAGAGTCGGAAGGGGTTGGAAAACGCGCGGGGGTGGAACGCGGAGGGTTTTGCACGCGGTGGTAGAGGGGCTTGCGACGATGCAGAATGGTCACGTAATTCTCGCGGAATTATTCCGCTCAGCCTGACGACTCGCGGGGACTGCTCCTCTCGAAACATTATATTTCCACTCGAAGTTCCGAACTCTCCGGGCACTGGCTGTTTGCGAGAGCGCGTCGGTAAATTATCGCCAGCCGTCGCGAGAGGGTTGCGCGGGTGGCGGTGCGGGGCGAGGGGGGCGGGAGGGCTGGGGGTTGGACGAACACAAAACGACGCCGCTCGCCTTTTCCCGGTCGAAAGTTCCACGTCGAACCGGCACGGACAAACGTCTTCATCAGCGATCTTAACGAGACATCTCCCCGGACTTAATTACCTTCCTCGACGTTCCCGAGCTTTTTTCCGGCCCTCGCTACTGCTCTCGTTCTTCACGCTTCGTTTCGCCCATCCCACCGTCGCGACAAAACGAACAGGAAACCCCCCGGTCGCGCTATTGATCCGCCGATTGATCTCTGGAAATTGTCCGTGGCCCGCGTCTTCGCCCCGGAGGCTAATGGGTCCACGGACGAGAGCTGGTCGAAGCTACTGTTCCGAAGCCCTTTATCTCGGCGATCCGGTACGCGGAACACCGTGTTTCGTGTGTTTGCGCCTTCGCCTTTGTACTGTTTGCCGCTGACTGTATGTAATAGCCTCTCCAGGGGATGACGAATCTCGTTGCGCGTGATGACCGGCGCTGACCCACAATGCGACTAATGCTGTTCGAGATCGAGAGTCTTTGTGCTGCTGTGACCCTTCGCTGACGCTTACGGTGTCGATGGTCTGGTGGTGGGCTGTTCCTGCGAGAAGAGTCGTAAAACGGTGTGTGGGAGTCGAAGAAAACGAGTCGGAAAGCAGGTGTACACTTTGAAGGGAACTTCTTGTAAAGAAGTAGTAGCAAGTTTTATTGTTACAATCAACGAAAATGACTTTTCGCCTTTCTCGATCCTGGCGATTGGTCGAAATGAAGTAAAGTCCTTTCCTATATATCCGGATTCAGGCGGACCTAATTATCAGGCCTATTGGCACGTGGTCAGCGGGACATGGAAACGTCATCGGAAGGCACTTTAGCGTGGCCGGTGTCGGTAACAATACGAATCGATCGAGGACCGATATCGACGAATTGGCGTTCGCGGACGGATACATCCGGCAGAGTTTGTTAGTCCCTCGCGCCCAATCTGTCACGCGGCGCCGCGACGTTGCCATGTGTACGCCATAACTCTTCGGCCCTTATGTACATACCTATGTACACACCTTCTCGCCACATGACTTCCATCTCCGGGCAGCCTTGCTCGTCCCGCAACCCCTTGTCGCTCTCTTTGCCCTGTGTATCTCCTTCACGAGTCCGCGAGGGTTGTTGCCACCCTCTGCAGGTCAGCGTGTTTATTTCGAGAACAGTTCGACGGGGTTAACGGGGAACAACGATGTCGCCGCTTGTGAAATCGATCCTTTTTTTCTTATGTAATTTTAGAGCATCGACATTCGGGTGTATACCCCCGAAATAGTAAAAGGAAATTCGTTCGCTGTCCGTAGAATTTAGTTTTGGGGGCTTTCTTACCTTTTTACAGTTCAATCGATTTTAACTGTAAGATAATATTTCATCTATTGTTGCTTTACACTTTAAATATATTCAAGACTTTTCAGTAACTGTACTACACCTAAAAGAATCTTAACAATTAATAATTATCTAATTAATAATTTAAGTCCCGAAGAACTATCAGAGGGATATCATAAGCGAGCAAAATATGTTAATGTATTCAAATCTATAATCGCATAAAGTTACAATCTTTAACCTTCCCTCTATAGGGGCGTAACCACACCCCAAACCAGAGGTGGAGAACCTTTTTACCATTAGTGGCCACATTTAAATTAGGCAGTAATTATTAGATTATGTATTTAACAAACTCTAATTAATTGAATAGAATTTATTTAATAATAATAGAAGCACAGCAAAACATGTCTCCACTATTTGAATGTCACACATCAAGCGAGGATCACTCAGGCTAGAAAAATTGAACAATTTTATAAACAAACAACCAACGGTTTTATAAACAGACTCAAATAAACTCAAATTGAATCGATCGTTTCATTTCTTTAAATATTTCAACAGTAATAAAGGAGGCCGCCATAATATTTTATATTTCACTGTTGGTATTTTTATTTGTTTAAGCACTCTATCAATTTTCAATTTCTCGTAATTTATATAATTAAATATTAATTCATACAAGAGCTAGCTTTTATGAAGGCCGCACAAGAAACTCACGGAGGCCGCACGTTCCCCACCTCTGCCCCAGACTAATAAAAATAAACATGAAAAGTTGCCGAATGGAAAATTTCCAAAATAAATTATTTTCATTTATAAAGAACTTTTATACATCCGAATAGATTTTTTAATCTGTCATGAAAATCAAAAAATTCCAGAAATAGCTTTTTCTTTACATTTTCCACTGAAAACATGCAGGGGGTGTGATTCCACCCCAGTACAGGGTTAACATTTAAATATATGTACACAAAGTGAAGGTCAAATACTTCTGACTGGGTAACACAGTCTGAAACGTGGATCGAGGGTTACGAAAGCCGAGAGAAAAACAGGAAGGGATGGTCGGCGAGGCAGAGATTCGGCTGTCCCTTTTCCCGATGAATAAGGGTGTTCCGCCCCGGAAACGGGGGACGAAACGTAGGTGTGAAATCGAAGGATGAGTGTTGGAGGCGGTAAGTGCGGCCCGAGAAATAGAAGTCGAAGATGGACGCGGTTTATCTCGCACCTGGGCTCCTTCCAATTAAGAGGGAGTAGCCCGAGGGTGTGTGAGCGGCTTTTAACCGTGGAAAATGGAGGAGGTGGTTCTCTCCTCCGATTAGAAGATTGGAGAATTCGCGAGGTTCCGTCCGCGATCCGATCCGAAACCTGTTCCGATCTGTGCGGAGGAGCTTCTCTCTTTTGATTAAATCTTTTTCCGCCGCAGCCCCTCGGGGAAGATGCGTCCGCCGCGCCGGGAAAACGATATTTTATCGGATGCTAATTTTGTGGTTAATCGTGAGAGCCAGATTAGAGGGGTCGGCGCAGATTGCACTGGGGAAATATTAGTGGTTAGACACAGACTGCTCTCGATCTTTTATGTACAAAAAATTATAATGCACTGTGATTGCTCGGGAACACGCTAGAAAAATTATCGGCGTTTTGCGTTGAACGCGAACGGCGCGAAAGAAGGCTTTATAACTACCAGTCACGCTAATTTTTTTTCGCGGACGTTGTTATCGGACCTTCCGTATGACCGTTTGGATGTAGTTTGGAGATTTATGGGAATTTACTGGTATCGGATTGATCGATAAGAACACGATTTGTCTCTTTGTGATAATGTGTAACATGCGATAATTCTATAAATATTACTTGCACTTATTTATACACTGCGGATATTTAGGGCGAATAGACTGTTGTCAAATCGACTGTGAGAAACAGAGGTTGAATGAGATTGAATGTCGAAATTGATGTGGCACTTAAATGTTTTTATTGTTTCCACAATTTTCTTTCTTAACACTTTGACTGCCAAACTAGAAACCTAAAAAATTCCATCAAATCAATGTAGGTTATTTAATGAAATAAAAATTGAAAAAAATTATATGTATCACATGGAGTAGTCCTCCAACTTTCTGGCATTTTACAGATCCTAATAAAATGTGGTACGATTAATATATTAGCGTAAAAATTCATTTTGAAACTTGGACAAATAGTTCCGTCACCCACATATGGGTGACATGGCAGTCAACGTGTTAAACAGAAAACAAGTCCAGCTCTCCTCACTCAAAACAGAGTCGCTAGATTAAGACTCGTTTCCCCACTCTATCCTCCCCTTCTACGACGCTACTCCCCCACGCTTCCGACAAGGCTCGTCATGTGACGCGTTTCGTCTCTGTCGTGCGTGCGCGACAGTGTCACGTGACTAATCCGATACTGACGGAGAGAGGGTAACTTTTTCTCCTCATCGCAATTCGAGTCAATTCCCCTGATCCGGCGACTCAGACTCGAAACACAGTGCCGGCGGACCGGAAGCTGGTAAATACCCGGTCACTCTCGTCGTTTTGCGTTGGGTCTCTTGCTCGGGTATGCAGCCTCGCGTCGCAGCCGCGGTTAATTTTGTCTGGCTAGGTGTCTAGCAGTTGAAGAGAGAGAAAGACGTAACCGGTTGATAATGTCGTGTGCGTGCATTTGTACGGTGGCCGATGCCAAGACGGAATCTCCGTCGTCGTCGTAGCGGCATGCGAGCCGCTCGGACGAGAGGGAACGATGAAACGACAATTACGTTGAAATAGTGCTTCCGCCAGGAGGAGCGCCAATGCCCTCCGCCCCCACATCGGCGTCCAGTTGCGGACGGTATGCGTGTCTCTCGTCTCTCGTCTCTCGAGCAGGACGAAACGAACCTCTTTCCACGTTTCTCCGTTTCTCCCCCGCGGAAGAGATATCCTTGCCGCCGCTAATGAGAGGGCTCACGGTTCGAATTGATTTACGCGACGCCCCGGCCGGAATTAGCGTCGAGACGACGCGTTTCCGCTCGGGAAAACGGTTTCCGGGGACGCCACGCTTTCAACGGGTTCTTGTTATCAATTTCGGGACACGACGACGATTGAAAGATTCATTGGTTCCCTCCCTAAACGAGAGCATTGACGTTCAGCTGCGGCTTGACTTCGGCTTCCGACGTTTCAAAGTGTAGCCGCATGGGACGAATACTTTTCTTTTTCTAAATAGTTGATGTTGATTTTATGCATTTCGAATTTTCAATGAAAAAACGTTTATCGAGATTAACCCTCCCTGGGCACACTCGGCCGTTTATGTAACTAGGCGAAAATGTTGCTTTTGAATGTTTCCAAAGGGAAAGGTGGGGGAATTTTTCCGAATTTAATCCGTAAAATGTTTATTTCTTATTGGTAACTGATAGATAAATATGATTTGTTTGACAGATTTTTTGGAAAGTCGAAAACTGTAATAAAAACCCTAGTCTTAGACGAGCCAGTGTGAACTTTTTGAACTTTTTGACATTTTGAGTGCAGCGCCTTCCATCAATTGGGAGAATTGTTTATCGTTGTCGAAATTTAAATATGAATTTTTAATATTGTTTGTATACTAAAGGTTGTGATCTACAAAATGTAAGAAGGTTGAAAGAGTACTTTTAGTATCATACTTCTTAACTTTGCAATTTTTCTTTCATTAAATAAGTTATTTTGGTTTTATGGAATTTCAGAGGTTGCTGGGTTGGCAGTCCGAGTGTTAATGGGTATGTAGTTTTCTTTGACAATGTAGTCATGATTAACATTAGCGTTCTACGAGCTTAGCCGTCACTCCATTGTGAAATTCTCAAGTTTCACTAAGATAATGAATTAATTATCGTTTGACTTCGGTATCGTTCTTGGAATTGCTATCTGCAAGGAAGATTGACGCGAATAAAAATAGTTGATAATCAGAAAGAGACAGAATTGTAGAGACGACGAGGTAGAACTTCTGCTGCTGCAGTATTTCCAAGTTTCAACTCATAAAGCAGGGAAGCACGAGTTTTTAACTTTTCGCTATCCATCTTTAACTTTGCATAAACGACTGAATGTTGGAACAATTGAAAGCTGCACATCATGTATATCAACGAATATAACTTTCTGTTGACTCTAACTTTGTGTTACATGTGCGACTCACTGACTTAAATGCGACTTCAGTTGATTGTTAAGATGGAAACTGCAGGAACGTCTTCCTGGAGCTAATAGAACTGTCAGATCGGTGGAACAGTCGATCAATGTTTGCAAAAAATTTGTCATCGCTTTTAAAATCACTATTTCGAGAACGTTCCATTTAATTGTAAATTTAGCTGTATCAATTTCCAAGAAATATATTTCGAGAATAATATACTTACTAAAACCGATATTTCAATCCATCTGAATGTATAAATGACAAATGAGCCTCTTGAGGGATGATTCTTGTATAAAAATTATAAAAGTGACTTTTCGAATTTTTTTCTAAAAAACTACTGTCAATTTTTGGATAAACTTATTCGTGATGCATAGATACATTTTCAAGAGGAAGGCAGCCCACTTTCGAAGTATTGTACTTTTGATTTATGCAGATAGAAATCGATTTTTCGATCCCGGTACACGAGAATCCTCCCTTAAAGTATCACACTAATTTCACAGCGTCGAATCGGCCACTATTTTCGATGTCTCTCTGACAGAATAAAATGTTTCCGTAGCGGTTCGAAAGAATTCCCTCCGTTCGATATGCATTTTTATTATCGACGGAGAGAAATGTCCGCCTTCGTAACGGAGACAATGTTTATTGTTTCCGAGTTTGTCGCTGACGGTGCGCCGCACCGGAGAAAAAATGGCAGCGATCCGTTCGGAAGCTTATTTCGAGATATCCAGGATAAGTTCTCGGGGAAAAAACTGTAAAGTACATGTTCGGATAAAATATTGCCCGCGGATAGATTTGCAACGGATCGAGCAGGGTTTTCCAGGTGTCATAAATCTTGCTCGGGCCGCTCGCGCGCAGTTTGAGGGCAATAAATAGGAAGGATCCGCGCGGTCCGCCGGAGTTTAAAGGATTTCTTTTGTGCTTGTCAATACGAGGCTTTGAAAAAGGGTGATTTAACAAGGGCTGGGATCGTTGCATCGCGCATTTAGCGCCCGAGCAAAATGGAAATGAAATATACATCGCGCGAAACCATAGATACGCGAGAATCACAAATTTGTTGAAAAATCAGATAATCATTGTCCCGTAAATTCGACGCGTTCCGCAAACACTATATTTTTACAAATTTTTTCTTGTTTCTCCAATGTGCAAGGATGTCGATGCCATTCATTTTCCATGCAGAGAATCAATCTACAGTTTGGCGAAAATATATTTCGATCGCAATTCGTTACTTCTGTTATTGACTTTGCCAAAATATTCATTTAAATGGTACACAATTTCCGTCTACAACTGCATACATGTATTTACCAAAGTCAAAAAATACTATATTTTATACTTTTCTTTTTCATAAAAGCTTTGAAATGTTCATGGGAATAAATAAACTCGTTTTTCATCAATCTCCATTTTAGCAAAAATGCGTTTCCGTCATAATTTGCTGTTCCATTTATTAGTTATGTTGTTGGCATGTTGTTAAATTGCATGTCTGTGTAAATGGCACACCGGTTCAGTCTACAAATGAAAAAGATTGTTTTACACCGTTCAACGAAATTAAATAATGTTTATTTCAAGCGTAAGGCAAATATTGTCCCATATCATTTTACCGAAGACATACTTTATGATGGATACATTCATTCAATGCAGAATCTTTTGTATACGAAAGTACAATTCTAAACGCATACCGCTAAAATTAATTGCACTGGTTACGCAATTTCCATATTTCTAATGAAGGTACTTCGTTATTCACGGAGACAAACAAAATTTATTTTTGGGGCAAAATATTAGCTTGCCATATTATGTCGTCAGAAATATATTTCAATCTGTTGCTTCTTTGATGGGTGCTCATGCATCTTTTTGAAAAGGGAATTCCTCGGTTCTCAAAGCTCGCTGAAATAGCAATTTAAACGGTTCACCTTTGCAGCCATGTGTTTCGCTCGATCATGCTTGGCGTAAACTAATTTTACCAGGCACCATAAGTGTCACGATCACGCCTCCCCCATAGCTCGCGACCAACTCGAAAATCACTTGATCCAGCGAGCTTTTACTGTAACTTCCGACCACGGATTCCAACCCCATCCTGTTCTGAACTGGTACCCAGCAGCGTGTTTATCTATTTATAGTCGAGAGTAGCTTTCTTCTGTGTCACGAGCCATTCATTCCGACCGGTGATCGTTGGGGGGAGAGAGAGAGGGGCTCGATGATAATTTAGTGGCTAAAACGCCAGTCGTTATTCAACTTGTTAAGGCTGTCGTGATCTGTTGACAATACTGCGGCTGGACCCCTTTTCCGAACCCGTCACGCCTACGGTGAGTCCGTCATTCTCTATAATGACAATAAAACATTCGCTTGATCTTAAGTATCATAAAATCAGTCGGTGTAATTAAGAGCAGAAAAGTATTACGATCAAATTTTGATAATGAGAAATTTATTTGCGAACTTAACCCTTTGTTTCGCACATTTTCTTATGAACTATTTATAAGGAACGTGTGAGAGTTAAAAATATAAAGACTAAAGTAAAAAGAAGGTCGAAGGCCAAAATATTAAGGTCACCGGGTTCGTCGTAACCTTGGCTACCATGTGACAATAACAGAAACATTGTGAACATTTTTTTATTTTTTGCCACAATACTTCTCCCTTTAATTCTAGCCATGTTTCACGTAGATATTCTCTTTTATTATTAATGGTAAGAGGGATATTCGAGGTGTTCCAGTTGGGCGGGACACCCTGTATGTTTGAGGGGGTGGGCCGTGGAATTTTCGCTCGGGAACGATGCTCGATCAACCGTGGTATTATTGGAGACAGCCAGGGGATGGCGGTCGACAAAATTGGGACATATGTAAACGCGATAAATTTATGGATTCGAGGATATCGGTATCCGCCGCTGCCGGATTTAGGGGATGATTTTTGGGGATCAACCCGGCATATTTGAACCCGCTGCGATGTCTTCCGAGCGTTAAGCGTTTCGATATTAAGTAGTTAAATAGTTACACACGAAGACGATTGCTATTTTCCTACCCCTCCATCTCGTTTCCACAAAACTTATTCAAGTAGACAATTTTTGGACTTGTTTAGAAAAATAGGAGCCATTTAGGAATTTTTCCAGTCCATTATGCAACCCCTGTTAAACATTTTTAATTTAATTGATATGATTAAGACTGTCTTTATTTTACGCCTATGGCAGCTAACAAGATTTATTAGGTGATAGTTCTTCACATTCTTCTTCAATATTCGTTTCTCTTTCGAAAAGAACATACAGAAATAATTTTTTCAGTGGATGATGCAATTCTCTTCGTTCTCAAATGTCTTTTTCTAAAAATGTGTCAGGCGTGTGATATATTACAGTTGTTCAATTAAAATGATAAATTCGAGTGTATAAATTTGACGTTCAAAAATACGTAAAATCAAACCTCTACCAGAATGTATAACGAAGTTTTTCACTCAATTCAATTCTGATAACTGCGGACACGAAAAACAAAAACATAAAACATGAACCAAAATTGAAATTGCTGCTTCAGTCTGAGTAATGGTCATACAACAATGATTCAAATTTCAGTCATACGAGTTTGTGAAAAATTATACTTGACAGTGGTTTGCAATAGAAAGTGTTGAATGTAAAAATAAAGAAAATAAGAAGGCTAAGGGAAAATGAAATAAAGGGATAAGAAAATCTAAAGAAGAAGACGAAATAAAAGCGAAGACAAAACGAATCAGACACAGAAAGGGGATGGAACAAGTAAACGAACAAGAGTCTCTGCCACACAAATCCAACGTTGACCAAGTGTCTCCGTGACAGATGAAGATTAAAGTTCCTCCAGGTTCGAATCAAAACAGTTCTTGTTTCGTCATGGACACGCTAATCCATTATTAGAGTAGACTAGGCAAGACGAAATTCAGTTAACCGAAGTAATAACTGTAATTGTGTGCGCTCCATCGCGTTAACCTCCATCTTGCAGCCAACGTGGTTGAGTGCCCGGGGAAATCAGACCCACTTTCTTATCGTCTCCTCGCATCGTGTTATTACTAACAGTCGCCGCGATTATCTTTAAAAGAAACTCGTGTAATCTGGTTGCTCGATTTTAGTCGGGCTAGTGCAAAACGTTCACAAACACTTTGACAATTTTGCTCGGAATTCACACGTCACTTGTCTATAGAAATTGTTGTGGATCAGCCAGCTCAAGGAAACACAATACTTTCCGAACACCTTGTATGTTATACATCTTTAAAATTAATCCTAAATATTAACAATAAAATAATTGCAAGTCACTTGTCTATAAAAATTGTTGTGGATCAGCCAGCTCAAGGAAACACAATACTTTCCGAATACCCTATATTATATATCTTCAAAATTAATATTAACAATAAAGAAATTGCAATTTCTGTGCCGTCTGCACGAGAAAAAACCAGATTGGACCTCAGCACACAGCAGTCTGTTCCAAATGGATGGAGCATCGAATGAATATTAATTACAATTACATCGACTTCGTCATCCCGGTGTAAATCAATATACTGCGGAATTAATCGCGTCCATTTCTAAATAGGCGAATAAATAAATAGACTCGCAGCGCTCGATTTTCCGATAGCAACGAGAGCGCGAGGAAAGGGTGGGGGTTGCAGGCTGAATTCGAAGTCCCTTATCGATCCGGTTGTACACGTCTAAACGATTGGTCCTCTCTCTTTCTCTCTCGTTCTCCTCCGTCTCGTTTCCACGATGGTTTCGACGAGCTGGTGTTAAATTAACTTGAAAGCTCTGGTCGCGAATATTGTGTACTTGGCCGATCGCGCGCGTGTACCACGGACGAGGACGTAGTAAACCTTTGAGTTTCAGGAGGGAAACGTTCATTGGATCGATCCGCGTTCCCGGGATGTTTGTACTCCGTGTAATTGACGATTTAGCAATCGCCACGAATTATCGTAATTGTGGGGCCACTGTGTTCCGGTCGCCGGGCTCACCGAACAACATTTGCTTTACGCTGGAGCATGATTTCGCAAAAATTTTCCTCGAAAAAAGCATGTTTTTTTTCAATTTTACTCTCAAGGTTGTATATTGCTGTTAATTTCGTGAGAAATAGTTATGTGCTTTAATTACAAGCTACAGGAGCTGCACAGATATTTTTTATTTTCTTAACCCTTAGCACTTGAGTGGCTCGGACTAAAAATTGCTCTACCATTATTCAAAATATTGTTTACATTATTAAATAAGTTAAACATTTAAGTATTTTATGAGGTATTATGTCAATTTCATATCCATAAAATGAAGAAAAATAATATAGAATGGAATTATTCTAGGTTGGAAGAAATGTTTAATTTTCAAGTTAAAATAGCTTCGAGTGCAGACGGTTAATACTTGTAATCAGCAGACTGCGGATTTATATGTAGAGTACAAATTTTTCAAGTCAACAGTCAGAAGTGAAATGCATATCCTTTATCAACGATTTGATCAAGCCCAAAATAATGCGAGAATATACTCAAACTGTTCTAATACATTTACAATCATTCATTTTTAACATAATAACACCAGATGTGTATAAACATTTTTAAGAAACTCTGAGAGAAAAATGCAGAAAATCCGAGATTATGGACCTTAAAAATATTCTTGATGCTTCCGATAAAATTGATATTCGAGGCAAACGTCGCGATCGTAAACGTTTCGGAAGAATTATTAAACAGCCGGAGGCAGAATTACAAAAGGCCGGGCCGCGCCGCGCCGATAAAACGCCCGGCCGAGTAATCTCTATTACGCGTAATCACCGAACGTAATTATTAAAAGACGCCGAGATGTCTTCTATCCCACGGTGTCGGGCGACATCTCGCCTCGTCCCGAGCCGAATTCGAATTTATTAGACCCGCGAAGGAATCCCCGCGAACAACGTAATTAATGAACGCCACGCAGTCAGCCGGCAAGTGAAATTAATCGATTCGTGCCCGGGCTGGCCGTGTTACTCGGCTTTTTATCTACGGACACTTTAAATGCTCGACAGCGGCCGCAGCTGCTTTCTTCGTCGGTATTGTTACTGCCTTCTTGCCCCACTTTCCTTTTATTTGCACGTTTTTACGATTAATCACCCGGCCCTCGCGCTCATAATTATGAAAAGAGTGTGTTATCGGTCGGGCGGCCGAGTTGGCGCGAATTTACACTTTCCGAGGCAAATTTCAGTTGCGCCTGTAAAATAATGAAGGACAAACAACGCGTTCCATTCTGTTTATTAACATTGCGAAGCATGAACTCTTTTAAAACAAAGAAAAACAAAAATTGTATTTAATTGTACCAGTCAAGATTTGAAAGATGAAAATAGACTGAAATAGGATTTCAGTCCCCCATTGCCTTAACGAATCAAATTAAATACGACTTTTGACCTTCACTGTCCTAACAAACAAAAGTAAATATCATTTCTGATCTTCATTACCTTAACAAATGGAAGTAAATACAAGTTTTGACCTTCATTGTCTTAATATGTAAATGTAAATACGACATTTGACCTTCATTGTTCTAGTACGCAGATTGTAAATACGACTTTTCACCTTAGTTTGACCTTCATTGTCCTAAAACATAGACTTCAACGCGGGATTCGATCTACGTTGTGTGAACAGGCAAATTCCCACACGATTTTTATCCATTATATCTTAATAAATACAATTTAAAAAAAAACACGAAAAAGAGACAGGTAGTGAAACAAACGCAAAATGCTTGGATAAAAAGGACCGATTCATAATTTCTTAAAAAACTAGGCGTGCGGAAAATAATTCGTTTAATTTTCGCGACGCTTTTAAGATGAACGCTGTACTAAAACATTTTTAATTAATTCACAATGTTCTGGGTGGGGAATAAAAAGGAGCAAACACAAAATAATGTTATAAAGGGATCTAATTGCGACGCTTTGAAATAAAATTATGTATGGAATATAATGTTGGTTAATTCGTTTGGTACGTCCGCGGCGGAAGAATATTGTAGAATATTTTTAATTAATTCAGTATGGCCCAGTTTACACTAGAAAAGAGTAAACAAAGTTTATAAGGGTGGGAAAGGGGTGAAGGGGGTAGAATTACAGGGCTCTCGAATGTTCGTGAAAGCTGATGAAAGATAAATTAACGTTACTATAGGACCGAATAGGCGGTTGATTGACAAGAGATGCTTCGTGTCAGACAATGGACTGTCGGCATGACTAAGTGCCTACTTGAAGAGCTACCGTACTCACTCCTGCCGGCACTCGTATGGAGAGCAAATATTATTTATCTCGTAACAACGTTCGCCGTAATTACGGCGATACGAATGTTTCCACGTAGCCGGACGCCACTCATTTTCTACCCTAATTCACCCTAGTTTTTCATTCTCGCGGACGGCCGCGTTGTATTTTTCGTGGCAGACAGATAGATCGACGCTGGCCGCGCCGCGAATTGGGTCGAAAATTACTTAAATAAAAACTCGTCGACCCCTCCTACACTCGAGACTCGGCCAGCATTCTACCACCCCTTCGCCGAGGCTCTCCTCTTTTCATCGTTGTTTTCGATGCTGCATCGTTCGCCCACCCGTTTTTTGTTTAGACCACGACGACGACGACGACCATTTTTAAACAATTGAGAAAATCGATTCCGCGCGTTCTTTGCTGTGCTTTCGATAAAGGGATACGAGCAATCATCGAGTAATTGTCCTCGGCAAAAAACATGCTCTAACGTTTATCGCTCAAACTGTAAATGGCGGTCATTCGTATCCGGACGATATCGAACAGTTAGTATTTACAATTTGAAATGTATAGACAAATTAGTTGTCAAAATGATTGTTCCAATTGTTAGGACAATGAAGGTCAAAGAACGTATTTACTTTTATTTGCTGAGGCTATGGGAGTGTACAAAAATCGTATTTACTTCCACTTCAGATACTGAATTACCGAACTGAACCCCCGAACCAGCCCCAATGTCGGCAAGTAGAAATTTCCAAAAAAATGCAGAATTGATCAAGACCTTCACGAATCACCGATTAAATCTGAAGAGCCAAAAAAGTGCCCGCTGAATCTCTCCCCAAATGAGTTTCGCTCGCGGCATGATCCAAAGATGCAGCCCCGCGTCTCTGCCATTTCACGTGACACACTCTGTCTCGTTCGCGAAAGAGAGAGAGGGAGTGGCGCCGCTAACAAGTATACACACGGTGCGCGCGGTGGCCGGCGAAAAGATAAAAAGGAAAAAGTCGTGACGCAGAAGAGGGGCGTGTAACACGAGGCCGAAAAAAAGAAGCGAGCTACGGTGGCGGCGGCGGTGCGGCGTCGCCGACGAAGACGCAAGACGAAGTGGCTCGCAAACAATTAGACGTCGACGTTGGTGGAAACGGTGCCTGCACACTGCACACCGCGCACACTGTCTTTTGTGCTGTGGCGCGTCGCGTGAACCGGCCCTTGTCCGTGGTCCTCGTCGAGCGCCGCTTCACGGGTCATTGAAGCCAGCTGCCGGGGCGAATCGCACGCGTTAATGTCGCGTGCCTTGTAACGATCCGGCCGCATTTGTTATTCCACGGAAATGGGACGAGCAGAGACAGTGCAGAGCCCGAGCCGTGCAAACACGGCATTATCATCGTCGTTAGAGAAAACACCGGCCGCCCTTTTCGAACGTTTCCCGGCTCGTCGGCTCGGCGCCGCTCCGGACGACGCACTCAAAATAATGACGACTCCGATCCCAACCCATCGACCGTTCCCCCGTCCCCCTATTTTCCTCTTTCTTTCTCTGTCTTCTTGGTCCCCACCGTTCTCTAAAGCCACCCCTCGCGTCGTTAGATCCACGTCGAGATCCTCCCGCGCGACAACTTCCTAAGATTTTTCTTCATTACGTCACCCGGTGACTGGCCACGCGAAAATTGAGTTTCATGGAGCTCTGGAACCAACCCTGCCGAGGGTGCACAACGGATTACCCCCGTGGACATTCAATTGTCCAACAGGCCGCAAGTTTGCGAGCAATTTGGTTGCGTAAAGATGAACGGCCTTCGACCCCTCCGAGAGGGATGTAGGGATTCGAGCATTCTTCTCTGCGCAGATCTTCTTGGAGATGTCGACTTCGAATTTTAGTCTCAACAGTGTCGTGCAGCCATTGTTCTCGATTAAAACTGTGAGCTACGCATTTTTACAAAATTCCTGTAATCCCCTTCTCAATCTTTCTCAACAGAAAAATCTTTATAACAGAAGAACTTTATTGCTTCGCTTAGTCAATTTAGCAAGATGGAAATAATACGCAAAGAGTAACAATCAGCTCGCCAAGATAGCGCGAGGAAGAAGAATCGGAGAGAGGCCACGATAGATTTTAATTTGCCAATGCATACAATTTTTCGTTTCTCCCCAGGCTTTGTAATTTCCGCGAATAAGGATCGGTTAATATTATTTACGTTTTCCGCTGTTCCCATTCCCGTTTATTCCGCGATAAATTTCACTTCAACGGGTTCTCCGAGCTTGAATTTCATGCCTTGGAGCCAGCTCTCGCAGGCGCGCGCGCGCGCGCGCCATATTTTGTCGGTAATCACGTTTCCGGTGAAAGGCAGCCGAAGAAGGCTGCGCCTTATTCACGATTTCCTCGAACGAGAACCTTTTCCAAAACCTCCAAGTGTCCCATTAGCCTGGAAATCCGGGAAGCCGCCGGTCAAGTACGGTTCACCGGAAAGCCAGAAACAAAACGAGCCCCGGAGCTTTGACGTTTTCAGTCGGTCCTCTCCCTCTCTCTTTCGGCTTTCCGTTCTCATCGACCGACTCCAGCGACGGCGCCAAACGCTCTTTCGAACTCTTCCCAGTACGTTCACAAAGGTCCCGGGCTCGATCTTCAATTATTATTCTTCCTATCTTCGACCTCAAACGATCGAGATGCCTACTGATCAAACAATCTTATTCACCCAGAGCGATATGATAAAATTGAGCGTTGCCAAGGGTTGTAGATACTTTAGGGGCGGTTAAATTGATTGAATAAATGTAATAATAGGCATTAGTAGAAACAGAATTGTTGGAACGCGAGTATTCACGCGTTATAATCGCGACATCTCTGTATATGTATTTAGAAGAAGCTATTTGTTTTGTAGTTGCGATTATAATGGCGCTCGACCCTTGTGTGTGTGTGTATGTATGGTTGTCGAGGTACGCGTGTCGCCGCATTGCGAGGCTCTTCCTTCTTCTCAATCCGATCTTCGAGTGAACAGCACGTGTACATTTCTTATATCGCAATTATTAAAATTACAACAAGAATAGAAAAACACTTTATTGGAAAATCAATCTTTCGACATTTTAAATTTTGGGATGGGTTCTGTAAAATGGCTTACTGCCTCCAATTAGTTGGATGTTTCTTTGAATATGTTTTTCGAGTTGCATTAATCTTTGCTCGATAATCGAGCCCTCGAAACCGCTCAACGTGCTTCTTCGAAATCTCGGCGTCTTTAAGCGGTTCTTCCGCGAGCGTTTAGCAGTGTCAAAAGCAAACAGTTCAAAGTCCGGGCGCGTCCCTCCCCCCAAAAACTCCCCTGAATTGCAAGTTCCGGAACACAGGCCCCCTATAATTCCGCAACACCATCTCGCAGAGGCTCTCGAGCTGGTACAAAGCAGTCGGTATCAAGCTTAATCAGACCGCGGAACAGTCCCGTACCGAAATTCCCAGCAACAAGGCCCCCTTGCACACCCCCCAGCCCACCTCCCTTCACTGTTTCCCACCCCTGACTGCGGGGGTGGTGCACGGTAATCATCGCGGAACTAAATTTAAGTTTTCCCCGATGCGGTGGACGGCGAGACGGGCTAAGCTCGTAATCGCTGGGCAAAAATGAGACGCGACGAGGCGAATCCGACGGCGACCGGGGCGGTAAAGGGGTAGGGGAGAAGAGGGGGGGTCGAGATAACGAGGAAACGAAGGAAAGCGAAGGAGACGGGGGAACAAAAACGGCGAGGAAGGCGCGGGACGGGTATTTTTGCATTATCGTCACGCGCGCAGTCTTATTACTGCCACACGTGGTGTAATATTCCCCACCCCCTCGAGCGAGCACCCCCTTTTCTCCAACCCCCTTTTCCTGCAAGCACCGTGTTCGCGTCGCGAGCTTCTTTCCAGAGACTCGCATTGTTAGAATGCGACAGGCGGCGCTCGTCCACGAGCCGAGGGGGATGATCGAATACTGGCAAACTTTCCCAACGATGATACATCCCCCCGTCGATCCTTCGACGCGTACAACTTCCAAGACGCGTCCGGAGACACCGGCACGTCAGACTTCGCCCTTGTCGGTCTCCTTTTAGTCCTTGGTCCCGTCCGCTTGGCCTCTCCTCCAAGAATCGTAACCAAGACCTTCGTCGCAACCTTGGTCTTTATAGGGTTTGGATGCTCGCCCCCCCCCCTCCTCGTCCTTCCAGACTGTGATGTTGCGTCTTCCATTGGGCGAGGCTCTTGTTCTTTCGTTCCTTTCGGTTGGTGCGCCCTACTGAGGTCTCGTTTGTCCCCACCGATGCCAACAGGAGTCGCGGACGTGAGCGGAGTTGACAAGGTGTGGAGCGGGATTGTTGATCGGATCGAGGGATACTAGGGTTTAAAATAGGGTTGGGTGGGAGGGGTAGTTTGCTGAGGGTCGATGAAGGTGCTTAGTTGGATTTGGTTTAGTTGTACTTTGGAGGGTGGAGGGGTTTAATGACTTCGTGAAAGAAGTAGCTAAATTCGAATTTTTTATATGTTGCTTTTCATGTATTATTATTGAACTATACTTACGATTAGAACATCGAGACCACCGTTAAGGGAAATAAATTATTAGGCAGGGTTGATTGGAAAAACTTTTAGCTTCAAGTGCATGATTATCTAAAAACGGGCTGTTCTGTAACTTGGGGACCTCTTTTTTAGATTAAAACCACTAATTTTGTTCAAGTCTTCGAGAAAACTGTAGATATCGAAATTTCGAGGCAAGAGGTTCACTGGTTCAAAAGTTATAAGCGCCAAAATTGACTACTTAATATTTTTCTGAGAGGCTTTAACACTGATTTTGACAGACGAGGGTACCACCATGTTCGTTGCATCAGCTATGCGCGTACTTGACTGTGTAGTGGTAAGCACAGTGGTAAACACAGAATGGCGTTAGGTCTGGGTTAAATAGTGAATTTTAGAGCTTATAACTTTTGAACCAGTGAACCTCTTGCCTCGAAATTTTGATATCTGCAGTTTTCTCGAAGAAATGAACAGAATTAGTGAAGTTTTAGTTTAAAAAAAGAGGTCCCCAAAGTTACATACCACCCCAAGAATGTATTTAAATATAAGAGTAGGAATAATTTCCGAAGAACTCTAAAAACTTATCAAGATTTCAGCATCAGAATAATATGGGAAAGAGTGTGCGACTACTATCAGGTGTTCAGCGCGATTCAAAGGGGTTTTAGCCGCAGCGTGTGCCCACGGAACGGTGGCGCTTTTCAGTCAGACTGCAAAGAAAAAACCTTTTCGCGCGGGTGTTCAGTGCGGCAACAGAGGTATGCATTTTTAAGGGAGACGCGTGTGTCTAAGAAAGAACGGCGCACCGTTGTCATACATGGAAACCATCACGCCCGAGTAATTTCGCAACAGCGGCTTTGCGTTCCATGGTCCCCGTGGCGAGAGGATTGGGGATGAAAAATGTCAGACTCGTTGATCAAGTTTCCATCCGTGCTCTTACGAAAGTCACTCCATCTGGCGCCATTGACACGATCCTTTCCAGACATAAAAAACATTTTCACGATTAAAAAGTCAATCAAATTAAAAGAACGGTGGCTATACAAATTCACGACGCTTTATTTACAGTTACCAGAGTACATTCTAGTTCGGAAAATAATCTCAATCCGATGATGTACTGTGTTCACTTCATTTTATGGGTGACTGATGAGCACCTCTGGGAAATATGATAAGAGTACTCTGCGGAGTCTATGCGTTTATGGCAGAAATTAAAACGTCGAATACAAAATTTGAAAGACATTAAAAGGATTTAAGTATATTTTTATATTACTTAAAATCATAATTTTAACTACAGTTTCTTAGACTCGGGTAATTTTTATTTTGCATAAAAATCCGCAGGCTTGTTGAAATCTCCAACGGGAGATCATACATTTAAAATAAAGATGAAAATGATACAATTGGTGGTCTCAAGGTTCAGTACGCCGAATAAAAGATTCAAATGCAGACTAAACTTGCAATCGATTAATCGCGAGGACACCGAATTAATTCGTACACCCGGTAGAATCGAAACTGCACCGCGAAGCCCGTGGCATTATAGTGTTTGAAGTTCCGCGAACGACTAAGAGCACGTGTAATCCACGAAAACGCTATGAAACATTTATTGACGGAAAAGGGGTAGGTTGGCCGTTCACCTGATGCAGGTAAAAAGCTTAAAGGAAACCGCAGGTGGAACGGTCCACTAACCGTTCCTCGTTAACACGTCCTCCAGGTCGACGTCGTCGTCGTCGTCGTCGTCGTCGTCGGGAAAACCGTTTGAAACCGTTTTCGCCGGGATTATTCCCGCCGGCGCGGCGCACGGTTTTTGTCCGACGTTCGCTCGAGCACACTTTGAAACGTCGCCCGATTTTGAAGTCGACAATGGCCTAGTAACGAATCGAAACGGATATTACGATGGGCCACACGCGGAGGACCAGGGGTTGAAGGTGTAAGACACGGCTGGCAGCGCTTTGATTTCGCATTCGAGTGCTGTACACGGAAGGGGCAGCCTTTAACGCGTCACACGTGAATACCGGGTTAACGACAGAAACACGTCGACAAGTCTTTGTCGCGTTTCCGAGCCACAACGATTTTAAATCGACCCACGCTCGCGGAAAGGCACCGAACCCTCGACAAAATTAACAACTCGAACTTTACCGCAGACTGTCAAATTATTGAAGCCGCTATACAGAGAATATATTTATTATGTATTTCGCTGATAATGTTATCTGTAGTATTACTAGTAGTAAATATAGAAAACGAAAGAGTGCAGCCTTTACTTTTGTATAAAACTAGTAAATTTATTAAAATAAATAAATATATAAATATATAAATAAATAAATAATTTATTCAAATAAATAACAAACAGATTCCCTAAGAAAATTGCGATAGGTTTCAACGACGAAATCATGCTAATCAGACATACGACACTCGCATAGGCGTACCTCGTGTTACAACGATCAAATAAAACTGCTGTAACGTAATAAGTAGCCCGTGTAAGAGATCACATTCTTCGAAATTCAATAGGTGCTTGCAACACATCCGGGCAACATTGTGCACATGAATGGGCATCTTGGTGACAATAGATCGCGAGCTATGCATCTGAAAGACCTTACGAGAGGAGCGAAAAATATTTCGATTATGCTGTGCGTTTCGAGATCCACTTCTCAGCGGATCGAAGTAGCTATTCATATTTTCACGAGTTTCGTATTTCCTAAAAAAAAAATGTTCATTGTATTGTTCATGAGGAACGTTTCGCAGTCGCAGATCTTGACGCCCGGCGCTAGAATGTTGTCGAGCCGGAGGAATTTCGCTGGGAAATCACGATGCATTACAATTCGTTTTATTAATTCCCGGTAAACCGCGTTCCTGATCACACGGTGCAGTCGGCAGAAGCGATGAGATTTCGCGGACGAATCGACGAGTCGATTTGGCAGGCTTGTCGGTAGATTGCACCGCGCCGCGACAAAACGAGGAGCTCGGCTCGGCTCGATCGCTCGCTCGCTCGTTTCGACGCCTCAAAACGAGGAACCGTGATTGTCAGCGTGCTCGGCGCCCCATCTGAAATGCCAATTCTATTCCGACGCGTGCAAAATAAAAAGGGTAGACCACGGCCGACGCGCGGACGTTAATTTTTACGCGCTAATCCCTTTTTCGACTACTCTGCAACACACCGTCAATAAAAATATCAGCGACTCCGTTTCAGACTTGTTCCTCAATTACTGCGAAACTAATCTAAACTTTTGACGTCATAGTGTATTTCTTGAATTACATTTTCGTCGGGAATTTTCCTTGGTGAAACTTCACTTTGGGGGACCAAAAATATTAAACTTTTTTAAATACGATCTCATAGATCTTGACGAGAGTATGTCTGAAATGTAAGTTTCAATGGCCGGAGTTCACTGGTTCGAAAGTTATACGCGTGCAAAAGTTGTTGACCGGTTAGGGCGCGCCTCCATATCGGTTTACGTTGCCCAAACTTCGAAAAACAAAGTCGGCAGCACTCGCAGCTCAAGCCCGAGGCCCGTCAACAATTACAAGGGACATTCATTTACAAATTATAATCGCGTTCGGTGCTCGCCCCGGTTCTTTTCCGCGCGGCTGAGCCACCCCCGATGCAAATTCATGCAAATCCGAGGGTCGACCTTCATCCGGACAGATCCGGGGGTAATGTATCGCGGCAAGGTTCGCAATTCCGTGATAGCTGATAACGAGTCCGTTTGTTGTACACGTTGGAAACCTCCCTTTCTCTTTCTCTTTTTGTACGATAGAACTTGACGAAATCTCAACATAGAGATGCATTAGCCGACCATCGCACCCACGTTCGGCGGAATCGAACGATCCACGGTAGGATCTCGCGGAGGATCTAGCCACGGGGCGAGATAAAATCGCGCGGCACGTGAGAGGAATCGCTCTCCCTTTCACGGACCGTGTTTCGAATGAAAATCCAATCTTTCCTCGTCACGCCGGATTTAATGCATGGACGGCGTACGCGTAATCTCCCTTCCTATTGATATTTCATATTGTGCTCACGCGCCGAGACCCCTCCAGACGAGACACGCGCGTTCCTTTTCACTGTAACATGTTGTAAAGGGACACGGTGTTACTTTGATCAAGGAATTTTCTGGCTATTTTCTGCATGAAAATGAGCCCGGACCACGGGTGGTCCTTTTGTTCTTCGCGCCGCCAGTCGAGCAGAACCGTGGGCGGAATTTGTTATTCGACATGGCCGCTTGCTTTTAAACCTCGTTTCGGGGATTTCGAAGCACTTCTTCGCGTTCATTTGTTTATTTCTCATGATTTTTAATCATTTTTGTAGTGGTAGATTCGGTTGTTTTAATATTTCGATGTTTCGAAATTTGCTTGAGGCAGTCGCGGAGTCCGTGCGTGTGGACCCCGAACCGGTATAAACGGTGCGTTGTACAACTTAAGTAGGAAGTTTAAACGGTTCTTGTCTAATTGTTTAGGTAGAAACAGTACTCTTATCCTCTTCCCGTTCCACAATCCTATTCAACCATCATTCACACCGCTCAATCCTCATCGCGCACGCGCAGCGTGTCACATATTACTCTGGTCATCAGAGAGGGGGAACATGTATTCCCCTCAATTTCTTCAATCTGTCGACACTGGTTAGAAATACTCTCAATTGGGGCAATTTAAAATATTCAAGACCGTCGTCCTGTGTGATCATTAAACAGCGGATTTTATGTGTTTATGACAAAAATTAGTAGGTCTAATTTGAAACACTAAAAACATTAGAAAAATTTAAAAATACAGTTATATTATTTTCAACCTATTAAACGTATTAACAAAGAAAATAAATTGCTATTTCATTCCAGTTTGTCGGAAATCCGGTAGAAAATGTTTATTTTGCATACAGATCCGCAGTCTAGTGATCATTACCTGAAACATGCATAAAGATGTCCCACGAAATTCCAACGACCGCATCAAAAAGGAAACTTCTCGTTAAAACGCGACTCGCAGTCATCGCATCGGTAGACCGTTGCCTCCGATCGATCGAGTGTAAAGACAGAGCAGCAATAACCATCTGTTATTGCTTCAACAGCTCCTAAACAAGCCTCCGGAGTTTGAAGTCTCGATCGTCTGTTCGCGCCGAACCAGTAATAGCTTTGAAACCGTGCTCTCGAGGCTTCCGAAAAGTGTCGTCTGGCGATCCCTTTCGAGGAATCGACATAACTCGACAGGACTGTTCAGCGGTCTGCTGTTTAGCAGAGGGTGCGTCGGATGAATCTTTAAATGGGCTGGCCACGGTCTCGAGTCTCGAGTATAGTTGAACTCACGAGAACCGGACCCCGGGAGCTAATGTCACCGGGAACGTTATAAAATGTGACACCAGCCAGCTGCCGGCGCGGCTCGGTAATACAACCCCGCGTAAATCCTGTCGCCTCTTCTTCTATGCTCTCTGTACCAGTTTTCGTGGTTTATTGCTAGTCGTACCACGCCGTTAAACGGATACCAGCTGCGACACGCGTTACGCAGAAATCGGCGTCGACGACTCCGCTGTGATAACCGGTGGATGTTCACTGTTGTCGTTTGCCGAGGGCGACGTTTACAAACTGCTACTGACATGCTTCTCTCCGGTCTGGGTCTGTTTTGATATCCTGCCGACGACCAAGATGCTATTACGTTTCGTGGTGGTGCGATTCAAGGTAAAGCGATTGTTTAATTCATTCGGTGTGACCAGTGTGAAATCTGGACTGCGGATCTTTACGCAAAACAAATTTTTTTAACCAAAATCTGTAAATCTACGACTTTGAACAATTATTAAATAATTTCCAGTGGATAAGGCATTAACATGAGATGGAACAGTAAATTTCCTAACACATACGGACCATCAAAAATAATTTCAATTCCACTTTCATACAAAATAATTACCCAAGCTAACTCATCATTAAACTACGGATCTTTATACATTTATGGCTTCTGAGAATTAAAAAAAAATGCTAGATTATAATATTCGACAGATTTTAGTACTATTTTGATTTCTCCAGGTCTACAACGGCTACTACCACTGAAAATATTTTATTTGATTGCTCCTTCTTAAAATTCCTCTAGAAAAATTGCAAATTGCACAAACATCAGCAGTCTACTCATCATTGTCTTGCAACTTCCAACTCCCAATATCAAAGCCCCCAATTCTATAATTTCATCCCCACCAAAAACGTAATTCCCTTCCACCGACGGTGGAGCAATATCAGAAATTCGATACTGAACCTAGGGGACGTCCACCTAATGACACTGTTTGCCCGTCAGTAGGGCCAGGTGTCATCGTGATCGCGTTTGCAGGCTAATCATGGCCGGTGCGGTGATACTCATGATGGTACCCACGTTCCACATCCTTGCGGCGCGTTCCCTCGTTATCTGTCGACATTAATATTTAAAGAGGAACGTAGAGGTACGGGGACATAGTGTATGGGGGAGAGCCTAACGGTTTGTGAAGTGCACAGGTCACCGAGCAGAGCCAGTGTATCCTGGCTGTCGTTAATATTACACATTCTTCGGATAAACGCAACGGAAAAATATAATTTTGTTCCTGGCGAGACTTAGCGGTGCGTGGAAGAATTTAAGCGTAGAATTCTGGGTAACTATTCTCCAAATACTGGACTCTTGACGAGTCGAAAAAATTTGTTCGCCCACAATGCTCCTTTAAATTCGCGGTACAGCCGCCTTTTCCTCCGGAGCCGTCACCTGGAATATTAACCGGCATCGCGTCTATTATTAGCGGGCTCGCCTTTAAGGGCGGCTCCCTTCTGTCAGAAGGGGGTGGTTAAAGGTGGCGAAAGGGGATTGCGCGGGGCTGGAAAGGCTTGTAGAAACGTGTTCCGCGGGTTACGCTGGCGGCACGGTAATCGGCCGATTAAAATTATAATCTCGACGTAATCACAGCGTTGTAGCGAGACTCGGGGGGCAGCCAGGGTCGCTTCTAATTAATATTAAAAGAGCGAAATTAATAATTAGCGGGACGGAGCTTAAAGGCGCTGCTCGGCGCCGGATCACGCCAGCTACCTCGCTCTTTTACGGTCAAGACGCGAACCGGCCGCTCTTTGCTTCCGACGCGATAATTACGCTCCTCTGATACGTTCGACCAGCGCCACGGTTAATAGCGATTCATCGCTCGTTTCGGGGCCAACAGGCATGCTACCGCTCCTGGCTCTTCGGGCTCACGATTCCAACTGCAATTACTGCTCCGTGATACCATTTGCGCGACCTTGCGATGGGAAAAGAAAGGCAACTGCATAAGTTCGCGATTTTATATGAAAACAATCGATTTTTTAATGATAACGCAATGCTTTACAAATTATTTATCCTGTGTCACGTCCGGTGGTCCACCCAATAGTAATAATTAACGATTTCAATGTATCATTTTTATAAGTATTATCAAACCGCTGATTGTCAAATCCTCGAACGATGTATTGGGTTGCGAGCGATAGAATAAGAAGAAAGATGAGATACATTTCACAGGTTACCAACTCATGTTATTTTTATTTTGTTTCAAACAAAACTCCGCTGTAGGTTCGGAGAAGCTTTATCTATCAAGTCGAGGCGCTGCGAAATCTATTTTGTTTTTATTAGAATTAATACTGATTAATTTTCATATGAATTATAAAACCTAAGATTATTATTGTATGAATCGTTTGTAAGATGAACTCTTCGGTGGAAAGTGCGAGGAATGGTTCCAAAAGATCGATAATCAAATAAACTGCGATGGATCGGATCGTCGCAGTGGAAGCGTTAACGTAGACACAATAAATAAATACATAGAGGGACCAATGAGTAATGTTTATTGTTGATAAGAGGATTGGCGAACGAAAGATGATTCAGCCGGGGAGTTGGGTTGAAATCGTATAACGCACATCCTGTCTAATTGCCGATAGAGAATTAATAGGAAAAGCGATTAGAGCGAACTGAAGACTACAATGGAACAAAGGATCTAACAATCTATAAAGGAAGGCAGCCCTTTATCAAAAGTCAGTCATCATCAGTTCTCAATTCAGTTCAGTTCAAAGTCATCATCAAACAGCTCAGCTAGTTATCATTAAACAGTCGTCGGTCTTCGTCAAAGTAGCCAATAGTCATCAGTTCGGTTTCTAATAGTTCGGTCATCAGTTCAAGTTAATTGTTCCGCGTGTGTGTGTACGTGTTTAAAAAATTTTGTGAAGTTTCGAAATTGGATAACGCTGAGATTTCGAGACAACACCGCACCACCGCCTTCCATCGCCGGGACAAGAACTCCGAACCGGCTCCTGACCAGCCCCTTGGAGAATTCCCCTTTCGCCAACATCTACTGAACCTGAATAGCAAATCATCTCAACGGTAAAATTAAGGCTTTATTTGTAATTCCTAATTAACAATAGTGTATCCGAAATCTGTTCAAAAATATATTTGTTCAAATTAAAAAGCAAAAGTTTAACAACTATCCAAAGGTCCTCAATTGCCCGAACCGTAGCCGGTGTATGCAGGTAGGTTCGAAACCGCGTTCTATCTCTTAATTTAATCATTATTATATAAAAGTGTCCAGTCAACGACCATTGCCTCGCTGAAAATACCGGTTCTCGTTCGATCACCGAAGTTAAACGGCGTAGGACGGGGTCCGCACCTAGGATGGGTGAACGCTCGGTAAAAAACCGGGAAGTGACCCTCTGGGTGCGTTTCACGTGTTGTTGGCAAAATAGGTGGTTCGGAACCCACCTTAATAAAAAGTAGGTCCCGCTGAAATTGGAAATTAGACGATAGTTGAGGATTGGTAAAGGGAGAGGTGGTGGAATGGATTTGAAACCCTGAGGGGACCAAATATCATTACATACAATATAAAAGTGTCCACTTCGGACGTAACAAAATAAAAATTTAAAATGATACATTGAAATCGTTAATTATTACTATTGGGTGGACCACCGGACGTGACACCTGTTTCCCAGCATCTAATGATCAAATGGTCCGCCATTGCGGTCATTCAAGGAAACATCTCGGTTGCACTTACCGTACGAAACTTTCGTGTATAATTTCTGTTTATCTCCAATAACAACCGAACTAATTCGGAGTAATTACTAAGTACACCCAGTACGTATATTCTTAAAATTTTAGCGAAATCGATTAACGTTGCTGTGGTTTCTTACCGGTCAACCGACGTCGATGAAATGAACACTGCATAGTATACATATATTTAACCAGTAACGAATTTTTGAACATGACCTTTTTCGTCTGATTTAATAAAAGAGCGCCCTTAACCCTTAACTACGGCTGTCGTCAATAGTACGAAACTTTCGTGAGATACGGCCGTCCTTAATAAGCGATTTGATGAATTATGCCGGGAACGGGCGTTGCTTATTGACTTTTATTTATTTTATCGAGATTGCGCAACACCACCATAGGTGGTGTTGGATTGCGTCGATGAAACAAGTGCGTAGAGTGTGTAGATGTGTGCAGATGTACATAAATCACTGTGGATTTTATGCATTTATGACAAAAATGGGCGGATGTAATTTAAAACAGTAAAAACGATAAGGCAATTTAAGAGCGTCCATATATTATTTTCAATTTGTTAAAATTTTTAAAAATAGAAAGAAATTTTTAAATGGTTTCTGAGTCTTGTAATTGACGAAAAAAATATTTATTTTGCATAAAAATCCGCAGTCTAATCATTACATATAGATAAGAAATGAATGTATCAGCATTTGTACAACGTTTCTTTTCTTTTTTTTTTGCGGTTAGGCAGACACATTTGTGAATATACAGGGTGAACCACGAAACGTGATTAGTTTAGATTAGTCGGCTGTTAGTGGTTCAATCAGAAGTCTTTTTAGTTAAAATAACATGCTTCGGCACCAAATTTTTTGTCAACCCTTCTTTTCCAGAATTATCAAGGTCACCTTCAGCTCTTTATATGTAAACCTACAATTTTTTTACACCCATCTTTCAGGGGATACTGAGACGAATTCGGCAAGCATCATAACAAATATTTTTTTATGAATTTAAAACGATGAAAAAAGTCATTTATTAACCGTTTACGCGAGTGTATAATTCTGAATAAAGGAGGGTTGATAAAAAATTTGTTATGATCATCTTAAAGCTCTTATTCAACCATATTATTTTAGCTAAAAAAATTTCTGTTTGAACCACTAACAACAGAAAAATCTAAGCTGATCACGTTTCGTGATTCACCATGTATACCAGTAGCTAAAGGTTTAAAGTGCATTCAGAGTTGACTTACCTAATGCTAATAGTCGTATCGATGATCGTTTCAATATTTTCGCGGCAGATCGGTATTCTCCGAGAATCGTTTCCGGGATCGATCGGGGCCCACTTTACCCAACATTAGACTCTCGATAAATTTCATTAAAACGGCACGGTGTTCGCTTGCGATCGTCTTCTTACCCATCCCCCCCTAGACTTTCGTTATTCCCGGCGCGACGGTCATAATTTCCTTCTTTTTTCCCCTCGCCTCGGAACTACGATTCAATTTCAACCGGGCGAACCCCCGGCGCGGAGGCGCGTCGGGTTACGGATCTTTGTGTCGCTTTATCTTTCTTTCGAGAACGCTTTGCACGCCGGTGTCAGATTTTTATTAGAATTCTTTGTACGTATCTCGCCTTTCTACCTGCAGCGTTCCTCTCTCTCTTCTATATCCGTCCTGCTTTCCCTCAGAGATCAGATAAACCGTGTCCGTACTTCACCCCCTGTTCTGTTTTTTTTTGTTGTCAAACCATCCACCCGCTGCTACACACACACACGCGCGCGCACCCTATGAAATTTTTCAACTGAGATTCTGAAAGCGATCTGGAAAATTAAAAAACATATAAACCCCTGCCGCGTGCGCGTGTTTTCATCATACCGGGTTTGTCGGAGAAATTTCGATATACGGACGTATTCGTGTATTTGTGCATTTTTGTTCTTTAAACAATGCTGACAAAGGTGCATTCCATTCATTTGACGTGCCCAAGATAATAAAGGATTTTATTCTGCTGCATATTTTAAAGTTGTTCGAACGCCGCTAGTCTTTATAATGACGATTCAAGTATACTTTGTGCGCGAATTTATGGAAACTGCAATTGAAATGGTTATTTCTCCTATTGTCCGTGTGAGTGAGAGAGAGAGAGAGAGGAAGAAAGTTTGTTCTTTTGTGCTACGTTTTCAGATTGGAAATATTACGAATGCATGAAATTAGTTGTTTATTATCAAATTCAGCGTGCATTCAAGTATGCGTATAACTCTAATTTTTATTTCGCATAAAGATTTGCGGTCTGGTAATTGTTTATGACGAAAATTTATACGGGAACTATGCTCAATAAAAATGTGGTGTCGTGTCGATCCCGAAACTGAGAATCGGCTCACGGCTTGGTTGACGGTGAATGCGTGTAAATTCAAACTCCGGAGAATACGTTCCAATACTTTATTCAACAAAGAGGCAAGGCTCGGCTTGCTGATTCTAATTCAGACTCGGCTGTGCTTAGATGTTGTCGCGTGTCTAGTCGAAACGATTCTGAATTTTGTGCGCTCGCATGGAAATTGTGGAGGTTCGGAGGTAGGTGTGGTTTTTTCTGGAAATTGTTGTAATTGGTTGAGAGGTGTGTTTTGGAAGATGATGGAAGTGGTGGAAAATGAGAAGGAGTAGGAGTAGAGGTACATCTGGTGCGGGTGACTAGGATTGTAAAACTATAAAATTTGTCAAGTTAACGGTCGAAGGCCCAACACGTGGACGTCAGCTGAGGTTCCGCTATTTTTTGACCGTACCGTCCGTCCTTTATGAGTTTATGATTAACCTTTCCCTTAAGTAGGTATGACGGATGGTAACGGTCGTGCGCTTGTCCCTTCGCAGGAGGTTTTACAACGTAACAAAAAATTTAATTTCAATGTAGATGTATCATAGCAAAACAAATATAAACTAATTGTAGGTTACTAAGTCATACTGTAACATAATTATATACTGTATAATTTGTATTGTACATGCTACATAAACCTTATATGGTTCAAGGCAATAAATAAATAATAATAATAGCAGAGCTCCAAGAATTTGAAAAACAGAAGAATTCGAAGAATGTAGGAATGCTGATATAGCAGTGCAAAACTCACGAAAAATTAAAAGATCAAATAAATTCAAATTTGCATAAAGATGCTCTATCGATCACTCGCCTAGCTTCGAGCACCGATAAAAATCTCCAGCACCCCCGGCACATTTGCCACGCACTTAACATTGCACCCGCCGGATCCCGAATCCATCTGGCGTTCATAGAGGTGAAAGTTCCTCGGAAGTGACCCGTCGAACGAGCATGGCGACCTTGGGAGATGACGTGTCGGTAGGAACATATCCACGGTCGGCGCGGTGCACACGTTTATCGGGTACGTGACAAGAAGGAAAGGAAAGCATTCGAAGGAAAAGAATATCGGCTGAAGCCGGCCGTAATTCGGGGGAACATGAAGCGATCTCGGAGGTCGGAATCCTTTGGCCCCGGCAGTGATACTAAATTTCAGGGGTTCTCGTGTCTTGTCCACGTTCCCTGGTCCGCGTCCATAACGCGGAAAGCGGATCGAATCGCGTCCGTTCTTCTCTACGACCGGTTTCCTCTTCCGCTCGCCCTGTTTCGTGATCCTCTCTCTCTCTCACTGAAGAGAGCAGGGAAGCGGACCGTATCGCCGGTGAACGAAGAGAGGAAGAGAGGATGAGGATGAGAACGGTGGAGGAAGAAGAAGAAGAAGAGCCCGGACGAAAAACAGACGAGTCTCTTAACGAAGTGGGCCGGTGTAGCTACCCGACAGAAAAGAACGTTTGATGTCCGACCCATGGTCCACGGAGGCTTGGTATATACGCTTGTTATCGAGCGTTTCGAGTAACGACGCGTTCGTTACATCATAATTGGATCACACGCTCTCCGGCCCTACATACCCAACCGGCCGGCAACTCTGCCCGGTCCAATCTTCCACTCAGACAACACTCGACTCAATATGTAACAGCAACGCCACCCGCAATTACCTTTTTAACTTCCAATATATCAGACAGCCGGTCAATTCAGGCTTAATCGGTGTAGGTGTTGCACGCGCGAGCACCGCGCGCGATCTGCATTCGTTCGCCGAGGCCCTGGAACACCTGGGACGCTTATTGCCATTGAGAGGATCCAACTGGATATACCTATCACCGGCGGTCAAATTTCTGGCTCTCTGTTTTGGAATTATTGAAATTATAATGATTAGACTGCGGATCTTTATGCAAAATAAAAATTTTCTGCGTAAATTGCCAAAGTCAGCAGAAGAATCTTTCTAGTTTTATTTATTCTAAGGAGTTGAAAACAATGTATTGACATACCTAAATTTTTTAAATTGCACATACCCAATTTTGTCATAAATTCATAAAGATCCGCAGTCTAATAATGCTGCTTTCAGAATAGAAAATCACAGAAAATCTATATAAATTCTATGATCTCATTTTCATAAGGCAACACATGCCAACCATTTTTAAAGCTCGGTAGGTTTAGTGTTAATAGTATTTGTTTCGTATGAATCATTGCAAAAGGTCCATTTCACGTTTTATCTTGTGTAAAAATATGCACTTTAATCATAAAACATAATTTGTAGTGTTGACGGTACTGGTACAGAATAATCTGTTCTTGTTTATACTCTTTGGGCGGAGTGCATCTACGTGAAAATTGCATTCGTGCGTGTGCAATCGGATATGTATTTTAGTAGTAGATTTGAATTTCAGTTGTAAATTTTATTGAAATTACCAGTGAAGTGTCATATTTCGCGATACTGCAATATTGGCGCAAATGTGATTGTATTTTCTTCCATTTCATTATTATTAATAATGTATTATTTTAAGAGCGTATTACTAAATGACTCTAGAGCGAAGTGATCGATTGATAGTGTTACAAATTGTAAGAGGGATGGTAAATGAGCGTTTACAATATCGAGTGGGAATAAACAGCGTTAAACGAGCATTTTTATTAATATAAAATTCAATATTTTATTTGGCCTAAGTGTTACCTTCACGGTAATGCTTATTTGTCGGAACTAGACGAAACAGTAGAATTGTGTCTAATCAATTTTATTCCTTTTCCTCTTGTCACAATTATTTGATTTAACAAATACATTTTTCTCATCTTAACCTTATTAGGTTTATTATAAATTCTTTCTCACATTGAATGTCAATGAAGAATTACCACTCGTTCGTTGGTATACAACAGATTTTGAAGGTGTTCAAATATTGTTTATTTCGATATGTTTAAATGTCACGACCAAATGACCGTGTGGGTCACTTTCCAATTTCGCGCTTTTTCTACGCTCCTGACCAATTCTGTTTACTGTTTGCCTCAGTGTACCGGCAACTGCCTTACGTTCAACATGCATCTTTGAACATCAGTGTGACATATTTTTCCTCATGAAAGCCAGTTAGTATATTTTGCTCTTTGTTCAACGTTAAACATTTATATGTTTCTTGTTTAATCACCGTTCAAAAAAATTTTTTAACAATTTCCAAATTTCCAAAGTTCTTTACTAATCACCTTTTCCACAGACGCAATTATAGTATTCTGAAGATGATCTATACTTAGATCGAAACGTTAATCACTGTGATATTTTACAAAAGCTTTCTTGTCGTGCTGTGATGACGAGGTTGGGAGATTAAATGGACCTTGATATTTAAACTCCAACGCGCATAGAACAACTGTATAATGAGTGTGAATTAATATTATTAGCACATAACACAACGTGAAACTTTATTGAGTAACGGTTAAGTAAAAGGTAAACTGTGTATTGGAAACTGCGACCTGCTCGGTAGGCTAACTTGCGCGGACTGACTCGCCTTCTTTGTTCGGCCCTTTACCCTGCAAAAATGGCGACGCTGCAAAAGACAATAAATAGCAGATCAAAAAATACTTTAGGATATCGAGTAATTAATAAATGTTATCACAAAAGTTTATTGTGGAAGTTTGTCGAGAAAACAAAGTGTCGCGATTATATACAATAAGATATACGCGCGACGAACGTTGCTAGCTTTCTGACCCTTGCTCAAGTAAAGGGGGGCCTTATGTAACCCTGCGACGATGTCCCAAAAACCGTTAAAATAAGGGGAGGAACTTTCCATCCTTGAAGATGCAAGGAGAGAGTTTCCTCCACCAAGACGCTACATATGGGGACGTCGTTGAGGAACTGCAACGGGTCGGGTCGAGGTTCTGGCAAATGTCAACTCAATGACCAAACCCTCGACCACCTACGGCGTGCACTTGGGAAGGACTGAATTTTCGCGTCCGAAAATTCTTTCATTCCCACGCACAGCATCCGCTACAATACCTTTCCTCGTCCGAGTGTTCCGTGCATTACGGTGTATACTCCAACATGTTGTTTTTCACGATCGAACCTTTGAGCCGATAGCAATTGGTTAATCGAGAAACAATAGAGTACCTAGAAAAATCGCAATAAAACATTTGTAATCGCACATTGGCGTAGGACAGCTGGTCAAATCGATTAATCGGCGTAGGTGTCGCCGTCAGTATGACGTTTACAGCCGTCGCAACGTTCCCAGGGATGACGGAAACGCGGATGCGAGCCACCTGAAACGTCGAACGTGCCTTGAATTTGAATGCCGCGCACAGAGCGAAGCTGAAGGAGAGAAACGCGCTCCGAGAAGGAGGGAGAGAGAATACGGGGTGTACAGGTCGCTTCGGGAACCGTGCTGGAAGGAGGAATGTTGTAGCGAAAGCAGAAATTTTATCGACGCCCCGAGGGATTTCTTGACTCCGGGAATTGTTTGAACGTACTGTTTCATTCGGGACTTCCGTGCGCGACACTTGTGCACTTTGCTCTGCGAATTCTGTTGTTGTCGCGGGGCGGAACGGGGCGGATTTTATAATGGCGTTCTCCCGGCGAATCTCGTCCTTTGCGTCACGCGCTGCGTCGCCTCGCGTCTCGTCCCGTTGCTTGTTTTTCTTTTTATTTCGAAGCTGCTTCGCCGTTTTAAACGGGGGACGGATGGAGAGGGAGGGGAGGGGATGGACGAAGGTGGGACACGCTGTCGGCATTATTAGCTTTTACACTGGAGAAATAATGTTAATGGAATTTAGCCCGGGCGAACGTGCCCGTCACGGCTCGTATAGAATTTTTTTTCCGCGGAACGTTTCGTTCTGGAATCCGGTTTGCATTCTACCGAAATACTCCCGATTCTATCGGCGCAATTTCGAGCCAAAAACCAGCCCCGATTTTAATAGTACGTATACGCTTATAACCCACTATTTCACGCTATTTTCGGAAAATTACGAGAACGTGTTCAATTAGATTTCTAGCAATTTTGGTCGTTATGAAATGTTGGATGAAATGACTAAAAATTTTAACAATCTCCTAAATCCTCTTCCAATAGAAGTCCACAGCAAAGAATTCCGAACAACAATCTCGGAATCATCCCTTCGCGGAGAAAACAATTTTTTGACATCGACCGAGACTCGACAGCTCCACGTGGCGAGAATTGCGAGGCAGCCGTCATCGCGGTTGGCTCTGTCGTTTAATTGTCATTGGAAACGCGCAGTTCCGTAACGCGCAGCACTAATCAAGCAGCGGCGTCGGCGTCGTTGTCGTCGTCGTCGTCGGTGCGAATAAAGCTTTAATGAGATTGCGAGTTGGCGAACAGAGACGGGGGTGGTTCGCGACGAATTTTCCGACGGAGACAAATAAATACAGCTTAGGTTAAGAACCTTCAGACACGGCTCTACCGGCGTGTTTCACTCCGGACAACCGGATTCCTGATTGCGCGTAACGGACAAATGAACCGAGGGGAGTAGCTGAAAACAAGATGAACGACGAAGGCGCCGAACCTGCGAGAAGAAGGGGGTGGAAGAGGACGCAGAAGGGGGATGGAACGGGGGAGGGTGGAAACGCGGAGAAGAACGCCGGAAGAACGGAGTAAGCAGCAATTCGGCGTGTTAACGCCGCGGCCCCTCTTCAAGCCGGGTTAATCCGTTTGCGCGAGTAAATCAGTTAGCCGAAATTGGGTTATATTTCCTAATCGATACGATGGATTAGGTTATCCCGCTGGCGCGGCCGATGGATCCTCCGGTTACGGTGCATGCACCCTCTTTCCGAGCGACGCGACGTCGCGCAACCCGCCATTATTTTCAGTCGACGATGCCATTAAACCGGCCAAATGACCCATTTTCGACGCTGATGCCTCTCCGCGCGCTTTTCTTTGTATCCCGTTCCTCAAACAATGTGTGGGTTCAATTTTTTTTTTCAATTTACGCGAATATTTTGCCAGAAATACCTATCAACAGTTTTTGTCAAATCGTTCGTGTGTAGACTAGATATAGAATGCGTTTGCCGTCGGTTCTTCAAACAAATTTCATTTTTCCAATCCAATGAATGTTTATTCTCATAGAAACAATGTTGGGCGTATTGGTTTTCATTTTTTTTTTTTGACAATCACGCCACCTTGCTGAGAATATGAAAAATATTGGAGATAGTGTTCATGACAATACCTTTATTATTCAATCCATTTCCAGGGTTAAGTTTCAGTATGAAATTAGTAGTTTTTCCAATTTTTTCTGGTTTTCAATTTTTCAGAATTTCAAGCTAAAAAGTCGGAGAAATTTCTCGGATATGTGGTTCGATATGCTAAATGTGTTACATTTTTTAAGGAATTTTGTAGATGCTACTGAGTAGTGAATATGGGATTAAAATTGGTTTTTCGTTTGTCCCCCGTAACTACCCTTACAGGCATGACATGGGGTTGAAACTTGCCAAAAAGGGTAGTTTCTTGGTAAGCTATCGAAGCTATGAAGTGCATTTTTGAGTACCTTAATCCGACAAGACCCTTTATTTAGACCGAACAAATTTCCGGCCTCTCCGTAAAATATAAGTTTGGGTACCCAGAGAAAAACAGTTTATATTATACAGGGTGTCCTAAAGTTCCTTCAAGTCCCGGAGGTGGGAGGTTCTCGAGGTGATGTGAAGCAAGATTTTCCTTCATAAAAATGGCTGCCGCGGCTTCGTTTGGGAGTTATTAAGGAAAAACACGGACCAATCGGAGCGCATCTATAGTCAACGGATTCCGGTTCGGCGACAGATCCCGCTGAGCGTCGCGTTGCGCTCTGATTGGTCCGTGTTATATGTTAATAAATCCCAAACGAAGGCGGCCATTTTCGCAAAGTTGCTTCAAATCACGTCAGGAACCTCCTATTTCCGGAAATTGAATTTTGGGACACTCTGTATAAAGAAAGAAAACTTATATTACATAAAAAAATAAACAATAAACCCAAAAAGTACTTTTAATTTTATTCAATTTGTGGATAATTTTAGTAAATATTTTCTTGTCTTCTCGATCGTATAACGGTTAATATATAAATTGATGATGCTCTCGGCGCAAAGGTTCGATCAATATTCAATAGAATTTAAATCAAATTTGCGAGTTTGATTTAAACTTTCGACGTTTCGATCCTTATGTGGATCATTTTCAAGAATGAGAAAAACCGCGTCTGTAAAAAAGTTTAACAACATTTAATTAATTTTACTGTAATGAAAATGGGTTTGATCACTGAATAAAATGCAAAAAAGTTGGGCCCCCTCCGATTACTTTTGTAATCGAAACGTTTCGGCCCTTCCGCCCCTGCATTCATAGAGAACGAATTATTTAAATATTGTTCTAGTTTACAATATTTCTAGTAATTTCAGTCAAGCTAACAGACCAAACATACAACGTCAAACAACACTTTCGTCCTAGCAGACTTGTTTTAATAATTTGTCTCCGAATCGGAGATACGACTTTCCTCCGGGTTTTCGGCGATTTTCGCCACGGTGCGTTGACAGGCAATTTACCAAACTATCCAAGGAGCCGTAGTATTCTTTGATCCTCCCGCGCCGAGGCAGCCGTGTATTTATGAATCGCTCCCGGAGGAATTCGACGGGATTGCGAAGTCTCGGTGGTGCTGTCGCCTCCGGTCGTTTCATATTTCTTTTTAATAATTTTCGTGCGCGTCGCGGGCCGGAAAGGTTCTCCGTGTTTGTCCAGGCTCGGATCATTAAGACGTCTCTCACCTTGCTCTCCCGCGTAACGTATAAGTTATTTAACAACGCTCGACAAATACCATAAATAATCGCGCGCTCGGCTCTCGCCGCTTCGCGATCCTATAAACGTCCGCTCATATTTCCTCGAGCAGGAAGCAATCAGACACGACGCAAAGAGAGAGGAGGCAGAAGGAGAAGAAGAAGAAGACGATGAAGAAGAGGAGGAGTAAGAGGGAAAAAACGAAACGATGAAGGGACAGAGAGAGAGAGAGAGAGAGAGATAGAGCAGGGAAAGAGCAAAAGAGAGACGTAGAAAAGAAAAAAGAAAATATCGCTGGCAGAAGTCCCGGGCGTCGTTGCTTAGCCGAGAGAGGAATACCCTCGCGCAATAAATATTGCTTTTTCTTTGGGGATCATTAAGTTGAGAACAGACGGTGGCAGAAAATTAATTTACTAAAAGTATCGGCGTAACCTCTCCCCCTCCCAACCCTCCTCACTCCACCGCTCTACCTTTTCGCTCCCGGTAAAAAACCGGCCAGCAGAAAGAACTTTAATGGCGAAATAATGGAGGTCTTAAAAGTTGGACGATGGCCAGTGACATCTTATTCGATGTTTGAATCGTCTCGAAACCCTCCCCCTCCCCCCACGTTGCCCTTCCATCGCGAGCAATTTACCGGAAAAAAATAAACTTACAGAGGAACGTCTCTCGTAATGCTTCTCCGATCCACCTGCAATTTCACTGCAATAGTAAAAACTGCACGCGCAAATACTAACGTTCGCGGGCATAAATGCCTCGCCGTTCGTTCGTTCGTTCGGGAGCAAAAAGATTTTTACATCTCGATGTCACGAGGGATACTGAAAACCGAGACTTAAAAAGTATACTGCGCGTGATTCGAAGGGTGAACTGTGCGCTGCCGGTGCTCGCGAAGGGTGAACTTTCTCTACTGGGTGTCATTATTTTTCTCTCTGTCAGAGATTATCTATTCTGTATGCTAAAGATAAGACGGAGGATCCTCGAGAATGATTTTATTGCGAGCTTTCTGGGATTTCTGACTGCCACGAAGACAAATTGTATACTGTAGCTACTTCGTGTAACAATTCTGCAGAATTTTTCCGAACAGAAAAAGCAATGCGAAAAGTGGAAAATCAGTTTGAATGCGAAAAGTTGTGATCTATAATGTTATGTTTTTGATCATGGATTCGTATACGTGTATGTTTCTAGAAAACTAGTCGACGAAAAATTGCATAAACTTTGAAGTAATACAAGAGCGATTTTATTTTATTTATGAGAAAAATGAGTTAGCGTAATTGAGAATAGTATAGTGATTAAAGGAATGTAGTGTTTCCGACTTGTTAACCTCTTAACTGCGGAATTTAGTTTTAAAAATTCCCCACAGAGTGCGGAACTAAAATCAAGCAATGACTAGTATACACTTCGAACGCAGGTTCAAATGGACTTGTTATGAATTTCACCAAAAACGAGGAAGTATTATATTTTTATTTGATAAAAAATGAACAATTCATTCTTGAAAATAAAGATTTGGATTGACGTATATACATGTCGAACACAGTTAACTGGTTAAAATTGAAAGAAAATTATTTTTACATGGCTCCTGTTTCTTCAAATGAATACCATTTTTATTTTGCGCCAAGGCTCGCCACTCATAAGTAGGCAACGGATCTTCACACAAAATAAAAACTTTCTATCTGAATTGCAAGGAACTGGGGTGAAATAGAAATGAATTTTTTTCTTAATATGTTTAATAGGTTGAAAATAACATAACAGTATTTTTACTCATCGTTGTTATAAATGCATGAAATCCGTTGTCTACTCATAAGTGTTAAATATTTTAACACTGTCCACGAATCATGGTGCCTGCGATCCATAGCTGCAAATCCCAGTTCGACCGCGCAGCCCCCCCATTCATCGCCCTCTCGATACAGGGGGACGAAGATAAATATCGCTCGTGATGAAAATAAAATCCTTGACGTAGGTCCGACACGGCGAGGCTTTAACCTGTCACCCCCCTGGCGAGTAAACCAGGTCTCTCTCTCTCTCTCTCTCTCTCTCTCTCTCTCTCTCGCTATCCGAAAGCGCGTCGACTCGTTCGATATACACACAACCCCCGGACCAACCACCACAGGGGTTAATGGGAGCGATTTTTACGCGCTGTCTCGTTGTCACCGGCCGCTGAACGTGCTTACGCCTCTTTTTCCGCGTTTTCTCCAACGTTCTTCCTCTCTCTTCCTTTTTTCGATTCGACGCCGGATACAAAGTTCGCTTTTGTTCAGGGGGGCCTCGTGAATGCGTCGACGGTTCAATGGAGTTGTCGTTCGGGGGTTGGGCTAACAAGAATGGACGTGGAAAGTGTGTAACGCTGAAATTAGGACTGTCTACGACTTTTTGGCCTCGATCGAGCTGTATAGAAATTTTTCGGGGAATTTTCGGATTAAGTGGACAGGCCCTTCTTTATTGTCGAATTGCTTTAGTTCTGCTTCGGAAGCTGCTTGTTAGGGATTATTGATACTTTTCTGGGACTGGGATGCTGGGACCTAAAGCTGACTTTAATACCTTGACTGATGTGTCGAGCGTCCGGATGCAGACTGAGGACTCCGTTTGTTATAGTTTTCTGCATTTTTGACGTGCGCGGATTCGGAAAACTCAAGGAACGTTTATATCGACGAGGAAATAAAGCATTTTTATTTTATGAAATGTTCGTTTAATTTAACTTAAAATGATTATTTTAATTTTGTTAGGAAGATTGTGATTGGATGAAATCGTCTGTGCAAGTAAAAATCTTTATAGAAATCGGCAACCGAAACATGAACGACAAACCTTTAGGCCAATTACAAGAAATTAGAGTAAAAATTGATTTTCGTAAAAAGGTGGTCATAAATTCATTTGATGTTTTTACCGTTGTACCCTACTCATTTGTCGCGTGAATGCACAAAACCCACAATTAGCTTGTATGACATTGTGTTTTCTTCGGGTGCGAAAAAGGATGATTAAAAATTGAACGTTACCGGAATATAAATGCTATCGTTATCTTTCATGACAGCGGAGAACGAGATAGCCCGGTTCTAAAGTATCGACAGACGGGGACAGTTTGTTCGGGGAGTAATGATTATTTGATTTTCTGTTACAGACTTCCGCCACCCCAACAGCAGGTGACAGTCGGCTCCCTAGGTGGTGGTCTAGGGGTGGCCGCTGGTAATGGTGGCACAGGCACTGTGGGCGCTCAAGGTCAAGCCATGGCGATGCCAGGATTTCCACTTCGTGCTGCAACGGCGCCACATTATTCACCGTATTCGCCGTCACGTTTTAACATCGACAAACGCTGCCAGCACAGATGCTCCTGGAAATGTTTCTCGATCGCGCTGATCCTCCTAGCTGTTGCGCTGACAGCGATGCTGGCTTACTTCGCTAGTAAGTACATCGCTATATTGAATATTGAACCAGGCTGTCCAGGATTACACTAATTTCCGCGAGGGAGTATCGAGAGTAAACTTACCGAGCAGGAAAAGCACATACTTATGAAAATTACAAAATTCAATCTATCTAGATATTTCTTTTTTTTTAATGAAGTTGATGATGCTCTCGGCGCAAAGGTTCGATCAATATTTTAGCCAATGTTAAACTTGTGTTAGACCAGTCCTTCAGTAATTTCATTGTTTCAGGGCCACGAGTCCTTGATATTAACGCGTAAAAACTTGTATATATTGTGTTAGTTTCGCCATCCATTGTAAATATTTTCTTGTCTTCTCGATCGTATAGAGGTTGATATATAAATTGATGATGCTCTCGGCGCAAAGGATCGATCAATATTTTCGATAAATATAGCGCCGAGAGCATCATCAATTTATATATCAACCTCTATACGATCGAGAAGACAAGAAAATATGAAGTATATTACGATTGAAAAAGAATTTCATTTCAGTTGAGTATTACTGAACGCATGTATACTGAGAATCATATTGAAATTCCTTAGATTAAATTGCCGCATTATCAATTTACTTGGTAACTTTATTAAGTAGAATGGGTAGATAATTATGTAGCAGCGTCCATAGTGAACCGGTTCCATCCTAATTTCACATAATTTAACTATTTAACAATCAATGTATACATATACCATGTGGTCCGTTTAAGTAAGGCCACCTAAATATCTCTTCAGGTTATTGCGATGAAAAAGCTATTTCTTACGTAATATGTGACAGTAACATTTTCTCCCCCAAGGTTATTTTTTTTCGGAGTTATCAAGGTCATTGGTGTTTTTCGATACATGAGAGCTTTTTTTATTGCATCGTGTAAGTGAGCGAAAGATACATTCAGATATGTATAATAGCCATGACCTTCAAATGACCTTGATCTTTGAGAATTAAAGTGAACACTCTGGAAAAAGTAACCTAAAAAAAATATAACATTTGCAAAGAGTTCACCTTGCGATACCATTTATAATGCATTAAAATCATTTGTACCCTGTACACAAATTTCAATTTTTACGGTCGGGTGTAGAGAGACTGGTTTACAGGAAATCATATTGAAATTAGTTCGAATATATTGTTACTACAAAGGTGTTTCTTCCTATTATTGGGTAGAATGGTTGGATGATTATGTAGCAGAGTCTATAGCGCGCCCCATCTGCGCCGATTTACGATCACAGGTCCCAGCAAACAAATTAATGCGATCTATGCGCGCGCGGGGTTTCTATTTGTGGATAGACTCTCTGTGTGTATCGCCGAGTTAGGCAAATCAAAGTTCCGGGCCAAATTTCGACGACGAGGATCGCTGCCGCCTAACCGAATCTGCAAGTTAATAATGAGTTATTGTACCGTAAATTGCAGATTAACGGGTAGAAGGATTTTCCGGGGGTCGAGGGCCGATAAATTACAGCGCGCAACGCGCGGATAAATAAGAGCCATTCACCGAGAACCGGGAATCGACGAAACTACTCATACATAATAGATGAATGGACTGTGCTTTGCCTTCCGGGCGATCGACCCATTGATTCTATCCACCTTGGTGTTATTGTTATTCGCGGAATTGGGGCAAACCTTCTCAAGTTGCGACAGTTACTTCATCGGAAAGTGGGAATCTAGCATATTTCGCGAAAGAGATCGTTGATGCTTATCAGACACCTTAAAGAGTCTGAGGGAAGCACAGAAGCCTATGTAAAAACTCGAAGATGAGATTTTATAAACTTAAAAAAGCATTGATACTCTTGCGGAACTACTATGTGTCCAAAAAACATTGATACTTTTGGAAAACTCCTACTTGTCGAAAAACATCATTGATCGAACCACTCCCTCAAAAAATTATTGAAACACATAACATTCCCATCAAGTTAAAAAAATTATTGGCTTTCTTAAAGCTTCTGAACGTACCTCAAAAAAATTTTAACAACCTCGGTAAGTTTCTTAGGGAGACTAAAAAAAGTCTTATACCATCTATAGAAATTATTGACATCTTTGTATGATCTCCACATATATGCAAAGTAGTATTTCAATGTTTTCCACACAACGCACATTAGCCATTATTATAAAGATCCCATTACTTCAATTACGAGCTCATTAATAAACATGAAGTCCTCGCACCGATCCCACGCATCCAATACATCCAATTTCGATTAAACGCCTAGTTAAGGGCGAAAAGAACACGGAACGCGTGCAGTTAATCGGCGCTGGTAGAAATAACTTTTAAGTAGACCATCCGCTGTGAATCACATTATCCCATTCAATAAATTTATTGTGGCCGTTCCGATAAGTTCTGGCGCGGTCGGCCGGTTTTTGAAATTTGTATTTCCCTCGGGCGGCATCGGGGTATTTTATGAATGAACTGTAATGGATTTGCAATTAAATTTCGCTTATCATTTGTCCGGTATCGCGTGCACTTAACGCCATTAGTACATTATACAGTGCGCAGACATTTTCGATGGCGCCTCCGATCGGGCCCCGGCCGTGTGTGTTCCGTTCTGTTTCCTCCGATCAAATAGAATTTTTATCGACACCAGATTGCACCGACGTTCCCCCGTGTTACACAAATATCCGACGAAAATATCGACGATCCGTTGCATATTTAATAACGCGGCTACTTTGCGTTTCTTTTTTTCAACGCGAATAACAATAAAAGTCGATTTCCCGTTCGCAAAATTCACCCGACTCTCGAACTTATTTCACGAAAATTTTAATGATGTCGACATTTTTTCATTTCTCCCACTCGAGAGAGGATAACGCGAACTCAAAAACGTAATTTTACCTGCACGTCCCGACCCGGCCGGCACCCCCTGCCACCCACTACTCGCAGTTAATGCCTATCGCAGAATGAAGGGATTTTCCTCGAATCGACTTTGTAAGCTCCGAAGATCCAAAATTTATGGCAGTTAAAACCCCTCCGCCGAATCGTGTGTTTCAACCTCGCTGCTATTCCGCCAGACATCTTATTAGCGGACAGAGGCTCGAGGTATCGATTCGCGTGAGTTTCTCTCTCGTTCTCTCTCGCCGTTTCTATGGGGTTCTCTCACCCTTGCCCGTGAACGACGCGTCCCGTCCCAGGCTCGATCATTATTGGCCGAAAAGACCTGTGCCAGACGCTCGGATCGCTCGAGAAATATTTATTCAGGGTCGCTTGAAAACCTGTCTCACAAGAGGAATTTAGCGGAAGCATTACAATCAACCGAACGTGTAAATCTGCTAACAGAGCGGAACTCGTGGCGGACTTCGTTCTTGGATCGCTTTGGGCGTTCGTGGACCCCTTGGTACTCGTAGTGTCATCTATTTTTCTCCTTCAAAATACATGGTGGTTGAACCCAGACAATGATTCAAATTAATCTATCAAAACAACTAACGTGAACAAAGTGACCAATTAAATTGTCAGCGGTTAATTAACTTAAGTAATCTATTCTGTCTGACCTACTTTATGAACTTAACAATTTTCAGTTGAATATACAGTGGTAGGTGAAAATTTATATTCGGTCGGACTCTACGCTTTTCGCTCTAGAAATAACGTTCCACAGAATTTTTAATAATATTGGGTAAAGGAAAATAGTGGGAAAAGTAGGAATCTCTAAAATATCAATTCCGGAATATAAAGTGAAAATTTACCTGAAATTTGTATGCGCTGCTGTTACTTTAGAAAATATTAGTATTATTCTAACTAGATATCGGATGTTTACAAAAATTCAAGTTTTTTGCAGGAGAATATACAGAAAATAGAATGAAGTGGAACGTTATTTCTAACTGATCTGCTTTAAACTCGTTTGAGAAAGCGTTCTATTGAAAGTTATAAAAATTCGTTTAATGATAACATAGTTCGTTTTATAATAAACATAGTATAGTACAAAATAACCATTCTAATACGAGAAACTATGTGTAGAAGTAGTTTCAGTTTGTACTGTACAAAAATGGTTCAAGAAATTCGGTGTTGGATTTGAGCAGAAAAACGCGTTTATACATTAAAATTTCGTTAATAAATTTGAAATTATATATACAACTTAACTACCAATTAAAATTTTCATGGTTATTAATAAGTTTTAATATTACCTCTTATTTATACCCCTGGTATTAGACAATACGTCGGTAGATCAGAATCTCAATAAAAACGGAGGTCGGTGAAAACGGACTGTCGATGGAAGACATATATCTATGGTTGTAAGAAAAAACGCCGCATGTCACAATCTCAAAGAATTCGAGTTTATGCATTAATTGAACTGTAGAGTATACAATTTACGTATTTTCCAGAAAAAAGTTATAAAAACAAATTCGGAAGGCTCAAAAAAATGAAATTCAGCCGATGTTCTAGACAAAGTGAACAGAATTCTAAACAACAATATCTCGAAAGTAAAAATATGTGACACTAGAGATGGTGTGAACTGCTACTTTTGGATCACTTGTGATTCGATCGCGTTCGTTCCCAATCACGGTGATTTTTGAATATTTTTATCATTAAATTAAGTAAATTTACATTGTATACAGAACATGTAACATAATTTTAAATTTATGTTCTATTCAGATATTTATAATTCAAACTAGATGGAGAATCAGGATGACAGTGAGAAAATTCACTCTACAATAAAAAATCACTGCGCGAATGAAGTTAAAATCACGACCATGATCGTGAATCTACGATCACTGTGATAAATCACGATTAGTGATTTCGAACGCATCACTGCGTGACACGTTCTTCAACAGTGTTGAGGAAGCCATACTGTCGGTCAAGTACTTTTGTTAGAACGGACCCCACGAGACCGCGTCTCAGCTTCGTCAGAATCGACCGGCAATATTTTCACCTCTCCCCCTAAGCCGGATGGAGGCAACCGCGGCTGAATGAACCATTGCGCCAGTAACGTTGCGTCGTGGCCGCACTTCCTATCAAAGATCCGGACTTCCGTCGTTAAACGGTATTTAATTTGGCGGTGCACGGCCCGCGGGAGCATCTGTGTCAACCGTGTGCAACTCTCTATCCCCTTCCTGGTTGTGTTTACCCTCGCGTGTTCCAGAGCTTCGAAGCGCATCCTCCTCGGATATTTCGCGGGCCGATGATTTTCACTGAAATTTCCGCAAAGCGTCGCACCCCGGGAAAACAGAAAAAAGAAACGGGAAGAAACGACGAACCCCAGGCACCAAAACCGTCCACAGTATTTCGTGGCTCGACGGTTTTGATGAAAATTTGATGTTGATGGGGAAAAGTTACAGGATGAGACCGCGCGCCCGGTTTTCATTAAAGCCCAGCCTTTTTTTTCGGGGCCTCGGAACGGTATTCGCTTATAAAGAACGGACGTAAGGGGTAATGGAAGTCGGAGGAACTCTTTCACGGCTACATTTTCCTAGACTACAAACGAATGCACGCCCGCAGTCGACCTTTAAAACCCCTTGGGTGAAAATCCTGCCGAGGAAACGCTGCCGCGCGCCCCTTTCGAATCGCTCGGGTCCTGGGCAAATGAATTTCAGCGGCGGTATCCCTCGTTTTCTAAAATCGAAATATGAATTACAGTCTAAGGAGTTTTTTCAAGCTGGAATAAATCGTTTTTATGTACATTGGTTCCAACCAGTCAGACAAATTATGAGCACTCCGGTAATAATATATTTTCTGTCCCTTCGATTTTCACAGATACAAATGCGCTGTAAGTAATATTTATTTCCGATTGTCCAACTTTAAACGTGAAACGAATTTGTTGAAACCCAGCATTGCAACGCCAACAATTTTTTTCCAACCCCACTGGACCATTCTATTGTGCCACCGGTGGTGTAGATTAAGGGTTGAAACAGTAGAAATGGAGTAGAAGCTACGAAGTGGCTTGGTCCGTCCCATAACACGATAATTGCATCCCCGGCGAAGGAGGCGTGGCAAAAACGAGTCTGAGACTGATCAGAGAAATTAACACCGTTAACTGTATGCTTCTGCAGCCCCTATAAATCCTGCAAATACTCTAATCCATTTCACTCAACATTTATTCTCAATTTCCTCGTTTCAACCATTAAAACTCCTAATTTAAAACGTTAAAATACAACTTAGGAACATTTCACTAAACCATTTATTTAAAACAATTTAAAGCAATTTTCTAAAAACATAACAAACGTGTATTATAGAGGAATGGAACAGTAGAAATTACTTTTAATCACCCTTAATTTCAATATTCCAACTCCAAAAATGTTTACAATTTTTTCATCGTATATGAAGGATTGAAACAGTAGAAGTTAATTTTAATCATCCCTAATTTCAATGTTCCAACTCTAAAACTGTCTACAATTTTTTCAACATATATGAAGGGTTGAAACAGTAGAAATTTATTTTCACGAACATTTATTGTCGATGTTCCGAACTCGAGGCACGGAAAGAGGGCGTCAGAGCCCATTTTTGGGCGCCGGCAATTTGTTTCGTCCCCAACGGACCGGTCTACCGTGTCGCCAGGGGTGTAGACGGCGAAGGGTTGAACCTGTAGAAATGGAATAGAAGCTGCGGAGTGGCTTAGCCCGCCCCGTAACACGAAAATTGCATCCCCGGCGAAGAAGGTGTGGCAAAACCGAGCCGGGGACCGATCAGAGAAATTAACGCCCCCTCGTTATCAGCGAGAAACAGAGGATCCCACCCGACAGAAGAGAGAAACTGTGCGCGGGGGTGGATCCCGTAGACGGGCTTGAAATTGTGTTTTTGCATTCAGCCCGAGTCGACAAATCCCCGAATCCGAACGCGGCCGGTCAAGGTCTCCGACGGAGTAGCATTACGGTTTATCTTTCGAAGGCGGCAGGGAATGAAGGGGATTTGAAGGGGAAGAAAGGGTGGCCGACGAGCGGGGGTGGGCTCGCATTGTCCTACGAATACGGGGTCGGTTCTCATAAACTACCCGGCCACGGCACCAAAACGATAGACTGCGAAATTCATAGTTATTCCGTGGTAGAGAGCCACAAAGATGAAACGATTCAGTCTTGCATACAAATTCGTTGTAAACAAATCTGAACTTTTTAAATCAAGCTTTTTATTAGGTGTGCCCGTCAGTTAACGTTGAAAATAGTTAAATTGTATTTTATGGAAAATGTTTTCCTCGGCTAGAGGATAACTACCTGAAACACCTAATATTTTCATCGAGAAGTTAAGTAATTTCTATTAAATGCCATTAATTTAATCTAGAATGAATGGAATTCAATTCAACAAATTCAAAAAATGTAGGAAACAATCGACTACAATTTGATCGTTCCTGAAAGACGTTGAATTTACGCTACAACATTAATTTCACATGTAGTTACTTTTACAAAACATTTTGTCTCGCATATATCTATTAAATATGCAATATATTAACGTTTTTTTAAAAAATGAGCCATTACTGCCGGACTTACCCCACGTGAATAGACGACGTTTAAAAGAAAATTGTTGAATTTTGCAGGGGTTGGTACCCCGGTGGGTGGTAGTTTGTGTCACGTGAAACGATTGCTCTGCACGCGCGCGAACTTTCGAGCGTGATATTTTTTTTTTGTTCATAGAAAAAGAAAGAAATTGCTCCCTTTTATCGCTTTTTTGATCAGCCGGACCTTTTTTCCTCTTCCAGTAAATGAGCGGTGCTTTGAAAATAGTGACAGAGGGTTTCTTTGTAGAACACAATGGACTCGTGTGCTCGCGAATTTTCAACTCGCCGATGAACGTGGACGCGCGCGCACTTCGCTCGCGTTTAATTGAAATTGCTCCAGTGGAGGCTAGCAATACTGTTTTTACTTCGGAGTACTTTTTTAAACGAATTTAGTCGCTTTTTTAAATGCGTGAATTGCCTTCGAGTTTGATGTTTTCAGCCCGGCGTTTAGTAGCAATTTCTTTTCGTGTCTTGTGCAGCTGATTAAATTTTTAATGTTCTTTTTAAGGTACTCGGTCCGTTCTGGCCCGGATATAAAACGCTAGAAAAGTAACGTAAGACTTGTAGAAATTGCAAAATCAATATAATATTAGGTTGTCCCACAAGTTTCTTCCAGTTGTTAGATAACATCAGCATACACGGACAACATAATCTTGCGTTCGTTAAAGTTTTATTATTCCATAAGCTTCTCCTTTCTCTTTCTTCTTAACTATGTTATTGGTTTTGTTAAAAACTACTCTGAATTTGTATCGAGCACATTAATCAAAAACGGAACGAACTTTTGGGACAATCTAATATTTTATAACTCTCAAACTATAAGAAATAGGGAAAAAGTTGTTCTTTTTAATGACTGTCTGGTAAAATGCCAATTAAATCAAACTCTGACAACAAATACGATCACATAGCACGTATACCTACGTATCTTCAGTTTCATAATTTTTCGAATTTCCGGGTTCGGGAATATTCCGTGTAGGCCGGTGATTGCAGCATCGTCGAGTCTAAAAGGCATTTACCGAGCGATGGTTAATAAATTCGAAAGTCATAGAGCCTCGGTTCCGGAGGCAGTTTCCGGTCACTCTCGAAGACCCACCCCGTATATAACATTCTCCAGCATCCGAGTTGTCCCTCGGATCCAGCGTGTCTGCATTCTTCTTGCTCCGCGTCCGTCTCCTGCGTCCCCCGGCCCTGGCGGCGAGTGTCTGAAAAGCGGAAGGAAGAAAAGAGGAGAGGAGATTGTAAAGCCGGATCGGCCTCGGGGAGACCTCGCCAGCTGTTATTTCTACATTCCGGTAAATCGAGTCGGGAATCCAATCTGCCTGTTTGCTACTGCATCCAAACTACCCTCTTCCACGCTCACGCGCCATCCACCCCCGCAATCCTCTACCCCCCCTCTCCCCCTCTCTTCGTCGACGATTCAGACTCGTCCAGGACAGTCGACGTCGCCCGGGCTACCTCTGCACCGATTTTCAAGCGGATTTCGCATGCACGCGAGCCGCCGTTGCTTTTCGGTAATTTGATTTATGCGGACGCGCGCGGGTGTTGCGCTCTGAAACCGTCTCCTCGCCCAACCACCCACGCGTCCACCGACTCCGAAATCTTTTCCGGATTCCAGGCTCGCCTCCGGGAACACCCCCGGACCACCCTCGATGTAATTTCCGAGAGCGAGAGTAACAAAAGCCTCTCCTGCTCCACCCCCGCAGACGATCGATTCGCGAGACGCGCGCCTGGAACGATCCAGCGTCACCGAAATCGCTGGAAAATAAGACAGGCAATCCAGAATTGGACATATTTAGTCCTTCAGTACACAACAGTACACAGTTTTTCGTGCATATTTCTCTGTTAACCCATTTGCATCGTTAGCGTATGTATACGCTGAACTTTGTTGGTCACCATCATTATTCGTTAGCTAAAAAATAGAAATGGTGATAAAGACCTTCTTTTCATATTTCCTTATGATGCAAACAGGTTAAAAAGAATCTCGGATGTTACACATATGTTTGCAACTTCAAATATCAGAGATATAATTCTAACATCGTGAATATTTATTTATTTATTTATTAATGCCCTAAACTGTGAATGGTTTAAATAGCATACGTTAGTATAACACTTTACAATTGACAGTGAGATGTATATCGTTATACTAACAATAAGTTAAACTAACATAAACGATAAACGCTAAATGCAAATCTTATATGTTTTGAGAAAATTGAAAATAAAAATTAATTTATTTATAAATTTATTTACAAGCAGTTAATACATAGGGAAACAGATACATTCCATTAATAAAAAAAAGTGCAATAATTCTTGTTGGTTTGAAAAATGCCCGACCGTTCAATCCAAATTCTATCAAATCCATAAAATTCCGCGATTTTGTCACAGAAATGGCGAAACGTTTCCCGGTTTAAATATCGCCCTCGTTACGTTTCCCCGGCTATTTGTTGATGGGCCCGGGGCACCGGCCGAATGGTCGCTATTAATAATCGCGAATACATTTTCGCGCCACGCGCCCATCTTCCCACGACTCCTCCGGGAACATGGTTTCCTGTCTGCAACGTATTGCCGGCGATCTCGGCCATTTTTCCAACGGTGTCCGATATGCGTGTGTTTCGATTTCTCTTCCGGGGGGTGCAACTTATCGTTGCGGTGTTACGTGGACTTGCTCCCTACCCCCGACACACACCTCATCCCCTCGAGGAAAACTTTGAGCGATCCACGGGAAAACCAGGGGCTGCGGGGGTGGCCGAGTTATGTGGGTCAGGTTCGAACATTTTCGAGGCTCTATATTTATCGAAGGATCCCCCCACCATGTCCACGTTTTTCTAAAGTGCCGCAGTTTGCTTGGACTTCTGTTATTATTTTCGGTCCAGACGATGTATGGACCTGCGGTGTGTTGTTTCGATCGCTTTTTTTTCTTTTGGTTCCGGTGAAAATGGGCGAATTTGTCGATCGGACGATGAAAATATTTGTTGTCTCGAACGACAAACTAGCGTGGACGTGGAATGTGTTTTTCGGTTCGTGTTTTATTTTTTAGGATGATGTTTAGTATCGCCTTTTCCTTTCTACTTGAACGTAATTGACGAAGGCAGAAGGGAGGAATTGATTTAGCCTGTAGCGGATGCTGTGCGTGGGAACGAGGGAATTCTCGGACGCGAAAATTCCGTCCTTCCCAAGTGCGTGCCGTAGGTGGTCGGGTTCAAGGGTTTGGTCATTAAGTTGACATTTGCCAGAATCTCGACCCGACCGTTGCAGTTCCTCAATGACGTCACCCATATGTAGCGTTTTGGGGGAGGAAACTTTCTCCTTGCATCTTCAAGGATCGAAAGTTCCTTCCCTTATTTCAACGGTTTTTGTGACATCGTTGTAGGCATATATAAGGGCCCCTTTTACAAAAGACAAGTCAGAAACTTCTCGTATTAAACACTTTTTGATACACAATGCAAGTCTGCACAATTTATTCACCCGTCATCCTAAAAGCCAATGAAAAATAAATTCAGTAAAAGGATTTCTAGAAGCATAAATAGAAATACGAATGAAATATGATAAAATTTCAATGGAGGAAGGTACGAAAGGTTACCAAGAATATACATATCAGAAAATTGCGAGAGTATCAGTCAGATTTCTAAATGACTGCGAACGGCAAAGTCTGCCAGTACGATAATCCAATAAGGGATTTTTAGTAGTATAAAAAGAAATCCATTTAGTATATTATACCAGCACAAGCTTCCCGGTGGCTCGTATCTGGGAACAAAATATCGTATCTGTGGCCCATAACGTAAGGAAATATTTTCTTCGATGTATCCAATAATTTTGATAGAGTAACCCAATAACAGCTTATCCAGACTACATCCTGCACAATAAAACATTCGTTTCTCCAGATGTTCAATAGCGAACAATGCCCCTCGGCTCGCCGATGGTGGAAACAGTGGAGGGAGCCGTGTATCCGCGGCGATATTTCGACGGATAAGAACGAAACGATGGGCACGGATCGATAGTAAACATTTCATTATAACACGAGGAAAGAAAACGGAAGTATAACCCGAGCGTTCGGGAGGGCGGATAATCCGCCGATAATCCGGGAATCATTCTCGGGAATGAATCGTTCTATCGATCCGAGGGAATATAATTGAAAAAGTTGTTCCTTTGCCCCCGGTGAAACGAGCTCTCTGCCTGTCGTTCCCAGCCGACTTCACCTTTTCCCATCGTACCTCGAATCAAACCGTACCGGGGAATCAAGGTGGTGAAACATGGGCCCTCGATCGCTTCAATTTTCCACTGACTTTATTATTGCTGCACGGTTTTCATGGTCGATCGTATTACCGAGCTCTTACTTCGTAGAACGTTGCTCCTTACTGCACCACAACACCGTGAAACCTTTGTTTTATTTTGGACACCCATGTTTAAGCTCCTTTTCACGTGCATGGAGAAGTGCAGTAATCGATTTCTAATAAGTAGAATGTTATGGTAGACCCCAAAGTAGACCGAAGCTAAACATATCGCATGTCAGAATCAGGTTTCACTTTAGAAGATTACTATATCATTAGCCTAAGCCTAAAGCAGACACAAGTCGAACATGACCTGCAGCAAATATTAGGTTAGCCGGGAATAAATGGCCGGTCTAAAAATTACCGGCTTTGCCATGTTACTATGGCAACAGTTGTACCACCCTCTTTCCAATATCCTTATACTCCATTATCATTATTTCATGATCGTATTTGTTTGATAAAGATTAGAGGACCTGTGCTAAATATAAAATCGCTCGTTGGCAATTTATTTGCCAGTTATTAATAATGCTTGATCCCTAAATTATCTCAAACATTTTTCATTTCTAACACTATCCTACCCAGCACTGATAGAAACATAATTTTCAGAAGACAAACACAAAATTGTCAGTCAGTATCACTGACGTTCGCGGAGCCACAACACGTCAAATATAAAATCGCTGACCGGCAATTTACTTTCCGGTGACCTGATATTTGACCGACACAATAAATTGCTCCTGAACGTAGATCTCATACAAACATATGAGAAGAGAGAGAGAGAGTCGCGAATCGAGGACAGAAACGAAGCGTTACGTTTGATGATCGCGTAATAAGGTCATTGCACAGTTCACTGCAACTCAATTTCGATAGTTACGTAACGTGCATCGCCGGTTCCCGAGGGTGTGCGTGCCCGCGTGTGTGCGCGGGTGGGATACTCCTTCTTTTCCAGTTATTTCGCAGCGTGTCTGCTGACCGAGTCGATTCCCCAACGACCACGAGGACGACCCCGCATGCGTCGAGAGACTTTTCCGCGCGACGCGGCACGGCGCGGCGCGGCGCGTCGCGACGCACGATAATTTGTCCGTCACGGTTGACACTCGGAATCAAAGGGACACGATGACCGTAATTGCACGCGCTCTCCATTGTTGCTGTCGCTTCCTTTGGAAAAAATGTAGCACCCGTTGACGTGTATGGATGAGCCTACGCTCGGCTGGGGCAAATATTGGTGCCAGAGCTCTATGCTACATGCACTATCTCGGATCTCTAATGAACGCGTATCGGACACACGGGACGATGGAAATATCTTCCGTTGTCTTCGGGAACTACAAGATTAAGCTACGATGTCATACAGAGGAATTCTGCAATCTAGAAATATGCATAAGTGACCGGTAATTTCGAAAGAAATTCGATTTACCCCTCAATGGCGCATTGTAGCTCGAATTGGAGAGGATTTTTGAATTGATGTCTTATTTGTACGGCTTCATAAAGGTTTATGGACGTCGATAATGAAGAAATTGATGAAATTGAATATTTAGATTATAATCAAAATAAAATTGCTTTTACCTTAACACACTATCGGCGGGTAACACTCTAGCAGGCGAAAACCCAAAAAATACCCTGCGGAAAAAGTATTAATACCCTTCCTGCCGATATAATACTATTTGTATGATCTCCAAACAAGATGTATCCCTTAAACCACGGCAATTGGTGCTCCGAGACTTGATGACGTAGAATCGACTACCCCACCCGGCCGACGCAGCGCGATAAGGGTAGCCGATTCTACGTCATCGACTCTCTGAGCACCAGTTGCCCAGGCCTGTCTTGAGCTGTAAACATTCTTACAGCACCCTGAAACTGTAAACTTGGGTCTTTCTGGTACGACGCATTTTATAGTGAATAATTGTTCTTTGAAAAGTCTGAAAAAATCCTTACAGCACCTTTAAACACATTGAATTAAGGCTGCCGTAATGATTTTGCCAAGTAATTTGTTTCAGTATATTTATTCAGTATATATTATTCACTTGAGGTTAATGTGTATGAATAGTAGCATAAAAATTGCCGGCTAAAAACAGCGAATCGGTAAAAGGAAAATTATTCGAATGTTTCGGCCTGAAACATTCTTTTCAACGGAGCATTTAGTCGTCAACAGGTCGATCCTCCCGCAAGAACCTTCTCGGTTCAGGACATTCACCTTGCGTTACGTCAGAGTACCTCCTAGGATCCGTTGTAAACCGAAAGAGCCCCGTTTCCACCGCGGAAAACGAGCGCTGCTCGCGTCGAACGTACCGCGTTTCCTGCTCCGATCCATTTCTATTAATGTCTTCCGGGCAATGAGTGGCCGCGTTGTGGTCGAAACGAAAACACGCCGATGAATCCCATCCGAGGAATTCTTCTCCTGGCTGGGGCGACTGGTTATCGCGGCTAAATTAATTATCTGTCCCGGTGGCTGCGTCCGCCGCGAATTAATTACGCGCGGGGTTAACGAGAGTTTTTAAAAGCGAAAGCTCTCTCTCTCTCTCCCTCTCTCTCCAGCGATACACAACGTGCCTAACGACCTCTTGCCTTATCAACGCGGACCGGTGCTTTCGCGCCAGCTAATTGAATTCGCGTATTACTGCCGCCAGAACGATCTGACAAATAGAGGAATCATGCGCTGGTCATCAATATTTCATGTTCATTCCTCTATTATTTTTTTTTTCTCCCACATCCCCCACCCGCCCCGTGTGTCGTCCTTTTCACCTCCGCGTACACGTATATGCGCGCACACGTGGCTTCACATTTTCTACCTCTGCCCCCCTTCTACCACCCTCTTCGCCCACCCGCTGCAGCCAGTTTGATTTATTGCGTCCGCTTTATTGCGTTTGTTGTGTTTGTTATCCGCGCGACGCAGTCGAACCGTCCAATCGGGAAGCCCGATATCACCGACGGAAATGAAAATTTGCTATACGAAATCCCTGTATTTTCTTTTCGGGGCACGGGAGCCGATGGGTTCATAGTTCGGCAAATATTGTACCCGGAAATGGATTTACGAATTTTACAGCTCATGTAACATTCAATGTTTACTCGTTACCAGCCCCTCATTCCACGGCCGACCGTCGATGCCGCCTCGATCCGAAACGAATATTGTTCGGCCCGCACCCGATAAACACGCGAGTAATATTTCATCTCGAAGATTAGTTTTTTCGTTTTGCTCGATGCCCGCTCGAAATCTCTGCCCGAGTTTCTTTCGCATGCCGGTGCACGCGGAATTTCTTTACGGCCGTTGCTGTTGCAAAATTATGTTTACCGAAAGAAATTCTAACCGTTGATTGGATGTTATTGATTATGCTATTATGTTGTTGCGTATGAAACGTCCGATTTCAGTATGCAGATCTTATACGTATAACGTTTTGAACAAGAAATGCTGTTACTACAGGTTTATTATACATATACAAGTTAGCAAAGCTAATCGTTAATATCATACGCTAAATTTTAATTTAGGTGTCTAATTTTAGTTTTAAGTAAAGTCAACGTCAATCAAAAAATCAATCGAAAAAATAACTTATTGGCGGTAGCATTATATGATTTTTGGTCAGAATGTGATGATTAATTAACGTACTATTCGGCGAAGGTAAAAAGGTTTATAAAATGGAGATAACAATCTTGTAAATAAAGAACGTGAATAAGTAAAAATTCAAGAAACTTGAAATTCATTTACAAAATACGTTGATTACAATGATGCTTACTTTGATCAAGAAGTTCATTTAGGGAAAATGTTGTATTTGTTTAATGTTACTGTTAAAAATGGGACATTTCATATGCAACAATTTCAAATTTTCAATTGCAAAAATATCAATTTAATTGAATATATTGCCTATCACATAAAAATGAAAACGTACAACTGTATTGTGAAGACGAATGGAAATTGTGTAATACGAAGATGTGCACGTTATAAATTTGTGACCGTCGCTGTTGGAAAATTGCATTTGCAATAAAATACACATTTTTAAATAAAAAAAGATTAATTGGATTGGGTGAGCAGTTCCATAGGAGAAAATTCGAATTTACGAAGTCGAACAAACAAGTTACAAAATTCGGAAGTTCGTGTTTCATAAGTACGTTTAAACTCGGTGAAGCGATGACTTAAACTCCCCTAATTTCCAGTGTACTACATCTAATCACCAAAATTATAGTTTAAAGTCCACCTAATTTCACTTGCACTACATCGTATTTCATTTTAGTAGGATTAGTAGGAGAGTGCTTGAAGGGAACGCTAAAGCTTAAAGCCATAATGTACGAATTCTAACACGAATTTCTCTCTAAAAATGCTTTTAGAAAATCTAATGTATGTATTTTAATATTATACACCCGTTTTACTGATAAAAAATTTCTCATGGAATCATTATCATAATTTCAATAATTACAGGAGAAAAAATTTAAAATCGGTCATTTTTACCTGTCTAGTAGGTCTAGTGTTTAAGCAAAGGTTCTAGAACATACAGTCGAGCCAATAAGTATTTCAACGCTAAATATCCGATTCCCGAAAAATTGCCAATATTTAAACAGTAATAATTTCGTAAAAAATGACCACACGATAAAATTTGATTCATTTTTAAGCTGAAAGCCTCTACATTCAAAATCCACCGTTCATTTTACATATTCCAATATTTTTTTTCGCGATGCAGCGAGCGAGAAACTGAAGACGCGTTTCTTATTGAAAATGTTACACATTCAAACATCTGTGAAAACTTCGAAAAATTTTTCTTGTGACTGAAACCAACATAGATTTCAAGATTGAAGCTTCCTCTTTACAACGACACCTTTTTCACTGTTTTATGCAACAAAAATGAGGAACAAGTTTGATCGTGTATAGCCCCCTTGGTGTAACTTATACTAGTATAAAGTTGATGGCACAGCTCTCATTCGAAGCTCGATGAAACGGTAAAGAAAATCGTACATCAATTTTTAAGGTGTCGTTGTAAAGAGGAAGCTTCAATCTTGAAATCTATGTTGGTTTCAGTCACATGAAAAATTTTTCGAAGTTTTCATAGATGTTTGAATGTGTAACATTTTCAATAAGAAACGCGTCTTCAGTTTCTCGCTCGCTACGTCGCGAAAAAAAATATTGGAATAAAATGAACGGTGGATTTTGAATGTAGAGGCTTTCAGCTTTAAAATGAGTCAAATTTTACTGTTTAAATATTGGCAATTTTTCGAGAATGGAGTATTTAGTATTGAATAATATGTCCTAGTTTATTAAAATGTTTCCTCGTCTATCCACTTATTTGTAATATCTACCTTTGTTGTACAAAATATGCGTCGTATTCAACAGGAAAGCTATGTGTCCACCGCAGTGGAAGCAACACCCTCCCTATAACAAACAAAATCCTGACCGCACGATCGCCATAAGAGCCCCATACTGACCTACATATCGACATGTGGTCCAGTATGTTCGACTAAAACCATCCTGACATACTTACGCAACTCAAAGCAGCACCGTGCTAAGCACTTTTCCATGCAAACACGCATAATCTACGGCCTGCGAAAAAAGTACGCGATAAAACAAGCTAGGAAGCCCGTAGAATGAACAATATCCTCTCGATAAGCTGAAACGATTGGTGTATCTCCTGGATAAAACGGCGCCAGATTTATTTTTAAGGAACGCCTTGCCGGTAATTGGTATCCTGGACACATGTCCACACAGGGGTGGGCTAGCGCGGATAAATATTCATGGGTGTTGGTAACCAACTTCCGTTAACTACCCCATTACCTCGTAGCTGTATGTAAATAACATCGGTTTCTAAAACTTCGCGCGGAAAATTGCATTGCACGCGCGGCGCCGGGGCGGGTGTGATGGCTCGTTTTGCAACTCATGCGTTTCCCGTGTAATGAAACTCGCGGCGGTCTCTCCTCGTATATTCGGGCCCGCGGTTTTACAACAAAAATTACGCCGCCTGTTGGTTTACGGCGAAGATCACGCGTCACTCGACACTGATTTATAAACAGAAGTTCCCGCGATAGGAAATTCCGCTCGGGCGCGCTCGCGCTCGTGCTCGCAAGCGCGAAATATCCTAATAAAAATCACGGCGCGTATAAGAAACGTTTTATGCGCGAAATTTCGAGTCACGCGCGTATAAACGCGGTACACGCCTGCTGCGCGGCCGCGCGCAAATATGTCGACGGGAACGCGAGAGCGTAACATCGGTTTATAGCAAAACGTCAGACCCGTATGGTGGTGGGACGGGACCATCCATTGACGTTTCACCATCGTTCACCGTTTTCACCCTCTTCGCCCCCGGAATCATACTGAACAACGGCCGCCGCTGTTCAACCCGTAATATGTCAAGAAAGGGAGGAAAAAATGAACGCGAAATGTCGATGACCCCTTGTTGCAATAACACACATGTCACGCGACCACTTAAGCTTCTCCAACTGATGACCGTTAAGTGTTGTTATGGTTGTGCCTTATCCACGGGTCAGCCCACGCGGAATTGCTTGTGCCATAATATTGATCGCGATTTCCTATACAGTGGCTGGAGACGGTATTCAAACGTTAAAATTTCAATTTTTCAGAAATTCTAATTTTGACAAATTAGGTTGGTCGTTTTATTCTATTTTATTGGGGGTGGAACACTGGAGAAATATTTTGTCTTGAAAATGCTTCAAGGGGAACGTCTCTAAAAACATTGGAAATTGCACTTTCTAAAATTTTTTAAAACAACTACTACAAATTTGATGCTTTTGGCGGTTTTATGATAAATTAGGAGTTTTTGACTCTGAGAATCCTAAAATTAGGTCTAGGACTTAGATAATTATATCCTTATATCGATCGTATTTGTTGTTAATATTCAATTACTAATGCTCCAGGACTTAGAGCTGGGTCTATTTGATCCAAAACCTAGAAGTGTCTCTAGGAATTCTCACTTTTAGGTTTAAAATCCTCAGAATCGATTTTTAAAACTACAACTCGCACAATTAAAAGCAACTTAACCCCATTCTTCAATATCCAGCGAACGCGCGCTAAGGTTTGCACCCTCCTGCAAGCAAATATTACATTGTAGCGATTGCAAGAGGTATTGCTAGCTGGAGTTACGATTTTCCTTTACAGATGCGCTGACCGTGTCACAAAGCCGGCCGCGATCAACTCGTTATATTCTTAATGTACGTGGCCGGGCACTCGAGACAAAATAGCACCGTTACGAGACTCTTTTATTGCGGCAGGAATCAGGAACGGGGCTTTAGTCGAACGTCCCGTAGCGCACTAATGGGTTCATAAATTCGAACAATCGCTTTCGAATTACGTCGGGACACTAGGCTTGCTCCTCTCCGGCGCTCGGCCGACTAAGATTTTTCAGAAAGAAATTCGAATGATGTACCTTTCCGTTTCCTCGGTTAATATACGACCGTGTCGCACGCCGGGTAATTGTTTCGTTCGCGTGGGTGGATGGCGGAGGGCGCGGTTTCCGTGTGCAGGCAACAGTCGAGGATCGCGAACTAAAAATCTTGAAATGTACGCCGGGACATGCGAATATAATTCACTTCTAGATTAGATGGCTCCCCGGGAAATTAATGTTGATGATCGTGAGCAACAATTTAATCTTTCGTTTTTAAATTAAATCCCTTCCAGGTATATCTTCATTACCTTTTACAAATCCTTAAATATTTTATAAACATGGATATATTCTATTAACGGTTGCTTACTTCAAGTTGGCGCCACGCTAAATTTGTGTGGATAACAGTCTGCACAAATTATTACTTTTTACTTCCAACACCCTAGAAAAATGACTCCTTTTTAAAATGAAATTTTTCTCGGTGATGTTCTTCTTCCACTTTCAAAATTATAATGCATTCCAGATTTTCTTTCCAATTAGCGCGCAAGAATGCAAACTCGCATAAACTTGCGCAGCCTTTCGCAGAGGAACCACATATGTGCAGTGTTATACGAGTCAGTTTTTCCTCGTGTTATACGAGCACTGTCGCAATTTTTGCGGCGCGTTGTACGAATTCGTGTTAAATGAACCCGTGTTATATGTCGGTTGACTACACGTGTATGTATACATACATGCATACATAATGAATGCAATAACGTGGACCATCGGTGGCCCACGCGGCCTGAATAGAGAGAGAGTCACGTGAAATTGGCATGGCACTCGGCGTGATAAAGTATTCAGTCTATGAAATATGAAAGTGATCAATACACTGCGGATGTTTATGCAAATTTAGATTTTTACGGGTGTTCTGGGGACTCTGGAGATGAAGCAAGTCTCGTTCTCTTAATCAACGATCACTTCCTTCGTGTAAAATCAAAATAAAACGCGTGGACCTCTGTAGTATATTAAATTTCATTTTTCAATTTTTTATGCTTAAATTTTGTTTATTTATCACTGGTTTAAAATTCTGGATTTGTTCAAGAAACTTGAATTAAACTGTCTAAATGTTAATTTAAATGAAATTTGGTATCAAAAAGAGACGTCATCTATGGGTACCTGTAATAAACCTCTTCTAAATTTTTATTGTATTAAATTTTATCTTGTAACTTTTAATGCTTAAATTTTGTTTTTTTATCACTGCTTTAAACTTCTGGATTTGCTCAAGAAATTTGAATAAAAGTGTCTAAATGTTAATTTTAATGAAATTTGGTATCAAAAAGAGACATCATCTATGGGTACCTGTAATAAACCTCTTCTAAATTTTTATTATATTAAATTTTATCTTGTAACTTTTAATGCTTAAATTTTGTTTATTTATCACTGCTTTAAACTTCTGGATTTGTTCAAGAAACTTGAATTAAACTGTCTAAATGTTAATTTAAATGGAATTTGGTATCAAAAAGAGACTTTACCTGCGGGTACCTGTAATAATAGAACCGAATTGGTGGTTCTGGTAAACATAGTTGGTTAGTGGAGTGACACCAGTGGTTCTAAAGCGGGAATTCTGTTTTCTTTTCAGCAGTGAGCTCTATGCGTCCGATAGACAGCACGAAATGCGTGGTGGTCCAAGATGTCAAGGCTGTCACTCACGAGAACGCGCACGTTCACGACCCGATATCAACGCAAATACCCACCGAAGGTAAATATCGAGCAGTATCAATTTGCATCCACTCTGCATGATGTAAATACTCCCGTGTACGGCGTCTCACGGTAATTGCTTTTCGGTGGCGTCTGCCACGTTCGAATGGCTTCTCCTCTGCTCTGATGTCGCGTCTACACCGACACAATAGCTGCTACGAGAATATTATCGATCCGAAATTAGATACTTCTGACTTTAGTCTCACTTGTTCCAAGTACATATTTACGGACCGCCAGGAATAAACTAAGAATCATCCCACATCACCCAATTACTTTTATACGTCCAAACATATTTCCATATATGTACTTTTACGTGTTACGTTTATTTATTTTATCACAGTATATACGATTATTATGTTGCAAATTTTTTGTTTACGCATAGAGGTTGAAAATTCCAAGAGACATGTATATTAATAATCACTAATGGGATTTTTATCGAATGAAAATTTGTGTTAAGTACAAGAACATTTTCTTATATCTTGCATTTTGTAAAACATCACTTCTGGAGAAGAGACTGTTGTTTGTGGTTGTTAATGTTGCTTTGAATACTATATGCAGAAAGTGAGCCAAAAGGTAGAATAAAATTTTTCGTTTGATGCTCCGTTTTTCAAAAGAACGAGGTCAAATGTTTGTAAAGCACAGGTTTTATTGAATAGATAACTGCTGACGCATCCGTTTATGTCTTATCATTTCCACTTGCTTGTACGAAAAAATTTTACTCTACACTGTTGACTCACATTTTCAAGTAGAATTATCATTTTTACTGTTTTACCATGCATACTGGGACATTCTGTATTCAGTAGCACATTCCGAAAAAGTCCCAGATTAGTAACAATTATTTCAGTAAATACAGAAGGTAATGCGATTTTTAAAAACCCCAAATGGAAAGTTTCTATAACTGACGTCATCATAAAAATGCTAGACACAATGTCTGCCTTCAGTCTCTGCTTACTTCCACACCTGGCACTCCCTACTCCTAAGGCCCAGCAACGCCTTTGTGCAAAGTGCGAACATTCAAGTGTTTCTCCGCAAAATCCTCTCTGCGACAAGCTCGAGTAGTATAATTCCGGTGACAAGTAGTTTCGCGTGCGCGTCCCCTAATAACTCAGTGGCGGTCCTTCGTCCTTGGCTGATAAACGCATTTCCACGTTCCGCTGTTCCGCAGAGTCGCTGCCCACGAGCACGGCGGAACACTCGAGCGCGTCGGACAGCGCCGGGGACCAGCAGAGCGATCCTCACTATCCTCAGATCCAGCAGTCGGCTCAACAATGGCCGGCGGTGCTCGAGCTGCAGGCGTACAACGTGGCCCACTCGGCCGTCATACCGCCTTACCACTTCTGGAACACGGAGTTCCGTAACAAGCAGCCGGCGTTCATCCGGCTGAACCTGACTTTGCCCTGGGGCGTGAACCTGGCTGTCTACGGACGTCGCAACGTCGCGCCGAGCGTCACGCAGTATGACTTCGTGGAGTTCGTCAAGGGCGGCCGGATCGACCACAGGCTGAAGAGAGACACCACTTCCGAGGCGGTCAGTTTCATGAACTCGGTGGGTCAGGACCTGCACAACACCCATCATCGAGGATCCAGCTCCTCCTATCAGCATGTGCTCATCAAAAGAACCATCGTCGAGCCTATGATGGTGAACGTCAGCCTCCTACAGTATCTCGACACAGGACGCTGGTTCCTTTCAGTGTACAACGACGAGCTGCAGCCGTACAAGGTCACCCTTATCGTCACCGAAGCCGAGGGAGTCTCTACCACCTGCCCCAACGACTGCTCCGGACGCGGATCGTGTTATCTTGGCAAGTGCGACTGCATCGACGGGTATCAGGTGCGTTGGGGTTTCCGTGTTAAGACAGCTCCCTGTCCCACGTAGCTTTCAGTCGAACAAGGCGACTTTGATCTTGTCGAGTTAGCTAGCCAGCCCGTGTTGTCCGACAGGCCTGTTTTAAACGGTTAGGCTTATCGGTGTTAACACTCGGCTGAAGGCTCCACGCGCCCAACAGCCGGGAGTGAGGGCGCAACCGTGTTGGGGTGTCTGCAGATAAGCATCGCGCTGAGTATAATGGCCGGTAAACGGTCGACACCCTTAGGGACACTGCTCCGCGTTGTAGATGCGGAGTCGGGCATCTGATAGGGAACACCGGGGACGGTTTTTTCAAATTTTAAATAGACACCCCGGCTGTCTGCGCAGACTTTTTTCGGGTCGTTCACCTTTTCCTACTGATCCGGTTTCTTCTTGTTCTGAGAAGGTAATTCGTAGTTGGAAATAAATTTGTATTTGAAAATTTTGTTTATTGTACTGATTTAATTTGACGGGTGGCTCATTTAGTAGAATATGTACATTTCAGGAATTTTTGTTGTTGTATGCGAGAAGCGAACAGGATTTGTTTACGTTTTAGAAATATTTGGTTCTTCGGTTGGCTATGGTAAGACAGACTCTAAAGAACACAGCAAAGTCTCATACACTATTTATAACATTTATTCTTACACTTTAGAAATACAATGTGATTACTTCGAAGTAACAACACGACTCCGTTCAAACATAATATTGGAAAGACTGTCGACCGCGCGAATGGGAAAAATTCTTTTCGAGGCTCAGGGGGCTTCAATGATTTCCGGCGTAGTTTTCTGCAACATTTCAGAAATTTTTGTTGTTTGATATGAGAAGCAAACAGGATTTTTTTACGTTTTAGGGATATTTGACTCTTGGGTTGGCTATGGCAAGACAGACTCTAAAGAACACAGCAAAATCTCGTACACTATTTATAACATTTATTCTTACACTTTAGAAATACAATGTGATTACTTCGAAGTAACAACATGACTCTGTACAAACATAATATTAGAAAAAGACTGTTGAAGGCGCGAATGGGAAAAATTCTTTTCGAGGCACAGGGGGCTTCAATGATTTCCGGCGTAGTTTTCTGCAACATTTCAGGAATTTTTGTTGTTTGATATGAGAAGCAAACAGGATTTTTTTACGTTTTAGAGATATTTGACTCTTGGGTTGGCTATGGCAAGACAGACTCTAAAGAACACAGCAAAGTCTCGTACACTATTTACAACATTTATTCTTACACTTTAGAAATACAATGTGATTACTTCGAAGTAACAACATGACTCTGTACAAACATAATATTAGAAAAAGACTGTCGAAGGCGCGAATGGGAAAAATTCTTTCCCCGACTCGGGGGGCTTAAGTGACTTCCGGCGTAGCTCTTTGCAACACCACGGTGTTAAAAGGGAAATGCAAGGTTCCCGTTAGGAACGTTATGGTTAAAGACGGCCGTCGATCACCTTTACGGTGGCGGAAACGAGCAAAGATTACGGAGGTGCCGATGAAAATTTCAGGGAGCCGATTGCAGCAAGAGCGTGTGCCCGGTGCTGTGCTCCTCGCACGGGCAATACGGCGGCGGTATGTGTCACTGCGAGGACGGCTGGAAAGGTGCCGAATGCGACATACCATTAGGCGACTGCCAAGTTCCTGATTGCAATCAACACGGACAGTGCGTTAGGGGATCGTGCGTGTGTAATCCTGGCTGGAAGGGCGACTTCTGCGACGAACGTAAGTCAACCACACTGATTAAATCGGCGAGAACTCGATCGTCCGCACTTACCTTACCTACCCCGAGATAATCATCCCTTGCAAAGTAGATTCAGATCACGAAAGCTTGTTGTTTCGCTGCAATTAACCCTTAACCACTGTGGACATTGAAACTCACGTAATTGCTCTGGACGGTCTACCTGGTCGATTATGTTTATTGCGTTGTCGCGTGCGTGAGCGGCGAATTAAGATTTGTTTTAAGTGCTTTTGTTCTAATGAGACGGAAGCTCAAATACAATTCAGGAGTAGCGCATGTACAGTGGGCTGGATTAATATTCGGACGCTATTAAAAAAACGATAACGTTGTTGATATTTGACCATGCGATTTTAACTTTTCTAAGAGATTAGACCGGTTAGTTTATTACATGATATGGCAAAAAAAATGTTGAAATTGTAATAGGTCAGAATTGTAAAGAAAATACTAAAAGTACTTTACAACTTTTTTATGTGGGTCTATATTAAAAATTTAAAAATACGTATGGCAGATCTGTGTCAATTAAGTGCATTTTGAAAGTTACATCGAAATTGGTTGATGCGGGAAAAAATGACAGGCATCGAAAGATGTGAGAATCCTTATATTGATTGTAGTTAGACGCCGAGAATCATGAAAAACTGCAATTTTTACCATCTTTAAACGTTAGTAGCTAATTGAAACGTTGACCGGTTTTGATGAAATTTTCAGAATACGTTCAATTGATACAGATCAACGAAACAAGTATTTCAAATTTTCAATATAAGTCCGCATAAAAACGTTGCAAAATACAACATTTAGTATTTTCTCTGCAATTCTGACCAATTGCAATTTTTCTCAAAGAAATCCAAGTCATATGGTCCAATTTTAAAAAAGTTATCGTCTTTTTAAGAGTGTCCGAATATTACAGAGAGTCACTGTAGATATTGAAAAATTTTGATTTTGTAAAAACCGAATTGTTAGGATATTTGAATTGTATGATTATTAAATTTAATAATAGTCTAAAAACTCTCAGTCTGATTTTAACTAATGAGAGTGGAATTGCCATTGAGTTCGATTTTTTAAAAGTACGATGCAATGTAGAAAGAAATTCTTTCAGGTAGTATCTTAGCGATTCGAATAATTTGGAATCTATTTGGAAGGCGCATCTAAAAAGTGTAATGCGGCCTCGTTAATTGCACAGCAACGGAGCCGAACAACGCCACCCGGATATTAGATAAAATAGAATTGTGGGCCATTGTTTTCGTTGTTTTTCAATATTCGTTTAAACAAATGGCGTTCGAAAGTCGCACAAATGGTGACAAGTGAACCAGCAAAGCTCCATTAACAGGACCATTAAAATGATCCAGCGGAAACGCGTTGGAACGTTTACCTCCGACGGTCTATTTCTGCGTCGGATGTTGTTTCTTCATATTTGTCACAGCGCCATTAATATCAGCCGTAATTCAACCGTACGTCCTGGACCTCTATCCAGGGAGGTTCAAGATATTAGTAATGCACGCTCCCTGCTGAACACGGGCCTCCTGTTCCCATAATTGAACCATTCATGAGCTAAAGATATTAAGCGTCTTTGAAGCTTTTTTTACATTTCACTGCGGAAGCAGTTGAATGATGCTTCTCTTTCCATCTAAATTAAATTTCGTTGATAATCAGATTTAACACTGATGTGGAATAGTTTTTTATTAGTTTATGGCATTAAAATCTTCCGAAAAATTCTTTAAAACTTAACTAAACTTAGTATAAGCTTACAAAATTCAAATGTTCGAAAGAAGTTAGAGATTTCATATTTACTATTTTCTTAAAATGCCATAGTGTCACGAGTGACTTTAGGAAACTGTTATAGAGTTGGTATTAGTGAATGACAAAAAATGCAGTTTCAACAGTTCTTTTAATTTGGTAGACTTGAGTCTCAGTTAATGCGCCAATTAATGGTCCCGCGAAATTTCATACGAATCAAAAAGCACCGACTCTTTCTGCCAGATGTCTACGCTGATTTAGATGAATTGCCGAAGACGAGACAAACTTGGCGAACAATCGCTCGTACACAAGGAAATAAGTCTCGGATAAAAGTTTCCCCGTGTCTGGTCCACGGGTCGCGGAAAAATGACGTTCGGAATGAATGGCGAAATTATTCGCGGAGAACGCGAGACGCTTTGTCGCTGACATCTTCACGGCTCCGTCGTTCCGCAGCTTCCCTTTCATTTTTCTGAGTACCGGTATTCGTTTCGCATTAGCGACGTAGCCGCAGCTTCTGCGGACGATGGCGAATTTGTTTCACGATTGGTCCAATAAATCAATTGCTCGAGGAAAAATCCTCAATATTAAATGGATGAATGTAAGCTACTGGAACCGACATGATTCGATCGTTCGTTACAGTTTTTTATATTTAGCGAATGGTATTTTAGATTCTCGTCTTGGGGAATCGCGTGTGTAACAGGTACCACGTAGCAGTGTAACACTACCAAGGGAACTGGTAGGCAACCAGAAACATTTTCCAAGTGCGTAACCAAGCTTGGCCAGTCAAACATTAGTACAATACGAAGTGAATCACTGTGATGGACAGGTTCGAAATGCTCGACGTCGAGAGGTGCCCTTGATGGGTCCACAAATTATCTGGTGCCCATTGCCCAGCCAGCGCTCCAATGATTCATGCAACGCGGCTCATATATCGTCCTTCACGCGACCGGCGAAGATCATTAGCCTATACTGTATCTTCCTCTAGAACAGTTCTATGTAGCACAAAATTATAGCCCTTGGCCGTCGAATTAGGATCATGCTATAGTATACACTGGCGCTGTATTATTAACAGCAAATTGTCGAGCATGGTCTCTCTGCGGACCATAGTTACCTATGTCTGCTACAGAGATCCGAGGCTTCACAACATTTTCTCTATTGTGCACTCAGAAATTCTTTTGAAAATGTATTTACGACTATGTCCACTGTATATTACTGTATACGTCACTCTCAGCGCGCTGAAGTCACTCTCGACACTCTCAAGCCATTCTCAGGACACTCTCAAGTCACTCTCAGCACTCTCGAGTCATTTTCAAGCCACTTTCAAGTCACTCTCCATACACTCAAGTCACTCTCCGTACTCTCAAGTCACTCTCAGCACTCTCAAGTTACTCGCAAGCCAGTCTCAGCACTCTCAGGTCCCGCTCAGCCCTCTCGGGCCAATCTCAGCACTCTCGGATCACTCTCAGCACTCCAAAGTCATTCTCAGGCCACTCTCAAGTCACTCTCAGCATTTCTAAGTCATTGTCAAGTCACTCACCGTACTCTCAAGTCACTGTCAGCGCTATCAGGTTACTACCGGCACTCTCAGGTCACTCTCAGGACTCTCAAATCATCCTGAGGTCAATCTCAGCACTCTCAACTCGGCCTGCGGTCACCCTCAGCATTCTCAAGCGACTTTACAGTGACTTTCACCACAGTGTCCACTCGCGGGAAACACTATCGAGAACATCTCCCATCTTAAGATGTGCGAGACATTGACTCTGCTGACTCGCGATCACTGGCTTACAATCGAACTCGGACAACAGAGTTAGCGCATTCATCACGTCGGAAAGAAATTCTCGGGATCGCGGGGCTTTTTGTTCGAGGCAGTGACTCCAGTCGCAGCATCCTTAGGGTTGTTTTCAAGACGGCTCGGAAGGAGGTCGAGCGTAGCCATTCGCGGGGGCGAGGTGGGTGCCGGTGATTGCGCCCTGGGCGCCGACGAATGGGCCAACTTTTTAAATTATGGCATCGGAACAATTGCATTATTCCCGCGGATCCCAGCTGCCCCGGGGAAATTATGAAACTTAATTCCAAAGCGTCCTGGCGACGCGGCGCGGTGCGGAGCAGCTCGGCTCGGCTCGGCTCGGCGCGTCTCGTCGCGTGGTGCCATCGCGGGACCGGTTATATGTATACACGGGCTGCGACGTTCGTTGGCCCGAGATGAGGGAAATTCCTCGTGGATTCTTCGCCCGTTACGTATGCGGCACGTTCGTCGAACGGGGATCGCCCGGTTCGCTGGGTTTTTATTAGAACCACGGGAACGCGGGGGCCCTATCGATCCGCGATCGGAATTTTTGTAATAAATTACTGTGCCTCGCGCACTGTACACCGTGTCGGCTGAGAGATTCCCATGCGATCGGCTCCAGAAAACCTCGAGCAACAGCCTCTGCGCTGCGCTGTCCCCGGCCACTGGAATCTACGAGATTCGCAACAGTTCTCATATTTTTAACGCTGAACCCACCACCGTCGACACTGTCGAACGAAACGTCTATTTTCTTGGACAACAAAAAGGTGTTTCGTTTGAAGAAGATTCGAGATGAGATAAGTTCTCTACCCCTTGAAATAATTTAACTTGTACGACGGAGACTTGCTACATTTATGTGTAGGTTGAACGACCGGTTTCATATTACAGCACTACCTTGAAATCGTAATTGAGAAATTAAATTTTTGTAAAAATAGATCTGTCCGATCGTTAGTTTTAAGAATATCGTGGTCGGTATTTGTGATCGTAGCTCGTTCGATACGAGGATAATCGTTCTCTGTTGCAGTCGATTGTCCCGATCCGAACTGCAGCGGACACGGCGCCTGCGTTTCCGGCAAATGTTACTGCAAAGCGGGCTGGCAGGGCGACAAGTGCAATCAGGTCGACCAGCAGGTGTACCAATGTCTGCCTCGATGCTCCGACCACGGCACGTACGACCTGGAATCGGCGACCTGTGTCTGCGAGGGACATTGGACCGGCGTGGACTGTTCGCAACCGAGTTGCGGACTCGACTGCGGTCCTCATGGAACCTGTGAACAGGGTGTCTGCAAGTTAGTATACCAAAAACCATCGACAACTGTCTTCGTATTCAGCCAGCAGTTCCCTCAGATTCTCGAATATCGTCCCATAAGTTCACTCCACCAGACGTTTCTCATCGCTAGACCGTGGATTTTTATGCAAAATAAGAATTGTTTGTATCCAATTGCGAGCTACACAGACATTTATTGCTTGTCCGAATAATTTTACAGAATTGAAAACAAGGCTACGGTATTTTTAATAAATGCATGAAATCCGCAGTCCACTTCGAAAAATGACAATAATCGATCAATGATCGAACTCGAGCGCCGAAAACATTAATACAGATTTTAACATTTTACGATCGATAAAAATTGAATATTTAACAACAATAATGTTGCGTAATTCGGAGGCACTCCGTGTGGCCGGGCGCGTCACACGTCGCGGCATCGCGCTCTTCCGTTTATGGAGTATTTAACAACACAATGGAACAATATAACGAGGAATAATTAACGATGTTATAGCGATGTTTGCTAGACGATCTTCTTCGTGTGACAGTCCGATCGCAACTCTCAACTGTCGGCTCGTCAACAGCTTTCGTGACAACCCCTCTGGTACTCTTTTCCTTAAGGGTTGTCCACCGCGGGCAATTCTGCATTACGGCGACTTTATAATGACCAGCCGCCGTAACAATACAATTTCATTGAACCTCAATTGTCCTTCTTCTTCGCTGTGATCGTTCGAAAGCAGTCCTGTGTCCTCGAAGGACATCTTCATCAACCCCTAAAAATGTATTCGCCACAGCCCGCTTATCGCAACAAGTCAGCACCGATCGGGCAAAATCGTGACTCTGCGAAATCGTTGGTGTAGAGTGGCAGGATGTTCGAGTACCGAGAGAATGGGCTAAAAATGGGTAAATTGCTGGCGCGATCGTCGTCACGAAAGTTCCGCGACTAAGAAGGTGAAAAATTGCAAGAAAAAGGGCTCTGTCTTCGGGGCGAGGAGCCGACTTATCACGACTCCGGAGGACCGGTCCCGTCCTACCGTCCCTTTGTCAGAATCAAGGACGCGAAAGAGGATCTCCTTTCTCATATTCTAAAGCTGACGCCTCTCGTCTTCCCTCTTGTTCCATCGGCCGCGAGCCCCGCCGTGAAAGAGCCTCCTAAAGCGCAAAAACTTTTCTCCGCGAGTGGGCGACTTCGAAACTGAACTCGAACTCTCGAACTCTCGAACTCGCCCCCTTTTAGCCACCCCTCGCCCCCTTTAAAAAGATCGAAGGGGCGGAGCGGGGGTGGGGGGTGGGAATCAATTTTACATTCGACAATAAAGCTTCCCGACACCGAGGAACTTGTCCCTTTTTCGGCATCTTTGTCACGTTGTCGAGCCAATTCAAGTTTTACGACCTGAGAGTTGGAGATGGGAGTTAGCGGATCAAAGTGGGGGAATCTAATTAATCGGACTTTCAGGTGCAACGACGACTGGACCGGTACCAAGTGCGATCAGAAACCTTGCGATCCGAGGTGTGCGGAACATGGACAGTGCAAGAATGGCACCTGCGTGTGCAGCCAGGGATGGAACGGAAGGCACTGCACCCTTCGTAAGTGATACCGTATTCTTAGAAACGATTTTAGCAGATTACAGTATTCGCTAATTTATTCTGATAAAAGTAGATAGTCCAATCAAAAAGTTATGAATATCCGTGGATATTCAAACATACGATTAATCCACTTGTTACAGTTGGATTTAAGAAAATAATTTCTAGAAAACAGCCATTCTTCAAGGGAAAATTTGCCAACTTTTTAGAATAAAATTGGGAAAAAAATTAAATTGCGTGATTACTATATATGCTCTACACATCTTGAAAGTTTCATAATTTTCTGAATTTTTGGAATTTTTGGTTTAAGAGTTATAATAACTAAATTTTATGTTTGAGTACACATGTGTACATACATTTAATGGATCATGCATTAGTACATTTCATTGCATAATCCTTTAATTTGTATAGCTAAATTGAACAATTCATTAAAAACACATTGTCTAATCAATAAATGTTCATTCATACTTAATTTATACACGCTCGCACAATATAAAAACAAAAGAGAATTTATTTCATAATAAAAAGATTTACCGAGGGGATTCTGGCAGAATTAAACAGTGAACGGCGAGGACAGTGTGCAATAGAGCCCGCTCTGAAATATGCAACAGTTATCGGTAATGTTTAATGAGTTTTAAATGTAGTCTCGTGTGTAGGATGTTCCCCGGAAACCTGTAGATTTGTCTCGCAGTAGGATAACAGTTTTTCGAGGGTAAATCGCGGGACGAAGCCCGCTTCGTTCGACTAACTAGAACGAAAGGAACATCGGTTTTCAATTAGCATTAATCGTCCGACGACAGGCGTGGATTAAAGTATTTGCTCTGGTTTCTTGATAGCCGGATGCGAGAACGGGTGCAGCCGCCACGGGCTCTGCACTTTGCAGGACGGCGAGTATAGTTGCGAGTGCTCGACCGGCTGGGCGGGTAGAGACTGCAGCATACGCCTTGAGATGGAGTGCAATGATAACATTGACAATGATCAGGGTGAGCATCGATAATACAGTTTACTATCTCCCACCCTTTACAATTATTCATCACCCTGGACAATTATTCTACACCCTAGACAATTATTCCTCTACACCACTGTGAAAAGTTTAGCGTTTTCCACTGCAAATCAATCAGAATAATTCCGCATTGACGAAAACTAAGGAATATTTTATTTTTCTATCGATCAACTCTTTATATTCTATAGCTTCGTAAAAGGTAACTACCGCTGTAGAGAACTAACAATAAATTGAATTTTAGTACCATTTTCACTCAACCAACCCATTTAAAAAGTCAATAAAATCATACACTGCATTTCTGTTATCCCAAATTTATTTCTAGACTGTAGATTTTATTTGCTAGAAAAAAAGATAAATAGATCAAACACGAAACAGTAAAACCATTTAATGGATTCAAGAACACCGTTGTAGTATTTCAAACTCACTAAAATTATTGAACAGAGAACTAAATGTCTCCGTTGGAATAACCGCGGACAATTTTTGTTTTATATGAAAATACGTAATCTGAGTAACCTGTTCGGAACTATTCGCTAGAATTTGGAAGATTCCGTAATTTGTCCTCAAAACGCTAAACTTCACTCTGCCGTCGAAAGACCAGGATATATTTTTCCGAAAAATCCTGCAGTCCGCGAAACAAAGAAATCCTCGATGATCCCTGAACTCTTCTCACGAGAGCCGGGGCACCAAGAACGAACCGCGAACAATGCCTCGACCGTAAACGGGCGAGAGTAGGTGTGTTCTAAGAAGTAATGTTCCTCAGATGGCATGATGGACTGTTCTGACAGCGAGTGTTGCTCGCACGCAGCTTGCGCAGAGCATATCATGTGCCTTACTAGTAATAATCCCGTGGACGTGCTTCTACGCAAACAGCCGCCCAGCGTGATGGCGTCGTTTTACCAGCGCGTGAAATTCCTCGTCGAGGAGAACAGCGTACAAAGCTACGCTCACATGAACGAGTACACCGAAAGGTAAGATCGATCACTTCTTCTCATTCGGTTTACCATGACTATAATATATATAGAACGCTTAGTTACCTTATTTTTACGATCAGTAAGAGGATAATGTGTAGGCGACTCGGCCTGACCTCGCGCCACAAAAATCATGAAAAAAGAACGCCTAGGTACTATCAAATTGAAATATCGATGAGTTGTCTTTTGGGAGAGTTGGACGAGCCTCTTGGGAGCAGAGTGCTTCATTTTGGTAACTTCAACGCGTTCGCTGCCAGCCATAATCGCCATCGACCGTAACGCATACCCTAAGTTACAGTTTCTCTGAATCTGTTAGAATTTCAGGCAACGACATGACGTCGACAATGCATCAATAATTTTGACATTAGCTCTTCACACTTTCCGTCTCACTCAGAATTTTGATCGAGATCTTCTGAGAGGCTCTTCGATGTCTCCACAGCAATACAGAAATTGGATCAGCTGTGACATTTGTTAGAATTCTTTCTAAATATCTCTCACTACTTCCGGAGTTCATGATACAGGTTTCAGATGTTAACGGATGTTTGTAATTTTTGTGGCAGAGGGCCGGCTCGGTCGCGTCGACACACAAAACGTGTACCGTTTTGAACGAAAAGGGAAAACGGAGTGTCACAGTTTGGCCTCACGCGACCACGAAGGTCCGTTTCGCGGCTCGGCGCGGTTACTTTTCCACGTTTTTTGATTAATTCTACATCATCCACGAGAACTGCCGCGGATCATTGATTTTCATTCCGGGGCCGGAGCGTTTTTATTTCCGTTTTGTCGTCGTGTTACGGCACGGCCGCGTCACAGAACGCTCGCAAAATGTGCAGTATTTGTGTGTACACAACACACAGAGAAACGGGAGAAGAGACCGTTGTATCAGTTCTGATGCGCCAAACGAGTTTGATCGCACGAACGATGCGCACACGGCCACGATGGTTTCGCCTAACCAGTTTGTTCACGCGTCTTCAATTTTACCGAAGCTTCACGATGGGGCAACACGCGGACGACAGCCTCGCTATGTCACCTATTGATTATCTGAATCATCGACCGCTATGCACCGATCGTTGTGCATCGAACCCGCGGGAAAATCGTGTAAACCTCCTTCGATCGTTCCATTCAGTCAATATAAAGTACAAAGCTCTCGGTGCTGAAGACGAAAAAAAATTTCTAGAAATTGTTAGAGAAGTTTTTATTTTTCTATTTTTTTTTTTCATTTTTGTGGTTTTTTCCGAAGGAGATATAAAGATATTGTTGTCATGTTTACCCCATCGTGAGCGACTGACTTCTCGAATCGCGAGAAAGGATGAGAAAGAAAGGAAAGAAAGAGAAAATGAAAACAGAAAACGGATTTAATCAGATTGCACCGCTATGCCAAACAATCCGGTATATCCGTGACAGCTGAATTATCAAGAGAGCCCCCGGTGGGTGACAACCCCGGCCAAACCCCCTAACCATCCTATTCCACGTGTTTCACCCCCTCCCTCCCCCGAATGCCAAACGCGCCAGTGATCATCTCGGAAGCATTGTCGATCAAAGGAGCCTCTCGTAACGCTGGCGCAACGTCCAATATTAATTACTCGCAATTCTCGCTGCCTGATCGATACACTTGCCGTCTTAAATGCCGGTAGCAGCTACGAGTTGGCCATTTACCGGCGAAACTTCCAACCGGGCGACTAGTTTCGCAGTTTCGTAGATCGCCGAATCGAAAAGTCGCCTCGGAAGGCCGCTTTCCATTGACAATCGATACCTAACGAGATTGCTAATTACGGTTACAGCGTTTAGTGGTATACTCTTTATGTTTCTCGTGTTATTCAATTTACTCAGGCTTCAGGTGATTGGTATTTATCAGAAATCACGGTATTGATTCATCGATTAATGCTGTAACTGATTGTTTGCGAATTTTTGTCCTGTTTTCGCGATATATTTTGAAATCGGTAAAGCAGCAGGCTTTTTTTAGCAGTTTTAAAAAATATGAAAAAATTTTCTTAGCAGTTAGGTGAGTTCCATGCTTTGATTTTTCAAGAGTTTTAGTATGATATAGTGCTTGAGAAAATATTTGATACGTGATTTATTCAGTCTGCGGGGGTTTACTTGAGGGGGATGAATATAGGGGATGATGCAAGAACATGAAAAACAGGTTTGATTAAACATCTCTGAAACTATTGATCGTGGTAAAAATTTGTATGTGTATAAAAGTACGTTTGTATACTATCTTCTAGTATACTTTGTTTATTAAAGCATTTTTTAAATGTTCGTAGAATCAACTTGATTAGTAAATACTTCGGTGAAATTGTCATGTGCAAAGTGCACTTCGTATGCAGCTAAGAATATTCATTAAAAGTATGAAATTAAAAATACCAGTCTGTTTATATTCCCAGCGATGAATCGCAGCTTACGTTCGTAAAAATATTTGAACATTTAAAAACAGTACAAAAATGTATCAGTACGTTATTAGCACATTTGGGACAATTATTGAAAACAGTGTTCTTTAACGGATTTCTTAAACAATTGGTGTTGTAGATTAAACATTCTACAACCTTAAACTTCTTTGCTGCAGTCGATAATTTCCGGAATATTTGATAAAACGTTTCATCCCCTAAATTTGTCTGCTATTATTCAGCCACTCAATCTAAACTATCGGACATACAATAAAATATGTGTCAGCTATTTTCTGGAGCACTATGGCATACTAAAACTCATATAGCTCGTAAAAATAGATAGGTGTCATTTCCTATAAATTACTTGTAAAAAACGTCACCCTATATAGGTGCCCACAAAACTTATCCTACTCATCGACACGCCTGATTCAATTTAATTTTGTTGTTTAACAACTACACACAACTTAAATAAAAGTTTCAGTCAATTCAATGTTTACAATACTTTCACGTAATCTTCTAACGTTAGACCGTAATTACAAACATGATAAAATTAAATTGAACATAGTCTCTTGTGTATGAACATATTTGTGGCCACCTATGTTATTTACGCGAATAAGACACATAAAATTAGCGTAACTTGTCGTAGATGAATCGCAGAAATTGTGAGGAAAGTTTCGGTGAAAGATTAACGATCAGTACAGTCGAAGTCGCCTAAGTATCGTGGCGCGGTCAGCGGCCTTTGTTCAACACTGATGAAGATTTGCTCGGGACGCGTGCGGCAGCGGCTGCGAGCGCATTTCGGGGGATTCGTGTATTTTGTCTAGTGTTTATCCTCTGTGTGTACCCTTGCCACCAACCAGATCACCATTCACCCTACAGCCGAAGACCGAAAGAGGCTCCGTTCTACGTACAGACTGAACGACCGAAAAAGAAAACCAAAACCAAAAAAAAAAAAGAAAAACAGAAAAGAAAACAATATCCAATACCAAAAAAAAAAGAAACGAAAAAGAAACGGAGAAAAAGACAAAATGAAAACCGAGCAAAGAGCCTGAGAGGAGAAGAGAAAAGAAACGAAAAGTCTGCACACGGAGAAAACGCTCGAGAGACTCGCTTTTTTATTGTATCTCGATCGAACGGTTTAATTAAGTTCTCGGCCCGCGTATAGAAAAGTTTTACACGTTCTTCCAGGCTGACTATTGTTCTTTGCCGCGAATTGAGCGCGCAATACTCCAAAATAAAAAAAAAAAAGAAAAAACGAAAAAGAAACGAAAAGAAAAACCAAAGAAATACATATACCTTCCGTATACATGTTGCCAAGCAATGAATTTGAATAAAAAAAAAAAAATCGAGAAAAAAACGAGAAAAGAAAAGAAAGAAACACAATAATAGAGAAAAAAAGAGTGTCGTTTTATGTATATCGTTTTTCGTTTCTTCGAAATTCTTGTGATATTCACCACAGTGTTGTTTCGGCCACTTTGTTTAAGCAGTTTTACCTAACGAAAAAAAAAGGGAGATTCATAGATAAAGCGCACGAGGACGATCGACTTCCGGTCGACGTCGGTCTCGATTATTTGTCGAGTCTGTTGCGTATGTTTCTCGCGTTGTTTAAACAATTCCACGATGATTTTAAGGAGTCGACGACGTCGAGGCCGCGACTCGATCGTCCGAGTAAGGTTATTTCTAGAAATGGTAGACACAAGTTTGAAACTTCTCGTGCTACTGCCGGTTCCGATGCGCGCGTTCCCCGCGTGTATACAATATATACAGGTATATATGTGTTTACGACTGGTCCCGTTTCGGCGACGAGAAAGAGACGTTGTGGAGAGCGGGATAAAAGTTTGTTTGTCCCTGTTGTGTGTGTATATCCATTGTTTCGCGGCGTCTCACACGACGGTATTGATCACCGTTTCCGAGCACCCTCGCCGACGCCTTCGAAACGCTCTTCCTCTCCTTCGATCGGCTCCAGCACAATAAACCCTCGTTTCCATGAAACACCGACGCTTCATCGCTACAGAGAACACCCCTACCGTGTTGCATCCGAGCCAATTGGTCGCTCAAGGTCGCGCAGATCTCGCACACCCGCCTATCATACTTTGGTTAGCCTAATTGGGCTGGGACACGAGTCCAGCTTCCTGTACTTTAAGCGCAATTTCGGTTTGGAAAAAAGCTTTTGAAGCAAATACATCATTCGCAAAAGCTTGCGAATAAATACATCATTTCAAGTTCTACAGTTCCCCTTACAGATGCATAAAATGCATTAAGAATTTTTTTGTTCGATTGAACACATTTTTTAGATGTTTACTATTTTCAGTTTAATCGACGAGTTAAAGTGAGGGAGATAATTAAAAATGTGTCTGTGGTAGGTTAAAAGGGTTGTTTTTGGAAATGAGAAAACCATGAATAAGTTTTGCAATAATTTTTACGGATCCCTGATTACACTGGAACAGAACAGTATGTTTTGTCTTTCAATTTAATACAGCTGGGTTTTTAATCTAAAATTAGAGTGAACTAAATTAAACAATTCTGGATGCATTTGAAAGAGGAAAAATAAAGCTTCGAAATGATACGAAACAGCTACATATGAAATGTTTATTTTCCGAGATAAAATTGCGCTTAAAACATATGTATCAACCCAGTAGATTCGATAAAATTTGATGAAGCGATCAAAGCGATAAAATTTTGAAATTGCTGCAAAATTTTAATAAAGCATCCAAAGTGATTCTATATTTTATTGAAGTTTCGATTCAAAGATTTTTTACGAGTTTTTATTAAATCCGTTTTAAACCGTGGAATGGACTGTCGTGAAATGCACTGCAGATTTAATAGATTCGTGACAAAAATGGATAGATGAAATTCATAACGGTAGAAAAATAAAAAGAATTTAATAATGTCGATATACTATTTTTCATTTTCAACCAGAGGTTCTACTCGACTTCTGTTTCATGCAATTCCACGAAGATTCACGTTCTAATCATAATTTCTACAACATAAGACATGTCGACATTAATTTTACTAAAACTAGCATTACTAAAATAGAATGAAAATCTTGAAAAATTTGGTACTGCAACGAAACAGGGGAAGGGTGTACGAAGTAGAACAGAATGTTCACCCGGGCTCTCCGGCATAACGAATCTAGAATCACTGTCATTCACTTTATAGCCAATCTTCCAGAGCAGAAGTGCAAAAAAGAATTTCCAAAACCTGAGCTCGCTTTAGAAGCCCCCGGTGTCCCCACGCAGCGTAAAACGAGCACCACAATTTGCACACCCAATAGCAAAAGCAATTTCCCATCTCTCAAGATCCACCGCAATCTGATCACGATCGAGAAACCTTAACAATTTGCATTCACCTTAAAATATTAATTCCTCGATGAAAGAGGATGTCGTCGCGAGGAAGCCTTGAGAGACCAAAGCGACTCGTTTCAACAAGAGCCGTGGGGTAGCTCCTCGGCTCTCGTAGAAATTAATTCAGCATAAATGGCGTAAAACGAAGAGTCTCTGGTAGGGACGAGAGAAAAAAATATTCGCTGTCAGCGATGAAGCCGTCACCGATCGAACCGTTCGCGAGGAGAATTCTTATCTCGGGACCAGCCAAGGAACCCCCGGTCTCCACCTCCGCACACCCCGGTTTCCTAGAGTGGAATTCTGAACCGGACAGACGGAATACAAGTATCCGTGGTCCGTGAATCAGAAATTCAGGCTGGGATCGCTCGGACACCGTAATCAATATTCCGAAGATCGTCCCCCCTCCCAAGCCCCTCGCGATGGCAGCCGGCTCGATGGAATCTCTCCTCATTGTCAGTCGGAGGCTTCCCTCGAGCTGGGCCAACTGCCGATAAGAGAGATCGAACGCTGTCGTTTCGGGAGCACCGTCGACTTCTCGATAGAGGAGAGAGCTCCGTCCGAGACGAGACGGTGAATTCCAAACGAAACGACAAACGATCAACGCGGAAGGGACGCCGAACGATGAGACGCGACTTTTTAATTACTTGCACCCCCGAGACTTGATCTACCGACGACACGATCCTTTGTTTCCTTAATCGGAGGTGGTTGGAACGTTTTCATGGGTTTCTGATGGGCTATGCTTACCTGTCTAGTTTCCGAGAGGAATGTTTGGTTTTGGGTTGCAGTTTATTTGAAAGGGTTACTTAGTATCACTTGTTTCATTAATAATGGGGATTGAAGTAAAGGTTTGTTAGTGTGGCATAACAGGGTGTTTTTTAAGGATGATGTCGGGTTGAGTTGAGTTTGTGAATGTTTCAAGATATTTATGGACAATGTTGTTAGTGAAATTGTTTCAAGTTGCAGTAGTATTTTGTGCATTTAATGTCCTTTTAGCAAGGAGACAAAGTTTATGGACATTTTATGGGCATTCGTTCAGTAGTTGGTTAACATTATGTTTGTCCATATGAAAATATCACTAGAGTCAGCCAAAATACATCAAATTTGTTATTATTTTTTAAGATAAATTTTTAATTTTGTCAGGATATTGTATACTGGATCCCAACTCATTTTCTTGATTGGACGTATGTAATCTTTGTAGAATTCATTGTTACATGAATTTTAATATTTTCCACTTTTACGTTGACAATCGCTGTATTGTGACTTGTTTTTGTGTTAATAGATTTATTCAAAGTTATAAACTTGTTATTACAGGACCTTTAATAGAACATTTAACATTTCTATATTGTTATACCCTAACCCCTGAATAGTCTTTGTGTTAATAGTCACGATTAATTGAAAACAGTTTGAAGAAAGATTGAAATTTCATTGAAATGTTTAATTTTGTTGAAAATTCCACGATTTTCCTCATTTATTTATATCCTCGGGTAAATGAATGTAAAAATACAATAGTAATGCAGAACCTGTCGAATTTCCATTAACGAGCGAACGAATATCCATAAAATATGCAAAATCTTTATCTGATTGCAATATTTGAAATTTATCTGATGTTTATAGACTTCTGTGCTCTAGTCTTCACACCTTTCTTTGCCTATTTTACTATTTTAAAAGTACGGAACATGAAATATATCGGAAAGACCATTCCTCATACAACAATTTTAAAAAATCAAGAAACTGTAGATATTCATTTTGAAAAAACCCGCCATAACCCACTACTACTTCACCAAAATCAATAACCCGTTATCAATTCCGACACAGAAACCCGGTCTCCGAACCTCATTATTTCATTGATCAATTCGCCCGGGGTCCAGACGGGTTGTGCCTCGATCCGCTCATTAAAAAAAAAGTCATTAAAAACCAGCGTCTCGACTTCCGGTCCCTGGAAGATCGGGGTCAATCATGGCCGTGCGACACCTCAATGACTCTCCCACTCTTTCTCGCTATCACTCTATCTCTACACATATATTATATACATATATACATCGATCCAGAAAAATGTATATATGTATATAGTACCGTATACATGATGTGTGTGACGTAGTTTCCAACTTGTGTCTGTCACGTGTATACCACTCTATGTTGGATGAGTCTGCGGGTGACTGCGTTCATGTTGGCGTGACTGTCGAATACCGCGTGTGTGATGGGTACGCTTGATTTAGTGTGTGTCTACGTCTATTGTTTCTGTAACGGCGTGCGGAACATTGCGAAGGAGCACTCGATTTCGCGATGCTAGGGAATTACTTCTCGGGAATAGGGTCGAGAGCTTCAGGGCCCCCTCCCAACCCAAAAGAACGGGAACATCCGTGGACGTCCTGGACGTCCAGGAGGTGCCAGAGGTCTCCCGAAAGCAGGATCCAGAGGTCTAGAAGGTCTAGGGTTCCGCGAGGTCTCGGGAGGGAGGAGCGCGTCTCGATCCGACAGAAAAACTCTCGAAGAAAAATTATAAATCGAACCAAGGACAGATGAAATGTCGAAAATTCAATCGTAGGAACATCTCGATAGCTAGCGAAACAATAGCCGGAAACGATTGCTCGCGCAATGCTGCGTACGCGCGTCCGTTTTTACCCGCTACACGCGGGTTCTGTGACCGTGGTAACGCCCTTTCTTCTCGTTGGTTTTTCCCACACGTAGTACGTTCTGGAATTCCTTTACACCGTGGTAAGTTGCAGCTCAAGCTCTCGCTAATCGTTCATTATCCAAACAACCTTTCTTTGCCAAAAAACCTAACAAAAAAAAATGAAAAAAAGAATAAGCAAAAACATGAATGACAAATGCTAAAGACATTAAAGAGAAAAGCAATGAAAAAAGTACCATCTATTGCTCGTTTCGCTCGTAAAACATTCATCTTACATGTTTTTTCGTATGTCCCGTATTTGTATCTATCTATTCTATCTATTCTATCTATCTATATATGTATACGTATGTTACCACCTTTAGCCTGCGTTTTTTCGAACTGTATGTTCCGTTTATTTAACTCGTTTCCTATTTTTCGATCACTGCCCCCCCCCCCCAAACCACCCCCACCTTAAAACCTTCGCCTCATGTATACCTGCCTGTTTTATCGATTCAGTTTGTCGTTTCTCGGTTCTGTTCGCCAGTGTTTGATCATACCTCGCTTGTTCGACTGGTCGCCTCCTCCGATATGATTTCTCTTTTTAAATGCTCTCACTCTATCTTTCTCTCCCTCTTTCTTCTTGTACGTACCTGTCTATCTGTGTATCTGTTTCTGTGGTTCGCGGACCCTTTGGCTCGGACCAGTTCCAGCAAACCGAAACTAACGACGTCAAACGATCCTCCTTTATAGTTTCCGTGCCGATTGTCACAAAAGATCCATCGTATCATTACATTTTTATATTCGCTCGACGAAACCCACTCTGTTCGTAACTTCTACGCGTTCAAACACTCTCGAACAATATTTTCACAGAAGTTTGCAATTGTTGTAAATGAATTTTTCTTTTTTTTTTTTTAAGTACAGACAGTTTCGCGTTTAAGAGGATCATAGTATCAGGTTTGGATCGGTTTGGCAAGGTTCGAAGCTCGAGTTCGTCGGCGAGCGAAAGGGTCTGTTCACACCTACATTAAAAGAAACTACAATCGTACGAATTGTCTCTGTGTTATCTGTGATATGTCGTCGGTATGTTGTCATCCCCGCCGTCTCCCACCATTCTGTTTCTGTTTGTGTTATGTACTGTCTTCGTGTCCCTGTTAGCGCCACGTTTAGCTACCAACCACAAAACTGTGTCCCGTTAAACGGCAATAGTATGTTTGAGAATCGTGTACTTTATACAATTCGATCTCTATTATGTATATCTATATACATAATAGAGATCATATATATACATCTATCTCTCTCTATATATATATACTATACCTGGTCTTGTGTTGTTTTGTGTTGCCAGGCTTGCACTTTTATGTACGTTTACCAGAACCCTTTGTCTCGAGTTTGTCTCTAGCGAATACGTTTTTGAAACCCCTACCACGACAACCCTAGCATTCACACAGAAAACGCTGACTTATTAATTGCGCGCCTTGCGTCCAAGACTATATTATTGCGTGTTCCATGCCACTATATATGATATGATATATATATATATATATACATACATATACTTTTCTTTTTCTTCGATTGTTCCTTTCCGTCGTTTACGAGAGATCGATCTCATCACTCATGCACACACACACACACATACATACACACACACGCGAACACGATCGTCGATCGACGATAGAACGAACACTGTCTGCGAGAAAGTTACCAAAAAAAAAAATGAGTGTACTCGTCAAAAAAAGAAAACCATAAAGAGACACACACGGCCACGTGGAAACGACAAAACCATAGAAAACAAAAAAAAAACTGTGTAAACGGAACGAGATCGAGCCACACGTCGATTGCTTTTTGTGTTCGGAAAACCGACGACGACGACGACGGATCGGCGAGTGTTGCGATTTCAATCGGGGGATAGAAACGAGAAAAAAAAAAGAAAACGAAAACCAAAAAATACAAAAGAAAAAAAACGAAAAAAGGACCCGATCGACCATTCCCTCCTTGTCCCTTGTCTACGTCTGTTTATCACCTGTCTTACAATGTGCCAACAACCCCGTACACCAAAGCCCTGTGTCTGTCTTGAACCGATCCGTGCTAACATCTCTAACCCACCGAGAATAATAATTATCTTAACGAAAAACAAAAAAGAAAAAAAAAACAAACGAAAAAGATCAGAAACAAAAAACAAATCGAGACAAGAACGAAAAGAGAAATCAAGAGTAAAGAAACGAAACGGAGAAAGGAAGTAAAAGAGAATCCTCTTCGCGCGTATAAGAAATCAGAAAAAAGAAAAGAAAAAAACAAAAAAAGATACGAACGGCGAGTTCGATCGCGCGCGCGCTCGCGTCTCTCGCGAGAAAAACCGGAAGCCATCATGCTCGCGCTGCGTTCCCGCCCGAAGTATATAGATATCCCGGATCAGAGTAATCTCCGCGCATAATCCAAACGGGAGTAGTAGTCGAACGGTAAATAAGAGGAGAAGGAAACGGAACGGAACAGAGAAATTGAAAGCAAAGAAGATAACACGGAGGGCGGAGAGAGGGGAGAGAGCGAGACGGAAAAGACGAGGTCGAAGAGAAAAATGTGAGAGACGGTGTTCGCGCGCGCGGTTTCTCTCTCTTTGCCGGGACACCGTGTCCGTTCTCTTTTTAGTTTCTTCAATTTCCATCGTTCGACAAGAAAATTCTCGAGCTCGAGTTTTCCACAGGACAAAGCTTCCCGCCGATCCTCCGTGGCTTAATAACAAACAAAAAAAGAATGTGTTTTTTGCTCGCGCGATCACACGGTTAATTAAAACGACGAGGGGAGCTCCGTTCGTACCGAAAACAGAGCTCGACATTTTCGCGGACGGTTGCACCGGTGTTTCTCTGGTGAGAAGATACTGCGATTATTTGTTCGGCGCGGAAAACAACGGGGAGACTGTTCGCAGGAACGTGTGTTTGATTTTCTTAGTTATACCGTGGATAATTGAAAGGAGCCAATTAGATTCTTCGGAAAAACGTTGCCTCGAACTTTCTTCTGTGCTGGCGGTTCCGCGCCCGGAATTCCTAATTGCAGTACTTTCTCAAAGCCCGATTCAGACGAGCGAGTTTCAGCGTTTCGCTGGAATATGGAACGTGTATCCTGAAATGTATCCGGACGCGAATAGAAGAAGCAGCATGAACAAACCGTGTGCATAAAAGTTTTTTATGCATGCGCTCATTCGAAAATATGTAAAAAACGGTCTTTCAGTCGGTCCTCGTACCGTGTATCTGCCGGGGATAGATGAGAATGCTTTCAAAAGTCAGACTCCGCGCAAACGAACCCGATCTCTACTATTTTCTATTTTTCCTTTGTGTTTTGCACATTTTTTGATTATCTCCGCGGCGAATCAGCAATCGTTGGGCCGTTTATCTTTCAAACGTCGGGATTTGAAGCCGCTCGTCTGAAACCGAGTTTAAGGGATACACACCGTTCAAGGTTTCTCGGTGTCCATCGCGCCAACATAAATGATCTCGCCTGTGTCCGGGACCGTTCGATCGATAAACGCATCCGTTCAACTATTTTTCCGTTCTTCATTCTTTCGATTGGTTCACTTCTTGCGTTGCCTTCTTTCGTTTTTGGAAACCATTCAGATACTTATGGTTTTGGACTTATACCAGTAGTGACGACTGTGCCTGCCACCTTGCTGTGCTCGTACTTGGAGGATCAGCACCCCGGCATGTTGTTTGATCCCCAAGTCACCGAATCGTCGGATCGGTGGCACGAGCACCAGGAAGCCCCTTCTCACGGGGACTTACAGAGCACCGTATTATATCGTCCGTGTTGCGTTTTCATGGGGGAAACGTGCGATCCTCCAAGAACGAATCATGACACCCCATACGCATCCCTTAGGGACCGATTAAATAAATATATATATATATATTTATTTACATAACGAACGCATCTATGCAGCCTGTTAGACCGCCCTGAATTTTTATTATCTTCATAATGGGGTTGTTAGCGGAATCTGGCGAAATTTATGTGCCAATTATGTGATAAAGTAGCAGGGATGGTAGTAGCGCTTTATTGGCAAACTATAAGGTCATGGAAATAGGAAAAGGAATGTAAAAAAGAAAAATAAGGTAAAAATATAGGTTAAAACAGTAGGGAGAATATCATTATTTTATCAGCAAATTATAGCGTAATAAATAGAGTAATACATGAAGAGGGTGGTTTTAGAAAGGCAACATGGGATGATAAAATAAAACAGCGAGGTGCACTGAAAACAAGATGAGATAATTAATTTAATATATCGCAGTATCATTGTTATATGAATGTTCCTAATTATATTTGTTTTTGTTGTTGGAAAAGTTTTAAACATTTCGAGTCCATTTCAATAGAAATTCACGAATATTCTACATAAAAAAATAATTGTACTTCCCACGTGATGGAAGGAGATCGTCTACCATCCACATTCAGATAGAGTATATTAATTTACAACAGTTTGATTAAATAAAACCCTCTGCTAACACTAGAAAAAATGTTTAACTCTCTCTCGATAATCCAATGAAACAATTCTTCATTGATTTTCTTTGATAAATTTTTGTCCAGCGTGTAAAGTTTTTAAATTTCGCGCCACCACCCTTCGCACTGCTCTGAAGTATGCCACAGGTCAGGTCAGGGAGGTCGTTCACCTCCCGCGCGGGCTATTTAAACCACCAAATCAACCCTGCAAGTGAAGCTATTCTCTCTCTACACATCTTTTATATTTGAATCACTAAATACCATTTGTAATAGATTGAAATTATAACTGACCTTGTACATTTATTCTTGCTTCTATTTAGCACAGTGGTCAAGGGCACCGTAACAAGCTGCGTACGCATGCGCGCGACACACCGCATATTTTATATATTATTCTTATTATTCTTATTATTATTATTATCTACCTACCTATATCGATCTCATTATATTCAGCACAAAACACAGATCGCTTAAATAATATTCAGCTTAAACATACTCCAACTTTATATATCGCAGATAATCCAGCCCTCAGATTTATTATTACTTAACCACATATATTTTTCATTACGCCTATTACGTATCTTACTACATGATATATATATATATGCATGCGTTCTACTTCTCACCGAAAGTAACCAATGAACAAACATGAAAGAAAAAAGAATTTTACCCTTGCCCGCAGCCCCCCTTTCGCCCGCCCGCCCCCTATTTAATTTACCTGCCTAACGAGACGATCGTTCTACTTCTTTTTTTTTCTTTGTTTGTTTGCCGAATGATCTATTTCTACTGTTTTTTGATTACCCCCGCCCCAAAATGCCCGCCCGAATTTTTTGAGAAAAACACAGTGCTCGAACACGAAGTACGTTTTGTGAGTAATTCTACTACCCCGCAGACATGAGACCCGAAGCACAAGCATATAAAAGCACAAAGACAATCGAAAAAAAAATAATAATAAAACAAGAAAATGCAAAGACAAAAAAAACAGAGAAAGATGAAAACAAAAAGAATAAAGAGCAGAATAAAAAAAGAAAAAAAAAGAAAAGAAAAAGAACGAGACAAAAGTGAATGACTAGACAAAAAAAGCAAACAGAAAAGAAAAGAAAAGCAAAAGAAAAACGCACGCACATGTTCCCGCTTCGTTGCCGATACACGAGCACCCCTGCCTCCCCGCGTGAATATACTGGGTGAACGACGATCACTTCATTCTTGAATATCTGATTTTAATGAAAAAAATGTTTTTTAAGCGAAAGTGTAAATATAAGCAGCAAGTTTTGTCGGAAGTGTTCTACGAGATAACAAGATCATTGGTGTTTTGAATTAGTCACGGTCATGTCAAGATCGCGTGTTGTCACAGATCATTGGATTGGTCTTGACTTCAGTACTTTACGTGTACTTTCAAATCAAACGAGGTTCTTTTAAAATCGTTCCTATCAGCGCAAACGAGTCACACGATAATAAATGAGATATTCAAGGTGATGGGGGGATGTTGTTCACCCCGTCGAAGTATAGTAGAACAGAAAACCGGCGAGATAACGCTGAATGGCGGAGACTCGCGTGTGTTTCCCATTGTTCTGTTTGTAAAATCAATTTGTATCGCTTCCCGATTCGAGCGGAGGCATTAGCTCTCGCGAGCCGACGGGGAACGCCGGCTTCAAATGGAGTTGCGGATCGTATTGGCAGCGAAGTGAGAATATTGGATCGCATTGAACCGTTGACCGCGGAAGCTGATTTGACAGACAGAATCGATTGTTCGCGCTCTCGCCGTCTGCCCTTAGGATACAACCGCGCCGCGAGAGATAGAGAGCTGGGACGAGAGAGAGACCACTCGTTAAATTGATTCGATCTGTGTCCAAAAGCCTACGCCAAGATGCAGCTCGACGCGTTGACCGCCGTAACAATATTTAGAAAGTATCATCCTGACACTGGTCCGCGCGGCCAGGGATTCCCGTACCGGTGAAAATTATGTTTCTGATTAGTTTGGGGGTTGGTTTGCATTAATCAGCGTACTGTGGTTCGTTGAAGCGTTTAAGGGGCTGTTTCTTAATAATTTTTTATAACCATGCGTGTAGAGGTCTATGCAAAGGTGCATTTTTGGGAGGATTGTAAAGAAGATTTAATAGATTAAACAAATAAGGGGCTAGATAGAAATGAAATTTAACGCGCCCGGGTTAGCTTTTATTGTTAGTTATGGAACTCTGTTGTAAAGAATGTTGAACCTGCTTGTTCTTCATCTGACATAGCCTTCATCCCTTAACTACCGGGTTGTTATTTCTTTCTTTTCTAGTAGTTTCTGTTAGGAATTTTGGCGGCGGTCGATGCGTTACCGACAGCGTTAATCGGGCGGTTTCAAATCGTTTTGTGAATTTTCATGAAAAATTGTTGTTCGAATCAGCTTTCCGCGGCGCAACGGATCAACGATACGATCCGACTTCCGGAGGCATGGATATATTTTTGATTTGTAACAGTCGAGTGGCGGTGATGCGAGGACAAGTTGTAACCGAACAAGGAATCGGAATAGTAGGCATCCGGGTGTCCGTGGACAGGGACCCCCGCTTCGGATTCACGTTGACCAGAGCTGACGGATGGTAAGTGATATTTTTACTTTATTTTATACAAACAATTTAACACGTTCACCGCCGAAGCGCCATCCTGAAAAATTTCACGAAGTTAGCGTAATTTAATTAGCTACGCCGAGACTGCAAAGTTAAAATTGATCACAGTAATCATTGCTGTGCGCTCTTTCGGATGCTGCAAATCCAAATAACAGTCGATTTACTTGACTACATTACGATAACTATTTTCTAAAAGTAGGCGAAGGATGTTGACGACGGGCAGTCAATGTGTTAAATTATAGAATATTTTTTAAATGGTTCAATTAATCTGTGTCGATAAAAACTGTACATATATATAGAAATCATACGTTTCATTAACACGATTGAGAAATAGATGTTTAGACTTTCTCCTGTATTTCAAGATTTCCGTGAGATTTAATTATCATAAACCCAAAGCTGGAAACAGTCTATTTCAATCCATCCGGTGGTTCTAATATTAATCTAGCCGTCAACGTGTTTTACAACTCGTAAGCGTCACCAGGTGCAAAATATCAGAGTTAGTGAAGCATATTTAGGACTCGGCCGGTAATTCTGAATAACGGAGTGTCTAATACACTATTAACATTATCTAATTCGCGACATCCCAAATAGCACGAGCGAACAGCCAGTTAACCAGTAACATTTGTAGACGGACCGTAATTTTGACATTTCTACTTAATCTGCAGTTCAGTTACTATTCAGTCGTCGCAGTCCTGTTAAAAATATGTCAAAGTTTGGAACAAACTATTTAATGCGCTCGTTTGCATATTAGTTTGACAGTCTCTGTTATTTTTGTAACCGATTAGATCACCAGAGACAAAATTTGGCATAAAAATCCGCTGACTATTTATAAACTTAGAAGAATAACTAGAATAATAAGAAGAATAAGAAACATATTTTCTCTTGTGGTCTAATCGGTTACAAAAATCTCAGAGACTGTCAAAGTAATATGCATGTTTATTTAATATGCAATGTTTATTTTGCATAAAAATCCTTTGTCTATTTATAAACTTAGAAGAATAAGAAGAATAAGAAACATGAACATTTTCTACCTGATTTGCAACAATCTGGAGTGAAATAGAAGTTTATTTTCTTTTTTTATATGTTTAATAGGTCAAAAATTATATAACAGAATTTTTAATTCTTCTAATGTTTTTACCGTTTTAAATTACACCTGTCGGATAAAATCCTCTGTCGATTTATAAAGGTAAATTGGACTACTGACTACAACAAAATTGTTACTATCTGTTCTTTTTCAGTTGAACCAAAGTGTCAGAGTGCTTTTTGAGTGTTTGGCACATGATAATTTGTCAGTGTCCCTATGATAATATACAGTTTCATTTTGATCCTACTCTCTGACGTAATTTTCTATTCATCTCGAGCGACCTGGTATCCCAAATATGCCGCGTATTCTCTAATTGCTGGACTAAATTGATCGTATTAGAATGTTTGTCGGCTCCTGTCGCGTGAATACAGTGTTCTTAAATCATCGGTGCTGAGCCGAGCTCGCATAGCGTCAGCCTCTAAAAGAAAGGTGCTTGAAGCTCGATGACGCGTCTTTCGTTCATATAAACGCTCAACTAGATGAGCCTCTTCATTGAAACCGGTTCGCCCTCAAAGGTACAATTTCCGTAGTCTCAATTCATCGTGAACCTGAGGTGATGGAGCGTATATTGTGCTCTAATCAAGAGATAAGTGACAAGATGCCTGTGAGGCGTGGCGTAGACAGCAAGGCACGCATTCAATACTCGTAAATGCTATTAATTCAAGAACGTCGTACGAAACATCGACAAATACACGGTGTTTCCATCAAAGGAATAGTCAATCTCGAACAATATTGTTTTCTAAAGCACAGTGCATTTACGTTCTATACCAAAACGGTGAAACTATATGGTTCCCGGTAAGATTATACAAATTTTGTGGAAAATCAATGCCAATATTTGTATATCAACCAAATACTGGTAATTTCGGCAGAATTCGTTGAGCCGAATATTTGGCAAATTAATTTGATAAATTATTTACTCGCAAGATTCGAATTCATCAATTTTGGGGTAATTAACGACCATTACGAAGTTAGAGTTCCTATTTGTACTGTAATAAATTGATGCAGTTGTTTTAGAAAGTTGGAACCTCTAAAGTGCAATTACATATTGGCAACCCAGTCGGTCAGAAATCGATTTCTCACAAAATCTGTTTTAATAAAAATTCAACACGATCAAAAAGAAGAGAAAGACTATGCCTCATGAAACTTTTGATCGAAAACAGATATCGGTTTACAATCAATGCTGAAAAATAATAAAAAAAAGTCAAGCTATCCAGCAATACATATAATTTTGTACACGTCACTTACTTGATGCATAAGTTATTCAGATTTTTCCGATTATTGCGCATGGTCCAGTGAATTATATAAAAACATTCTGTTTAAAGAGACAGATTTTACAAGGTGCTTGAAAACTTTACAATTTATGGTATAGATCGCTCCATACTCGCAATAAAGCTCTCGAAAGCACCATCAACGATGACCGGATGAATCGTTATCTCCAACGGCCCTCATCCTCCCATCTCACAACGCAGCCAGAACAAATAACCACAGTAAAACGCAATGTATCTCAACTTCGGAACAACGGGTGCATCGAGTGGCAAGGCGAGGCGAATCATTGATTAAAATTTCGCCCCATTGAATAGAGTTTTTGTGTTTTATTCGCCGAAATCGGGGAACAACCAGCTCTCGAGCCTATTAAGGCCCTCACACATGGTAGGCACACGGTGCAATGTTTCAGTTTACCTCCACATTACCGATTCTTCTCGGATCATACAAACGTGGAAACATGTGCAATCACTAGCAGGTGTGTTAATTACAAAAAATAAAAAATTTGTTTTATTGGCTGCTGGTCAGTTTTCTTCGGTTTTTGAAGAAGTTTTTTGTTTATTATTCTATGAATTCTATTTACTATAGATGTTAAATTGAGCCTTGCCCTCCTATTTTCAATCTTTTAAAATGATTAAAGAAGTGAATGAAAATGTCTAGTTACCTCCTATTCTTTAATGTTGCTGCAGACAGTTTTTATATTGCATAAAGAGCCACAATATCGTTATTAATAAAATAATTATTCTGACTTCCCGAGAAGAGAGTCCAGTCGTTAGGACCTCCTTTAACACTAAACCTACCAAGCTCTAAAAATGGCTGGCATGTGTTACCTTATAAAAATGACATTATAGAATTTATATAAAGTAAATGATATCGGCGCAAGGTTCGATCATTTTTAAAAACCAACAAATGTGCAATTATTTAAATATGTTAATAGATAAATTCTTCTCGATCGAAATTTAAGTATATAAAGTAAATGATATCGGCGCAAGGTTCGATCATTTTTAAAAACCAACAAATGTGCAATTATTTCAACATGTTTCTTACGTTTCGATCTATATAGAATTTATATAGATTTTCTGTGAATTTTAGTATAATATGTGCCTGGGTACAAAAATGTGTATAATCATATCCAGTGAAAGCATCGTTGTAATTTCACTAACTGCAGAATAAAAAACCAGAAACCGATCATTCGATGGTCTAGTGTTAAAGAAGTAGCTCCGTTTTGTAGAGTGTATCGATGCACCGCGTATCTCGACGCGCACAGGAGCGATTGCATTCCCGCATGTGGGACCCGGCACGGGGACGTCGTTTCCGAGCAAAAGCGAAGACACTTGAGATCCTTTCCGCTCGCGGATGATGCTCGCGAATTTCCCGCTGGCGGAACCGTATGCGTGACATTAGTATTTGCGCACGATGACGGACGGGAAGCGTGCACGCCAGCTTGGACGTTCTTCGTAATAGGATCAAGGCTGCATTGTAATGAAGGGAGGAGAGGGGTGGTAGGAGTGGGTGGGTGTAAAGGGGGATGGAGACGCCGTAGAACACCTATACATCGAACAGGTATATAGTAATCCCGGCGAGGATAATCCTGAAACACGGAGCCGGAGGAGTTGGCCCGGCAAACCACATCAAAGCCCCAGCTAATGATGTCGAAAGCTTCCTAATTACTCCGTGCAAACCTGCGTGATTAGTCCGACCTCCGTTTCTCCCTCTCTCTCTCTCTCTCGAAGCCGACCATATCTACCCCTCCCTCCCCTTTCCCGGTACCATTCACTCTCCCGATAGCTGTCGAAATTTTACCATAATACAGTGAAACTGTGAATGCGAGATTGCATCGCGACGAAATCCACGGCGAACCTGTCAGAACGTCGTAATCCGAGGCCTGGACCCAGGCTCCGAACCGTTTCCATTCACCTTTAATGAATACCAGGGCCAGGCGCTGATAGATTGCCGGTTATTATCGCCGATAAGTACATATGTGCTGCCACGATTCGAGACGCTTGGTTGCGAGTATGGCGAGACTTGGGACACCCTTTTTGGGGTTGGCTCGGGGACCAAGTTCTGTGATTCCACTTTCGGTCTCGATGGTTTTAGACTGCGCTTTGGGATGGGAAACTTCTATTGGAACGTAAATGTGTGTAGGTTCAATTTATTTTGTGGTGACGTCTACCCTTGTCTGGTTTTTGAACTTCGAAATTGCCTTTGTTCGAATGTGTACGATTTCGATTGAAGATGACGGTGTGTAGGGGACGTGTATTGCTGTTTGGAATTGTTAAAATGATTTTAATGACTTAAAAAAGAAATGTTACTCTTAGATCAAAGTAACTCTAGATAAACTTCCAGCGAAGATAGAATTGAGAAATTGATTTAAGTGGATTATTCGTCGAGAATGCTGCCAAAAAAAAATCTAGTCTGTTATAAAGGTGTCCGAGCATTAATGCGGACCATTGTGTATTAAAAATGAGAAATAATCGTAACCGAACAGTAAAATCGCAGCTCCGGGCGCGACACGTTTTCCATCAGGGGCGCCCGAAACAATCGAACTCGATAAGCATATTTCGGTTATCGAAAACTGGCCGGTTCGAATTGGTCACGGTCGAGCCGGACCGGCTGGTATCCTTTATCGATCGTCGGTTGGCCCCGCGACGTAATACCGGAAGCGGTGTATAGTTTGAAATGCATTTACCTACTTCGATCAGGTTTGACGTGCTGGTCAACGACGGCGATGCACTGATCACGCTCTTCTGTCACAGCCCCTTCAAACACGAACTTGACTAGAATAGACACAAAAAGTCTAACGCAATCACGAAGGAAATAAAAATTTAAGGAAATAAAGGAAATAAAGGAAATAAATTAAGGAAATAAAAATTTCAATGGGTCAAAAAAGACCTGAAGAATGCAGCCGAAGATAGATCAATCCATTTATTCCTTCAGGAGAACGTCTGCACTTACTGTTCATCCCTGAACTATAAGAGTACCTGTAATATCAAGAAGGGTTGCAAAGTTGAACAACTTCGACTTAATGTTTTATTTAAATACTGACTCAACGTTCGAATAAGAAGATCTTGGTTTATCTTGAGCTAGGATTACAAGCGTTGGGTATTGAAATTTTAATTTCCTTGGAGCCAATTGAAATTACGATAGCGCTTACATAAGGCACGCCCCATCCCCACTCTTTTCCCGTCACTTACTGCCTCGAGCTCAGCGAAGCCTTATCTCAGTAGGCAAGGAAATCTAATAAAACTACTAGAGCAAAGGAGACAGTCGCACTTCAAAGTGATGCCGCGATAATCATGTAATAAAGAAAATGTAGTGCCAGTGGATCGTAAAGATTCTTCTGATTAGAACGAGTCCGAACACGACATAAATCGGACTAGTTTTATAGGCTTAATATAAACAACAAAATCGAAAACATAAGTAATATTGCTATGTACGAAGCCTATAAAAGTGGACCGAAATTTTTCGTCGTTGCATCTCGTCGCATCTAAGCTTTTATCCACTATATCTATACTCTTACTCTGTCGAGCTGTGCTCGAGTCAATTCCTGGAAGAGAAACGCTACCCTGTAACGCAAGAATTCGACTTCCGGATGCCAATCCTTGTAAATTTAAGCAGGGACTACTGTATTTGAAATGCGTTTACCTACTTCGATCAGGTTTGACGTGCTGGTCAACGGCGGCGGTGCAGTGACGCTTCAGTTCCAGCGCAGCCCCTTCAAACCCCTTACGAGGACCGTGTTCGTGCCGTGGAATCAAATAGTGGTTCTGCCTACTGTGGTGATGACCCTTAACATGGACGGCCAGTCTCATAAATCGAACCAACCCCCGAGCCCAGCTGTCGGTAAGTATTAACCCCCATATTATGTTTCCGTTTCCTTTTCTCTTTTCGTATTTCGTTCACGTTATGTCGCGGCTCCCCGTTATCGCCACCCTGTTAACGAGTCGAATAAATGGCCCGGAAGCTTTCGATACAGCGAAGATACATGCATTAAACATGAGTCTATATGTTATATGTATTTATTATTGTTCGTTATGGTTTTATTCATTACGTTCCTCGGTTCCGTTGAGTTTGTTCATTGAGTTTGCTAATGCGTGCTCATAATCAGCGGATCATCCGACACAGGACCCATCCGTGACATTGCTGAACGTGTGTGCCGTCTTTGTTCCGTCCTTAAGTGTTTTATGTTTTTAAGTTCCTTACCATTTATGGCGTACAATATAATAGGCTTCCCAGGGATCTCCATGGGACTATTTAGCGAGCACGGACCGTGCCTGGAGCACGACCATGAGCTCCTCAGGCCAATAATCGTCAGCACATGGATGCCCGAGAAGGTGGGAGGACTGCCTGGCAAGAGCTTGGTGTTCGCGGAAAGTCAGGTAAACAGCACTGATCCATATCGTTTCTTGTAGATTCTATTGATCTTAGGATCTTAAGATCTAACAAAATATCGCGGGCAGCATAGCGCGATTCTACATCTCCCATATAGTCAAAAATGACATAAGAAACTCCTCCGCAAAATTGACCTTGAATGTGAAAAACAAGGTAAAGAAAAAACCACAAATTTTTTTAATCGTATAATCGTTTTAATCGTTAAACGTTTAAAGAAAAAATTTTGGATTTTTACCCTGTTTTTTACGTTCAAGGTCAATTTTGCAGGGGTTCCTTATGTCATTTTCGAATAAATCGGGGTGTAGAAACGCTGGTTCTATTGTTATAAAACAATCTTTAAAATTGGGTGTCCAAATGAAGTGATTGAAATGTGGGGACCAAATAAAACATCTACTTAAAACGTCCTATTACTCCGTATGACGTCCATTAACAATAAATTTCCCAAAACACTTAATATTTCTTAAACAGTACCAACAACCCTCAACGAACCCTCATAAACATTTCCCAAAGATCCCCAAGGGAAGAAGGCCACAAAATCCTCCCGCATCTCGAAAAAGTCCTGCAAATTCGTGTCGCATGAGCATCCGTATCTCACCATCCCAGCCCCACTACACCCAGCCCCACTACACCCAGCCCATCAAACTGCAATCTGTTATTTGTCCCGGTTGCCAAAGCGCATGCAAGATCATCCGGTGCATAACAGCGGACACTTTGTAGCAGCTTTCCTCACTCTCAGTCGGCATCTGTGCAGCTGCGGAAGCTGTTCCGGGGCTGATTTAAAATTCAAATTGCGTCCGGCGGTGGCCGTAAACAAGATTTTCGAGTGACCGGGTCGGTTCTTGCAGATCGTGCAGGAGAGCATCGCCATACCAGGCTCGAACCTGCACTTGATGTATCAGAGCAACCAGGCGGCCGGCTACCTGTCCACTGTTAGGATGCAGTTGACTGGCCCGTTCATCCCGAAGTCGCTGACGCACGTGCACGTGCACGTAGAGATCGAGGGGTCCTTGCACACAAAGACATACGAGGCAGACCCGAACCTGACGCACACCTTCGCCTGGAACAAGAGGAACGTTTACAAGCAGAAGGTCTACGGAGTCGCACAGGCCAGGATCTCCATCGGCTACCAGCACTCCAGTTGTCCCTCTGTCATCTGGGAGACGCAGACAGCCAGCATGCAAGGGTTCGACGTTGACATCTCGGACATAGGTGGATGGGGACTCGACATACATCATCATTACAATTTCCACGAGGGCATCCTGCAGAAAGGTGACGGGACTACGCTGCACTTCAAGCAGTACCCTAGGACTGTGAAGGTCGTCATGGGCACTGGGCTGCAGAGGAACCTAGTTTGCCAAGACTGCAATGGCCTGGCCAAGGATGCCAGACTGCTGACGCCTGTGGCTCTTACCAGCGGACCCGATGGAAGCATCTACGTTGGAGATTTCAATCTTGTCAGGAGGATCACGCCTGAAGGAAATGTCTACACTGTGCTGATATTGAGGTGAGTCGCGGTTTCAAGTTCGGCAAACTGGGAGAATGTATTAGACTTTTGCATACGAAATGTCCGATTTTTAACAGTAACGTAGAGATAAAATAGATCTTTCTCAGAGGCATTAAGACCAAAACTTTATTTTACAGTGCGACACAAGTGGCCTATCAGTATTACCTCTGCGTCTCTCCAGCTGATGGACACCTGTACATCAGCGATCCTGAGAAACATCAAATATTGAAGGCGTTAACATTGGAAGTTGTACAGAACCCTAGCATTAACATCGAGCCAGTCGTTGGCAGCGGTGAAAGATGCATTCCTGGTGACGAGAGTTATTGCGGAGACGAGGGTCCAGCTATTCGTGCTAAGTTGGCTCATCCAAAAGGTAACTGCTCAGAAACTAAAGAGCATCCACACAGAATAAAAGTGTCCAAGAACTTATCCAAAGTGATTCAGTGGCACCCATACCATTACTTCACCCCTTATCAACCCTCAAATCGCCACTCAATAAACGTATCCCATTCCAGGAATCGCGATAGCAGCGGACAAGACGATGTACATCGCGGACGGGAGGAATATCCGAGCGGTGGATCCCCACGGCATCATCCACACCCTGGTGGGTCACCACGGCCACCATAACCACTGGTCCCCAGCGCCGTGCGTGGGTGCAATACCCGCCCACCAGGCTCAGCTTCAATGGCCGACAGGATTGACCCTAAGTCCGCTGGACGGTTCCCTGCATTTTATCGACGACAGGTTAGTCCTGAAGCTTACCAGCGACTTAAAAGTCCGTGTGGTAGCGGGGACGCCTCTCCACTGCACCAGCAACACCAACGGGAACGACGGGGATGCATCCAAGGCGAATGTAACGAGCATCGCCAACCCGAAGAAGCCAGACGAAGTCCTGGGCTCGGTTCTAGCTGTTGGTTTCAGTCCAACCGGTGAACTGTACATAGCAGAGAGCGATTCTCACAGAGTGAACACTATCAGAGTGGTGGACAGCTCTGGAAAGATGTCTCATTTTGCTGGTCAGCAACAGGAGCGGCTGAGAGGGCAATGCGAGTGCAATAATACTACTCCCAGCACCAAGGATCTGGAAAGTTGCTCTTGTACCGATGACACTAGCAGCACAGAGACTCTATTATCATCTAATGCCAAGTTCACTGCTATATCTGCTATCGCTATCTCTCCCGATGGTGTTCTCCACGTGGCAGACCAAGGCAGCTTGCACATCCTCGCTCTTCAGCCTTATTTACCTAATCACGACGAGAGCGGAGAGTTTCATATTCCATTCCCACCTACGAACGAAATCTACGTGTTCAATCGATACGGTCAACACATATCCACTAAAGATTTAACATCTGGAAAGACGCGATACTCATTTTTGTACAGCAAGAACACCAGTTTGGGGAAACTGTCTACTGTGAATGACAGCGCGCGTAATAAGATCCAGTTCCTCAGGGACTATAACAGTGTTGTTTATTCCATCGAGAATACTCAAGATCACAAGTCTGGGCTGAAGATCTCGGCTGTTGGGTTCCTGGAGAAGCTCACCGAGAGGGAAAGATCGGAGATCGTTCTTGGATATGATGGGTCTACTGGTTTGCTGACCAGTCGATCAGGAGTAAGTGTTCAGTACATTGAAGTGTTTTGTGAGTTTTGAATGTGTTGTACATTGTTGTTTTATTTGTTAAAGGGTGGCGATACGTATATTTACAATTACGATGATTTGGGACGTGTTACCGACGTGATTCTGCCTACTGGAGAGAAGCTGAGGCTGTCTTCGGACTTATCTGGCGATGAAGGTCTGGCTGTGAAGCTGTCTGCTCCTCTGCGGGCGCTGTCGAAAGGCGATAAACAGAGAGTTGTGGAGTTTATGATGAAGAATGAGAGGTCCAAGGAGTTGACTATCACTGATGGTAAGATTAACATTAAAATTTTCTGCTTTTCGATTTCAATACCTCGTATTAATAAACAATTCTGGTATCTCAGGTGCTAAGGTCAAGAAGGCCATTGCGTTCACCAACAGCAGCCTCGAGGTCCTGCTCCCAGGTGGTGGCAGAGTCCTCAGTGCTCCAACAACCAAGCATCCCCTATTGGAGGCCGCACTGCCAGTAGAAGCCGAGATGCTACCAATGTGGAGCTACCAATTGATGTCTCTAGGAGAGCTAACGAATACCATGACGACCACATACAATTTAGTCGGCGATGTCAGTCACTTCCAACAAACTCTAAACAGAGAGATCTGGGTGAACGACACTAGAGTGATAGGTGTTGAATTCGAGCAAGCTTTCAGTCGCGAGACGTTCTACGATAAGACCAGAAACCCTCTATTAACAGTCACATTTGACCCAGCGGGACTACCTTTGACCTGGCAGCCTCATGAACAAGGTTACAATCTGACGATAACTTATGACAGATTCAATCGTATAGAAAGCTGGAAATGGGGAGCTTCTGATGAATCCTACGGTTATGATCGACATGGGCAGCTAGCTGAGGTAACCAACAGCCAGGATGGCACCAAACACTATGTTTACAATAGCCTGAACATCCTCTCTAACATCACTCTAGCCAGCGACAGACATTTCTCTTTGGAGTACGATGATGATGGCGGTCTTCGTCACATCATTCTTCCATCAGGAACAAAACATTCGTTCTCTTGCCAGGCTTCTCTCGGCTTCCTGAGAGTGACGTACACTCCTCCAGGGAGCACCAGAGCTTATCTCCAACACTATAGTCATGACGGCAGTCTATTGCAAACCGTGTTCCCTGGAGACGGTGCTAGAATCGTCTACAGGTATCATACTTCAGGCCAGCTTGCTGAAGTGGTGCATGGGGATGGAAAGAGCGAGATGAGGTACACAGAGAGTGGTCTTCCCTCGGAAGTGATTCACTCTGAGAGGGACGTAGAGTACAAATGGGACTACCAATATAGCGCTGGCTTGCTAGTTGAAGAACGTATTGACTTCGGAGCGAAGACTGGACTCAGTAACGCCAAGTTTACCTTTGACTACGATTCCAACTTCAGGCTGATTAATGTCCAAGGAAGAATAGGTGGTCAGACGCTGCCAACACACACTATGGCCTACAGTCCTAGAACTGGCATGTTGGAGCAGATAGGTCAGTTTAAGGTCGCCAGGCCGCAGACCAACGAGACCACAGTATTTGATGGAACCGCATTGTTCTCACGAATCACTGATGAGAGGTACTTGGAGACGCAAGTGACCTTGACTATTCATCAGCTAGAAGTGTTCAGGATGGAGTTCACTCATGATTCTCGAGGTCGTATCAATCAGACCAGGACGTACACTCGCAACGTTGCTGTGAACACTTATACTAATGTGAAGAACTATACTTGGGACTGCGACGGTCAATTAACTGGAGTAGAAGCTCAGGAACCATGGGGATTCAAGTATGATGCGAATGGTAACATGTTGTCGTTAACGTACAGAGGAAACACGATACCCATGGAATATAATAGCATGGATAGAATAGTTAAATTCGGTGAAGGTCTCTATAAGTATGACAATAGAGGATTGGTGGTGCAAAATGCGAGAGAAGAAAGGTTCAATTACAATGCTAAAGGTCTTTTAGTTCGCGCTACCAAACGCGGACGTTTCGATGTTAGATATTACTACGATCATATGGATCGTCTAGCTACCAGGAAAGACAATTACGGCAACGTTACTCAATTTTTCTATAACAATCAGAAACGTCCTCACGAAGTCAGCCAGATTTATAGTCCACGAGATGGAAAATTGATGTCTTTGGTGTACGATGATAGGGGACATCTAATATACGCACAAGTCTACAGGCACAAGTATTACATCGCCACCGATCAGTGTGGCACACCCATCATGATCTTCAGCCAGTATGGAGAGGGCATCAGGGAGATCATGAGGTCACCCTACGGACATATCGTTTACGACTCCAACCCCTATTTGTATCTACCTGTCGATTTCTGTGGAGGATTATTGGACAAGGTGAGACAGTGATCGATACAGAGGATTGGTGGTTTCATAGTCGTCTTGGTCTGGGTTTAGATTCAGACCTCAGTTTCAGCCATCAGTCTCAGCTTTCAGAAAATTGAAATGTTTGGTATAAATCCATGTGGACCTCCCTCAGTAAAAATGTCCTAATTGTTACTTTAATATACAGTGACTTCAGTCTATCAGATTCTTAGAAATATTACATAATCAATATTTAGTTCACAGTACTATTAAAAATGAGCACATTAGGTCATGCAACAAACAGATTGAGGAATACAAACTCAGACAGCTTGCGAAGCAGGCAGTGGTCAGATTTGAGAGTTGCAAAGTTCCTAACAGTATCTTTTGGTCTCCAGGTGACGTCTCTGGTGCACATGCCGAACGGCAAAGTCTACGACCCATTGATCGGCCAGTGGATGTCTCCACTCTGGGAGAACGTGCTGGACAGGGTGGACACGCCGACTCACCTGCACTTGTATAGGTTCAACGGGAACGATCCTATTGACGTCAGGCACACAGACAGACCAAACCAACCCACAGGTAAGGCGAGCGTATCTTCGACGATCAATTGCTTTGTGCAAGATTAATGGCTTGCATAGCTCTGAGTCAATATTGATGCGCTTGGAGGGTGGCTAGCTTCTGAAACCAAATAGCACATCCATACCATCCGATAGATCTCCTCCTTGATTTAGCATCCCCAATATCAGTCCTCGAGACACAGTTACAAACTGTTAAATATATCTTGCAGACCACATATCATGGCTGAAGCACCTGGGCTACGACCTGAAGAGCCTGGCGCCTCAACTGTTCCCGGAAGAGCTGCCGGACAGCCTGGTACCTCCAGCGTTGGGTCCAGGAACATCAATCTTCGGGAAGAAAAAGCGAACGAGGAACATGGGTGTGCAATCAGGATTCCTGGCTCACATCGCGCAGAGGCATTCCGGAGATGCAGTGAGTCTCTCGGCTCCGCCACGCTCGGCCCTGAAGAAGGATACCAGCGATCTGATCCCGAGTCGTTTGGGAGCTGCTTCTGATCCTCCGTTTGGCAAGGGGATCCTGGTGTCGAGGACAGTGGACGGCCAGGCTGTGGTGTCCAGTGTTCCAACGGCGAACGCCATTTACGGAGACGTGTTCACGTCGGTGTTCAACCGGTCGTACTTCCTGCCGTTCACGTTCGTGGTGCACAGTGCTCAGCAGGATGCGTTCTACTTCGTCAAGGAAGAGACCTGGCGGGCTATCGAAGACAGGGGCCAGCTGAAGCGGCTGGGTGGCCAAGTGAACACCACGTTCCACGAAAGCGAGAACGGCAGCGGTAGCAGCTCGCTGATCGACGTGAAGATCCACGGGGACAGCTACGTGGTGAACCTGCGTTATGGCACCACCGCCGAAAAAGAGAAGCAAAGACTGCTGCACCACGCGAAGGCCACCGCGATCCGCAAGGCCTGGCACCGGGAGCGCGAGGCTCTCAAGGCCAACACCCCGTCCACCATCGAGTGGATGGTCGCCGAGCAGGACGAGATCCTGAAGTCCGGCTCCGCGTCCAACTACGAGGGCGAGTACATCCACGACGCGCAGCTGTACCCCGAGCTAGCCGAGGACCCCTACAACATCAGGTTCGTGAAGAAGGCGGTCGACCCGTCCAGCAAGAAACGTCGCAGAAGGAGAGGCGCGCCGACCTGCAAGCTCTGGTGGCTGGACAAGCTCTGTTAGATCGGCGGTCAGGCCCGGTCGCCTAAACGCTAATCACCACACACACACACATACACACAAGTCCTCCTCTCCTGGAGCCCGGGAGAACTGTCCAAAAAAAAAAACAAAGCGGAAGCGAAACAGGAATTTTTGTTCGGAGCGCGCGCGCGCTCGCCGAAGAAGATGAAGAAGAAGCGGGTGGTGGACGATGAGAAGAAGAAGAAGACGACGATGAAGAGTCGTGTGCGCGTGTCGATAACCGCGCGCACTTGAACACTATCAAACAAAGAGAAAAAAAAAAGTTTTATACCAAAGTCTATTTGTGTATTTCGAAGATGCCAAAAACATTAACGTTAATACGATTATTATGTACCGTGATAGGGTGTAGTTGTGTAAGGGCGAAGAGTCGCGTGACTCGCGGGTCACCGAAGGTGGTGTGTGCGAACGGGAGAGGGCCGCGAGACGTTCCGGGGACCCGTCTTCGGGGACGTTGTTCCTTCGATGAGACGCGGTGCGCGGAACGTGATCGTGAAAAACGGCGACGTACACCATCGAGAGGTCGATTCGGCGCGGAGTCGGACGGGTCGGAGACCGGAAGCCAGGCCATTCGTCGTTGAGGGCGAACCGAGTGAGAGAAACTAGTCAATATATAGCTTTACATTGACGTAGAAACATTTTTCCAGTAGGATAAGGTCGAGCCGAGTGTCACGATCGTCGATGTTGCCGTGTGAGAACCGTGTGGTACCCTGTCTGTCCGTCTCGTGTGGCCGCGCGATGCTCGAACCGTAGAACGATCTGGATCTAGAAAGGTCTTAAGAGAAGAAGTGAAAAGAAGAGAATAGACGGGTTGGGGTCTAGAAGAATGAACGAGGACAGTAGGTACAGTGGATCGCGAGTGCAAGGGGACACGGACGAATCTCAACAATGAATGGCCCGAGGATCACGGAGATGGATGGAGAAGAGGATCGTTCGGACGCGCTTCGAATTGACGTTATCCCGAATTTAGGCGGAGGTCGAGGACGATGTTAGGGTGTATAATAAAGTGGTGCTTTCGGTGCGACAGTAACGAGCGTGACTAGTTAGAGGACATCACTAAATAGCGTGACTAAGGTATTTTTAACTGATGGATGTGTCCTAAATCCCAACCCCTGATTCCCCGTTCAGCGCCAGCGTCCACCACTTCCTCTCCTCACGGAGGACCCGTGCGTCGCTCGCACGAAAAATGACGGCGGCGGCTGCACCGCGGGGACTTACAAAATGGCCGCTTCCAGCCGGAAGAAGCGTTCGAAACAAAAAAAAAAGATAAGAAACCGGAAGAGAAGCGTTCAGAAAAAAAAACCGGAAGGAAGCGTCGGGCGCGCGCGCCGATGTCCGTCTCCGCGAGCCACGCGAACGCGGACGGACTAATTGTCGGTAAATAATACGTATAAACACAATATCGCAAATATTCGTGCTTGCTGGATATGAATAACGAGCGTTAACTATCGTTTCCTTCACCGAAGTAACTAAGTGTGTGTATCTAAATTAACGCTGATCAGTGCCGGCCGTTTCCGCGGCGCACTGAACGCCATAATTAACGTCTCTACGCGCGTAAGCTATTATTTAGCACCCGCCGAGCCCTTTCAACGCTTGCGATCAACCCTTGCTGCGATGATCGAATGTACAGGGTGATGAAGATGAATGGGGAAAGGTCCCTGAGGAATTTTAGAAAGATACGTCGGCTTCGTTTGCTGTTATACTCGCGGATTGTCTTGGGAATTTAATTGGTTTTGTAGACTATTTTGTGAATGGGTATCTTTCTTGGCCCTTGACTGGTGGGTTGGTATGTTTCAGACTATACGAACATCTTTTTTTAACGATTCTGGATGTACTTGTTTCAAACTCAATTAAAAATTTCTCGAATTGACACGATGTTACTCGTTTCGGCGCACTTGTTATACTAGACGGGCATTGTTTATGCGTTTATGCTTTAGCTAATTTTTCAAAATTTGAAATACCGAATTTTGTAATAAATTTTAGTATCACATTTATTTTATTTTCGTTTTATTGTAATCCTTAAACAAGACACTGAGAGATTTTATTTAATTTCTGTCACTATAAATCTTCCTGCTGGATTTATCTAGTATTCACGTCATAATAATGACTATAATCGAACTCGAGGTACAATAACCCTTTAAGGAATGGAGTCCGTAGTCGAGTCAAATGTCTAAATCTTTGTTCTATTTAAACATTTCCTTCGCACTTGTTTCTGAAAATACTATTTCGTCTAAAAATCCACAATATCCTGATTGCACTAGGACTACAATGTTACCTGCCTTTTTGCATAAAAATGTACTATTTCCTTACTGCACTATGTCGAAAATATTGTCTAAAAATGCTATTCGAACCGACATCGTTGCATGAAAAGTTTCGTTTCCTGGTTCTATATACCAGGTTCAAGCCCTTTTTTGTATAAAATATTGCAAGCCACCCTTCTAGTTAAGGGTTGACGAGATTCCCGTCACTCTATGTTCGAGATCATATCAAGGTCCGCAAATTCTGACTCGGTCAAGCTTTGTTCCTCAGATGGCCACAGTCAATGAAGACTCTAAAACGACTCAAGGTAGCTGCAATCAAAAGCTGCTCGATCTTCAACGGAGTTAGGGTTGATGGCAGGTGTGACTAGTCTCCTGACACCCGTCTCCCACCCACACCTTCCCCTCGTTTCCTTCCTTTGGATAATATTCCCCTCGATTGCCACATTCGATACTTTGCGACGGCTTTAGACGGCGCCATTTTAACGGGATTAGATAGCTGGCACCGCGACGACAAGATATATCGCGGCTAGAAATCGAAATAAAAACGACAAAACCGAAAAAAAAAGATATGATAACACTATACGCTGAGTGTATAAACGTTACGGAAGGAACAAAAAGAGGAAAAAGAAAACTATATATTGAGAGAAAGAGAAACAGAAGGCGGGAGTAAGAAAGAAAGAAAAATATGAGAAGGGAGAGAGTGAGAAAGAAAGAGAGAGAGAGAGATTGAGAGATATATAGGAAAGCTTCGTGTAATGTATTTTTTACTCGGACTCGAGTGTTTAGAGCTATGTAACAGCGAAACTCTCCAAATTCTGCGGTCCAAGCGAACTCTCCAAGCGCCCTAAGAAATCGGAGACTCAGCTCGTTTCGCGCGTATTTTCCTGTCGAAGAAAAAAAAAACTGAACCTCTCGCGGACTATACGGGGGTGCCGCGAGATCACTATAACCGCGAGAATCGTCGAACTATTCAGTATCGTGTTAATAATCGGGGGTGGGTTCGTTCTCTCCCCTGGAGGAAAAAAAAAGAAAACCAACGCTGCCATATGATCGCGACAAATCAGCGAGAAGGATGACGCCATCAGAGCTACAGCTTCGATACGTGGACGTCTAAACACTCACACTGCCCAGCCTCCCTTTCTGAAGCCCTCACCCCCCCTTGAAACCACACCCCCTCACCCGTTTCTTCGTATCTGTAACCGTATATCTATGTAATTTACCAACGCGGATCGGTGACGGCGTTCAAAGAATCGACTATTTTTTAAAACGCGATAGGAAGCATCGAGTGTCAAATTATTAAATGTGGGAGTGAGAGAGTGTTTGCGCGAGTGCGTGTACGTATGTGTGTATCCGAGAGAGAGAGAGAGAGAGAGAGAAAGAGAGAAAGAGAGCCTACGCGGTTCACGGTGGATAATTATGTACTCGGAAAAAAAAGGTGTGCAGGGTCGTGAGAAGCTTGTTCTTCGAGTTCTACGTGCTAACCTAGAGAAACGTGAATGCAAACCGTGGGGGGTTCAATTAAATGGGAAGAAAACCATAATATGGGAAAATTTGAGTAAATCGACGATTCGCTCTCTAACTTCCGTGAAGTTTCGTCTCGTTTCGCAGAACACAAAGAGAGAAATATTGAAAACCTTTTTACATGTTTCCCGAAGTTTTCGACCGCGCGGGGGGAGGGGGGACACGATTAAATATAAATATGAATATAAATATAAATATATATATATACCTATAAATATATATATATAAATATAAATACTTCTGGAATTAACGGGGTAGAAATCGAAGGAGTAAACCGATTTTTATTATTATTATTATTATTATTATTACTATTATTATTATTATTACGATTATTAATTAATTATTACCTGCGATTAAACAACGCGGATCGTATTATTAATGCGAAAAGAGAGAAATTATGTATGGCCGGAAGCTAGCTGAATCCGTCGGACCACGTGATGATGATAATGATGATGTTAATGATGATGATGGCGATGTATTGTGAGGTACTCGATTCTCGCGAAGCGAATCTCGACGAGTAGAGATTCAGAACAGAACTGAAGCTTGGAAAGAGAGTGAAAGAGAGAGAGAGAGAGTGATATATTAATGAGAAAAATAACAAAAATTAAGAATGCGAGATGGAAAGAATGGGAGAACGAGAGTGAATGAATGGCAGAAGAGTCAAGTCATGCTGCAGCTACTATGACCACTACCCCTAAGTAGATTAAACGCTACTTTGCCGCTGATCTAATTGTTTACCGTCACGTGTTGCTGTAAACCTAAACTAACGATACGATATATTTTATTTATATAATCTAATCGACTGTATTTATTGTAAATAGTCACGATGTTTGCTATGATATAATATATCTGTAATTGGATGGAAACCTGCCTGAGACTGCGCCCAGCCCTGTCCTATAATAACTATGTCTCCCTGTGCTCACGCACAAACACACAGACACACACGCACACACACTATGCCACGCATCCTGTGCGAATCCGGTCGATTATTTAAACTAACTCATAGTTTTCCAACCCAGAGAGTACTAAACTTTAGTTTCTGGTTATTTCGGTTGCTTTGTTTCAGATCTAACTTCTCGCGGTTTCGAAAATTGCATGCTCGTCTGTTCTTCGAGATAACAGAGATAGGTTATCGAAAGGTTTCAATGCGGTGGAGGTTGGGAAACTATGGTCTGATTCGTTTTTATGATGTCCACGTCGCTTTCGATTGGATACGACATATTTTTTTAATTAGAGGTCCTAATCGATCGACATAATTAACCCTTTCGTTGCGGTGGAGTAGCACTATGGTACGCACACAACATTATTTATTCCTGTAGTCTGTAAATTAAAAATAAAATAGAACGACACTTAAGTATCCCTTAAGTGGACTATCCAACGTGGCTCTACTCAAATTGTTGCTAACAATTACGTAATTGATACAATTATTCAGAGACTCAATCAAACTTTGACCATCTCACTACATCTAAATTAATATTAAATACATTAATTCAATTGCAGTTTCCATCTGCACATTGAAGGTTCTCAAGTTTGTATTATATGTATAAATTCTCGAATGAGTCCAAGGCGCCACAGATTAGTGATCACCAGTTGACAAACGAAACAATGAATGTATAATAAAAACAAATTACATATTATAATCACCAGATATTGTTTTTTTACAATTGCGAGCGACGAAGGCATCAGAGATTTTGCGGATCGACCGATTTAGTACACGCTAACGCGAGTGCACAAGTGGACAGGTGGATCTATATGTATGTACACATGTATATGTATACAAGGGAACGGTGAATTAGCCGAGAATTCGTGGACGAACAGGTGCAAGCACAGGTACTTAGGGTATCTGGGCGATTAGGAGAGATAAAGACAGATCTGTATCGCGTTCAACGAGTTATTATTAACGATGTCAATACATTTTTGTCGTCTCGCAACGAACGAGTTGGGAGTACGACATGTTGTCGGGACTCTGCCCTCCCCCTCTCCCCCCATTCATCGATTTCACGAAAAGTAAAAAAGAATAAAATCCAAAAATTAAAAGTCTTGCTTCGGGAACCCTTTCGAGGACTGACAGAGCACGATGGCCAGAGACAATTTTTTATAAATGTATTTTTTTCTCCCGGCGTTCGTTGACGATCCACAGTCGTCTTAGAAGCTCTCGAAAGAGTTTTCAAAAAAGAAAAAAGAAGGAACAAAGATAACTGGAAAATAATTTAAAAAATACGTGGAACTCTAATCGACGAATCGCCGCCATGACAGGCACATACCGTGCCGCCACCCAACCAGCATGTCCAATAACTTACAATATTACTATCATAAGTACAATATATTAAGTGTTTTCAGAAAATATATGATCTATATATGATAATAAAAACGGGAAAACGTTTCATCGGGCAGTTTGTCATTTTGTCTTTTCGATCCTCGTGCATCGATCCTTCGCCCTCAGCCTCCTTGGGGGTTTTCGACATAGTTCTTTACCAGTTAGAGTTGGGATGGTTCTCGGCGGTTGGATCTACGTTTCTTCAATCTGCACAGGATGCAGAGGGCGAGGGAAAAATTGATTAACTGAAAGAAAACAAATAAATTTGGATTGTTTGTTTGAAAACGAAAAGATAGTAAAATTGTGAAGCCTCGAATTTCCTCCACCCTGGTAGGATTTATGTTCCTGCAAAAGATTATGGGTCCGTGTGATAAACCTGATAAAAATTATCTTTACGATATATACAACGAATAATATTTGATTTCTAAAGAGCTTCACGATAAACAGTGCAGAGATTTTATGCAGTCGTTTAACACATTTCCAAAACAGGATTAAATAAATTTCTGAAGCCTACGTTCCCCGTTTATTTTGTTATCTTACTAGGATCAGAAAAATCAACAGGGCTGTTATGCTAATGGCATGGACATGCGACTTCAACAAAAGCGCAGCGTTTTGAAGACATCCGGATTTGAAGGTTACAGCTTCCGTAATTTTTATACACTAAAAGCATTAATAACAAATCAAATTTTAGACGAAATCTATTAATAATGCTAGAAACGTCAACTCTCATTCAATAAAAGATAATAAATCGCTAGCGGAATTACTTCTTCAATGACTGTAGCACAGCAACTCTTTGGGACGCTAAGTCCATTCTTGGTCCAATCACGCGAGGACTGAATCCCACAGCACTTCAGCTGAAATAAAGTTCTTTCTCAATATCTGAAGTACACGAAGAGATATGAAAAACGGTGAAAGAGAAACATTACAATATGGTTGGCAAAAGGAATGGGTCTCTTACATATCTGTGGGTACTGTCCCATGATCTTCTACTCGACGATGAGGATTCATAGTTTCTCATGGCGGTGACCATGTCCGTTTGAATATTTTTTAAAATTTTTTCGAATATCCAGAAGCTTGATATCGCAGTTACGAAGATAATGCAGAGGAACAGTAGGCAAAGAAATATATACTGAAATTAAGTAATAATATTCTAGTGATTCGTTAACACTTTACCTACCGAAAATTGATTAACAGATCAATGTGATCTATATTATGTCAAAGAAAGAAGCTGCGAAACTTTCTTTTAAAAGAGATTATTGATTTACTGATTCACGATTGAAATTATTTTTAACTATGGATCATGGTTTTTTAAAGAAGTTTTAAATTATCGTCGGTAGGTAGCGTGTTACAGTATTTCTTAATAATGATAGTAGAGTTGAACCAACGGTCTTCAAGTACTTCTTCAGTTTTCGGACTAAACCAATTATCCCAAGTAAAGAAGTAAGAGATCCAACGAGACCAACAAGCAACAAAGTGACGAGGAAAATCCGGTGTCCAATCAATCTGGACATTATTCTGTCGTCAGTCAGGGTCCACACTGACGTCACCACGCCCACTATGCCTGCAAGCTTCATTTATTGTAAGAAAAGGTAGACGCTACGGTCAGGTACGATCTAATATTTTTTCATGAAAGATAAATAAATTTTTACACATTGCTACCGTCAAGACCAGCAAAATTGATCGCGGTAAAATTAATTGGTGAATGAAGATTGCTATTACAGTAATTCATCCATAACTGTCTAAAATGTCTAAACGATAACTGTCTAGTCGCCTACCCATTCCACTGAGGGGCATACCCCGTGAGGTGCCGTGAAACTCAGTAGGCCTCGGCCGCTGAGCAATGTAACCTGAATACCGGATCAGGTATATCGGTGTGAGACCAAGAGACCATTACTAATCCAATGAACTTCCTTACTTTTCATTATTTTCTTATGAAACTTTCACCAATATATTCGTGGCACTTTTCTAATGAAATTGATACCAAATATGAAATAATTCCGATGATATTTACCCGTGTAATGGACGATGAAAGTTTCGGATGCAAGGAAGGACAGCGTATGGGAAAGAAAGAGACGCGGATAGTCGCAGTCGCCGGCATAGTTCAAAGGCCCGCGTGTCCTCACAAAGTAATGTCAATAAAAAAACTTTTTTATTATTACTTATTTTTTTACGAGACTTTCATTAATATATTTGTGGCAATTTTCTGATTAAAATGATACCAAACACGACAGAATTCGGATCATATACAGATATGTATATGGTCATTTATAATTCAAGTCAGTTCTTTTGACCGGGACAATTCGCGAATCTTACACGGGTAAATATCATCGGAATTATATCATATTTGGTATCATTTTCATTAGAAAAATGCCACGAATATATTGGTGAAAGTTCCATAAAAAAATAATAAAAAATAAAGAAGTTTTGTCATTGGATTAGTAGTGATTCACACCGATACACCCGACCCGGTATCGGAGTTCACTGCTCGGCGGCCGAGGCCTCTCGAGCTTCGGTGTCCTGTTCTACGTCCGGCAAAAGTCAAAGAATAGTATCCCTTCACGATAATTGTCTTTGGCCAGACCCGTGGTATAGACAGTTATGGATGAATTACTGTATTATGGTTCTACTTATTTGCTTAATGACAGTTTTATTTTTTACTCACGAATGTTATTGCATTACTCATTAGGAAAATAGTTCGAATGCATGTTTGGAAGAAGTGATCGTCAGGGACCTCCTGGAAATTCATTCCGGGGAAATGTGACATTTTTCCAGTGGAAACGGTGGCATTGCTGCCGGTGACGTCCTCGTCTTCCGTATCCGGTTCATCCTCGCTTTTGCCGGTCCCGTAGTGTTTCACACCGGTGAAAAATTTGTTCCAGTTCATGTGTCTGCCCGAGCCCTGAATTTTGCCGAGGCAAATAAACAAATAAAAGTAAATAAAGAATACCAAGATTCGTGTCGTACTTTTATTCGTCCGTTTTCTAGTTTGTTGTAAATAAGACAAAACGTAAAGTGAAGAAAATATGTGCGACCATACTATATAAATATATTGTGGTAATAATTACTGCTTGAAATATTTTATTAATTTGTTGAGTGATTTAATTGCGAATTAACCGGTGGCGTCATCTACGGTAGAACGTACAAGATGGCTTGCACGAGCATAGTCTATATTACCACAGACACAGACTTAGGATCAGTACAGTAGGGCTGTGCGAGTACTCGCATAGTGCGAGTCGAGCTTAGCTCGACTCGAGTGTGCGAGTCGGGTCGAGTACCCGCACGAAGCGAGCGGCTCGAACGAAGCGAGCTACTCGCATCGATGCGAGCTACTCGCACCGGTGCATTCGGCTCGCACCGGTGCATTCAGCTCGCACCGGTGCAAGCGTACTTAAATGACTGGTGGCCGACTGGCCGAACGTACTCCAGAAATGTGTTCCCAAAGGTTATTTCAAAATAGTTTAAACATACCTAAAATATGTTTTTACAATGCTTTAATAACGTATTAGTAGATAACGTAGATAATGTTATTTTAATAGTTTGCACTACGCGAGTTCTGAAGTCTGGAAAATGTTTCTCGGAACGTAGGAATGTTTAATACATATTAAGTGGTTTGTAATTTTTTTCAACTAGACGCACCACACTCAAGAATTTGAAAAAAAATTGAGTATTAAACTTACGATAATATCTCATTAATAAATTAAGTCTGTGATTCTACTTTTTCGATTTCTATGTGAAATCTTTACTTTTTCGAGTTTGTTTCGTGTTTTTTATTTTGTACACCCAGAGTTTGCAACGGAAAGGTCTGAAAATGATAACTAATATGTGACTTAATATCCGAAAAATGTCAGAATTTTTAATTGCCAATAAATACGGAAAATGGTTCAAAAACTGGTTTTTTGATTTTCCTCCATAACTACCCTTACAGATGAGACAGGAGACTGAAACTTTTGTTATTGCATTATTGTTATTGCAAACAATTGTTATTGTATTATACAAATTCTGAATCTACATTACTCAACATTACCCAGATAGCACATGACGTCTTAAAGACGTCGTTTTGTCGTCATTTTTACTTCTTTACGTCTTACGTCTCTAACAGACGCCTTTTACACGTTCTTAAAGACGTCTGTTAGAGACGTCGTTTTTACGTCACAAATGAGACGCCTAAAAGGCACCTTTTTTCAAACGCCAAAACGACGTGTGAGAAAAGACGTCTTTATGAACGTGTAAAAGGCGTCTGTTAAAGACGTTGTTTTTACGTCACAAATGAGACGCCTAAAAGGTACCTTTTTTCAAACGCCAAAACGACGTGTGAGAAAAGACGTCTTTATGAACGTGTAAAAGGCGTCTGTTAAAGACGTTGTTTTTACGTCACAAATGAGACGCCTAAAAGGTACCTTTTTTCAAACGCCAAAACGACGTGTGAGAAAAGACGTCTCTTGAGACATTATTAATACATATGTATATTCGAATTTCCTCATGTATTTCGAATACCTTATAATGATATATATATGATATATATATAATATTTATATAATATTTAATATAATAATAATATTTATATAATATTTAATATAATAATAATATTTATATAATATATATTATATTTATATATTATATTTATATAATATAAACATTGTACCTACCTACTCGTTAAAATCCACAAGGGCATTTCATAGGTTTGAAATAATCATGGATATTAATTTACAAGATCTTTATTGAAAATCTTTCAATACACTCGTTGTTACATCTATCATGTCTTACATTCTAGGATACAATATTTACACAAATTCCAAGTGTGCAGCTATTAGCTCGATATTATCCACTATTTGTAAGATACTAGAAGTTCTTACAAATAGAGGATAATACCGATTGCCCAGGTCTCACCACGAGGAGGTTGCTGCACAAGAGACCCGGAGAGGGAGTCAGAACGAATGCAATATTCCTTCTGGCTCCCTTTCCTAACAACGACGAACTTATACTAACGCAGTAACGCAATATGTCAAGTAATTATTGCGGGGAAAAAGTTGTGAATCGGAGAAGAAGTCTCCGATCCACGGGGGAGCAAAGACGAATCAGGCAGAAGGCTCTGATTCTTTCAAAAAGAGAAACAAGAACGAACCAGAGCAGAAGGCTCTGATTCGGGGGTAACGCGAACGCGTACAATGCTTGCAGCCAAACTCCAGTCAGCACCGATACCCAACATGAATTCAAGAAGAGCGATGACCAAGAGAAAAGTTCGCACGGTGTCCCATTTACTCCAGTTACCACCTGTTACCAAACAACTTACGTTGAGGTAACTCGGGTGGAATTACGACAGAGAGGACTTTTCACTTACACAGTGTAACACAGCAAACAGATCGCTCAACCATCAACTTTCAATGAATTTCTGTCGACTACCGATACCAACTGGATTGGTACATACAAGCAAGGTCCGACACAGCGGAAGGCTGTGTCGGAGTCAAAATAACGAACCGAGCAAAGTGAAGTTAGTTTGAATTACATTAAACTAAATGAAATAAAATGAAATTAAGTTAAGTGAAGTTAAGGCAATAATTACTTGACATATTTACAATGATGACATACAATCTTAATCACTAACGCACGCACGCACGCATGCCGAGCAATTATTGTCGCAAAAGAGAGAAGAATCAAAGCAAATGGCTTTGAATTGCAATGAAGAAAAATGAACCAGAGCAGAAGGCTCTGGTTCGGGGGGTGACGCTAAGACAATAATTGCTCGGCAAATATAAATAACTTAACATACGCAGTCTTCACGATGTATTCTCTTCGTCGGGGTGTCCTCTTCGTTCGATGTATCCTGGCCGACTGTTAAATGATACATGACCCCGCATACGAGTGCGAATACTACAAGAAATACGACAAAACTAAATCCCGCACACGTGTGCGGCCTAAAGAGCTTCGGGTGCCCCGGGGACGCGACACCCCGTACTCACTCACGGCCCCACCCGTGAGTGAGCCCCTGAGGGACCTTCGATCGAAGGAATACCAATTTGAAATAAGAAATATAAATTTTCACAAGACCATCTCGAGAAAATTCAGAATTAATTCTATTATAAATCGAGCAATAAAACCAACGATGATGAAGATGCGATGAGAGTAACTATAAACCCCGTACAAGAGTACTGCCTACAAACCCCGCACATGAGTGCAAATCTAACCAGCTCACGATAGCCAACCTAACACCAGCTCACGGGAGCCAAGCTAACCCCGCACACGAGTACGGCCTGCCTACGCCGCACACGAGTGCGAATCTAACCAGCTCACGAGAGCCAACCTAACACCAGCTCACAAGAGCCAAGCTAACCCCGCACACGAGTGCGGCCTATAGGCGATTCGGGTGCCCCGGGGACGCGACACCCCGTACTCACTCACGGTTAAGTGAGTGAGCCCCTGAGGGAATTCTGATCGAGGGTATACCAATTTTTAATAAGAAACTTACAATTTGATAATAAATGAATACATTTGTTCTTACATCTACCATGTCTTACATTCTAGGATAAAATATTTACACTAATTCTAAGAGTGCAGCTATTAGCTCGATATTATCCACTATTTGTAAGATACTAGAAGTTCTTACAAATAGAGGATAATACCGATTGCCCAGGTCTCACCACGAGGAGGTTGCTGCACAAGAGACCCGGAGAGGGAGTCAGAACGAATGCAATATTCCTTCTGGCTCCCTTTCCTAACAACGACGAACTTATACTAACGCAGTTACGCAATATGTCGAGTAATTATTGCGGGGAAAAAGGTGTGAATCGGAGAAGAAGTCTCCGATCCACGGGGGACTAAAGGCGAATCAGGCAGAAGGCACTGATTCTTTCAAATTGAGAATCAAGAGCGAACCAGAGCAGAGGGCTCTGATTCGAGGGTGACGCGAACGCGTACAATGCCTGCAGCCAAACTCCAGTCGGCACCGATACCCAACATGAATTCAAGAAGAGCGATGACCAAGAGAAAAGTTCGCACGGTGTCCCATTTACTCATATACCAACCGGTACCATTCAACTTACGTTGAGGTTACTCAGGTGGAATCGCGACAGAGAGGACTTTTCACTTATACAGTGTAACACGGCAAACAGATCGCTTGACCATCCACTCTTAATGAATTGACGCTGAATACCGATACCAACTGGATTGGTACATACAAGCAAGGTCCGACACAGCGGAAGGCTGTGTCGGAGTCACAACAACGAGCCGAGCAAAGTGAAGTTAGATTAAATGAAATTAAACTAAATGAAATGAAATGAAATTAAATTAGATTAAGTGAAGTTAAGGCAATAATTACTCGACATATTTACAACGACGATATACAATCTTATAATGTACGCACGCAAGCAGACCAATTATTGTCGCAAAAAACTAAATCGCCAAAAAGGGAAAAAGCGAAGCAGAAGGCTTCGATTCGCAACGAAGAAACATGAACCAGAATGAACGAGTGTAAACTTAATACCCGCTCGAGAGAGCAAACCTAACACCAGCTCAAGTGAGCCAAGCTAAGCCCGCACACGTGTGCGGCCTATAGGCGATTCGGGTGCCCCGGGGACGCGACACCCCGTACTCACTCACGGTTTCCCCAACCCTGAATGAGCCCCTGAGGGACCTCCGATCGGAGGAATGCCAAATTTAAATAAGAAATATAAATATCTAGAAGAGGATCTTATGAAATTTCAGAAACGAAATTCAATTAGATGTCGAGCAAGTAAAACAACGATGATGAATATGTGATGAAGAGCAATTGTAAACCCCGTACACGGGTACGGTCTACAAACCCCGCACACGAGTGCGAATCTAACCAGCTCACGAGAGCCAAACTAACCCCGCACACGAGTGCGGCCTGCCTACCCCGCACACGAGTGCGAATCTAACCAGCTCACGAGAGCCAACCTAACACCAGCTCACGAGAGCCAAACTAACCCCGCACACGAGTGCGGCCTATAGGCGCTTCGGGTGCCCCGGGGACGCGACACCCCGTACCCACTCACGGCCCCACCCGTGAGTGAGCCCCTGAGGGACCTCCGATCGAAGGAATTCCAATTTTAAATAAGAAACAAACAATTTGATGATAAACGACGGTGTTCGTTGAATTAGTAGTTGCGGGCAGAATCGTTGGAGGTGGGCCAAGGGTAATCAACATAAGCATTGTAAAACCCTTGGCCCACCCTGTGCTGTAAAGCAACAAATAAACTGTCGCAAAGTAAACCATCACAAATAAAAAAAAAAATTGGCCAAACTCACCAAACTGCACAGCTACTGGACTGCTACTGGACAGCCACTGGACTGCTACTGGACAGCCACTGGACAGCCACTGGATAGCCACTGGACAGCCACTGGTCACTCACTACCACTCGCGTTCACTCGCGATCACTCAGTCGGACCCGTCGGACCGCCCGGGCCGGAGTCCGCGGCCCAACTGACTGACTGACTGAGAACGCTCGACGAGTTCAGGCGCAGCTGCGCAGCGACGCGGAACGCTCGCCGAGTTCAGGCGCAGCTGCGCAGCGACGCGGAACTCTCCCCACTCCATCTAACATCGCTCGATTTCGATCGCCGTGATTGTAATTATTGATAAATTTATTATCTATGGCTGTTTAATGTTTATAACAATTCCTTTTACCAACGATGCCGACAAACACTCCCTTGACCACCTGGTCATCTAATTTTTTAGTGATGATAGGTAGTAGAACCCGAGGTACAGAATAACTTTTAAACCATGAATATTTTCACGAATTAATTTATTGAACACAATACACTAATACATTTATTATTTCGAATTGACTAACATTTATAATAATTCCTTCTGTCAACGATGCCGACAAACACTCCCTTGACCACCTTGCCATCTAATTTTTTGGTAAAAATTTTTAATAGGACTCTAGATACAGAATCACTTCTAAATCATGAACAGCCGCATGCATCATATATTCATTTTACAATCAAAATATATAATAAAACGTCCCAAACATTTTGCATTCTCAATATATTAAAATGTTTGATAATATTAATGTGCCGATCATCCCGGTATTTCCTCGCACGACGTCATATTACGCTTGAATTTATTTCGAGTCAATCCCTTCATGCGAACTGTTTGTTTCGTGCGAGCCGTTCACTTCTGTGCGAGCGGCTCGCATTGGTGCGAGTAGCTTGCATCGGTGCGAGTAGCTCGCATCGATGCGAGTAGCTCGCTTCGTGCGAGTACTCGACTCGACTCGAAATGCGAGTCCCGACTCGACTCGACTCGAACTCGGCTCGCATATGCGAGCTTGTCTGCAGGCCTACAGTACAGACGGTTCTGAATTACCGACTCTGTAGAAAATGCTCCTGTACAATAGCGGACTCTATCGAAATGGAGCGGTCAGCTAGTGAACTACATGGCGTTGCAACACAAACGGTGTGTGTCCGAGAATGCTAATTTTACAACGTTGTCAGCTTTAAAAGTGCAATGTTGCCGCATTATGTTCACACAAAAACCGTCGATGCTCGCATCGAAAGCGTTTGAGCGATTCTATTCCTGCTTGTCGGAGCTGTCAAACTTCAAAGACATATTGCTTCTTAATTTAAAATGTAGAATTTTCAATCATAAACACGATTATCAAACGATCATCTGAATATTTGCTGACTTATTCAAAAAACTTTTTAATTTTTTTAATTAATCTAATAAACACAATTAACTGCAACTTAAATTGTCAAAATATAGTGAATTCTTATTTGTATAGGCATAAAAATGCCTGTTTTATTAAACTTGCAAGTTGTTATTTTAAAAGACAAGAATAATAAATATGTGTGTACGCATTAAATAATTGTAAAGAAAGTAGAGCATTAGTTTAAAATGTGTAAAATTATTGCAATATGCTTTCATTAATAATACGAGCAATATAACAAAATTAATTTTACTATAGTTCGTATTTTTATTATTCATTCTTCGTAAATACTATTTTCTCTGTTCAAATATACGCGCCATATTCATGTATGACTTCCAAATCATATTAAACATCCGTAGTAAAAATGAAGTATACGGAATATTCAGTTCTTACTAATACGCCTAAATTCGCGAATTATCGGTAACAGTGAGCGCGACACCGAAATGGTACGGGGGCTCTTACTAAGAGCCTCTTAGAGCCTCCCGAAGCGTGGACAGAAAAGTCCATAAGCTGCAGTGTCTGTACTGATCCTAAGACTGTGTCCTAACACAGACGAGGTATAAGATACCTCTTATACCTCGTCTGTGGTCCTAAGTCTGTGTTTGTGGGCACGTATAGGACACGGACCAATCGGTAGCACAGAGCACAGGCGGAGTTCCATCATTCGTTCATCGGTAACTTCTGCTTTCTAGTTCGAATCGCCTGCTGCTGATGGCGCTTGCAGTTCAAATTTTAAATATTCTTCAGAGGAATGAATTCTTTCACATTAGAAATTATATTGTTGCAACTATTAATATTTTAATACCACAGTTACCAATTTATTATATATAATATTGAATTGGTTATACCAATTTTTTCAAGAGAATAATTTATTCAATATCTCTTTTATAAACAATTCAGAGAATTCTCAACTTGCTCTGCACTTCCCTAATGATTAATACTCAACATTCACTGGGGCATTGACTCAGCAATAAAAAACGAATTTCTTGCAATTAGTTGGCTATTAGGTACACATTAGTATTAATTAGAAACCTTTAGTTTCTCATACGTAAACGGTATGATATAAATACAAATCGTTACGTCCTATTATGACGCTGATGTAATCAGCTGAAGCTTGCAGCTTGAAGCTTGCGAGTGGTCGAAGCTTTTAACATGATTCTATAATAATCATCTCTCGATGGTGTAACCTTGCAAAGGAGCCTCAAGTTGACAAATTATTAAATTATAAATCAATCGGTCAATCATGCTGCATGTGGAACACGCCTGCGAAATTCCAAAGGAAGAGGATGTGTTTTTCCTTCCTGGCCGGGGACCTTTGCGAAAACTCCACGATTATTTTCGTGTGGCGATCATGGCTTCCCATAAGAATCCAGCTGCTCAAAAATATTTGGGAAGCACAGCCTTCATACTTTCCGAAAAACGCCGGCAACTGAAAAGTTATATGCACATCATCCACCCTTTCAGTCAGTTCACGTGGGTATCGTTCTATTTTAGCCATGTACCCAGCAAGTTAATTGTTAGATGACAGTCCGATAAAATTCTCACGAAATCAAAATAATATAGTTAATAAAAAAATTACAAAATAAAGACGGACTCGAGTCTTCCATCAGATTTTTGATAGACTCCAATGTTCCTCTAAATTTTCGTAGTATTTCACAAGTCGTCTAACATGTCGCATCATTCCAGTTACTACTGGGACTACCTAATGATAATTACAATGACGGTCATGATAATACTGGTACCGTACCAAGCCTCGTTCGAAATGGTCATACAACCACTGTCCTGGAGCATCGGGAAGAACTGCTTACTAGTGTTTTGCATCATGGACATGATGGTCAAGTTCAAAACTGGGTAAACATGCATCGAAATCTGTAGTAGACTATGCGTTACTAATTCGAGATAGAATCATCTTCAACATCTATTCATCGATTCGAGTCAAACTCATCATTCGAATTCATGAATTTCTCTAATACTGTCGTTCCTCTTACATATCAGATACATGGACGAGGAAGCACACGCAGTGGTAATGGAAAAACGAAAGATCGCTAAACGATACATCATAGCAAGCACATTCATCCCCGATCTTCTCGGCTCCTTTCCCACGGACGTGTTGTTCTTAACGAAGTGGAGCGAGTTGCGAGTGTCCCGGAAAGTGGCATCCTTGATCTGCGTGTTCCGCGTAGCCTCTTTAAGTTCTCACATAGACAGAGTGGTCCACGCTCTGGACATCCCGTTGGCTCTCTACGAGTTCTGCATCGTGATCTACTGGCTTTTGATCAGCCTGCACTGGCAGGCCTGCTGGTTCTTTTTACTCCCCGTAGCAGTGATCTCTATGACAGAACCTAAGCGACCTAGCAACAGTTCTTGGGTGATCGAGCAGGATCTGTGGTACCTGCCCAAGCACGAACAATACTTAAGATCGTTGCTGCGCGCTATCACCACTTTCACCAAGTCCGGGCTCCTTCAGTCGAACGTCTCTGACATGGCGGACTTGTATCTGATCATTGTTTTACAAGTTGTTGGTATTATAACGCCTTGGGTCCTGGTAGGACGCGTGATGCAGTTCTTCAAGGGCACCAACAGCTCGCGTCTTAAATACCAAGCTACTATGGCGCAGTTAAGACAGTACATGAGGCACATGCATCTGCCGTATCATACTCAAACCAGAATCATAGAGTACTATGAGTTCCACTTCCAACGCAGGTACTTTAGAGAGTCTGAAATCATGCACACGCTATCCTCGCAAATGAGACACGAGATCAGCATGCACTCTTGTCGCAAGCTTGTTGAGAATGTCACCTTCTTCAACAATCTTCCCCTTTCGTTGCTTGGGAGGATTGTCGGATTGTTGAAGTCCGAGATTTTTCTTATCAATGACGTGATTGTCAGAGCCAATCAGCCTGGAGATTGCATGTATTTCATTGCTACCGGGACTGTTGCTATTTATACGAATTCTGGAAAGGAGGTCTGTCATTTAGAGGATGGTGCACACTTCGGGGAAGTTGCTCTCGTTATGCCCAATGAACTTAGGGTTGCAAGCGTCATCGCTGTTGAGGTGTGCGAACTCTATCGGCTGAACAGGGCCGACTTTGCTAGGACCATTCATCCTTATCCCATGCTGTGGGAGAGGATCAAGAAGATTGCTATCGAGAGGCACGAGAAGACGATGATTCTAAACGCTCAGTAGATTGTTTAGCAACGTGTTGCAAGAATAGGAGGAGTCGAAGAATGTTAATCTTAGGGTGTTCGTAGCTGTAATTCACTTAGGCTTCCCACAGTTGAGGGAATCGTTGGCGTGTAAGTGTAATGGGACGATGGTGCTTCTTAATTGTTAATTGATATTGATATTCATTTATGCGTTGTTAAGCAACAGCTTGTGCTATCGACGTTTAATTTAATCTCTAACGAAGTTCGGATAGATTGTATTCTTTTAATTTTATTAATCGTTTTAAAGCTCTATGCAAAATAGAATTCTTCTACTTTAATTGTAACAACCAGGAGCAAGACAGAAATGTATTTCTTCTATTAATATGTTTAATGGATCGAAAATAATACAACAATACTTCAAAATTCTTCTAACTCCTTATACCAGAGGTGGGGAACGAGCGGCTTCCGTGGCCTTCATAAAAGCTAGCTCTTGTATTAATTAATATTTAATTATATAGATTACGACAATTTAAAAATTAATGGAATGCTTAAACAAATAAAAATACCGACAGTGAAATATAAAAAATTATAGCGGCCTCCTTTATTACTGTCTAATTTAAATGTGGCCTCTAATGGTAAAAAGGTTTTCCACCTCTGCCATATACTGTTCCGTATTTCATTTTTGTTACATAAAACCTGCAGTTTAGCTATGATAAATATGTATTAGGTCGTCTCATAAGTTCGTGCCGTTTATTGTTCTACTACTTAAATTTGTATATGAAGCATATCTTTAAAGTTCACGAAAAAATGTAATCACCCTCTCGTCTATTCATCTCCCTCTCGAAGGAATAAACATATCCGCGGAACAAACTTATGAGACGACCTAATATGAAGCAATATAAAGCGTTCATGAATGAAGTGGTTCACGACAGCCCCGACCGACTAAAAATCGACGTTAGGTAGCGTTAGGTTCCGCGAAACCCATCGGAAACTAATTGACAGAAATTTCTTCATTCGTTGCACGCGTTACGTTCGTTACGACCGTGTAAAATGCGTAGACCCCTAATATATTGTTATAGTAATACCAGCCTATGGCGAAACCCCGTTAGAACCATCAAGTTCAACGAATCGTTAATGAGCGCCGGAGATAATAGCCGGGAAAATTGTTAAAGCTCCATTACATCTCGAGGATCTGATAACTGTTTCTCCTGGGCTGGCATTAGCGCGGAAGATTTATTGGCGCAATTGCGATCATTTTTGCGCGTTGTAACAGTAGACCAGGATCCTCCGGCAGTGATCGAGGGGATCGCGCCGCTCTGGACAGACAGGACTGCAATTTCGCAGGGTAAGACGACCCGTTACGTCGATCGCGAAACCAATGTGAACATCGGGGGGAAAAAAAGGGCAACGCGTGATTTAGTCATCTCTCATGGTGCGTGCACCGGGATGAAGGAATCATCGACGCACTCACGACCTTCTGCTACGGTATCCCATAAAGCAAACTCTCCCAGAATCCATGGACAATATCGACATACAACAAAATTGCAGCTTTGCTTCTCGTGATCTTCCGGAAATTATTGCGGGCCAATTTTTGCGAATTAAATCAACCCTTTACAAAGTGGATTTTCTTTAGTGGGTATAGGAAACTCTGTGGAACTTGAACCTGCAATTATTAACCTGTAGTAACAAATTGCAGATCCATTTTTTGAAATTACAATTTTTCTTACCATTGGAGATTCATTGTTGAAGTGAGAGTTGATAATCATGATTTGCAGCCTCTTCAAATTATACGAATAAAATAGGTTATCTTTAGGAATTAATTGCAACAAAACTACATGATGTAGAGACAAAAACTTCTTGTGGTATATTCAGACGTGATTCAATACTGCAGAAAAAATTTCGGTTGCAGTCTGTATTTAATGGTATTTATTACAAACGGCTTTAACTGACTCGTTAATAAAAGGGTTGTAGGTTGCACAAACAAAGAACTTCCATTATCAACAGGTCAGTCTATGTTGTGTATAATAAGAACCATCAAATGCAATAGTCTACGAAAATTTGTGTAAAATATTAAATCATGCTCGAACATATTGCAAAAAGTTTTTTATCTCTACATCATGTAGTTCGTCTGCAATAAATTCCTAAATATAACACATTCATGAATGTTTTCCTAAGAAACTACCCCTAATAATGTACATATTATTTGCGAATTTCTACCATTAAATGTGCTGAGAAGTTTTTTTATTAATGTCAGTATAGTACCAAACGCAGAATTTTTGTGTCGAATAAAAATATTTATCAAATAGTATTGAAAATGCACGTTGATCACCAAACGATCTCTGTCAAACTGAAAATTAACACGTCACTTCATCGCGATTCCTATTCGATGTCGGACAATCGAGCCAAGTACCTGGAATCTGGAGTAATAAACCCAGCTCTCACGATAAGGTAATCAAAAAAATCGGAGAACGAGTGTTATCAGCGTATCAAGCAAAGATCGTCACATTAATTCGCCGTAAAAGCACCAATCGCATTCGAGGTCGATCATCGCATGATTGTGCGGATCTCGTGGTGCTCATGGTGCAGCGGCGATAAGGTGTCTGAAAGAGCGCAGCTGTAGATCGCGTCCGGGCGTAAAGCGCGATCCCATATTTACGCTCGGGGCGAGCTGGGTTTTGACGCCGGAGTTCGTTAATGCCGGCTAGAATCCGGCGATCGTTACCTTTAATGCTCGTAAGGCTCAAGGTTGATTGTCCCCGCTGTCCCTCTACGTTACTTTCAGAACAAGCGGCGAAGATGGGGAGGGATCTGATTTACTCGTCCGGAGCCCGCTTATCTGCAGAGATTCGCATGTCCGGAGCCATTCCGACCGGTTCTACTCGGATATCTACGTCCAGCGATCCAATGATACGCACCCCGTTATTAATGAATACGGTTTTCACCGGCGGGGCCGAGTTCTGTTTCATACCGCGCGGGATTTCGTCCTCGATCCCCCTGGATCGCCGGAAAATGGGCCCTAAATCCACGCAAATCATCGACACGGGATATTATAGAAAGTAAAAAATTGCTAAATGATAAATGAACGATTTTCAAAATTTCGTACAATTGGCAAGAAAAATCTTTTAATTCTCTGTAAATAAATTCTTGAAGAAGAGCAACGTCAAGTCGTCATTTTCGATATTTTCCATTGTGTTGTCTAATTTTGTCCAATAGCGTGGTCCATATGATCGCCATCAAGGGATGATGCACTCATCTATCCGCATTAACCTTCTCCGGGATAAACTGGCTGAATCGTCCCCCTCCCCTCCCAGACGGTTTTTATTTCTTGAAATTATAAACGCTGGGAAAAAGCTCGAATGGCGGCTAGCGCCCGTTCATGGTGCCTTTCTATTTAGTGCAGTGGCCTCGCGTTAATGCGCGGCTCTGTGCGTTTCAGATCCTCCTTTCGAGGAGAGCGCAACGCGTTAAAAAGGATTCAAGGGCTAGCGCAGGATTTTTGGATGAACTTGACGCGACCCTGTGGAATCCTCCGACTACTGCCCGGTACTGAATGTTGTTGAGCCGATGTGCTCAGAGTGTACTGTGCAAACGGTCCGGTTTAGCAATCATTATGTCTGCGCCTTTTTCTGGGAACTTTCATGGACCAAGGAGATTCAGACGTTCAATGTCAGACTAAATGAAATTCTAAAATAAGACAATTTCAGCGAGCTCCTGCACAGTTCTTTTATATTTTAATAGGGAACTGGTAGCCATAGAAACTTGGAAAGGGACGAGAAATTCAAGTTACTCGTTTATGACCATTTTCACAATAAATTGCACATATTTTTTTACAGCTGCTTGCGTTGAAAGAGTAAAAACCGTCAATTGCGAAACACCCTCTAAAAAAAAACAATGTCTTAATAATTAGTGGAGACGGGAAAAAATTTTAAATATAAAAACTGCTTCTCATTTTATAAGAAATGAAATTCCGGAAACAAAATCTAGAAAGATCCATAATTTTTTTTTTAATGTTGGAAAAACATTGATCCCAACGATCTGTCGGTATTGATCGCATTGCAGGACACTTCGATTATACACACAATATTAATAAATAATCCTGTTTACAGAAACCTGAAAGGCATCTAGCTGACAACCCAATACTTAACGCATTCCACAGTATCAAAATCTCAAACATTAAAAACGCATAAAACCATACGAAGCCTAACTCAACAAGACTCATACCCTAAATTCAAGCCGCACCGCAGAGCAGTTAGGAACCGCAGAGAGGAGCCCCGAATCGCAAATTCCGATCTTCAGACACGCGGTTCCGCAATTATCTGATCGTTCCCGGAGCGTCTTATCCAGAAAACAGAGTTTAATGATTGACATTACCATAAACGAGGATCCTGGAGAGTTGTTCACCGGTCTCTCTCCGTTAGTAGCCGATGGCGTCGCGATGAGGCAAGTGCCGCCCATCGGGGCAAGACAATGGTTTGTGCGCATCGACGCATGGGCAGAGAGAGCCCCGGGCCGATGACAATGAACCGCTTAGGAGGGCTGGCCATTGTAATAGGCCGGCGATGCGCCTGCTTGGTAGCTCCGCGCGTTGTACGCGCATCGCGTATCCCTACCTCGAGGTGACGGCGAAATCCGCGTGCGGGGGCGTTCAGCGTAACCGAGCGAGAAAGAGAGCGTGAGCTATTGTTATCAGCGGGTGTGGCTTGACAGAGAAGCAGACAGAGATTCGTAGAAAAACAGAGGGAAAATAAAGGAGGACGCGGAAAGGCAGAGGAAGGTAGAGAAATGAAGATGAGGAGCGTGGTTATCGGCGCGGGCCGGAGCAGGACAGATAAAGCGAGCGTGGTTATCGGACAGAGAGGGAGTGCCGAAACGAGACAAGAGGGAGGACAGAGAGAAAGGAGGGGAGCAACGGGGAGGAAGACGAGAGATCGTTGCGGCTATGGTTATGTGGCCACACCCCGCGGAGCCAGCCAACGGGCTCTCTGCCGACTGACGACCCACCTGACCCCACAATGGCCAGAGATCCGCTGGCGGCACGTAGCACGCTCGCCTGGATAACCATTGTTCCCTCCATGCCCACTTGAACGGCGTGCCCGACCGAAAAGGGGACGGGTCGCGAGATAGAGAGGTAACCCCGCGAGGTAACCGAGGGTGCATGAAAAGACGCGAACCCCGAGGGTGGGCCCCAACGGAACCTTCATAGTGTAAATCTTTCTCTCTCGCTTGCGTACAGTACAACGGAGAATCGAAAGATGAGCTTTCTTTCTTCTCTGTCTTCTATCTTCGCTCTCTGCTCGTTGACGAAGAGCATCCAACGCGACCGGGTCCGGGTCGTTAACGCGTTTAACGGAGCGTGAATGATGCGGATCGCGACGCGTCCTGCGGAATGCTGGCGTGTCGCTGGTAACTCCGCGAAGAAGGGAAAATAGGGAAGATGAGACTGGCTGCTGGCCTGGCTGGGATGCGCCAGGGGATGGAGAGGATGGTCCAGCTTTCGTCCCGGGAAAATGTAAAGTTCGACTAGAGTGTGGTTCTAAGGAGAATGCACGAGAATTGTGTATAGGGGTTCGTTCAGACAATATTTATTTTGCATAAAAATTCACAGTCTAATCGTTACATTGAGTTTTGTTTCTATTGAACATCCGGCAATCTTCAGAAATTAGACCATTGTTTTTTTTATCGTTATTCGTGAATCCCTGAATCCCCATAGAGTATTAATACTCAAGAATGTGAGCACCTGAGAATATTTTTATTAGTATTTTTGTACATTGACCATACATCAAAGAATACTCTGAAAGAACGGTTCAAAGAATTTTAACGGTATTATATGAAATGTGATATATCAAAAATTCTCAACCAATCATCCCCAACCAACTCACACCTGGGCCCACTCCTAACTCACCTACAGAAGATCGTCAATCCACACAGCTCAACAAGACAATACCATCATCGAACTCAAGTCCGAGCCCCTAGAACCCCATCGGACCACCTGAAAACCATAATCGGACATCGCGCCCGTGTCTCGGCCCGCCGCGACGCGTCGTCTGCCCGAAGGTCTCCAGGTTCTTCATAGACGGAAACGCGGAAGGCACACCTATAGCAACAAAACCCGGCGACGGCGACCCTAGCTACGTTCTCCTCCACGGTGGGTCGATACTCTGCGGGCCACCACCCTCCCCCAGCCTGCTCCGCGCTCTCTTGCCGTGAACCGTCTCCCTCAAACCACTCTACACAGTCAGAGTACTCTCTCTGTTCTTCGACGTCCGTTGCGCGCGCGATCTCTCTCCGTTCCCACCCCTTCCATCCTCTCTCACATACCCATCTTCACCCACCATCGTACTCTCATCCCTTTCGCGAATCCTCCTCTCCCCGACGTTCCTCCTCTTCTTCCACCTCTTCGTCTAATCATCCACCTTCACCCCGCCACCAACGTCCGCTTCTCTTTTACCCTTCTCGCTGGCCTGGTCCATAGGTGTACCGGTTGATTGATCGTTTATCGATACGCAGAGGGAGAGAGAGCTGGCGAGTTGCGGGTACGCCCCCACCCTCTCAAGCATACGCATTACACATTTATAAGGGCGTTAAACACGAGCCACATCGACGGCATAGAGTGCTGTACGACATATATATGTTTATGTATGTATATATGTATTTATATATATATCCTCGGTTTCCTCCTCCCCCCCCCCAGTCCTCCAGCCCTCTCCCAGCCGCTGTTCCTCCTTCCATCGGCCTCACCCTGCCACCCCCGTCTTCCTTCCGACCCCCTACCCTTTGAAACCGACCGGCCGCCTAGCTAACGGAGCCCCCTGGATTGGTTTTCTATAGGAAAGGCCATGCTCGATTGGTGTCGGTGTGTTTGTAAGCGCGCCGGGCAACATCAATGTTTCGACTCGGGCTCGTCCGCCCCCATTATTTCACCCCCGGCCGCGAAACCACCACCACCAGCAACGGTAGCCTGCCTGCTCGCATAAGCCACCCGGCTCTACCCCCCTATTCCTCCTGCTCCTTTCCCCACAACCGCATCACTCGTTCTTCCTCGTCTCCCTCTTTTTCTCTTCGTCCTCTTTGCGCTTGGCCTGCTACCCCCTTTCTCTCTCTCTCTCTGTCTCTCTCATTCACCCTCCCTCCCTCCCACTCTCTACCCTCACCCCCCTGTGTCACTATCTTCGACCGTAACTTTCACCGTACACACGAATCCCGGTGTACAAGCGATACTTATTGATATGGGCTTCCGTTTACCGTTGACTACATACGTAACTTAACCGGCGGCCCCGTGCACTTCCGAAACTACTGTATCAATTTTTAACTGCGCACCCGATTTATCGAGACTTATATTCCGTTTCTATCGGATGCATGTATGTGTACTGCGAAGCAGCCTTCTCTTTGGCGGATCGGGGATATTTCAACCAGCCTTGTTTTCCTCCCTTTCTCTCCCTCTCGCTCGTTTTATGTTTTTTTTTTTCAAGCTTCGGTAGGGGAGAGATACGAGCAACGAGCCGATAATTCTTCGAATGATCGGGGCAAATTGGATTGAAATCGATGCGGCGACCGGTTCAACAGTTGGACACGGTGTGTGCTCGTTCGGTTCGGATGGACTTTGATTAAGTTATTCTCGATTACCGCGGGCCAGCGTCGATCGACCATTCTTCCCGGGTTTCTGATTCGTGACGTTTTGCGGCGGTTCGAACGAGCTTCGAGGCTGATTGGTTGGGCATGCTTTGCGCATCAGAGTTTCGGGGAATTTTTGGGAATGGTAAGTGCCCAGAAAGATGGAGACACGTTTAAAAAATTGTTTCTATGATTTGCTCGTACCATCCATGATTTCCTCTGAATTTCTCAGGATGATCTCCTCTGAATTTCCGTGGTGATAAGTAGAGCGTGCTTAACTTATCAGATTTCGTTTTATTCAATAAATGAAGTATTAAGAACGAAAATATAGCCATTTCCTTAGATTGTATGAAAATCGTCTTCAATCAGTTAAACTGCAACAAATCCCTATAAGCACAATAAGAAACGATTGCACAGTAAAAAAGAAAATTACAGAAGGTAAAAAAATCAAAATGCGAGAATGTACGGTTATTGATCATTATATCACAGTCGATAGCATGCTTTAATAGATTTTGCAACAAAGAATGATACTGGAAAGCCAAGTCCATTACCAATAAAGTTTAAAGTTGTGTATTCATTACTTTATCGATCAAAAAACGGAATTAGCAACTCAATACGTGATGCAATTTATACATCAAAGTAATCTGATTTAAACATCTATATATGTATAAGTAAAAAATTACATATAAAATAGATAGGAAATATTGTAATATGTACATATAGTAGAATTGTTTTTTATAAAACTATTCATGCATTCATAAAGTTTTAGTTGTGTTCCCAGTGTGATCCAGACGAAATTGTTTTTTAAATGTCTAGAATTGATTAGACTTCAATATTCCGAAGGACAAAGTTGCAACCTTTTTGCACTTTTTGAGAAATTCCATTTTTTTACGGGCGGTACCATCGTCACACACACACACACACACACATGCAGCCTGTTTCCTCATGAAAATTAATATTTGTATTTATATCTGCTTATGAAAAAGTTTTGTGATCAACATATTTAGTATTAAAATGATAAATTACATTATTTCAACTTAATTTACATAAAAAAAATAATTTTTTCCAGCTTTTCGTTAGAAGCACTCCATTATCACGATTTTTCAAGGGTCTCCGATAATCTGAGGAAAAAATATTTCCAACAAAAGTTAAACAGTATTTAAACATCAACGAACTCCTGCATACAAAATTTCGAAAAAAAAATTCTTTTCGTCAGAAACGAACATCATTTTTATTTTTCAAATATTAAAATGCATTTTTTATTTCATAATATTATAGCTGACCTTAAGACGAATTCAACGACCTGCTATATTATCACCTTAAGCCCATAAATAACGCTAAAACAGTTTTTTCCGACATTCAGGGCTCCCGCCGCACTGTGCGATGTGTGAAATTGTGAAAAGATGAATACCATAAATCTTCCAATGAAAATCGTTTCAGTATCCTTATTGCAACCGCAATGAGGCGCAGTTAAACCAATCGGAGCCGTTCGAAGTATAAGACACGACCACGTGGAACAGGTGTGAAAGTTACGATACAGCGATCCGATGGGTAATTCGCGGAATCTAGATTCCTCTGGTGTGTCGGCGAATTACACGAGTTTGCGCGCGGGCGGCCGATCATGATGATCGTCTGAAAGGCGACGCGGTAGCCGGCCGTGGCAGCCAATAGAAAGGAATCGCGGCTACCCCTATCGAATGGTGGCTCCCAACCGTGACTTGGCATTGCGGTGTTGACTGTCCGTCACACATCCCCGAGCCCGAATGACGACGTTTATAAGGTAGTGTCAACAACGGTGGGTAATGATGTGCGGCCCCCCATGGCCGGCGACCATAGGAGCCTGCCAGCGGGCGGTCGGGCACCCGCAACGTATCATCCCGTCACGCTACATTGAACGTCATTGTCCGAGCTAAAGTCGCCGTTTATCGCTCAACGGGTGACGGCGTGCGGACCCAGGAACCGAACTCTCTCTCTCTCTCTCTGTCTCTCTGGTTTCCTGCTTCTCTTTTGCGGGATCCCGCAAAAAAATCGTCGAATAAAAAGATCGTCATGATCCATCGGTCGACGTCCTACGGGAACCGTTCTCTATCGTTGGAATCTTTGAACCGTCAGTATACGAGCTATACAGAAATGATTAGACAGCGAATTTTATGCATTTACTACAAAACTGAGCAGATGTCACTTAAAATAACACTTTAGAAGAATTTAAAAATATTGTTATATCATTTTCAACCTATTAAACGGATTAAGAAAGAAAATAAATTTCTATTTCACTCCGGTTTCTTGGAATTCGAAACTTTTTGTTTTGCATTAATATCCATGTCTAGTAATTGTTTATGGCAAAAAATGGGTGGGTGGAATCCGAATGAGTATGAATATTGAAAAAATGTTAGATTATCGATGTATTATTTTCCGCTTGTTGAAGTTGTTAACGAAGAAAAGGAAGTTCTGCTTGGCGCCAGTCTCTAGCAATGGACGTAGACAATTTTTATTTTGCGCGAAGGTCCTCGGTCCAGTAGATTGAGATAAATTAAAAAAAAATATTGTCTCAGTTTGTAAAAGTATCTAGTAGTGTCTAACAGTGTCTAGATTCGAAATAATTCGCGAGCGTGGGTTCTCGGTGACTTGGTTCGAGCCGTTATGTGTCCCACGCGTGTATCGCAGGCCTCGGCTCGCTAAATCTCCGCGAGCATGGGGCAACAAACGTCGTTTGTATCGGCGTGCTTCCGTGTCACCCTAAGCGTACCAACCGATCTGCATAATTCGACGGCTGGTTCCGTGCTCCGCCCCTCGGCGCTAACGAGACTACCGGCAGAGAGGGATGTTTCTGCAATTCACCTTCATCCAGCTCGTTCCGCAGCCAACACTCGATTATCTTCGCACTGTTCAGGCATTCACTGCAACTGGTGGGTAAAACGGAAGATATGGACGGGCCATGATTTGCAAGAGGTGACGTTTAAACGGGGCGGACCGCGGAAAAGAACCGTAGGGGTGCTGAACAAAAGCCACCCCCGGTTATTAATCTATGTCAAAGTTTCTGGCGACGATCCTCGGACGACGATCGATACATCAGATACGGAATCGAAAGCCTTTCTGAATTTTTTTATATGTTGTCGCCGAGTGAAATGACAAATAAAACAAAAAAAAAAGACACTGGCTCGTACAGTAAACAATCAGCAATCGAAAGCGGTTTTTCATTTTTCGATATCCATACTTCGCTATCGAGCTCGAACTCGATGCCAGAGTGAAAGTATTAACATAAATCTTACAGTGGGCATTTTCTAAAGCATTTTCTCTTTCGTTCTTTTCAAACGCAGGACGGACGCGAGTGTAATCACGCGTTACACCAAAGACAGCGCTCGGTGTCACCGCTATCTCCATTTTTGGACCGTTTCTCCACTGATGCAGCTCCGGGCAACGCAATCTAAGAATTTCTGACACGATAGTTATCCAAAAGAATATTTTAAAACGATTTTTTAACATCGAACGGCGACGGAAACACTTAAACAGAATTCAAACCTTTTTCAAATTATTTTCACTCGAAACCATCAATGTTTGGAAATAAACTCCTGCGCTACTTCGGATCCTTGCATCTGGAAATGTGCAATCTGTTAATGAAAAATAAATCCCAAAATCTGTTCGTACCTGTTCCGAAACAGTCTACGCGTATAAAAATCTAATAAATTGATCTGCCGAACAGCTCCGCCGAAGAGTTCAGCAGTAGACTCGCAACAAAACGCTGTCTCACTTTTCTTCCTCCGATATGTTTGTCCGAAGGCAATCGGAGTAAAATCAGCTTTCATAACATCCAAGAGAGAACTGGCTCATACAGTTTCACGATCGTTCAATTTCCCATCGAAGCGGCGTTTACCTTTCAAGCATACTATTTTTCCTCCCGGATCGCATCGGCCTAGCAGAACAACTTTCACACAAAGAAAAATTAGAAACTCGCGGCCGGACGATAAGCTGGCTCTGCTGAATACCAGACCGGCTCATAGTCCGTTCGGTACGCCGTCGAATAAACGATTGAGACATAGATTTCCATCGATTGTGAGCGGGAATGCGACGCAACCGCGGAATCGTAAATGAAGTCATTTGATCGGCGTCTCTCGCCGAGAAAAACGCGATCGGCCACCGAGAACGGCAGCTCTATCCCTCGGATCCTGATTACTTTCATCTCACGTAGATCGTTTCATTGCGAGCTGAGCGCGGAAATTACTCGCGGCGCGAGATTTTCGCCGCTCGTTCTCAATAAGACCTAACCCGTCCCTCCAGTTATAAAGACCACCCGTCAGAATTGTGGCGGTGCTAGTGGTAGTGGTGCCGGCAACCTCCCGCGAAATTCATAAACTTCTCGAGACCCCTGCACAGTCTCTCCTCAACCCCCTGTCAAACGCGCCCGCCCCCTTTCTTCGGTAGTCGCGTATTGCTCCGGCTATAATGAAAGATATTCGTGCTCTTTAGAAACTATGACTTGCAGTACCGTAACGCCCTCGAACGAATAATTCGCCATTACAAATGGCCGAAGTTCCCGAGGACTCTCATTTAGCTCGTTATCGACTTCTTCGGGACAGAACTTCCTCTCTGTTGCCAGTCGAGACTTTACTTGGTAAAGGGGTCTTTCGACTTGTTCCTCGTTCAACGAGAAGTTTTGTGTAAAACGCTTAGGGGCCTCCGGTTCTTCCAAATGATCACAGTCTGTTGGAGAACAATGTCAGATAGGTGTCGTGGTATAAGAATTTTAATCTATTAGGAGGCTGCATTGGAAGCCGCTGTTTACGTATACGTGGATCTATGCTGTCTATTTGGTGGGACATGGAAGGTGTCCTATATTATGAATGAAACGGTCACCGCCGAACGTTATCGTCAACGATTCAAGCGTTTATATGATAATTTGATGCAAAAACGACCATCAATTGCATCAAATCGCCGAAAAGTGATTCTTCTCCACGACAATGCTCGGCCTCGCGTTGCTAGAGCCGTAACAGAAACGTGATGGAGTTCAAATGACAGATTCTCCACCACTCAGCATTTATTCAGATCGATGTAATACTGTTCGGAAGGCACACATTTTTTCCGTAATTACGAAGAAGTTGAAACTTGTGTTGCTGAATGGATATGCTTAAAAGATGAACCGTTCTTTCGTCGCGGAATTCAACTTTTGCCAGAAAAGCGAGCAAATACTTCGCTTGATACTTTCACACATTTTATTATAGAAATAAATGCTGAACAGCGACTTTCAATGCAACCTCCTAATATATTATGTGTCTATAAATTCTTTCGTTTGTCTAATTACATTCGGAAGCCATCGGAGGATTGAACGACGCTAACATGAAACCTACCACTGCCGGTCGAATGACCAGTTTTATATTTTTCATCTTACAATTATTGAAATTCTCAAGTTGATTGCATGGAAATTGGTACGATAAATTTCTTATCCGAGCACATATTGAGATAAAAAATGCTAAAAATCTAAATAAATAGTGCCTTGTCATTTTTATCAGCTAAAACGTTTTAATCGCTTTTAGTGCTCGGTGGGTTTAGTGTTAAAATTGTAATAGCGGAACGATTTCCACCAACGTTTCTCCTGGCACACGGTTTTCCAGACTCGACCAAGTAAAGTAACTTTTGCTTCACGACCTAATTGTTGCGCAGGCTGGCTTTAAAAATGTTTCACAACGTGATACAGCAAGTTAATCCGATTATCTCACAAAGATTTGCGGTCCCTCGGTTACAGACTAGCTCGCGCCACTTACGTTCACTTCTATAAACATCCTGGTGGACGCTTGGTGGAGGTATATCACTCGACGTAATAGCTCTGCTTATGAAATTGATTCGATCGTTGAAACGCGCACGATTTTAATTAGTTTTTGCGAACGGCTGCCGATCGGGTTCGTTCCTTCTGAATTGTGATTGCTGATCTCTACAGAGAATAAAAAGTTTCCGAGTCAACCGTAAGAAACAGAAGTTGTATGAAAACGTATTATTTCGTTTAATCTTCTCTCTGTGTATGGGATGTAAGTACACCCCAAGCTGATAAAAACGGAAATAAAAAGTTGACGAATAAACAATTTCCAAAGATTTTCTAGGCAATGCTGTCTGTGATATGTTTGAAATTTTTAGAGTAATGTATACTTATCTTTTATATATTCAAAAATTTTTTTTATTTTTTTTATATTCGAAAATATATAAACAAATTTTTTCCTTTACATTTTTCTCCTATATACGGGGTCCAATTACGCCCCTCTACACGGTTGATATTAGAATAGCAGCACACAGAGAGAATTTTAATAATCTTAACCAATCGAAAATAACGGTAATTATTACGTTTAGGGGAGGCAGCTCCGATGACCTTGCCTTTAACATATGTTGTCAAAGTCACCCTCCTGAATAACCTCCAAAAGGTTTTAGCTGTCGCTCGTTTTTTGCTAAAAAATTATAAACAAAAAAAGTTTTCAAAATACAGCAGTTATTTTAAGCAATGAACGCTAAAACGATATACTGTATTGGCATACGTTATCAAGGACGCCTTTCTAAGTAACTACAAGAGGTTTTAAACGTCGCTCGTTTTTTATGAAAAAGTTATAAACAAAAGAAGGTTTTGTAATTATTTAGGTAATGGCACTCCTCTCTGATTTTGATGAAATTTAAATATCTTATAGATTTCGACATTTTGAACAACTTTTTCCTTTTCCAATATAGGTGGGTCGCTTTTATTTTTCAAAATATTCCCATTTACCTCTCCGTCCCCTCCCGCGACCTAATCACAATTCACTGTGTTCGCATGATCTTTGCATTGTAGCTATCATCCAGAATTTGAAGTAATGCTGGAAAAATCATGCAAAAATTGAAAGCTCATCAGATATATGTATGACCTCTACAACGTGTTTACAAAAACAGTAAACAGACGCCGCGCCGCATACGTTGCCACGGAGCATGCACGTATACGGAACATTCAATTTATTACTAATAATAGTTTTCTGCAATTATCTCGGGAACTAAGACCGAGCAACGGATAGACGTATTGACAACAGTAGTTTCGAATGTTGTCCTTGACAACATATGTCAAGGTCAAAGTCATCTGCCTCCTCTAAACGTAATAATTATCAAAATAACACCTTTATTATGAGAGAAATTAATTTTTGAAGATATACGAAGCATTGTGTTTCCACGAATAAACTAAAATAAAAAATTAAGTGGGCAGCTGTGGTTCGTAAACGTTGATCGGACTTACAATGATTGATTCCCGAGTCCTTCGCACAAGGAAGAGAAATTCTTAGTGAAATGCAGCATATCTCCAAGTTGATGGTCGCCGGAGGACAAACAGGACGTTTCCATGCGACAACAGGAACAGGTGAGAAGGGGTTCGGAATAATGGAATGAGCGTGACAGTCGGCTTGTATATCACTGGAATACCTGCCGGTGAAGGGGCGGATTCCGGGCCGGACGTTCGGCGGCGTACCTTTAATTGCTTTCTGCTTACCCCTCGTCACGCTTGTGGTTCCTTTCGGTGCCTGTTGCTGTTGCTGGACGTCCAACGGGCTCCCATAACTCCTCCGGTGACGGTCGCCCTCTTATATCATGGTGGTTTATTCCGCGAGCATGCGGCGGCACGGTTTATCATCCGACATGAGTCCGTCGTGTGTCGATAACGATGCCCGAGGTGAAAAGAAGAGTCAAAACCGGGGCGATGCTGAAGATCGGCCACCGTTCATTGCCTGGTTGCACGAAATCCAAGATGATCGTGGTCCTGGAAAGATGGCAGAACCGCAGAAGAACCGTTCTCAGGCATTTGGATTTTTTTATTGTCCGAAGACGATCATGTGCAACACAATTATTGCACAGTTCAGTAAAAATTTAATCTGGCACTCTGACTGGGCAATTGTTCAATTATCCGAACATTTACGTTAGGTTGTTGCATATGTGCTGATTTTTACAAAAACATAATTTTTCTAAATATTGTTTATCGATCGAAATAGGCATGATTACAATGAACACATTCTGTCAACGAATTGCAAGTCTCTCTAACTTGCTAACTAAGGTGGAAATTAAATTTTTGAGAAGATTATAAACATGTCCATTTCTGAGTTTGCTCGTCAACGTGATTATTTTTCCACTTATGTAAAATTATAATATGGAGCAGATATAGTCACCCACAGTGTCTTCGTATGAAACAAGTGTAATTGTACACTAGACATAGTCCCCCTTGTCTTGGTAACAAACAATTATAATATAGAATAGATATACAGTATATTAAAAGGAGGATCCCAGGACAGTGAAACTACCTAATTCAATCTGCACAAAGAAATAATGCATGAGCATCAGCAGAGTAAAATAATCCAAGCGTGAGCGGCGGAGCAATTTACAAAATCGTCAAGTATTTTCTAAGTACCCTGATTAACAGGCCCGGCGGCACAGTGTGTGCACTTCTCTGCCATTTTTCCGGATACAATCAGAAACAAGGGAGATGCGCTGCGCAGATAGCAGTAATTCCAGGAAATATGGCGATCTCGATCTCTCGCGGATCACGCAACAGCGAAAACGCGAACAATAAAACATTCGCTGGAAAGACGGTCGTGGATCGTCGTCCATCTCGAACGATAATTTTCAATGTAACGGACGATTTCACGGATAACTTAATTCTCCAGGTTTTAATTAGCATTTCGGGTCTGCCGGTGGACTGTTCGCGACCGGATCTCGATGGAGACCAAGAGAGAAAATACTCGCATCGGATCCCGTTCGCTCTCGGGGAAGTGTCCCAATTAATATAAATTTAATTACTGGCGATTCTTATCTGCGCCGGTATTGCGGGTTACCGGGCGGTCATTTCGTGAATTTTAAAAAGGGGGTTGAGAGAGCGAGAGAGACTGTGGCGGACGTTATAAAAGGTTATTTCAGTTTCCAGGCGACGCGACGCCGTGCTCTTTGCTGCTTTGTTCGTCGACACCGACCGGCGGACCTGTTTTCAGACAAGCGTAAAATTACTCTTTTTTTCGCCGGTTTAATTAAGTAGAAACTTAGTGTGCACGACGCGGCGCTCGCGCTTGTTTATCATTGAACGTATGAAAGCAACGAGGGGGGCCCTGCAGAATGTATTTATTTAATTAGAGCAGTCTATGGGCATTACTACAATTACACGGTCGCCGGGTTTCCAGAATGGCAGTCAAAGGGGAAAGAAAAAATTGATATTTTCCATGAGCTTTCCTTCTGCACGCTGCTATGATCACAAGGCACTCTTTTATCATGTATTGTTGAGCGGAAAACTCGGGCGTTGATCATTGAGAATCTAATTTCTTATCAATTTATCAATTTAATAGTTTATCAATTTATCAATTCATCAATTCATCAATTTGTCAATTTATCAATTTATCAATTCATCAATAGAAGTGGAAACTCCATTTCCTTATATTTATCAGAGTCTAAGGGCTCGTAATTAGCTTGAAATTCTGCACAAGCATCGACACGAACACAGTCTCATTCACGCATGCATTATTTCTTTTAATCGATCAGGCATCATTAAATCAAGATGACCGATGCTAAACGATCATTTCGTTCTTAAACATAATTTCGTCCTTCCTTGGATTACGATTATAAAACTTCGGGATGATATTTTTGAAGCACAGCGCTTTCGACACGCAAAAGAAGGATCGATTTTTCGAACCAGTCACACTAGAATCCCCGTTCAACCCATGCGGCGAACAGGCTTGCTCGGTGAGTGCACGTCGAACGGTGCGGCGCGGCGTCCGCCGGTTTTCGCGTGCAGATGCCCGGGCCCTCGACTTGTTTATGCCCTCGGCCCGACTACTTGGGCCCGTGGCGGCCACCTAAATCACACCCCGCGGATTTTATATTAAAACAAATAATTAATTCAGATGCCCGGCGCATCGGGTGGTCCTGCGGTCTCTCGCGGCCGTGCCGCGTCGTCACGGAACCCAGGACCCAGGGAACCGCAACACACTTTTGTCTCTCCTCGCCGTGCAAACGGAAACGTAGAACCGGCGTATGTAGAATCCGTAGAATCTACGGGGGGGAGTCACGCTACCATCTTAACACTACGACCCTCAGCGGGGGTTGTCGCGAACCGGCCGCTGGCAATTTACCGCGAATTATTCGCGTTCCTTTTGCGATCGGCATGAAACGCCGATTTTTCATCCTTCGATCCGGCGACCTACGTTAACTATCCTCGGCAGGTAAGCGGTCGCAAATATTAACTTCTACCCTGCCATTTTATTCGATCATTTTATTCGATTCATTGCTATATTTTTGTTGACCCTTTATTATTAAACCAGCGTTAATCAATTCGTGTGCTCCACAAGTGATTGACCTCATCTCCTAGAAGTAGACCTTTTAGGAAATATTGAAACATTTTCACCTTGTCTCTGTGTACTGATATTCTAATATTAACCGTGTAGAGTGTAATTGGCTCGGGACTTATACCGTTACGTAAAATACCGGTATCATACAGATATATTTACACCTTCATAACCGTTATAGAAACCGAAATATCGAAATACCATTTACATAACAATTACCGGTAATAATTTCGGTTCTTCCAGTGTATAGAATATAGTAACTGCATCACCATCATAAGCAAGATATTCTGCGACTTATATGTCTTATTACTAATTACTGTTTATACAAATTTACATATATGCTGTTTTTAATTCCATGCGAGTGAATGCCGCTTGACATAGTTATATTAGTGACGGTTACCACGCGATGATTTATTTTAAACATTTATTGATTACGTGTTTCATCGTTTTGTTTCATTCATGTACGAAGTGTGTGAATCGGCAAAGACGTGTGTTTTTCAAAATCTCAGACGGAGATTCAGACGAAAGTTTTGTTAATTGTATTGATTTTAAAGTTATAATTTGAATTAAATATTATTCTATTTTGCAAACGGTTCTAATCCTACATTAACGAGATTTCTCGGTTACAATTACGAAACAATGAAGAATTATGACTGACATTGGAAAAACACACATAAACCAATAAACTAGTAATATATTAATTATAGACTAATACGTATAAACACTTTTGGGAGGGACAACTGAAAGGTCTTTGGCTTCATGTTTTATGACGGCTACGGTACATAGGTCGTCGGTGGGTAGTGTACCTGCGTTCGGACTCGCACTTACTCGCTCTTTGCACGGAGGGTTATTTAGTGTTTGTATATTGCGTATACTTAACTAATTTAGGTGACTATGCTCCTTGAGGGTTCCGGCATATGTGCCACGCGATTGTTTTTTATTTAAGTCACTCTTTGCATTGGAACTTTGCATTGAAGCCATTCGGCTTCGGTAGTACAGTGTTTTATCGATAAATGTCCCAAAAATATCCCCACTACAGCGGGGTATACCCCGCGAGGTGCCCTGAAGCTAATAAAGTAATAAAAAGTAATATAAAACGGGTCGGGTATATCGATGTGAGATCGGGGGACCACTACTGATCTAGTGACAAAACTAGGTTGGTCAAAGTTCCATAAAAAATAACGAGAAACGAAGAAGTTTTGTTATCGGATTAGTTATGTTTACACTGTTTGGTGACAGAGGCCCTTGGGCTTCGTTGTTCTTTTCTATATTCGGTAGAAGTCAAAGAATAGTATTCTTGACGGATAATTGTCCCTGGACGGAACCGTGCTTTGGACAATTATCGATAAAACACAGCATATCGGTTCGGTAGAATATTGGTTTCAGTACAGCCTTGCTGGCGTAACACTAGTATGAAAATTTTACCGGTATCCCTGGATTGGACCCCGTATATTTTTGGAGAAAAATGTAAAGAAAACATTTGTCTGTGTATTTGTGAATTTGTATTGATTTTCAAATGATAAGTATACAATACTTAAAATATTTCAAACATATCACATTCCTAGAAAGTCTTTGGAAATTTTTTCATTCGTCAACTTTTTATTGCCGATATTTACCATTTACACCCCATACACGGAGAGAAGGTTAAATAACAAGATGTCATTTTGTGGCGCTTACTTCTAGAATTCTGGAGTACCGGTGTTAACAATTCCCTGTATAAAAAGAATGTTTACTGTAGCAACATTTCGAACTTACACGGCTTATTCGTTGAGTCGGAAAGAGAGGTAACCGATTAGTTTATATTACACCGCATCCATTCCTCGCCTGATCCGAGCATCCCTTCGCAGAAGACCGCGCGTCCCTCGGCAAATAAACTTCGGGAAACATAGATATCACTATGATAAAGGCCTCGAATGGAGAGTACACGAGTCGGGACCAGTCGTTGCTCAATTGAGACACGATCGACACGATCCTCGAGGAACACAAGGATACTCTCTCCGGCGCGGCGGCTACCCTTGTCTTCTATTACCATTGCCTCGTGTCTACTCGGCCACATGCCATTCGAAATAAAATAGGAAGAAGCGTTCGCCGAGGCGGCGACCCTATCCTCTTGCTTACGCTGTGTGTTCCATGTCGTAAGTAAATTCTGTGTTCGAACGTCGACGCGCAGGAAACCAGGGAAACTTCCGTGTGAGACCCCTGGCCCAGGGTCAGCTCTCGGTCATTGTAAAAAGCCGAATTTCTTGGTAACGGTATAACTTCGTTCGCGATATCGCGAGAAAGTCGACGGCTGCTGATTATCTGTGCGAGCTTGGAAAATTATTCTACGGAACCGGGAAGAGGATTGCGGGACTAGGAGTTGGACTCGTTTCGAAGCTCGAAATTCTGCCAAAATGTATTATTGTAGTACATTTTTTGAAATTAGCACAATTTCAGAAATGTTAACAAATTACTGTACTCCGGATATTTATGCAAAATAAAATCTTTGTACATCAATTGTAATCTGTAGGAGCTAAGTAAAAATTTATTTTGTTAATTAATAATTTTGATGTCGTAAAACAAGTATATCGACATTGTTGAACTTTTTAAATCCTGTTATTGTTTTGAATTACACCTACTCAGTTTTGTCATAAGTACATAAAATCCGCAGTCGTAAATTTGTGCAGAATGGGAAAAATATTACCCTGTTCAAGAAATTTCAGGACATTCTTGTTTACAAGAATTCCTGCAATGAACCGTATTTTTATTCTGTAATATGTAGTTTTCCTACATTATGTTTAGAACATATTCAACTTCAGATCAGTCGAATAGTTTATAAATAGCAGCTGATTTTGTCAATTGAGGTTCGAACGAGCGACGATTTTTAATGTTGAAATTCATTGAGCATCTCTATGCTTGTTCGCAACTTTTTGAATAAAAACTCAACGAATCTCGTTCCTCGGGCACCGTATTCACCCGATCAAGCTCCCAGCGACATTTTTCTTTTTCCGCGATTAAAACAACCGTCACGGGGACGTCGATTTCAATCGATTGAGGAGACAAAATAAAATTCGCTGAAAGAATTAAATGCTATCACGGAAATTGAATTTTTGGGATGTTTTCAAGTGTGGAACAATTTGGGAAAAATGTTAGCAATAGGAATTATTTTGAAGGTGACAAAATAGAAATTGATAAATAAATGAATAGTACGTGTATTATTTGACTTGTTCTGGAACTGTTTGACCAGGGTAGTACATTTTGGATCTACTGTATATTCTATGTTGTCTGCGGATTTTCATTGGAAATAAAAAATCTCTGCACTAAATGTAATAGACTTTTTCTTTAATGATTTTAATAAGTAGACTGCGGGTTTTATGCATTTACAGAAAAATTGAGTTGGGTGAAATTTAAAACAATGAAGCCATTACAAAAAGTCAAAGATGTAGATATGTATATTATTTTCAATTGTATACAATGTTTAAAGGAGGGATTTCCATTTAGCTCTTGTTTCGTGAAATCAATGAAGAAAATTGTTATTTTTCATAAGAATCCGCCATGTATTAACACTAGGTTTACGGGACCCATCAAAATTACGGGTTCTAATATTTTTAATTTACGAACATGAAGATTGTGAAGATGCATACATAAGAAATTATTAAACCAATTTATTTCTTTAGGTACATATTACACACATTCCTCTTATTTCCATAAAATAATATAAAATACAGTAATTCATCGATAATTGTCTATACCACGGGTCTGGCCAAAGACAATTATCATGAAGGGATACTATTCTTTGACTTTTGCCGAATGTAGAACACGACACCGAAGCTTGAGAGGCCTCGGCCGCCGAGCAGTGAAATCCGATACCGGGTCTGGTGTATCGGTGTGAATCACTACTAATCCAATGACAAAACTTCTTTTTTTTTCATTACTTTTTTATGGAACTTTCACCAATATATTAAAATTCTTAGTTATTTACCGGGTAAATATCATCGAAAACGCCACGAATATATTGGTGAAAGTTCCATCAAAAAATAATAAAAAATAAAGAAGTTTTGTCATTGGATTAGTAGTGGTCTCCTGGTCTCACACTGATATACCCGATCCGGTATCGGGTTACATTGCTCGGCGGCCGATGCCTATTGAGTTTCATGCCCCCTTACGGGGTATGCCCCTCAGTGGAATGGGTAGGCGACTAGACAATTATCGTTTAGATATTTCAGACAATTATGGATGAATTACTGTACTCACTTTTAGTGCTCCGTAAACCTAGTATTAGCACCCTTAAATTCGTTTAATCTTTCCGTAAACTGAAGTTTCAATAGCTCATTCTTTTTGTGCAGTATAATTATAATAGTGGGGTCTAAGACAAGATGAAGATTGCTATTCTCATGGACGCGACGCAGGAGAGGGAGGGAACTAAAATCGGAGTCGACCTCGTCTCGGGAAGCTCGTTAATGGAGGGAAGGTCGCGTGTAGAGGAGAGTAGCGTTTAGAGCTATTGGCCGGCATCGAGAGGTCGGCAGCCCACTAATCACCGCTAATGTTAATATTATGCACCGACCACAATGCTCTACGTGGAACCTCGATAAACCACGAGCGAATCTCGGAGAGATGCATGCACCTCTCGCATGCAATCCCCTTGTCGTGGCAACGAGACGCTTCTTTCTTTCGTTCGACGATACACGCCGGCCGAGAATTGTTCGCCGCTTCCGTGTTCGAATTCCGCTCGAAACCGCTGGCCATTTTCTTTCGCCGTAATAGAAACCTAATTTTCTGCATGGTCCGCTGATGCGTACCTGCGATGATGTTGGTTTCGCGGCGAGAAAAACCTTGCAGCAATAAAACTGGAATTCGTTGTACAAGGCAAGGTAATTTCTAAAGACAGGGATGCTTGCATTTTTCTTGAGACTTCTTCATAATGGTTGTTTAAAGTTTCGAAGAAAACTGCATAACAACAGTGGCGGAATTACAAATTTTCGGCCCCTGAAAAAAAAAAACAATTTGTATTATATACCAATTTTCATTAAATTGATACACAAATACGATCGACACATTACACCAAAAATTATATTATACAGGGTGAATTCGATAAAGCAGGACACCTAAATATCTCCGTTACTTTTTGTTGTACAAAAATTCATGCATGAATTCGTTATTTTGTCAGCTACAACATTACGTGAACGAAAATATATCATTCCATTTAAAAAACATCGATAACCTTGAAATCTCATAAAAATGACCTTGAAATTTTTTTCTCTTACACCGTTATATGTGGCCCTTCAAACAGTGTAACTTTGTCCTACGAAGTTTTTTTGTACAACGAAAAGTAACGGAGATATTTAGGTGTCCCGCTTTATCGAATTCACCCTGTATACTAATTTTCATTAAATTGATACACAAATATGATCGACACATTACACCAAAAATGATATTATATACAGAAAGAAAACTTGTATTACATAAAAAAATAACAACTTATATTATTACATGAAACAGGTACTTGACAAAATCAAAAGGAATTACATACAAAAGTATCATAATGAAGGAGCTGACTTTCAGTGGCAAAAATTTCCAAGTCCGGTAGACCGTCAAATCCAAACTTCAATTTCTAGAATCAGAATTGGACACTCCGAAATAACCCATTCATTTTTGTTAAACGAAAAAGAAAACACGATCTGCGATATATGTAAAGTACCAATTAACATGAATCATCTAATAATAGAATGCAAAAAATATGAGAATGAAAGGAAAAGTGCTAAGTTGTCTGGATCCTTACGTATTCTGTTAGACTCTGAGGAGTATATCGCCGGTCTTGCACAGTATATCAAAGATACTAAAATGTATAAAATATTGTAAGATAATGTACCGTGTTGCTAATGACCTTGGATGTTGAAGCAACATTAAATAAATAAATTGTAGTAGTAGTAGTATAAAATTAGAAGATAATAAATGCAAAAATTTGTGGTCTTGCGGTATTGTAGTTCCGCCCCTGTATAACAAGCAGATACGCAGGAATGACGAAACACTGTACTGAACAATTTGACAATGTTACAGCAATTAGAATGTAATTTACAAGACAAGACGGTTTATAAACACAGAGATATAACGAACTAAATAACGAAGGCGGTTCCAGACCCAATTAGTACATTCAGAAAAAAAAAATATTGTCTACCATTAAGTGCCTCGCACAGACTACCGTACAATGGCCACTATCTACCTAAGCCACTCAAGCAGCCTATCATTCAAAGCAAACGTTCAGTACCTTTCCAACCGGAAGTTCGTTCGCAGAAGTCAAGTGAATGGTCAGACTTCATTCAGTCTTGTCTTCGTACCTGGCCAATTAAATTCTCCGTTGATGATCGCCGTCGATCAGGGCCGAGCATCGGCTCAGAGCTATTCTCTCTCTCTCTCTCCTCCTCTCGGGGTACACGATTATGCGAAGAATAGTCGGCGCGGGAGAGTTCATAGATCAGACTGACTGTTATTCTGGAAAAGTGAACGTCGCTCGCGTATCCACGAAATCTGGTAGGGGGTAAATTAATACCCGTAGATTACCATTTATTTCCACGTGCACGGTAATCAGGCAGCGCGCGGTTCAATGTTAATGCATGACCACTGACGGTAAATTGTTCGTCGATTCTTTCCGCGGTGCATCGTTGCGCTCGGTCGACTGTGGATCCACGCTACTGGATAGTATTCTAAGGCATTTAAAATTTCCAGGAACGAGGAAATGAGGATTCAGAGTAACCAGCATCTTCGTGGTGTGTATTTTATTACTTTACCGTACGCGCACAGTGTATATCATAAATTGAAAGTGCGTTCTTTCAGCTTTCGAGTGAGTCTTCGAAAGTAGACGAATTTCTGCAGGAAGGAATTGAAAAAAACATCAACCCTTTAGAAACAGACCTTATTACAGACAGTAAATTCTCCGAAGATCGAACGTGAGCTGCTGATCCCTTGAAATTAATTAGACAACTTGAAACAAACGAAATATTTCAGGCTGCATCTTCGTGCTAAAATATTTAGGTGGTTTCAAGTTGTTTTCAAATTAAACTATGAAAAACTGAAATGGAAATCGTAAGCGAGGCGGAAAACAGCTGAAAATTCCCGTTTTCCGTAGCGGTTGACGAGTAGGACAAAGGTTCCGAACAACAGCCTGAAGAACTGAACCCAACATTAGAATGGTTCGCAAGCCACGGTGACAAGGATCGAGGCAGACAGTTGATCGAGAGCTATACCGTCGGCGGGTGGGCAATTGCGAATGCATATTCGGCGCGCAGCGTTCATTGACAACGGCGCGCTGGTTGATTTATCGCAGCCGATCACGCGATGCAAGTCTAAACGCTAATAATAGCGTGCGTTGCCCGCGACGCGACGCGACGAGACGAGACTCGACGCGACGCGTCACCGCGCATGATTACGTTAATTGCACCGTGCGACTGATTAATTCGACTCGCGCGGCCGCGGACGACTCTCGAGCATCTCTCTCCGCGGCGAGAGAAAGAAGAGAGAACAGCGAATTCGCCTTTGGCGTTTCGTTTACATGCACAGGCATTCTTTAACGTCGCCGGATGTACCGTTACCCTTTTCAGCGGTCTTCAACACCGCATTAGCGACTGTTGCCGGGTAAATTGACCGTACAATAGCCGCGGCGTATCAGTAATCACTTTATTATACGGTTCTTGAACACCTGTAAGCCAAGTCCTACGCGAAAGGAGTAAGGTTACCTGGACTGTGCATCCTGCGTGGCTGTCCAAATTGTTAGGATCCTGCAATTTTCTACTTCACCCTGTCTTCAACTCTCCGTTTCACTCTGTCTTTTGTCACCGTTGTGTTCGCCGACGAAAACATTTTGCAAAAGCTAAATAGTGATTTTCTTTTCTCAGTAATAAATGTGGGATAGGTTATTGGCGGGGTTGGGAAATACGCTGTGGACGCGATGTTGCAGTAACGATATTTATTAAAAAAAGGAAATTATGATGGAATGCGCTCTCGCCAACGACACATAAAAGACTGGCGTTTCGGCCGCGTCTCTCGTTCGATCGGCCCTTCGGCGAGCGCCACTTCGGTGATCGTTATTTTTGCACGCACTCACACATACACAGGCGCATACGTTGCGATCAACCGTTAATAATCGCTATGCGCTGTTCTCGTTCCCACATAAATTAGACGCTTTTTACTTTTCTGGATTTCTACAATTTACTCATTTTTGTCAGGAATACCTAAAACGTACGTACAGTCCACTGAAATTAATAGTTGTAGAATCATACGAAAATCTAGAATACCTTATAGGACTCGATATACCAAGATAAATGGAGCTAAACAGGCTGAGTACCGCGCAAAATTCTCCTTACTCATATCACTATGTGTATCAGACTGCGGATGATTATGCGGATGGTTCTATAAGTCAGTACATATGGCTCTCTCGTTAAGAGTATACTGTCACGGTCTAAATAAAAGTATATGTTATATTAAACTTTTTAATATAACGAGCTCTAGAAAGTCGAGTCGGCTATAAATTAATTCTTTGCTATCTACGCTTGTTAGAGGTCTCGCAATTCTGCAAAGCTCGTTATTAAAATACAAAAGTAATTATCCGCAAGAAGCATAGATAACGTAGAGTGTGCGCTAAGATATGAAACATATATTTCGCTTCTATTTAAAGATTGTATAATTAGAGAAACATATAGCGTTTCCCATTATACGAAATGATGAAAATGGTATAAGTATAATTAATCTTCACTGCACCGTTTGGAAAATTGACAAAGACGTGCAACAATATTGAAATATTTAAATATTCGATATTAACCCTCGCAAGACGGACGTCACTGCAAACTCGTAAAAACCAATGTAACAGCTCGAACACTTACGAATCTTCCAACTTCCCTGCACCAAACGTGAAAAACATTTCCACCTCAGAAGGTCTCTGGAAAAGCAGCGCCAAAGCAGCATCCCGAGGAACCTGTGTCCCCGTCCTCATCAGCCCGGCGTCCACGGATAGCCTCGCGTGAAAGAGAGGCAAACCAGGAATAACAAGAAACGTTAGGTTGAATCGCGCAGTGTCCGCGTTTAATTGGTGGTTTCACGCGTGTAGGTTCGTCGTGCTGCGACAACACCACAATACCGGCAATAATCAGCTTGCGAGTCGCGTCTTGGACGGTTCCGTCAGCGCGAGATCGCATTATGGCGCTTCATCCTGATGAATAAACGTCGTTCGTTCCCTCATTGGCCTTCATCTCCCTTCGGTCTCGCGGAGTCGAGCGTCAAGTTCCTTTTCTGTTGGAAAGGTGAGGAAGGGAGGGGAGCGGGTCTTCGTGGCTCTTTCTCGAATCGTCGTCGTCGTCGTCGTCGCCGTCGTCGTTCTCTTCCTCGTCGGAAGCAAGCCGACGGACCTCAGTCTCCGGTACTTATCTTCCCCTCGCAATCGGTGCAATATATTCAGGGTGCAAAGCGTAGTTGTCGTTCGCTGAATGGACGTTTTCACTTAAAGTCGCGTTCGCTCGCCGGACAAAGGGATCATTACCCGCGGGGTAAGAGAAAGGCAGCGCGCCGCGGCGGACACTTAAATACGCGGAATTCACGCCCCGATCACGTGAATACGGAAGCGCGCTGACAAAAGCTATGCTTTAGTCTTTAGCGCAGAGTCGCGAGCTCCGCTACCTTCACTCCAATTAAGGTAGCCCAATTCCGAAATTCCACTATGCCTGCGAACACCCTTGCTGCCCTTTTCTTCTTCTTCTTCTTCGTCTTCTTCTTCTTCCTCTACGTCTTCCTCTTCTTCTTACAGCTGGAACGGTCGCGGACAGTACGTACGTCCATTTACGTCCTGCCCGGCATCCGCTTTGTCATTGCCGCTTTAATTAAGACACTCGTCGAATATCTTCCTCTGTTTGTCACACACAGTCGCATACTTAAATGTCCCGAAGAGCCGTGTACAATTCGGTTTTCGAGGTACAAAGCAGCTGCTCGTTCGTGTACTAACAAGTCCAAATAAAATTTTATTTCAACCAAGAAGACTGGCTATTTCCGCTTCCTCGAATGGCATTATGTATTTTTCGCAGGCGATTTCGAAATGAATACAACGAACTAGCACCTGACGACCTTGAACTCACCTTGAACAGGGATGATTTTGACTGGGAGCGTGACACTTGAGAAAAACACCCTGTATAAACTGTAGAAGATAAATTTTCAATCGTCTCCTAATTTAGAAAATTCCCATTTTCACTCCCATCTAGAAACAAATCCCACAAGCCTAACCCAAGCCACAATTATCTCCCAAGGATCAAGATCGCACCAGATCCGATCGAATCGGTTGCCAACGCATCTAATTAACCACGGCGATAGTCCGCACTAAAGATACCAGCGCACAGCGCTCCATTTCTTTCTCTTCTGATTCCCGTTGTACCGTTATCCTCGTGTCCCCAGAAAGTCCAAAGCCCGCGGACCTTGCAACCGGGCAATCTAACGGGCGTTATCACGGTCGAGCAGACAAATCGGCAGAGAATTCCGTTCTTTCAACCGATAGAACTGCGCCCGCCTCGATTTACCGTCTCGCGGCGCATCGTTATCTGGTTGTGTTCTCTCCTGCAGGAGAGCCTGCCTATCCGAGCAGGAAACCCGAGGCCGGATCGACCCGGACCGACGTGTTTACGCGGTGGCCGGCCGACAGCCGAGAAAAAATTAATTAACACCCCCGGCGTGATAAGCCGTTTGCGGGCCTGATAACGCAGCAGCCAGTTCCGGACACACTCTCCGACGCGCTAATAGATGCAGTCGTCGTCGCCGCTCGGCGAATCTGGCACGGACGCTAACGCAGAGCTGTTAGGCTGCTGTTAGCCTGTTGTTAGGCTGCCGCCGAGCATACGAACGCCTCCGAAGTGGCTCTATTAATAGGATCCCGGGCTTAGAAGCCGGAACAGATTTTTCTCCTGGGACCAGATCGACCGAGTCACGGTATCGCGCGACGTGCTTCGGAGAATATAGCGTACCGTAGCAATGTTACGGGAGCCAACGTCGATCCAGGAGCCGATCTAGCCGAGAGATAATCGCCGGAGATCGTCCCGCGGCGAGGCCCAGCGAGACGTCCTCGCAGTAGCCTCCGGGGCAACCATAGTCTCACCGTCCTGCGATCATGACCTACCGATCTTGCGCCTAGATGCGGATTATCCGCGGCGAGGATTCGCTCCCGGTTGCGGTCATTTTTAGCTATAACTCCCTCTATTTTTTCTGGCGGACCTTCTCAAAGGTCCTGCTTCAGGCTAGACGTTGTTGATTTTGCAGATCTGGCTATTTGACTCGTACAGGAATCGATTAGCGAGGAGTTCTTAGTCGTGAGTGCACTGCGGATGTTGATGCGAAATTGCACAAGTCGATTGTGAGAAACAGCAGGTAAACTGTTCAGCGTTTCCTCTTTCCATAATTTTAGATAATCGAAAATAATATAATAGTTTTGTACTGAATAACAAAAAAAAAAGAAAAATTTACATCACAATTGCGTTAGATGTCCAACCGTAAACGATCAGCCGAATCCTGGATTCGTTGGATAAAAGATTTGGATCTAGAACGATGTTACTGGCCGGCCGCGAGGCGGATGAATTGATTCGCACGTGTACCGTCTTCTAACATTTCTAGCTGCGGAGAGTTAAAACAAACCTGAATAAGCCGAAGCAACGCACGCAAAAGGAAAGTTAGGATGCAGCGCGACAGTAATCAAGGGTGAAGGGTACAACAACCTTTACACGCCGGGCGATCAGCATGGATTACCGTTTCGCTCACGATTTAACATTCCGCCGGGAACATCCTCCACTAATCACCGCGCAGGTACCCGGCGTGTTAGGCGAATTCTTTCGGAGCCATCCGCGATCAGGGAAATAAGAATAACGTTGCGCGCGAAACACGCACTCAATTACGCGCTTTACGCTTTCGATTTCCCTTTAACGCTGTGGGTTACGTCACCGCGTTCGACCCGCGAAGCGTTTATTACCAGAAAACGAGACTCAGAATGGCGAATAGCGCCGGGGGTGAAACGGGGGAAGAGGGGGAGAGACACGGGGAGTAGGAGTTTAATACAAGGATTCGATTTTGCCGGGGCATCTATCAGGATCCTCGGATAAATCGTGTGGCAGGGGCAGGGATCGCGACAGAAATGACCGTTAATTCGCGTTTCCGCGGCGCGAGCATTTATACAGGCAACGGAGGACTATTAATAGAGAGCCTGTGCATGCCGGGAGAGTGTCTCTCTTTCAGAGAGCGGTCCGCAGCCACGCTTACCCGACGCATACTTGCGGGTACCCGCCGGGCTCTGTAATTGCCCGGCCCGGTTGCCGCACGAGAGGAAATTCCTATTTTTTAAAAATATCTTTTAGGGATAAAAGCGATTTAAAACTTTTCATATGGTTCCCTTAGTATTCGTTCCTTCGTCCAATGATTGTTGGCGACACCACCTTACAATCTTGCAGTGGAGACAGGAAAATGAGAATAACCCTGTCCCAATTAGCAGGAGAAGCATGTTGATTGTTTAGTACTATTGAGTATCTAAAGTCCATTAAAATGAAAAAGTTTACTAACAACGATTTGTAGTGTATTGGTGAAGTTTTGCGAGTCTTGTAAGTGAATTTTGTAAGAATCCAAGTTCGTACGAATGCTCAAAGTTGAAAAATACGGTAACTGCGTGAAGATTCTTTCCTGCGTACGGGACAACCCTAAAATACCGCCGTTGCTCGTTAAATAAATTCAAAGGGGTAAATTTATGCACACGCGCGGCGGAGCTTGAATAACACGGCGTACAACAAACAAACATAAAATCAGTGTTAGCGGCAAGCATCCAATAAATTCAGACCGGCGAGGCATCCCCTATTCACCATTACATCATGCATTAATAGCGGCGGGTTTTCTTAAACGCTGAATCTCGTTTGTACCGTTTCTACCGGCAACTTTGTGCACTCGCCTTCTTCCTCGCCGGTTACTTTTACGGACGCGTGTGTCATAAAACCGTGTTATTATTATGCACGCGACTCGGCCACCGTTTCACCATAAAACGCCTCTCGGGAAGAACAAAGTTCTAACATCTCGCGCCTCTGCGAAACCTTCCGCTTCTATGAGCGTAGCGATGCGCCGCGCCGCGCCGCCGATGGGGAGAGTCACGATAACTTGTCAAGAATTGAAGGAAAAAGGAAAAGTATCGTCCAGAGTCTGCTGGAAGGCAGACCTCGCCTTAGGCTTTGGAACAGGCGATGATTCATTAATAGATTGACGATCTTTATTCAAAATAAATATATTAGATCGTCTCATAAGTTCGTGCCGCTTATTGTTCTAACTATTTAAATATCTAAAAATACTATTTAAATATTGTTCTGCTATTTAAATATTAAACATAATTAAATTATACTATGAAAATATCTTGTACACGAAGGATACCCTTAAAATTTACGAAAAAATGTAATCACCCTCTCGTGTATTCATCTCTCTCACAACTCTAATCTCTTCGGGGGTTTATCGCTCTATGTTTATACAACACGGCTTGGAAAGAATAAACATATTCACAAACTTACGGGATAACCTAATATTAACAACTTCTTCGCTTTTTTAACAATATTAATAAGTCGAAAACTTCTAAATTCTCTTAATATTTTAACTGTTTTAAATTCTACCGATCCATTTCTGCCACAGATCATCGAACGATCGTCGGAATAAAGAGACTCGGACTGCCTACTACTCTAATCGCCAACAATAGTCGCTCGCGGGCCAAAAACAAAGGGCCCAGTGAGAAACTAGCATGAACTAATGGTCCCGTAGGCATGCGAGATACGAAGGAGGAAGAGGCCAACGCAGGATCGTCAGGACGACGACGTTGTCCGACGACGGCGGCGCTGGATCGAGGAGGAATCGAGCGAGCGGCGGTCGGTCGGGGTCGCTGACTCGAACGGTCGCCGATCCGTCAGTCGATTACTCCGGGGATCTTACGTGAACATGGAAACAGGTTCTTGGAATCCGGTTCTCGATTCTACATACGACTCTAATCAACGCGGCTAGATTGCTGCATCGTACACGCGCTGGTGCAGCCGCGGCGCGGCGCAGCCCGGCGCAGAGCGCGCGGCCTCCTATGCCGCATGCGTTACTTCGTTATTCCCTTCGGTGCACCGTTCGTCTCATCGACTCCCATTGGCCACAGCCGGACCCGGCTACTGTCGGATAAGTGCAAAAGTTCTGTACGTCGGAGCCGCGGACAGCATCGCCGATTAGGAATCGGCGAGCATCGATTCAATGGACGCTATACTCGGAATGGTAAAAGATGCTGCGAGGCCCGAGGATCTTCGTCTTACAACTGTATTAACCTATTAGACTGCTGGGACCATGGACGTCGACGTCTTCGTGGCTCGAGTCCTTGTTGCTTTTTCCGTTCGAGTCGGTCTCTATAGAATTTCGTTTGCAGGCTGAGTCCTGGAATGGTTGCTAGCTTTATCCGTTTGCAGTGGGTTTCTATAGGATTTTGTTTGTGACCTTAGTCCTGGAACGACTGCTTGTTTTTCTTTTTTCAGTGGCTACCTTTAGAATTTTGTTTGTCGTCTGAGTCCTGAAATGATTGCTTATTTTTTATTTTACTGTTTCGTCTGCGGTGGGTTTCGAGAGGATTTTGTTTGTGACTTGAGCCCTTAATTGATTGCATATTTTTATCTTTTTTTTTTTCGTTTGCAGTGGGTTTAGATAGGATTCTGTTTGTGACCTGAATCCTGGAATTATTGCTCGTTTTTTGTTTTGTTTGCAATGGATTTCTTTAGGATTTTGTTTGTGACCGGAGTCTTGGAATGATTGCTCGTTTCTTGTTTTGTTTGCAATGGATTTCTTTAGGATTTTGTTTGTGACCGGAGTCCTGGAATTATTGCTCGTTTCTTGTTTTGATTGCAATGGGTTTCTTCAGGATTTTGTTCATGACTTGAACCTTGGAATGATTGCTTATTTTTTTTTCATTTGCAGTAGGTTTCGATAGGATTTTGTTTGTGACCTGAAATGTGAAATGATTGCTCGTTTTTTGTTTTGTTTGCAATGCGTTTCTTTAGGATTCTGTTTGTGACCTGAATCCTTGAATTATTGCTCGTTTTTTGTTTTGTTTGCAATGGGTTTCTTTAGGATTCTGTTTGTGACCTGAATCCTGGAATTATTGCTCGTTTCTTATTTTGTTTGCAATGGGTTTCTTCAGGATTTTGTTTATGACTTGAGCCTTGGAATGATTGCTTATTTTTTTTTCATTTGCAGTAGGTTTCGATAGGATTTTGTTTGTGACCTGAAATGTGAAATGATTGCTCGTTTTTTGTTTTGTTTGCAATGCATTTCTTTAGGATTTTGTTTGTGACCTGATTCCTGGAATTATTGCTTGTTTTTTATTTTGTTTGCAATAGGTCCCTTTAGGATTTTGTAAATATTGGATTGGCTTTGTTTGACTTCGTTGTTGACGTTTTGGTTTGTAGAGTAAGGATTAATTTGTTGATCGTGAACAATGTTGATCAGAGGGGCCAGAGCGGATTGAAATTGAACGCCTCAAGGATCGACCTCCTCCAGGATCTACCTTGGTCGATTTTATGCAGCCGATTCGCCGGTCCGGTAGCTGCCAATTATCGTTAATTGAGATCCCGAAACGCAACGCCGACTGAGCCAGCTGCCGCGACGGAAACGATCCCTAGGATTCACCGGCGGCGACGTTACAGGGTGGAAACGGCCTGCCGTCCTCCTGTGTGGCATCGTAAAGGCTAATTTATATCAATCATAGGCCTGGCCTACGACGTTGTCGCGATGGGACCCGATTCCTCGCGGCGATCCGCCTTTTCGCTCGCTTCGCCTCGATCCCACTCGCGATAACTTTCTTATTGATGGACTTGCCGCGATTCCTCCTCTTTTTCGTCGTCCGGGATCCTCCGACTAAACACCCGGGGACAACTGTTCTTCATGCGAGATTCTACTGCGAAAGATTCATTTCTTCCTTGCATGTATCTGTGGTTGTAGGGAAAAACACGGCTTGTCACAATTTTAAAAAATTTGAGTTTATGCATTAATTGATTGTTAGAGTATATGATTTTACGTATTTACCAGAAAAACGGCACGAAAACAAATTCGAAATGCTCAAAAAAAAATAATGCAACTTAACCGATGTCCTATAGAAAGAAGTAATGATCAAAACTTTAAACGGCAATAAATATTTTATTTATATCGATCGTAAATTGTTGATAACGTTAATACAGTTTTTAAACGGCAATATCTCGAAAGTGAAATTGTATGACATGCGGTGTTTTTCCTTACAACCACAGTTATTAGCAGTACAGTATTTGAAAAATATGCTCCTAAAGTTTGATAATCCTATTCGAGGTAACAATGAAATTATAGCCTCACGGTCGCCAGAACTATCACTGCATATGAACATTTTTCCAAATGCAACTCAGCTATATTAACAGTGTAGTAAAAATGTGTTTTACTTCGATAGTGTGATAAAACAGCCGTAAAATTTGAGACCGATTGATTCAACTCATCGTTTGCGATAAATTCCCGAAAGCCGGATTCGTCTGTTATAGGTGTTGCTGCAGTGTTCGCAATAGGCGACGATAAAGGTTATTGCTATTATTTAGTATCTTCCACATCCGCATCTTGTCGGAATAGATTACAACCAGCCCGATCGGACATTAACGACTACGGATATTTATGCAAATCCAGATTCTTGTGGACTTGTTTACGCAACCGAGAACAAGCTCGAAGTAATCTGTATCCGCGGTCGATGGTTTTATTGATCGAAAATGGATCATAGAACGAACTATATCAAGGTCCTCGTACAGCTGTATTTCACTCGTTTATGTCCACGTGGAGTGCGTAAAGAACGTTGTCTACTGCTGTCCCTTCCAATAACTCTCCATTACCGTCTCTTGAATTAATTAGGTTATGCGTGGTGGTGCGAATGTGTCTCAAAGCCGGAACTGTTCTATTACATCGATAAATTGCAATTGTCGACTTGTTGATCTTTGAACTTCTGTAACTACGTGTAAAAAAATAATTTTATTAGTCAAGTTTGTTCTTTGTTATTATCTGAAACCCGCATGCTCCATCGATCCATACTTATGGGTTGTCGCAGGTGCTCGATAGGGACTTCTTACCTAACGCGACGTTGGACGTCGCGTCGAATGAAGACGTCCCAATGAATAACGTCGCGGAATCTAAGCAGAGCTGCCTCGCGTTCCGCTGTTACATTCCGGAAGTCATCCGAGCTCCGCAGACGCTAATTAAAATTGTAGAACGACTCGCAACGTGCAAGAAATCGTAACAGAAGATCGAACGTCTGCTTCCATTGCGGACATTTTTCGAAAATTCCTACTAGGCTCCCAGCAGAGAACATTTGTCACATTAATCGTCTTCGAATCGAGGTATGCCCTTTTAAATTTTCTCAAGCGTGCTATTGATTTTTTAAATGTTTCTCTTTGAACGCATTAATCCTCATTTCAATAACCAATAGTTTTTACGATATTGATACACTTTGTGGTATCAATGCATACTTCCTTCCTGAGATGACTTAAAGACGTCTCCTGACCGTCGTTTGTTAGGAAACGGTACGTCTTTAAGACGTATCTAACGGGTCTGTTAGACGCCTAAAAGACGTTTTTTTTTAAATTTGTTTTACCTGATCAAAGACGTCTTTAAGATGTCTAAAAGGTAAAAAAAAAAAGTAGACGTATGCGTGGCGCGAACCTAATATTACCAGATTCACAGTCGAGCATCTAACTTTTTTTTTGAAACATGATTATTGGCATAAAATTTATAGTTTTCCATTGGTAGGTAGCAACAAACATAAAAAAGTAAAATACTGTTTTACGGTGTCTGTCTATTTGCCGCTCGCACGCTAAGCTGCTGCATATACATCTTTGGTAATTAGTATTGCGACGGAGGTACTTTATAACGACTAGCTACTAAGTCAAGCGTGTAATACTTAAGAGGGATGGTGGGTAGACGCATGGGGGAAAAATTTATACTATAAAAACAAAAACCCCTGTGTCAGTCTTTGGTAATCGAACTGACCCAACCGAGCTGATGGAAACATTGTAAGTACTTTCAGATATAATGGGCTGACGCAATAACAATACTAATTAAGTTGATCTCATTGTTAAATTTTTCCTGTGACATGTTCAAGATTTATCAGTAGTAGACTTATAAAATAAATAAAATGTAACAATTTCAAGATTAATTTTTCGCACAGAAAACGCCAAAAAAAATCAGTTTTTATTTTTTTTCAAAATCGGTTTTTATTGGATTATAAAAATCCAGTTTTTAATTTTTCTTTAATATGAAAAAAATTCATAAACGATGTTTATAACAATGTATCGGTATTGTAAAAATCTAGAGATTGTCTCTTTAGAACTTCCATATGAAATCTGCATCTTTAAGACGTCTTATTTCAAATGTTCCAACGGCGTCTCTAAGACGTTAAAACGACGTCTGGAAAAGACGTCTGATAAAGAAGTCGTTTTTACGTCTTCCGGACGTCTTGAAGAAGTCTATTTAAGATGTAAAACGTGCAGAGCTAATCTGGGTTCATGCCTCAAATATAAATGAATGCAGAAGTTATAAAAAGAAATTAACCTAACCACATTTCATCAACAATAATCGGGAAAGAGAAAAGCAAATTTTTGTTCTCGTCAGAAGAATCATGCTCCGCGCACATGTAGACAAGGTCCGCAAAAATCGGACGCACCATTCGCCAGCAAAACAATCATCGGCAGCTAATGTCCGTCAGCCCTGTCATCCGAAAAAATGAAGATCGTCATCGAAGTGAGTCACCGCATACCTGAACGTATAAAAGTTCCATTCACCTGCCCTCTCACGTTCCGTCGCGGCCCGGGAAGGCAGTCTCACCTGTTGTTTGCAAATCCGATCGGGCCCGGCACGATTGCGAAATTATGAGGATCTTCATCGGGAGCCGAAACGAGGGGTCGAACGAGAGAGCCGCAACCGGCAAGAAGACCAATTAAATTTCGTCAGCTACGAAATCCCTGTTAAAGAACGTACTTATTTAAGGACCCCTCGGGAATAATGTACTGCATCCGAAATGAGGAGATTTACACAATCGTCGTTCCAGCGACGGGGCAGACCCTCCGCCGAAGCAACAAGTCTTTTTACGGGGAACCGTTCGCGATGATCCTCCTTCCGCCGATAGTTTTTCTGAGTCGCGAGCCGGGTCCTTCGGGCGACAATTGTGACATCCTCCTTCCCGAATCCTGGATCACTGTGCTTCTGCTTCGCTTTTCTAATGACGGGATCAGAAACACTTAATTTTGCAGAAACGGTCAAACTAAACATTTCTCCTGCTTCGACGATCGAAGTTTGGGGAATATTTCTTGCGTAGGACGATTCTGTACACTGTACTGAATACAACAGTATGCTTTTTTGTATGATTACACAAATTTAAATATGTTTAAATAATTTTTTTAAGAGACGGCGACACTGTTAACGCAAGTCCATAGCTTATTCGAAGATTTTTCAATTTTTTTCCGAAAACTAGGGTCTGAAGCAAATTTTAACAACACAATAGGATAAAGGACAATTCTTATTATGTTTTCACCATTAAAATTTTCTTACCTAGAAAAATAGTGTAGACTCTCCCAAAGACAACAGTGTATTTTTGGTACTTTTCCGTTAGCGGGGCGCAACTTATCCCAGACCAATAATTATAAGCATATGTATAATTACAAATATTACTGAATTGTAAACAAAATAGTTTTACCCAAAAAGAATGCTTATAATTATTGGTCTGGGTTAGGTTGCGCCCGGCTAACGGAAAAGTACCGTATTTTTAAATAAGAATAACATTATGTATAAAATATAAAAGTAATTCAGTCTTTTTCGTTGGATAAAATGAAATAGATCACAGCAACGATGCAGCTATGAAACAGAAGTTAAAGGGTGCGTATGGATTACGTATTCGATTGTCGCGGAAAATCAAGATTTCTGCAGATCCGTTTTCTCTTCCCACGAGGAAATAGCTCGGACAATCGGTCGGCCATTTGTCTCGTTACGATTGGAAAATTTTACTCCCCAAGCCGGGAATTAAAGAGGCATTAAGTTGTTTCTGGATATCGGTTCGCGTTCGGCTGATCGGGGAAACTGGTTTCGAGCATTAAGGATTTTAAAATATCAACGACTCGCGGCCACGCTCGATGCGAAATTACGCAGCCGAAGAGAAGTGGATTACGATAATCGTAAAGCTGCAGCATAGAAACCTTAGGAATGCTAATGCCGTTGAAAGCAAAGTCTTCTCTTTGCACAAAGGATCATTCTGCTCGCGCACCGGAGGAATCGAAACGCGAATACGTTGCTATATTTATTGGTAACGTCGAAAGCCAGACCTATTCGTCCATCCAACCTAATCTAGACAACTGAGAAGGACTGGTTGACTATCTCAACGATAGCCCGCGAGAGCCTCTCCAATTGGAAACGCCTTCATTCATTATGACAATATCGACTATCAGAATTGAACACTGGAATTACCGGTCCGATCAAAACGAACCATTCCGGATTTTTCGTGGCACTGTCGCTGAACCGTTTTCGATTTTTGCATTCCGTGTTAGAGGAAGCGATGCCAGTTTGTTTCTGAGGAAAAGTTCGCTGCAAAGGATGGGAACAGATAGCAGAATAGGCGGAAATTCTAAACTAGTTATAATCTTAGCGATAGTGAAAAACGTATCTACAACTCTGGTGTGTATGAAAAGTGAAGCAAAATAACAAAATTACAGTACAGGAAATTTAGAATACCGGTATTTCAATTGACCTCTACTTCAAAAATAATCTTTAATTTAATAAACAAAATTTTCCACTACTCGATGATATTTAATGCATATCTTCATGCTTTAAATGTAAATTAATATACGATCTGTAGATTAAAGTACAAAATTTGCTTGCAAATCCTCTTTCACACGATAATCCTAAAATAATTAGCTTACGCAGCTGAGGGTACCTGCCGACTTCGTTATTTTGAATCGGTCTCGAAAAAAATTATGAAAGTCATAACCTCGAAAGAAGATTGAAATTTTCTAATCCAAGTAGAAAGTGCGATGCATCTTTGCCGGAAGTCCGATTCGCCGTGCAGCCCGGCCGGCGCCGATGCACAGGCGCGCCGCGCCGCGAAAAAACGTCGAACACGTCGCGCACGGCAAATTTTCATAAACGAACGGGCCTAACGACGTATAAAATGTGAAATGTAAAAATGTTCGCCTGAAAACCGATCCTCGGGGAAACACAGTAATCGCGCATCTGCGCCGAAGTTTTCTCCGCTTTCGAATGGTGGCTTTCGTCGGGAACCTGCTGTTGCCGTTGAAAACACGCATACATTAGGCGGCGGTAATGCATCCATCGCAGAAAATCGGCGGTTCATACGTGCCGGCAGATGTTTGCCGGGTTTACAGTAATTTTGCGAGCACACCAAGTTGCAATCCTGAAACGCAAATAACCGGCAACGGCTCTCCTCGCCAGGGAAAATGATTGCGATAAGTGCATTCGCGCGAGCCTCGCAAAATCCGCTCGACGATTCGAGCCTGTAATCGCGCGGATTGCGGGACCCCTCTTCCCTGTGTCGTCCGTGCTGGTCGTTGAAACACAATATATCAATCGGACGGATGTTAACGGCATAGGCCCGGAAAAAAGTTAATGGAATAGTTCTCGCCGACACGATCCGCGGCCATATTTCGATCGTGTCGTTGTTCCTCGCGTAATGGTCGCACGGCATCATCGCGTTCGATGGTTTATTGTCCGATCGACGGTCCTTGATCCTCGCTGCCGGTCCCTGGAGTCGTACTATAACTGCGATCCTTCGATCACGATCTTCTTGCGCCGCGAGAACGGAGAATGTCGATGTTCGTTAATGTGTCCCAGCGATCACGGTCGTCAAATTTTGAATTGGCACCTTATTCCGATGGTCAATTGATGGTTATAACAGTTATCAAATTTTTTAAATTATAAACCTATCGCGTCGGGCAAATGACCCGTTTCAATTTTTTCATTCTACAGTTATATGTGCTGTGTTTTTAGCCACAGTAATTCTTAAGGACTTCTTAACGAGAAGTCAAAGAGTGTGATGTTTAAGAATGTTTTGTCAAAAGCTGTAAAAAATGTATGTTGCAAATCAATAGTTTAATTTTATTAGAAATAATGTATTTTGAAGTCTGTACGCTTCCATTGCGAGGTTCTCTGCTTGATGCAGGCCCAGATCATGTTGTAAAATCCATGGGGTCCGCTGACCGTTTTGGCGTCCCCATATAATAAGGCGTTTTACCGTTTTTCCAGTCAGTCGTGCGAAAACCGTGAACAGAGCAACGATCCTTGACTAAGGTCGTTTTTTTCGCCTCCGCGCCTTGTATTTTATTCCTTTTTTAAGTCATTAAACATTTTCGACAGATCGATTGAGTCCAATCTTTTCCCACGTAAAAGATCCTCAATAAATTTAGTCAGAGTATATATGTTACGAATGGATAATTTAACTTAGTCAAATACAAGAAAATGTAATTTTGTAAGCTGATAGGGAACAATCAAAAGCTTAGTTACTACGAATGTTCTCTCGTGCGCGCGAAATAACTGTGTGAAATGTAAGAAGCGGATTATGTATGTATGCATGTCGAATTAATACTGTGATCAATTAATGGCGTGAATAAAGGAAAATTGAGATTGTAACGTAGCAATGGTGCGATGCGCAGACATTGTAATGTGTTAAAATGTGGAGAAAGGGAGGTACGTTTGATAGTGGCAAATCAAACGTTATAAATAAACTCTCGCCGACAGCGCGTATTGTACAGGGACCACCACGTGGTCGGGAACCCGAAAATAGACCACGGGTAAGGTTGTTGTTGACAACAGCCTAGGCCCGGTAGACCGGGAAGCTGTTGTGATCACCCCCTCCGAAACCAGATCCACGAGCACGGTAAGATCGCAAGGATCGAAACGGGGCCGTTAGGCCAAGCGAGGTCGGCGAGAGAGGGCTTCAGCTGAAAATTGTCTCAGTACTAAGAGAGGAAGGAGTGGGGCAGGGTATAACTATTGTAAATTGACTGCGAGACGAGCTTTTTGAATGCATAATTGTATTCGAGAGCGAACAATGTATTTGTATTATTAAAAAATTCTTATCATATTAAAACACTGAAAAATGTTCGCAGAAATAAATGTCCATTACACCACGAAATCGTGAAAAATAACTTCAAAAATTGCATAGATCGAAAACCACGCGATTCTTCGTCTAATAATATCGGTTTCCAAAAATCGACAAATTAATTTACACGCTTAATGCCCAGATTCATTCGCTCGAAGTATCGACGTAAAAATGCGAATTTGCATGATCCTCCGCAGCCTAATCACGCGAAAGGGCAGACAGCGTATGATTATGTAAATTCCTCTATTCACCGAGAACTTCATAAAAACGAGAATAGAGTAGAAATTACTTGAATCGGCTGGAAGATGCTCCGCAAATGTCATCAATTTCGCTTAATACAGAGGTATCGGTGCGTTAGCGAATTCCCACACGCACCAATCGCATAAAGATCCAGCGTTCTAATAACGATACTGCTGACTGGATACTTATAGCAGCGATACCATAAAACATCGGATTTTTAATGAATCTCTCGCGCGTCGATGTCGACGGAATGCGGTGCGCATCGTGCGTAAATATCGTTTTTTACGACCACGTCCTTTACGCAATCGCGTTTATCCGATTCGGTTCCCGATCGTCGTTCGATACGGCGTTCTTGCGCCAATCAGGAGGTGTGAAGCTCAATTACAAGGCGTTCCAACGCGTCGAGTTTGGTATCAATTAACGAGATGACCGGTAAAACGCGTCTTATATGGAAAAGTTCGCCACGGATTGCGTGTCTCCTCTGGAAAACGAAACTTCCGCGTTCCCCGGCCGTCGCGTCGCGAGCCCGTAATGGCTCCTTATTAGCCGGTGTGTTTCGCAGATATTTTCGTCCCGCTTCTGAAAATTAAGATCGGCAATTACTGCATGAATGTTACCGCGAAAAAAACGACGCGACGCGCCGCTTCGATCCACGCTTATCGATCGAGACACACTTCCGCGAATCACGCCCCTACGCTGCTCTTTTCCATTTCTCGATTTTGCAACATTCGACCAGCAACCAACAAAAAATCGCACGTCAGATCTGAACGAAGGGGGCGAATACGTGCACGCAATTTAAAGGAACGTGTGAAATTTTTTTCCCCGTAAAAATATAGGCGGCATTACCGGTTGTAACAATCTTTTTGGAAGTACCGAAAATAATTTATCTCCGTAACTGCTATGATATCTGCTCACCAGGTGATTTGATACGAAAGATTCAGATGTATTTGGAATTCGTGTGATTGTAGTTGCAAAATTAAACCTTTATGGACAGGGATTTTTTAAAACATTGGAAATCAACATTCGTCCTCAAATGGTTAAGAAGAATTCCAAAATGAAGCTCCAACTGCTCCCACGGATTTCCAATTATTCAGCTGTCAGAAGCTCGAATAAAACAGAGCTAAAGTATTTATATATTTTCCTTCATTTCAATTCTCATTGTCCGGACTAATTAAAATTTGGAACCAATCACTGTATCAAATCCGGAGCTGTCAAGTACAATTGAGAAGAAAAATAACACGAAAGGGGTTAAGAGCCCGAGGGACGCAGGGGGTAGGGAGCAGGGGGTTAATCGATCGAAAGAACGCAATTCCTGCCGTGTCTGAAATAATCAGAGTGCGCTATACTTGGACAAGACCGCCAAATCATGCCGGTATCTCGGCGCAACGTGAGTCTCGCAACACGATGTAGTACGAGGCCCATAAAGGATGTCGACCGTCCGAGCGATATGTAAAAGTGAAACAAGTTAGTCGTCGAACGGTGGTATCGGCTCGCGGTCCTGGGACTTCTGACGCGACCCGGGGTCAGGCAACGGCCGGTGGAACACGTGCACTCGGGCCCCGAACGGGCAGCCGTCACGCGTTGCATCGCGTTGCATCGGCGTTGCACCGGGTCGCGGTGCGTGTCGGTCGGTCCCTCGAATGCCTGTAACAAGACGGACAATAACAGGCGTTACAGCGCGGCAGGGTCGAGGATGTTCGACGTCGGACGCGCACACGGCACGTCTCACGCGCGTCGCGTCGCGTCGCGTTTCGCATTGCTGGAACAAGGACGGCGAGCGCGCGATCTCTCCAACGACACGACGAGCAGAAAACGAAGAGAGAGAGAGAGAGAGGGAGATGTAGAGTGCAGGAGCGAGAGGAGGGGGGGGAGCGTGATACGCCGGGGCCCGGTGGGAAAGAAGAGGCCTGAGAGAGTGGATCGAAGATGTAAGGAGGCCCGTGCATCACCTGTGTCGGCCCACGGCCCACGGGTATTGCCGCTGGCGTGCCGATGCAACCTGGCGGCCCGAGTTGCGGACGCAGAGGAGTGGGGAGAGCGGGGCCCGAAGGCGCCGAGGAGTGGGGAGCGCGGGGACCCAGGGCGCCGAGGAGTGGGGAGCGCGGGGACCTCGGGCGCCGAGGATTGGGGAGCGCGGGGACTTCGGGCCCTGTCAGAGGGGAGGGGACCGCTGCGTGTGTGACAAGTGAGGCCCCGGGAGGTATCAGCCACCACCACAGACGCGTACGCGCCCGGCGGGACGGGGACGAAGAGGAATCAGCCGCGAGAAAGACCGAGACGGCTCCCCGATCCTCGAAGGAGGAGGGAAACAGCGTTCTCTGTTACCGCGAGCGTAAAGGGTGGAGGGATACAATGTCTGGGATAGACAGAGAGGAGAACAGGCTGCCCTCCGGCGCTCGTCCGACGGCATTCCTTCCACCGAGCGAGTCGCCTCTTCATTCTTCTTATCGGCTTCTCTTTCTTCCTCCCCTTTGTACTCCGGCGATAGTCTCCCTCGTCGCCACCCTGCCACCCCATACTACCAAGCCGACGCTTAGGTCCCAATTTTAGCCTCGAAAGACGGCTAAACACCCGACTTTGTCACCTGCCGCCCCCTTGACCCTCTGTGTTCCCTCTCCGTCTCTGTTTGGCTTTACTTTTTCTTTTCAGCTGGGTTCTGTGTTAGCGGAGATCGTGCTCTGCCGAAGAAGTCGTGGAACCGTCACCCCGCGAGGTGGATTCGGGATTCTTTTGTCCACGCGAGCGGTCGACGATCTGATCGGCACAGGGACTTTCTGGTGAGAGAGGAGTCCGGTGTTGCTGGTGTTGACAATGGAATTGATAGGTAGGTCGAAACGAGCTGCGAAATTTTCGCAAATGATTTGTATTTATGTAATTGTGGTCGTTACTGATCGCCAAATACATAAAATCCGCAGTATATTTATAACCTATTAATAGTCTTAAATTCTCTTAATAGTTTAGGGTACAATGAAACAAATGGGGACAAAATGTGAAAACAATATTTCGTTCTTCTCGCACAGCCGACTGGAACCGACTTTCTGGATATTCCTCGCAAATCAATTGGCTGACAGCTACCACCGCCGATCTCTCCGCGGTTCCTACTTGGCACTATTATTTATCTGTTTTATTAACTTGTCCTCCGATCTACATCTAAATACCAGCAAGGTGTTACGGCGCTATCACCTGGAAAACTTTGCGAAGCCAGCCTCTCTCGGTTTATTAATCTCCGATCTCACAATCGGCCGTATATCTGGTCGGACTGTCGCTCTCTCTTTCCTCGTCGCCGGGGAGCATTCTTTCGTGCACGAATTCCGACGGTTGAGGGAACGATAGTAGAACCAGTCGGACAATTGAACTTTTCTTTTTTTCCGCGACTTTCTCCGTTCCGCGCGTTTCGGCCAGCGCGAACGCGTTTTAACAAAACGAACGCTGGGAACGAACACGGGCACCCATTAGTCTAGATCATGGCAACTTCTCAGCCAACGGGAGAACGATCCCAAATAGATGAAATGAATTTTTCTGGATATTACTCTTGAATTCCTTTCTTTATAGTATTTATTATTTTGCAGTGATGCTTCAAACAGTCGACGTTCCAACAATTGTACATTAACCGATTATTAATGGTATAATCATTTTATGAAAATAATTTTTGCAAATAGCGTATCTCAGTGTAATTTCTGATGGAACGATATCATTCAATTTGTGTTACTCATCTACGATCGATATTTCAAATAAAAAATTTCATTAACTCATTATGTAGCAAATTTTTATTTTCAAATGTGTATCGTCAATTGTTACACAGCAGCAGAGACAAGTCCGATCGAAACCAGTCGAGCTGTTCAGGCGGTTTAACAAACCTAATGTAGGAAACCGGAGTTGAAAATGTTAGGCGCGAGGAGTGGTACAATCGAAAAAAAAAAGTTACTGAACTTATGGCCTCGGCTAATGTGCTGCGCCAAGTCTAGATGGTAACGCAAACTATTCATTTGCAGCATTTGCCACCTTATTCAGCATGCAACTTTTTTTTTCTCCGCGGTTGCGACGTTACCCGTTTATGGGGGCTTACTTCTTGGGCCGCAGTTTTTAAATGCATCATTCTAAAATGCTGCTTGGCGCATTCTTGTTTTTAATTTCCGCGCTTCGACTTAGCATTTATTATAAAATCGACTTTGAAAATGCTGAAAATAGACGACCTAGTTTACTTCCTGCATATACTAGAGCACGCGATCCCGATGGATCTTTAAAGTCGATTTTCTCAAAAACGAAAATTGGCAGGAAAAAATTTTATTCTTTTTTTCGACTCATTTTTACACGTAGAATGACTTCCTAATCGGTTGAGCATGAGTCGCGGGACACCCTATATATTTTAACTTGAAAATTAAACGTTTCTTCCAACCTAGAATAATTCTGTACTATACTTTTTTTCTTCATTTTATGGATATGAAATTGATAGAATACCTCATAAAATACTAGAATTTATTTAATAATGTAAACGATATTTTGAATAATGGTACAGCAATTTTTAGTGGCGACTCTGAGTCGCCATTCGAGTGCTAAGGGTTAAATGTGTGAATTTTTTGGGACGCATGATCTTTGAGTCGTTGCTTTCAAATAATGTTTTATCGAGAAGCTTCTGCGAGTCTCTTGTTTATGGAATTTGACTATTCCAAATTTTTCACGTATTTTTTGGAATCTGTTCACCGAATCAACATTTCAGTGGACTCAATACAAATTTAATTAGAATCGGTTGATAGAAAATTGGAGATTGGGTTGAAATCGTCCGGTGCTTCCTAAACGTCATGTTCAAGCTTAACGGCCAAGATCCACGACATTTCTAAGACATTATTTCAAAGCTGGGGTTAAGCTTCCCGATTAAGAAAACGACCAGGAAATTACGCTACAAGAGAGCCCAGGGACGGTATAGCGATAGCAACCACCAGTCCTTCGAAAGACCAGTACCGGAGAGGATCTTCCCGAAGCGGTTTCCCTGGATCCACGGGAAGAAGAATGATCCGTTCCGTGTAACGGACAGCGTACGAGCGAAAAACCATCCCGGCTGTGTGTATCCCCGTTCAACGTAATTAAAAGTAATTTCCTTAAGCAGCGCCGTATCGGTCGGGGCTGAATTTCAACGCGAGATAGCATCAACGGCGCATAATTTATACGAAGCGCAGAAAAACAAATACATTTCCGACGTCGGACAGGTCATTATACGTTGCGTTATTTATCCTTGATGATCATGAAATACCGGTTCCCCGCGGCCGGGCTTACGTACAATAATTAACGTACGATAGTAATAACGATAATTCGTGATCTCGCGCAGCATTCCGCCGCTACCGGACAACCGGCGCGGCACTGCGCGAGCCTTCATTCATCGATCTCGATCGCAGGATCGTTCAGGATCTGATCCTGCTGGATCCTGCCACGGAGGATCCTGCAAGATCCTGGACACGTTCACCGTTGACTTTCTATTATTTAATTACGGATACCGGACGGAATTGCTGGTAGAAGCCTGGTAATCGACGAGGTTCGATGCAAACGTTTGTTTTTAGTTCATAAATGGTGCTGTAAATGTTGAAGATCGGCAACCTGTTTGCTATGGTCACATCCACTTCTGTAGCGGTGTTTCTGAAATGTTTTTTACTGCTGAAGAATCTGCTTAATACATCATTAATTTCTTTGAAGGAGAAATTTATTTCTACTTATCGGTTATCGATATTCTCAATGGTTTACAGCTCATTGTTTGGAAAACTTCGATATATTGCTTGCTTGCTAATGTACAAGAGATTTATGATGAGAGAATCAAGAATTAATTTGTACACGACCTTGATGGTAGGATCGTTCAGAATCATTTCCTATCAGCGTTATTCTAGACGATCCTGCAATGTCCTGGAAGCTAATAGGCGCATTCATCATCGGTTCACTCGATTTAGCGTTATCTAATCGCGGCTACCATGCGGAATTCGCTCGGATTTCTACAGGATGTGAACATGTATCGGGGCATAGAGGGTCCAGGCACAGTAGTGGCGGGCACCTCGGGTCCAGGATAAGTTCTACGCAGCGGTCCGAGTGCCGCGGGTCGTTTCCTCGGCGATTTTTACTCGCGGCAAATAATAAATTATCGGCCGGCCGTGCGTAATCGGCCTGGAATATAATCTGCGCATGGACAACCGTATCGCGCTGCGGTAGCTACGGAGGCTCCCTCTTAGCCTACAATCTGTCTTACATATTCATTATGGCTGGAGGGTGAGCAGGTATTATCTCAGATGGTCGGTTTGGAACAACGTATAGCTTGTAATTTTCAGGGGGCCCCATGGACTGCCCCTCTTTACTCTTCCACGTCGTTCTCTTTGGATCCTCCGCTCTCTCTCTCTCCTTCCCTCTCTCTCTCTCTCTCTCTCGTTCGTTTTTCCTTCTTTTTTCTTCTCTCCCACACCTCAACCCTTAGAATCGCTGGCCAACAGTGACCTCAAAATGTGAAACGAAATCGAATTTACGATGCATGAAGTTGTTGTTATTATCATATGTATTTCCTTAATAATCCTAATGAGTTCAAAATAATACAAGATTGTCGGTAAATTGTTTATTAATTTTACTGTTTTATACTCTACCTATTCAACTTTGTCATAAATGCATACAATCCGCGGTCTACTTACTGTAAATGACAAACGTGCGAAGGTCTGAAAAGGACCAGAAATACTGGACAGCCATACTATAATGGGACTGCAATCAAACGACACAATAATCCCAAAAGGGCCAGAAATATTGGACAGCCACACTATATTGGGACTGCAATCAAACGACACAATGATCCCAAAAGGCAGTATTGGGCTACAAATTATTTTTTTGGTAATCCTAATGAGTTCAAAATAATACAAGACTGTCGCTAAATTCTTTATTCATTTTACTGTTTTATACTCTACCTATTTGTATTTATGTAATGATATTTGGTCCCCTCAGGGTTTCCAAATCCATTTACCAACTTCTCCCCCTTTACCACTCTTCACTATCGCCTAATTTCAGCGGGACCTACTTTTTATTACGGTGGCTTTCGAACCACCTAATATTCTACCTATTTAACTTTGTCATAAATGCATAAAATTCGCGGTCTACTTATCGTAAATGACAAAAGTGCGAATGTCCCAAAAGGGCCAGAAATATTGGACAGCCACACTATAATGGGACTGCAATCACACGACACAATAATCCCAAAAAGGCCAACAATATTGGTCAGCTGCAATAAAGTGGGGGAAAAAGCATTAGGCCCTTGTACTTGGGCATTCTTTTATTATCCCAATTTCAAGAACCATTCGGAATATGGTTGCCATTGTCATTGTTGCGAAGCAATGGCTAACGACCGATAATTTCGAGGATCGTTCACGTGTCCGCGCGCACGCCACCACCTGATGATATCGACGGTTTGACCGTAATTGCCGACCCTGCTCGCCCATCTACCTGCTGGGTCCGCGGCGATGGGGCCCGACGACGGTCCCCGCATTCCCGGAACTCGCGGAGCGGGCCGAAGCGGACCGAAGCGGATCGACGCCTTCCTCGGAGAACAATCACCGTACTGCGGGGCCGATCGGGCCTGTGCTCGTCACGGTAACTCGGGCCCGCACGCTTTGCATCCGGCCCCGGACCGTACTTTCTGTCCGCAATTGGACAGATTCGTCCGTCGTGAAAGAATCCCGTCGTCCCGGAGAGAGACGGGAACGTTTACCCGGATGGACGGCTACGGTGGCGTGTGGTAGCATAATTGCGTTGTCTCGGAAGTGTTCGGCTCGCCGTCAGGTCGGCGCAGAATACTGCATAATTTCGAAAAGATTCTGGCGAATTTCCGGAGCGAAATTTTTGACAGCTCGACACCGTGTGCATTTGGTACATTTGCTCTCTGGGGGGTTGTCTTTTTTCAAGGGACCTTTCAATCCGCTTTTGGAAGCTACCTTTCAATCCTCTTTCCAACAATGATGATATTCATTTGATATTGGGTTTCTCGTAAATTTGTCTTTTTTGCAGCTACCTATCAATTCTCTTTTGGACAATGATGACCCTTACGCATTTGTTACACAGTCTCTGGTCCTCTTTTGGACAATGATGATCAATATGCACTTCATACAGGATCTCCGGGGAAATTATCTTTTTGAAGGATATCTTCCTCTTTCGAACAATGATAATATGTGTGGATTTGTAACACAGTAGCTGGTAAATTATACTTTTTTAAGCTGCCTGTCAATTTTCTTTTAGATAGTGAGTATGTATCTGTTCTTTTGCAGCTACCTGCCAATCCTCTTTTCGACAATAATGACTTGTATGCATTTGTTATACAGTCTTTTCGAAAGCTACCTTCCACATCTTGTCTGCTTGCATTTGTTGGTCTTTTTGGAAGGTACTTTCGAAGCCATATTTTTCTAGGCAATAATGACCGGTGTTCATTTATTACCCTCTTTCTGGTAAACACTTTTCTCAGAAGCTACCTTTAACCCTCTTCTAGCCCATAATGATCGGTACTGCATTTATTACACAGTATCTGATGAACCGGAACATTTGCTCGGATGATCGGCTACGGTAGCGTGTAGAAGCATAATTACGTTGTCTCTGAATTGTTCGTCTTACTGTAGGATTATTTAGGTATTCCGTGTAATTTGTAAGGGCAGCTTGGCAATCTTAAATTACGAAAAAGACAGTTTCTTTAAATAACGGTCTGTATGCATTTGTTACACAGTATATATGATAAACGGAATCGTTTACTCGGATGAACGGTTGCAGTGGCATAATTACATTGTCTCTGAATTGTTCATCTGATTTATTCGGTAAAATGATGCATAATTTGGATAACAGATTCGCGAATTTAAATTACACGGTTTTGACAGCTGATCATTTCCGAAGAATAAATAGTCTTTGTGTATTTATCGCAAAATGTCTGGTAAACTGCCTTCTCGGAAGCTATCATTTTATACTCTTCGGGGAATCACCTTTGCCGTTCAATGTCAGTTGAAGGGCATGGACCAGTTAACTGACTGTGCTTCATTATAATTGAACGACATTTTACACAAAATGTACCAATTTAATGAACTGATCCTGATGTTAGCTAGACCATACTGTAATAAAAAAATTCATGGTATTATTAAAAAAGAATATTGGTGACCTTAAAATGACTTTGAAAATAATGTCATCAAATTATGCAACGATTTAATTCATATTTTCGCCCTGTCACAGGGTACAGCTTGCAAGAGGTAAAAAGCTTTAGGTATTTCTTGAATGTCAATTGAAACATTCGAGTACCCTGTTTCCCTTGAGCCACCCTGTACATTGTATTTCTTCACGTCCGTGATTTAGAGAGTTCAGAGAAAATTGGATGATTAAATGATTACAAGCTTGTCATTCCAAGATAAAAAAGAAACATGTGTATTTAAATAAGCGTGACGACCACCTGTGGTTACAATGTATCGATTGGTAATTGCTCGGTCAGACAATTCTAGGTTATGGCAAAAGTTCTGACCGAAGTATCACGAAAAGTGACAAAAGAAATATCAAGACAATAAGTGCTTTCTCCACATCCCCAAAAAATCACCATCTACTGCGTTAATGTTAAACTAAAAACACAAAAGATCCACAGAGACCTCGCCAACAATCACCTACTGGCTACCACGGATCGATATCCGCGAACAGAGCAGAAATCCTAATAGCCAGCAATGGCGTCTCAAGGTGAAGGGATGGAATCCCGGGAGACCAGCGTAGCAGAATTGCGTCTCGATCCTGTGGTTCTCGATAGCGCATTTTCCTGACATCAGCGTTACTCGGTCGCGTACAGGGACGCTGTTGGTTACGAAGTGAGAGCGAGAGGAGATAGCGCAGAAGGAGTTCAAAAAGGAAGCCAAGAATGAGCAAGACCGCGAAAGAAAACCCGTGATGTAGAAAAAGAGAGAGAGAGGGAAGGAGAGAGAGGCAGCGAGAGAGAGAGAGAGAGTTGTGGCACAGAGCAGGTGCCACGTGAAGTGAATGACTGAAGGAACGATGGTGGTGGCGGCTTGGCAGACGGAGAAGGGGAGAAGGTTTAGCGAGTAGCGTGAGTGAGGTGTGTAACTCGAGTGAGCGGATAACGCGAGTTTGGTGAATGAGGCGAATGAAGTGAAACGCTCGAAGTCGACGGCGCGTGCAACGAGTGGGTGATACGCTTTCTAATTATCGAGATTAATCCGACGGGAAATAGAGGCGGTCGTGTGCCAGCTTGACGCGCTTTGCCAGCCGCGCCTCGTTTTTTTTCACTCTCTTTCTCTCGTCTCTCTTCACGCACACCAGACTTGACACCGGTTCTGTTATTTTCCCGCATGCCTGCAACCCTACGCCGCACAACACGACCCGCATTCTCACTTGTTTACGCAGACGGACGCCGCGCCTTTCCGAAAAATGGCGAACCGATCGGTCCAACGCTGTCGATCGACCCCCGACGCTATTCAACCCCGCCTGTCTGTTCGCGATGCACCTGAACATCGATCCATGGAATCAGCACTTTTTGCACGCAACTTTCGGAACATGATCGTTGCTGGATGTTTGCGCCGGATGAAAATTGTCTGCATCGGTTGCGATCGTATTCATACCTGGCTGTCGCGAGGCACCTGAACATGGAATGCGCACTCTGTTGGAAACATTGAGAACAATATTCAAAAATTATGTACACCCTTATTGTTGCACCTGAAGTCCCTTTCATCTGGTTCATTAAAAAATTTGTTTTTGACTACTGGACATTGCTTCGGACACAATTGCGAATACGAGCTTGTCTAGATCAATCCAGAACATCTAGAAAAATTGTAGATTACCCTGGTTATTGCACTTGAAGATCTTCTGGTTGTTCTACGTCCTTCGCCGAACCAATAAATTCCTTCACAAAGCTACCAAAAAACAAGAGATAAATCACCAATGTCTATTATAATCATAACCGATGATTAAACATACAAAACCCAACACGTAACACAGCCAACTGGGACGAAAAAGCGTAAGCCAATACCTCAACAACCGCAACAATGTTTCCACGCATACCCCTCCACCACACACCCCATTCTAGTCCGCCAGACACAATGCAATCCTCTCAAGTTTACCTCGCATGATCGGACCCGATCGTCGAAGGTTCCCTTTCTCCGCTCCTCCAACGGCTTTCGAAATTCTCGGGCAGGCCTGCAAACTGGCGGCGTGGCGTGCGCGCGAGCTGCCGTGGTCGAAAAGAACGGTTGCTCGGTGCATTAGCATTAAATGACATTAGCATCGTTTGTAGCTCGTCGGGCCTCTTACAAATTTCCGAAGAAGGAATGTTGCCTCGCGCGGCGCGAGCCGTGCCGTGCCGTGGGTAGCTTGCCGGGGAGCCAGCCCGGAATCAGGGCATACTTGTCGTTCGCCGAAGGCGGGGTAAGGAAGTGCACCGGCAACAATAATCAATGGAGTTGCTGCATTGGGGTGTGGCGCGCAGTACCGGCGCCTCCTTGCTGTCCGACGTACTTCGATCGTGGCCCCCTTGCAACCCCCGTTCCATCCCACCGACCCCCGCACACCCACCCGCATCCCCCCGCGGACGTCGCCTAGGTTCCTTTTCTCTTTCTCCGTCTGTTCTTAGAACTCCTGTCCCCCTCTTTCGCGGATATCGACGACCCACCTTGTGCCCTTCCGCCTTCCACTTAGGTGCCGCGACCCCGAAAGCCAGCAAGACGTTACTGCTACGCTGCTCGGGAGGAACGTTGTCTACGGAAACGTTGCTCCAGATCGCTCGGAAAATCTGGAAAAGGGATTCGTGATCTTTGGAAATTGATCTCTGTCAATATTACGAAAATCGGATTTTCATTTTTTAGAACTGCACGGTTGGCTGGATGAAATGTAAAACAGTAAAAGATTTGAGAAATCTAAGAATATTGTTTCTCAGGGTTGAAATAAATTTTTATTTATTTGTATTTATTTATTGTCATTTTTTATAACTAGCCTGTAGATTTTTATACATCTATAAAGAAATTGGCTGGATGAAATGTAAAACAGTAAAAGATTTGAGAAATCTAAGAATATTGTTTCTCAGGGGTGAAATAAATTTTTATTTATTGTCATTTTTTATAACTAGCCTGCAGATTTTTATACATCTATAAAGAAATTGGCTGGATGAAACGTAAAACTGTAAAAGATTTCAAAAATCTAAGAATATTGTTTTTCAGGGATGAAATAAATTTTTATTTGTTTTTACTTATTTATAGTCATTTTTTATAACTAGCCTGCAGAATTTTATGCATCTATAAAGAAATTGGCTGGATGAAACGTAAAACAGTAAAAGATTTCAAAAATCTAAGAATGTTGTTTTTCAGGGATGAAATAAATTTTTATTTGTTTTTACTTATTTATAGTCATTTTTTATAACTAGCCTGCAGAATTTTATGCATCTATAAAGAAATTGGCTGGATGAAACGTAAAACAGTAAAAGATTTCAAAAATCTAAGAATATTGTTTTTCAGGGATGAAATAAATTTTTATTTGTTTTTACTTATTTATTGTCATTTGTTATAACTAGCCTGCAGATTTTTATACATCTATAAAGAAATTGGTTGGATGAAACGTAAAACAGTAAAAGATTTCAAAAATCTAAGAATGTTGTTTTTCAGGGATGAAATAAATTTTTATTTGTTTTTACTTATTTATTGTCATTTGTTATAACTAGCCTGCAGAATTTTATGCATCTATAAAGAAATTGGCTGGATGAAACGTAAAACAGTAAAAGATTTAAAAAATCTAAGAATATTGTTTTTCAGGGATGAAATAAATTTTTATTTGTTTTTACTTATTTATTGTCATTTGTTATAACTAGCCTGCAGAATTTTATGCATCTATAAAGAAATTGGTTGGATGAAATATAAAACGGTAAAAGATTTGAAAAAACTAAGAATATTGTTATGGTGTTTTTAATGTAAAAAATCTTTTCAGAGATGAAACGAAAATTTATTTGCCTTCTGCTGTCCACAATCGTTGTGAAACATTTGTATTTTGTATAAACACCCGCAGTCTAGTTATAAGATTCTTTAATATTAAATCTGATTAGTTGTAATTTTGTATTTGAAATTTTACGCGCAAAACTCAGTCCGATAATTGCGACTGTCCTTTATGATGAAGTACTATCAAGCGATATAACGTAAGTATAAGAATAAATTGAGTAGCACGCGTTTTCCATGATAGAAATGCTGACGTGAATAATTATCAATTTCTTTGTCCACGTATTGATTTATTATTGTTGTATTACATTGCGCAAATTGTTATGAAACAACCATTACTTACGACCTTACACAAAGGTAAAATAGGTTAACGAAAAGTGATTATTAAGATCGTTTTTCTGACGAAACGAATGCAACGACTGCAGTGTTAATGGAGGAACGATCATTATCTACATCATCGACGTTAAAGTGTTAGAGCGTGCATTGCAATCTTCAGAGTTTCACAGTGTCATTATGATTCCCGAGGTTAAAAGCTTGTGAGATTTCAAGCCTGAAAGCCTTAATTGTACATTCATTCTGCGGTCACAGAGTAGCATTTATTTTTTAATAACAGTCCTCCTTAATTACTATACTTCACCCCTTTTTCCATCATTTTTTGTCGACATTTTTGTGTCAGGCATCTTGTAGAATCTTAATGAGTAATTTGCAATACAAACGATTCGAAATATGCTATCGTAAAAAACATTTAGAGCCAAGAAACTATTTTAATTACCATTCAAAAGAAACTGATTAATCTTCTTTCGAATATAATAATTTAACACATTGATCGCTACAGTAGCCATCAGTGAGATTATAGAATCACCGAAAACTGATCCTCATAAAATCAATGCCACCGAATAACGACTTATTAATACCAAGATTATTTAGAGCATAGTGTAAAGCGAGAACTTCGTTATAAAATAACTAACAATTGTCATCAACAACCCTGACCACTTACATGAATGAACCGGTTAAAACTTGCGTGAAACATCAAATTCGTACCAACGAACGCGTTAAAATCTCGTTAACCCGTTTTTCATGCATAAGGCGTGAAATAAAAAAAAAAGAATAAAGACTGTACGATATAAAAAAAAAGAAACAGGTACGTGTTTATCAAAAGATCAAATCTGAACAGCCGGTCACAAGGCGTAAGTATCCTAATCCCGAACAGTAGTATATTTGTAGTGTCGGGACCCGGCGTGGCGCGGCGGTCTCGGTTCGTTTGGCGTTTCCGTCGCAGACACCCACAATTGATTTAGCCCGTGGGATAATTGGTACCCGAGGTCCGTGGTAGCGCTCTTATCGGCGTATTAAGACAGTTAAACACAGGTTGTCACCGTATCGACAAATACGGGGTTTCGGGTGGTTGGCTGGCGAGCTGGGGGAGGAAGAGAGACGAGCTAAGAGGAACGAGGCGGGAGCAAAGCGAGACAAGGAAAGAGAAACGAGGCGAGGCGAGGCAGGTAAAAGTGCGGGTTTCAGGTTGCTTTGGGACTGGTTCCTCGGCGAGAGAGCACGCGTGGGTGGAAGGCCAATCGCGGTAGCACTCTGCCGGTGCCGAGTGCAATGCAGAGTGCAGCCAGTGCAGGTGCAGCGCAACGGAACAGTGGCAAAAGAAGCGGCGCGGCGTTGCGCTGGTCAGCGCTGACACGCCCGGTTGCCCGCGCTTCCGGCGCCACCGTCGAACGCCATGTTTCACAGCCCGCTGGCGCCTACGAATTCGCAATTGCCGTTCCGTTCCGCACCGTTCCGTCCTCGCAGAATCGGCGAGTCATGCTCCGCCTTGATTAATGACGACCGTCGTCGACGCCGAGAGAACCTCTTTAACTGCGATCGACGAAAAACCAATGCCTCGTCCATCAAATGCCCGACGACCTAACGCCGTCTTTAAACAAATCATCCACTTTGGAATTTCCTTTAATTATACCGTAGAACAGCACAATCTGAGACTCGAGAGATTTTTTAGTGAAAATATTTTGTCACGGTGTCGGTAAGACGAAAATAATAAGCTGTAGCCGTTGATTTGAATCACGATCGAATTTAACCCCTTTGCCTTATGATTTAGTTTACGGTTTTAGTGATTAAAAGGAGAAGTTTACTGAAAAAGGAGAAAATTCATATCTATTGTATGCCTATATGTTCTCCAATAGCTCTACATTAACAAAACCAACATAGAATCTTATATCGATTTAAAGGAAATTAATAACATACATATTTATTAGACTTGGTTCAGAAGCTTCGTCACGTGTCAGACACGATATTGTAAGGCAAAAGTTTCATCGTTCATTTGATCCGTGAAAGAACATTTTCCTTCAGTGTGATCTTTAGAAAATAATTTTAATACATTGGTGAAAAAATCGCTTTCATTAACGATAATGGCAAATACCTGGAGCAAGGCGTAACACGTAAACCTGACCGAGACCTGGGGAAGAGTGTCTATAGTTGATCGAATTAATCATGCGCATATCGCAGTAATTAATCATGTATTGCAGGCAGAAAATATTTTCATTAATAGTAAAGGTAATTACCCAGGCCTAATCTAGGTTTAATCTAGACTTTACTCAAACCTGACAAGGGGTATTTGATCAAACTAATCATGCGATCATTACAGTAATTACTAGGCTGCGGATCGTTATACAGAGTAACAATTTTCCGCGTCCATTACAAGAAACGGGAGCCAAATAGATTCCACCTTCTCAATTTTCTCAGGAATGTTTATAGGTCCGCAGTTTACAACGTAGATCTCGCCCACACCGATACCCGCATCGCAGAAACTTTTGTTCGTCTACATATAAATAGCGTCGAAGCTGTCCGCATCGGAGACAAACCAAGGCTGTTGTCCGAACTTGACAGTCCTCCCTCGCAGTCGGTATCAATTTTAGAAATTGCTAACAGCGTATGCGGTAGCTTAAGCAGGCGCAGATAACACGGCCGCGGCGTTACCGGCGAATATGTATCCAACGGACGGACAAGATCTGTTCACGATAGCAAGAGAGCTGGTGCGCAGAGAGCGGAGTGGGGGCCTGGCTTTTGCTAGGCGTGCAAGTAGCAATATAACGCGGGTAAGTATGCATCGGTGGCAGAGGAATGACATTTATTTTCGCCGACAAGACGAAGAGCGTGCTCGACGCCGATCGATCAATCGGGGCCCCGGTGCAATGTTGCAGCCGGAACGATCTTACTTTGGGCGACGATCAATCAACGGACGCGGGGGAGGGAGCGAGAGAGAGAGAGAGAGAGAGTAAGAGAGATAACGGTGGGACAAATGCTCATTGCGGATAGTCAAAGCGCAACGATGGCCGATCATTCAATTCGCAATTAGAAAGACCGAGAAAACGAGCAGGGCCCGAGCCGAGCGTGTAACAGATCTTAGTCCCTACCGTTTCTGCAACAACGAGGCCCGCGCGCATTATGCGCGCTATACTTTTGCCCCGGCGCGTTATTAATTGCGGTATGGATGTCGGATAAATGCGCCGGCATTCATTTTCGTAACGATTATTACGCTTAATGATACCCATATGTTGTTACCCTATCCCTCAGGCCAATTTCCTGGCATTACTCCCGGATAGCTCACCTGGCTCTCTGTTCTACCTACCTGGACACAATGATCCCGGTGAAAACGCCGCGCCGCGCCGGTTTGTCGGATTAACAAAGAAGACCCGTTGCACAATGTCCCGTGGCTGCCGCGCTATCGTTAACCTAGATTGCATCCGCAGGTCGTTTGTATTCGGTAGCTACCACTCCATCGAAGATGAACGGTCAGGATAAGAACCGAGATGCTCGGAACGCTTCGAGGAATTTTATGAAATATCAATCTGATTTTCTGCTGGTCCAAGCTCGCTGGTTGCTTTTTGCGACATTGCAGAGGAAGGCTGCAGCTGCGAGTTCATGGATCAGGAACCGATGGCCTTGGGGAAGGTCTTGACGGTTGTCTCGCCCACGTTGGAGTCCAGGAATTAAGTGCGATCGAGTAGACTCGTTTTCATTAAGTGCTTTCGATACGATTTCAGGCGTTCAGCGGAGACGTGCCTCAGGGAGTGCTCCTTTAGATTTTCTATTTAGCATTTCCAGTGCTCCGCGAAGCTAGTGTTAAATGAATTCTTACCTGATGAATAGCGATCGTCAGAGGCGCCAGTGTCGGAACGCATTTTTCTTCGTTCGCAGGAGTGCTTAGAATGCGAGCACCGTTCCCGGTAAAAGCACAACGGCCAGACAATGAACGTGAGAACGAAAAAAGGGCGAAGTGGATAAGGATGAGTCGCAGTTGCGTGTCACCCCATCGGGAGGCGCCTAAGTGGTGTCTAAAAATGTTCTTTATTCAGCGGGGGACAATGAGTGCACAATAGCGCGGTCGCCTACAGCCGGTACAATCTGGGATTTCGGGCTACTGAGCATTTAGGTTTGCAACTCATCGTGAATCGGAAAAACTCCCCGGTGGGAACCGAACACGTTCCGAATGTTAACGCGGCTGTCCCGCAGGGACTGGCTGTCCTTTTCTACTTAAGTAGAACCAAAACATTCGGGCAGCCTTTCTATCGACCAATCGGAAAAATGCTCCTCGATAGTCTCATCCTTCGGAGTATTAATCCATCAATATTTCACTTTTAACACCGAGTCCCTCGTAACAGTCGCGAAATTAATTAAAAAGTCATTTTGACCATCGAACAGAAGACCTTTATCACAATTAAAAAAAGTTTTATTTTGAATTTATGAAAATTATTGCAGAAAGGAGGATCAAAGTTATCCATCTATTATTTCCAAAAAATTTCGTCCGCTCATTCTTTTCATAAATGTGTTAAATCCTCCGATCATTAAATTTCTGTCTCGTTCGATTAAATGCGACAAGAAGGCCGCCAAACGTAGAGTTAACTTTAGAACCGCACTCTGAAAAGCTGCGTAATTAAATTAAGTTATAAAAGAACGCAACCAACGTATAGCTTTCGATTCAGCTTCGACTGCTCTGTTTGCAAACCACAATTAACAGGCACGGCGTCTCCGCGATAGAAATGTCTGTACGTGGACACTATCTCTGATGAAAGTGGCGAAGTTAGTGATACTTGGCGACAGTGTTGGAGGTGCGTACAAGGACAATTCTGCTCCGGCCGACAGTCGGAGAAATTGATAAATTGCCGGAGACCGGCTAAATCCGCGATCGTTTCGAAAATCATCAATCTCCGTTCAAAATTCTGCACGCCTCAGTGGCAGAACGATACGTCTCGCGCGTAATCGACTCGATGTTTCTAATCCGCGCATGGTTTCTAAAACGCAAACGCGTAATTAACATAAATAACGCACTCTGACGCTGTTGCGCTCGGTGCATCGCGCCGGTGTGTATCCCGTCACGGATATAATATTTAAACGACAGCGCTTTCTACGTTACCAGCAATTTATTCGAGACGCAATTACCACAGAGCCCCGGCTAAGCTATACGTTATTGCGGCTAATTGGAAATCGACACTATCAGACGCACAGAAAGCATCGGTGTCTTATAATTCCTGCGTTAATCACTTCTAGTGGAAGTCGGTAATTAGCACTAACCGCGGCAATTTCGCCTTCAGATATATGTATATTCACTTCGTGGCCGCCGGTTAACTTTGATAAAGTAAAACGCGATTACATGCCTCCCCCTCCCCCTCGTCACCGCCTCCCAGCCACCTTCCCGCTACTCCTCTTCTGTCGAGGGTCGTGTTTTCAATGAATTCGCTCGAAACGTTTTAAAACGCAAATTGCACGTAGTTTTAATCTCCGATTTCGTGACGCGCGACGTATAATTTCCGTTGTCGATCATGTGTTAACATGGCGACCAGCTATATTTAAATTAGTTATGCGCATGTAGGCGCTAGTAATTGGCAGAAGCTTTAATTCACCATTGATCTTTCTATCAACTTCAATTTTATCACATTAATCCTATCTTAATATTTCCTTTCTTCATAACATCAAAATAAAGTTTAAAATTAAATTGAAAACTATCTTTACTAAACTCTTTAAATTAATATTATAAACACCGTTCTTCGTCTAAGAATATCTACTGTCATCACAAGTGACCACTATATCTGATTGATATAAGTAGACTGCTGATTTTTATGCAAAACAAAAATCAATATCATAATCGCATGAAATCTAAATATAAGATTGTTCCAACCTCTTTAGGTTACCTGCCTCTTTTTCATTTTGAATGTCAATTATTATAATTACCACCGATAATCCGTTGGTATATAGCAGTTATGTTCGTAGGGGTTTTCAAATTATTATGTTTCGTTATTCTGAAGGTTTTGGATGCACCATCAAACTCCACGTATTGTCTCTTTATACACTGCAAATCTTTTTTCAACGTTCTTCGTACCTCGCCGTGTTTACCGGTTACTTCAGTCTACCGTTTACATACAGTTCCATACGCAATTATAATGATATAACCAGTTAGTATACTTTCTTCATTATTTTAAACTATTATTTAATACATAAAGTTTTTGATTTTTTCAATTTATTTAAACCTATGTTCTACAGACGCACACATTCGATTCCGATGATGATCTACATTAACCCGGCTACGCTTATTGGGTCCATTTGGACCCGAAGCATTCTTTGCACGCTTGTAACTACCAAACGGAATGGCCGACGAGTCTGAAATTTCTTGGCGGAGAATAATTTATTAAAATCTTTCTTCCACTTAAAAAAAAATATTTAAAATCCTTTTTGTCCATACGTGTTTTTATTATGGTCACCACATTCGTGACCATAACAAGCGACGAACAAGAACTGAAGATATTGCACTACCATGAAAAAGGGTCAGAGGACGGTGTACTTTTTGCAGTGAGACCAATAAATAAGATCACAAATACGATGTATATTGTACCAACTGTTCAAAATTCATTTGTAAAGAGCATAGAGCCTCACTTTGCATTGATTGTACAAGAGACTCCGAATAAGTTAATTTAATTACGTATGTAATTTACGTTTACGAATGTAATTTTTAATTAGTATGTAATTTACGTTAATAACAACAGATAAATAAAACATTTAAAAACATTTTATAGCTAAACATTAAATAAATAGATATGGGTCCAAATGGACCCAAAACAACTTATTAAGTGCCTTTTTTTTAAAGCGTAGCCGGGTTAAGATCGAAACGTCAATTAATCAATCGATAATAATTTTTTGCAAATAGGCTAATTTACTTTCTGTAACACTGATCGAACCTAGGGCCGAAATGATTCAATTTTTATAAGATTGTTCTGATAAAAATTTGATTGCATAGTAATTTTGTGTACAGGATTCCTGCATCGATTAGAACTGCTACATCTTAAAACTGTGTGTGTATCATAACTGCATAAAGAACCTCGATCAAATTCCTTCGTTAGATGAACGTTTGACCAGCTATTTCTGTCCCAGGTATATTGTTGAAAATATATTTTACACGCGTCTAACAGACACCGGGGCCTTATTTAGCTGATAAGTAGGAATACCGGTGATCCGAGATTACCGATCAATTTGCAGATCGTTATCTCCCCGGTATAACGCAACACGGAGCATCTGGCCCATTGTCGTTAACGAGCAACCGAGACGCGAACAATGTGCAACTTGATAATTAGATGCCACTTGTGTGTGCCCGGACCGTTTACACTTAACGCGGTCTACAATTTCGAAGGCAGACCCTTTTGCACGGGGCCCCGTTAATCGCTACATGTGTCCGTCAAGCTGAATAAAGTAAATTATACGAGGCGCTGCTTACGTGTTGCGAATCCCGTGTGCTTCATTATATTTGATGCCACTGTTGTAACACTCTCTGTATTGTCGAGAAGATAACTGCCTTCGAACTTCCTCGCCCCGAAGAGTATCCACGGGACGAGCATCATCGCGAGACGTGTCAAAAATTCATCGCGGAGAACCACGTCGGTGTATAATTAATGTTCCCCGATGGAATTCGTGAAGAACAATTTTTCCATGGTGTTTACAAAGGTTTATCAGCAATCAGGATGATGCCGCGCCGTCGCGTAAAGTATACTTACGATCTAATAGCAGCCTTCGCGCTATACCGTGCAAGTTTACAAACTGTTCGCTGGAAAATTCCTTCTTATTTCAATTCACCGACTGATACGTGGTTAAGGTGTCCAAGAACGTCTTTACATCTCAAATATATTTTCATAAAGACGTCTATGCCGGTTTACGCGCGTTATCCGTCGGAAATTTAGATTCACCGATGGTACCTGTGCGCGGGTACCCGAGATTACGGGCTCGGGTCGGGTCGGGATCCCGACAGCATAAATTATCGACGCATAAATATATTCGGGTCCCGATTTTCGATTCCAGTCCGCGCGCCACCCGCGAAATCCTAATTAGCACGCGTTCAATAGTCCCCGGGGACGGAAACAACTGATTAGCCGTCGCGTCTACCGGATTGAATACGGTTTCTCGTTCGTTTTACGGGTCCCTTTCGCTTTCCAGAGACGAGACAATGACGTCCGACCTCCGGGCGAGCGAACGCGGTGGAACGGTTGGCCGCGGGGGGAAAAAGGGAGGCAGTCCAGCGATGATGACGAAGAAGAAGAAGAAGAAGGAGACCAAAAGAAGAAGCTAAAGAAGACAGCGAAGACGAAGGAGATGAAGTTGAAGAGGAAAAGGTCTGACATCGGTGAGACACGCGGGAGCAAGTAGAGCCCGGCGAAGAAGAAGAGCAAGAAGAAAATGGGCACGCGGAAGGGAAAGAGGGAAGATCAATAAGAAGAAGAAGAACAAGAAGAAGGGGACGCGGAGGAGATTGACCCTCTGGCCCGTTCGTACGCAGAGGAACACGCACGCGACCGGTTCTGTTTCACCCCGATGCGATGCTAAACGAAGTTTTACCCGCCGGCTGCTCCGGCAAATCGTTCCGCAGCGGTGCGGCGCGCTCTGCCAGTCCTCTCTGTCTCTCTGTCTCTCTCTCTCCCTCTCACTCTCTATCTCTCTGCGAGTATAGTTTGCGTCCACGAGATTGACAACGCTCCTCGCTGCCACGCTGATTGCTGGCCCCCGGACCGGTATGAAGACGTGAACCGGCCTCGCTGGATACAATACGAGAGCTGGATATCGGCTTTCTCGCATTGTCCCAATCGATGAATGCCAACCCCGGAACCGATTATGAGCGCCGAGGCAAACGACGCGACGCGACGAGACGCGATACACATTGGGATTGCGATTGGCTCGATGTCCGGGGGTTTGTCGTGAGCACCGTGCTCTCTAATTTCTGCCATTGACGGCTGATGGATGATTAGACGCGACGTAATGACGAGAGTGACCGATTGTGCCGGCACGGCAGCCGCGCCGCCAGCTCATTGGTAATGGCGAGGGTGCGCCCGACACAATGGCTGAAGGGCGCTCTTCGAGATCTAGGTCCTCCGCGATGAATGATCACGACGACCCAGTTCATTTTGTAGGCTAGGATTCATCGATCGTCCCTGGGACTCGGTGTTTGACCGTGCTTTTTTTATTTGCTTCGGGCAAATCAAGTCTGGACACCTAATTGCCCGCATACACGATTACACAGTAATTCGCATGTTAAAGGTTTCTTCAGAAGAGATCTAACGGAATTCGCACGAATCCCTGCGAATTCCATTGCGCCTTTTAACATTGTTATTATGAAACGCATAAATCAGCCGCGCTAATTATACTGCGGACAATCCACGGTCGCAAGCATTCACGTTGAGACCGTACAACCAACCTGCGATTTTCATCGGAGATCAGGCAAGATCCGACGCACGATCCGCCCTAAGATAAAGTTCCATCGATTCCTATGGCGAACGATCCACAGGTAAACGGAATCTCCGCAGACTCGTATCGATCTTCGAGCAGGAAATTATTTTCGCGATCGTACGTTTGAATCATCCGACGAATAAAACACGGAAACGATAAATTTCGATCGATCGAATGCCATGAATCGGCAGAAATCTTTCTCACCTTGCACTTCCTCAAGGTTGATCATTTAATTCAGCGTTTCATAAAACATTCTAACAGAGACGTTTAAACGATGGCGGCAATTGTGTTAATATTCATTTGCTTTTGTTTTACACTTTCGTTCCACAAACATTTCATTGTTCAGCTCATATTTCAAGAAACACATCAAATTTTAACGATAGAGAAACAACAAATATAAGAAACATATCTCGAACAGAAAATGAAACTTTGCGCCCGAGGAGTTTACGAGGTTTCTGTGTATGTTATTTATCTTTAACATCGTTGTGATTACTAGTTCGATTTCGATAAATGCGACCGTATGTTTCTGTCGATACTGCAGCACGGACTTTCGCTACCGTTAATTTAACGATCCGCCGCAAACACGGTCCAATTAATTGAACAAAATTGCTCGCTGTCGCCCCGGAATGTTTTAATTGATTGCGAGACATTTTTTCTCGGCCAAGGTTACAGCAAGGTCACCGCGTCGCGTAGGTAGCTGCATCTCCCGGGCAGAGTCAGCTGCAACGCGAATGCAGACGCGGATAAAAGTGTACTCGAGGCATTTCAAGCGAGATTCCGCAACAGTCCTCGATGATCCATATCGCTCTGATTTTTCGAGATTCGTGGCGGTTCCTGGTGTGGTCCCTCTGCCGCATGGCGGAGCGACGGGACCGCGATTCGCCTCGAAGCTGAACAGAGATTCGTTTCGCGTGACGACGCGGTGTGTGTCGTAATGGGCTATGCAAATTTATGATGATGCGTTCGCGATAATAGTATGAATTACCCGGGCGACGGGATCGACCGAGTATTCCGTGAAATTTAGCGCTCAATGCCGAGGTTAATGCGCGTTCAAGTACTAAATTTCTTATCGGAGGATGAGTCTATTAGCGGACGCTATTGTGTTCTCGAAAGTGTACGCTTTCGAGCTATCGAATTAGTGTCGGGAAGAGTTGGGAACGTATTTCCGGGAATGTTTGCAGTATTATCTGTACTACCTTAACCCGGCTACGCTTTAAAAAAAAGGCACTTAATAAGTTGTTTTGGGTCCATTTGGACTCATATCTATTTATTTAATGTTTAGCTATAAAATGTTTTTAAATTTTTTATTTATCTGTTGTTATTAACGTAAATTACATACTCATTAAAAATTACATTCGTAAACGTAAATTACATACGTAATTAAATTAACTTATTCGGAGTCTCTTGTACAATAAATGCAAAGCGAGGCTCTGTGCTCTTTACAAATAAATTTTGAACAGTTGGTACAATATACATCCTATTTGTGATCTTATTTATTGGTCTCACTGCAAAAAGTACACCGTCCTTTGACCCTTTTTTATGGTAGTGCAATATCTTCAGTTCTTGTTCGTCGCTTGTTATGATCACGAATGTGGTAACCATAATAAAAACACGTGTGGACCCCAAATGGACCCCTAACGCCATACGTGTAACAATTTCTATTACAAGTATTTCAAAAAGGATTTTAAATACTTTTTTTTAAGTGGAAGAAAGATTTTAATAAATTATTCTCCGCCAAGAAATTTCAGACTCACCGGCCATTCCGTTTGGAAGTTACAAGCGCGCAAAGAATGCTTCGGGTCCAAACGGACCCAATAAGCGTAGCCGGGTTAACACTGTTTCTACCATAGGTGTGAAAGACACATTATCAAATTTTGAATAAAAATTTATTGCACGGGTGCATTATATCCGGGTTTGCTAGCACACCCGACCACGTTTAGTTTATCGTTCCATCTCTGTCCCAAATTGTGCTTAGACGCAAAGTTTACAATTCGTCACGCAGCACCATAATTTTAAGGACTGTCTCATCATAAACAACCCAAGTAATAGCTCCAGTCCTCCACATCTGTTTTGTTACAACTCACCATCCCTCAGGACATCCTTGCTCCGGCATTTTCTTTCGCTACCGCCACTTTCACTTTTTCCCTCTCTTCCGTACTTTCCCTCTCTCCAAGTATTGTCTCCCACCACTCATTTTTTGCAACCCCAAAAACCCATCTAGACAACCTCGAGCGCAGCGGGATACGATTAAAAGATTAATCGAGTCATTTCCCGTACATAACACATTAAAAGGAAATTATATCGGTACAATCGAAAAGGGATAATTCTACACAAAAAAATGTTGCTCTATTACTTCATATTTTTAATATTTCATGCAAAATGTAAAGACCGTTAATAACTATTACTTGTAAAGTACCGTTTGAACTTAGCCGAAGTGATATCGTCGAATTACCAGCGAAGTTCGGCGGCGCTTCGAAGTTCGGCGTTCGCAGCTGTTCCAGCACCAATTCTCTACTAAAAAATTTAAAAACTGTTGGATTATTAACAATATTAGTTCAACTGCCTGTATACAAAAATGAATTTATTTTTATATGACAAAAACACTGTAACTTTCTCTTTCCTAAAATAACAGAAACCCCAGATGTCATCTGACACCGTAGGCCTGGTATTTCTCGTACCTAAGGGTCAGGGCAATAAACGATGCAGTCTTGGGTTTTCCCGTAGTTTCAAGTGGGCAACAGATTTTTCTATTGCCTTGAAACGTTCTTTTCTTCCTTCACTTCCGGTCCGGTTTTGGTTGAGAGAAGACGTCCTTCCGCGCTCTGAATAAATCGGTTTTCAAAGTTTACTTTCGTATATCAATTATTTAGACATCCATTTCCAATAAAAACTGAAATTGAATCAATTTTATTATCACGAATAAGCACTTTCATAGGTCACTGTATCTCTGTTTAGAATGACCATCCTCGGTATAACATGATGCGGTTTCTATACCGTGACATTAGTTCCTAAAGATCGACATAGAATCAACAGCAAGAGGACCTCAGAAAATCGAACGCGAACAAACCGAAACCCACAGGGAAGAGAAATTGTATCAGCGATAGCATAGCAGGTGAGCACCGAATCGATGGCTAAAAATCCGTCTTTTACGATCGTCGAATTACCAGCGAAGCTCGTCAGATCTTACAAGTTTGGCGATCGCATCGGGACGAGCACTGCGCCGTGCTGGCTGACGTTGGCTCGGGGCGGCTGGTTCGGCGCGCAGCTGCTCGCGCCTGAGCGGAGGAATCGCCGTGAAACGCTAACGTTATAATAACGGTCGTAACAACGGCAAGAAGTTGTAATTTAAATTGAGTTTCTCGCTTGTCCGCCGGTAATAGCTCTATCGCACGGTACTTGCACGAAAACGCGAAAGAAAGACAGCGAGCGCGGTGCTCGACGAAATCTGCAACGGCGACAGAGGGAGGGAACAACGGCGATCGGCAACTCGCTGAACCAAAGCGAGGGGCACGGAGCGTGGTATAGTGGATCGTAGACAGAGAGGTAGATGGATCATGCGAGGCGGGTGGGTGTGAGCGATATCTCCGGGCTTACAGTGGCTGGGGTGCGTTGATCTAATTGATAGCCGGCCTGGGGACAGAGCCAGGATATGACGCGAATCCATTGTGGCCCACATTATTATAATATATATTATAATACGTGTCCTCCGTCGTTCGCAACGGAGCCAGGCCGACGCGACGCCGAGCGAGAAATATGCGGGGAAAAGAAAGGGACGGGGTGACACCGATGCTGGTGTAATAATGCGCCGACATTGTTCGGCTCGACAGTTAGGGAGTGCGGTCAGCAAGTGTCAGACAGATCGCCGGGATTTAGCGACGCGACGAACCCTTAGAACCTTCGCTGCAGAGGTGGAGAGTGTTACGGGCTCCCTTCGGGCGGTGTGAGTGACCTTTCGTTATGTTCTTGCGAGGTTTGCTGAGGAACAGTGCTGCGAGATCCGTAGCGTTGTTCTTAAATTTGCTGCGATTCTTGATTCAGCTGTACATATTTAGAAATACGTACATTGGATTTTACGGGGGATCGTTTTATCCTTTTGATTGAAACGTTCGTTAGAGGTCACGCGAAGGTCAACTGTGTTTTTCAATGTAGAACCATATAATTTTATACAAGTCGATGCTGCTCATAATCATCTATTAAAAGAATCTACTAAACCACTTACGATTAAAAATCATTAATTCAGGATACTAAAGGTTGACCTTAAAATGTCCTCTACACTGTACATCTACGAAAGTAATACATGAGATTGTGTGTCCTCCGGTTCATGAAAACATAGTGTTAGCAATCTATTCCCAGCAGTGAACCAAAAAATCCCAGCGAACCGAGAGCACATCGGTAGCATGAGTGATCGCGGCAATCCTGTAAGTGGATGTAACTGTGCGCGTTCGCGTTTCATTTCTGAAGGACCGGGACTCGCAAGCATCTCACGTTGACCCACGCCGATGATCGAGCCTGACGCCACCGTCAATGCGGCGTGCACACCTCAAGTGAAAATCCTCCCCGTCATCAAGTAGGAGGACGCCCGGTGCTTATCCGGGGTAGCATCTTCAAAGTGTTAACTGGCGATCCCTCGGCCCGGGGAATTCGTTAAAAGACATGTTGGTAAGTCGTGCATGCCGGTGCTCGCGTCAAGCGAAATTCATGCGCAACCACTCGAAAATGAACGGGCATAGGCGTCTCCTAACGGAAAGTCTTGCTTGCGGATCCTTGGCGTTCGCGAATGTTCGCGTTTTACGAACGAGACATCGCGCGACTACGTCTCGCTGGCGCATCGCTGGAACTTATAATGAAGAAAATCCTCGAGACGATCGAATATAGGAGACGCGCCTATATAGAATCACTAAAGCGAAGGAGAGAGCCTACACGCGGGCGTGTATTTTCCCTTGGTTGACGCGCGCGCGTGCACTCCCTTCGCGCCACCCTTTTGCCAGCCTTCGGATTCAAAGTGTCCTCGTTATAGCCGAAGTGGATGCCGCCTCGAGCCCCGCGGGCCCCCGTGGGCCCCCCGCGGTAGCATCTAACGTTTAATTGCATCGGACTTTAGCGCCGGATATAACTTTACTGCCGGAAATTAACAGGCTTTAACTATTGCCTATACCCGGCGATCTACGCTCTCCCGTATAAATTATCGAGTCCGCGTTCTCTCCTGTTCCCGTTCGGAGACCGTGGAACCTGATCTCTCTCCCTCTATCTTTTGCTAGCTCGAGCACCAGCTCTCTCTCTCTCTCTTTCTCGCACATTAGGTCTACGCGCTACGCTATAGTCTCGATTCGTATGGTGCACCAACACGCGAGGAGATCAAGCGGTGGGAATAAGCGCGCGCCCGCTCTGAATTGCCTCGGCTTATGCGCGTGTCCGCCCCTGGACGCCCGTTATTAGAAGATCGAGCGAAACGTCACGGTGTGATAATTAATGCCCCGATACTAAGGCGAACCGCCCGACCGGCCTGTAGTTATTACCGATTATGCAATATGTTTGCGAACGCGTTCGAGAGAGCCCCTCGATATATACCTTTCCCCCTCCCCTCCCCCCACCCCGCCTCCTCCATAGCTGCGGAGACCGTACCCCCTCGGTGCCCGTTTCAATTAGTTTCAAGTGCAACTGCGCCGCCTACTAGCGAAATTTCCGATGCGAGGTGAGAAGTGTTTTATTCGCCACCGGTTGGTGATTGGGTTTTGATTTCTTGTTACGGAGGGGGGTTGGGTTGTTTTGGGTAATTGATTTTTGGGGGTTCCGTGCGAGTTGAACTAGATTCGACGTTGGTGGCGCGGATGTGTAATAGATTTTGATGCGGAGACCAGTGAATATCGATGTTTGAACTCTCTGCATTCGAACACTGGTTGCGGGCTGTTGCGGGTTTCATCAAAACTTGATCCGAAATTACCGCAGCACAACAAATCCCAACAAACTTTCCTCCACCTCCTCGAAACCCATCAATCGCTTCCACAGCTCCGCCCCAAAGCTATCTATCTATCAAACCCTCCACCACGAACAAGAAAACAAAAGCCTGACCGGTTGCCTTGGAATTTCACGCATCCACGTGAAAGAGCACGCACAGACCCGCGCAGATCGACGTTTATCTCTCCGGATCATACTCGGAGAGACGAAACTCGGAGCCCCGATCCGGGTAGATCGACAAGCAACGAGCACCTTTTGCCTGGTCCCTGCGTGGCCTCACCGCGAGCGGTGGTCTGGCTGGTTCGAACTTATCGGACACCCGATGGGCACGGCCGGGGCCCGAAATAATTGCCCGCAGTGAAATATAAATGATACCAAGATTGTGGATCGTCCGGGGTGCTGGCGAGGGGTATGGGGTTTGGCGCGGTTTTCTACGGTGTCCGTGGCCGGGTTGCCACGTGTGCACGTATGCATGTGCGTGGCCCGTCGACTGGCTACTTGGTACGCGAGACGTACGCGCACGTAATTGCGTGCCCGTCCTGAAATTATTCATCTCCCCGGCCGCACGGCTGATCCCAGGCACCGCACGGACCCTGGCCAGCCAGCCACCACCGGAGCCAGCGGTATGATAATGCATAGAAGTGCCAGTCATTATACTTATACGTAGCCGGTGTATCCACTGCCCATCCTACCTACTCGCTACGTAGATTACACCACCTCGGTAGTCCCGCTCCTTCACCCCCGTGCTCCTCTACCTGGTACCAGCCCTTCTCTCTCTCTCTCAAGTTCTTTCTCGCTCTCTGTTATGCTGCGGGTTCGCGCGATGCTCTTCCTTTTCTGTTCTCTATAGTCTTCTCTTTCGTTCCCGTCTTCGGCGTTCGATCCTCTCGCTCTGCTGAGATGGACGTAGGTTCACGTGGACGCGACCACCGCGTGTTTTACACGCACTGTAAGACTGAGGACTCTGAGGAGATGATTCAGGGAGGTGATGTGTGGCGATGGTATTGGGTTGGTAGCATTAGTACAGTTTGGTAGCTGGGTAAGCGTATTGGAATTTTCGGTGGAAGGTGAGAGGGTTTGGAGGTATGACTAGTGGGACGACTCTGAGAGGTACAATGCCACGAGTTTGGTAGCATGGGTTGAGTGTTGAGATGTTTGAGGAAACATTGGGATGACTCTAAAAGATGTTACACTACGTGAAGACTGTGTTGGGTGAGTGTGGTTTCATTGGTCTCCTTTGATGCACTTGGTGTCCTTTGATGAAAGGTGGAAGGGTTTGAGGGAATATTTAAGAATTTGTGTGTTGTGTTAAGAAATTGGTGGGTACTGTTGTTAACCTTCTCTCTGTGTTCTGCTATTCTAATATTAACCGAGTAGAGGAGTATAATTGGACCCCGTATATTTTTGGAGAAAAATGTAAAGAAAGAGTTTGTCTGCATATTTGTGAAACTGTATTGATTTTTAAAAGATAAGTATAGAATATTTAAAAAATTTATTTAGAAAATCTTTGGAAATTTTCCATTCGTCAACTTGTTATTTTCATTTCCATCAGCTTGAGGTGTATTGACACCCCATGCACAGAGAGAATGGACGTCCGCCCTACAGTCTAAATTCCTCAGTAACAACCTCCCTTATCGTTCCAACTGCCAGTGACGAAAAAACTTCCGAGCTACCCAGATCGTTCAACCCCGACTCTTCAGGAGCCAGCGATCATAAAACAATCTGAACCTCGAAGACTAATTTCGAGACAACGGTAACGCGTAGCCGATCTCCGTTTCTTTCCCCGATTGCCGAGCCACGGCCGCGATTACCGCGATTCGGCTGCGCAATCTGTTTGTCGTTAACTTTAATAATGTTTGAATATCACCAGAGCGTCGTGGGTCGTGCTTACCGTTTCTTCCTTTGGTTCCCGACCGGCTCGAATTTAAATTGCCACACACGGTGACGTTGTTCGGCATTGGCTCGGGCTACCGAGAGATATCATTCGCTGGCAACGGCCACGGGGCACCGCGGAAATTCGGGATAAATTGCCCCGCGAAACCGTTCCGTTTAAAAACGAATCACCCCGGGTATTATCCTAAGTGACTTTTAATGACACGGATCCAGCGGCGCGGCGCGGCGCGGCGTCGAGAGTCTCCGCTCGGCTCCGCTCGGCTCTGCTCGTATCGAAATTCGGTTTGGTCACCGCGACGTCGGAGTCATCGTCCTTAACGCCGAAAGAAAAGTGGAGCTCCGGCAGCGTGTGCCGGAAGAGAACGGGTTTCTGTCTCGCTGTGGACGAGACGTTAATAAGTGAGAGAGAGAGAGAGAGAGAGAGAGAGTAAGACGACGGGTCTCTCTAGAAGAGAGAACGGGCGAACAGAGCCCATGAGCGCGTGCACCACGCGTAATCGCCGATCCCGCGACGTCCGTCCCCGTGTAATTGAAGTTTCCGAGAAAAAGAGACCTTATTGTATGAAATCTTCCCCTGTAAGCGTTCCCGAGAAGTATGTATATACAAGATAATTGCAGACCGCGGGGCCACCGATGATTGCACCCCGAAATTCAAGTGAAACCTGCACTCGCCGCGATGCACCGAAATTACGGTGTAACGTGTGCGCCGAGCATTATGCCAGGCGCTATGCTCAATTTCCCCGGAACTAACGCTAACTGAAAAGATCCCCGCCGCCGCGTCGCGCCGCGCCTCGCCGTGCCGCGCCGTTGCGAGGGAATGTTATAATTTATTAGGTGTCCCGCGGCCCCGCCTCCGAAACCTGCGAACTAACTCCTCACCGGAATTCCAACAGTTCTTGTGCTGATGCATTCTCTAGGAAGTGCATCGCGCTGGGTATGCTGTTTCTGGGGTGCTGCGTGCCGGGAGTGTGCTGGGTACTTTGAATTCTTAGGTGGTGCGTTTCTATAATGTTTACCCGCGTTGATCGGGACAGGAGAACCACTGAAATCAATCATGATTGTTAACACTTCCGTTAGGTTGCCTAGTTTGGAGCAGTGAAGGTAGTTCTTGGAATGGGGAATGCACAATATATTTAATCGATTGGAAACTATTAAGTACAATAAAACTTGCACGGATAAATGAACATTTTTGTCACCACGTTCAAGGTTATTTCAGTGACATCAATAGACTGTGGATTTTCTACATTATCGCAAAAATTAATACAAACAAGCCAAATTCTCAACAAAGCTCGAATCCTTCTCCCGCCCCTTCAGTGTTCAGAAACACCCAGAAAACGAAAAACAAAGGGGCCAATCCAACCGAAAGAATCTTCCAGCTACCAAGTCCCGCAAGAAATCGGTAATTTCGTCTCGCAGCCGGTGGTAGGAGCGTAGATCCAGCGCGGAAATTTCTCGCGATCCGCGATATCCCTTCCCGTCCCCGATCCCCGATCCCCGTTCCCTTTGTTCCAGGATCCCCGAAGATAATGAACAGAATTACGGCTCGGGTTTTTGTTCTAGAAATTACACAGTAGTGTGCGGCCGCGTGTCTGTGGCTGATTGCTATGCCCCGGCGTCCCCTGCGATTGTGTTGGTGGAGAACCCACCACCTTGCGAGGCCGAGGAGCACGGGAGGAGGAGACTCGTCGCGGAGAGGGCTGGCGGGTCAGGGGCGGGGACAGGGACACGGAGTAAGCTCTAATTGCATTCAATAAAGCAAATAATAGCAAGCTCATTAGAGCAGAGAGAGGAGCTGGCGAGTTGACCGCGGCTCGTATGCCAACCTGCCTACGCTCGGACGGAGGAACGGAGAAGAAGAAGAGGAGGACAAGGGAGAAAGATGGAGCCTCGGAGGCCGCCAGAGAAGGGGATAAAGAGAGAGAAAGAGGAAGAGAGCGGAGAAACCGGGTAGAAACTGGCGGTCGTGCCGTCGTATCGTCGCGAGAACCACGGTCCAATGTCATTTATTGTCCCTGGTGGACAAGCGCAGTTTGCCAGAGCGCACCCCCCTGTTCTCAGCTCCTCTCGGCTCCTCTCAGCTCGAATCCGCTCGGATCCGCTCCGAGGAGAAGAGAAGCCTCGCCTTGCCTCGTCTTGCCTCGCTGCGTCTATATGAATGGGCAATAGCCATGCAACCATCCGCGTCCTTCGTTAGCTATTTATCCCCGTTTATTATTATTCGACCGCAGCCCATATATACTCGCGATCCACACTCAACACTGTATATTCCGAGCGTAATCGATGAGTAGAGACTCTCTCTCCCAGGGAACGTCACGGGGCACCGGACCCGGGCCCCGACAAGAATTTTTTCGGGACCCTCGTTCCACGGGCCAGACAAATGGTCGTGTTCGTTATTTGCTCCTCGTTTCGTTAGAATTTTATTGAGACCCCCGTCCGCCAGGATGCTGCGGCCTCGGGGGTATTAATTGTCCCAGCGCGGGGCCGATTTTGCGATTGCGATTGGTCTAGCGGTTGACGATCGCGGCGGATGTTCTTTGCGATAAGCAGACCGCGGAAAATCTTCATAGAAAATAACAATTCTCCGCGTTTGACGTCACTATGCATTTATGGCTTTCGAACCTTTACAAAGGACGCTAGCGTATAACATTCGACACAATTTTGTACGATTTTTATTTATTTCGGATCTATACAGGCCACTATCGCCGAGAATAAAATTATATTTGACTCCATTTTCTTCAAATGTGTCTACACAAATTGTAAATCGCATAGACATCCGCAGTCTAGTTTTAAAGAATTGAAGAAACAATGAATTGAATGATTGATAAAATGTTTTGAAACCAAAAGTAATCCTTAAAATACTGTAACCTCGTCCGAAATAATTTTTGCACACGATCGAGAACAGGACAATTAATACAATCCAGTGAGTATCTTTTCTGGATCCGCTGTGCAGCTCGCGGAGTAGATCTCTAGCGCCAGTACATTCTCGGCGATACGTGCATTAATTTCGGGTCGGAGGCAAATTAATTTACGTTTCTTTCGGGGTGGCACGAAGAGAGGGTGCCGAAGAGAGGAGAGACATAGCGGAGCGAGCGAGGTAGACAGTCGCGGAGAGCGCGCGGCTCTTTTTTCGTCCTCGGCCATAAAGGACAACACCTGA